>JAOWLH010000036.1:4722500-5922500 GCA_027405865.1 Salix purpurea | reverse complement strand
GGGATTGGATATGAACAAGGTTGGAAATCTAAGTCTAATACTCATTTAATATGGGACTCGTGAAGTCAAGAACAATTTGTCCGAAAATCCAAGGCTAACACCCCATCCAAAAACCAAGTTCTATCATTTTGGGGGGGAAGTCTATTACCCATATATTTGAAGTCTAATAGCAACTAAAAGGGCTTGGATATGAACAAGGTTAGAAATCTAAGGCTAATACTCATTTAAATGGGGCTCGTCGAGTCATGATAAATTTGTCTGAAAATGCAAGGCTAACACCCCCTCGAAAAACCAAGTTCAATTATTTTTGGGGGAAAAGTTTGTTACCCATATATTTGAAGTCTAATACCAACTAAAAGGGATTGGATATGAACAAGGTTAGAAATCTAAGGCTAATACTCATTTAAAATGGGGCTCGTCAAGTCAGGACCAATTTGTTTACAAATCCAAGGCTAACACCCCCTCCAAAAACCTAGTTCTATCATTTTGGGGGGAAAAGTCTATTACCCATAATTTTGAAGTCTAATTCCAACTAAAAGTTATTGGATATGAACAAGGTTAGAAATCTAAGGCTAATACTCATTTAAAATGGGGCTCGTGAAGTCAGGACCAATTTGTCCGAAAATCCAAGGCTAACACCCCCTCCAAAAACCAAGTTCTATCATTTTGGGGGAAAAGTCTATTAACCATAAATTTGAAGTCTAATACCAACTAAAAGGGATTGGTTGTAAACAAGGTTATAAATCTAAGGTTAATACTCATTTAAAATGCGGCTCGTCGAGTCATGACCTATTTGTCCGAAAATCCAAGGCTAACACCCCCTCCAAAAACCAAGTTCTATCATTTTGAGGGGGATAGTCTATTACCAATATATTTGAAGTCTAATACCAACTAAAAGGGACTGGATATGACCAAGGTTAGAAATCTAAGGCTAATACTCATTTAAAATAGGGCTCGTCAAGTCAGGACCAATTTGTCGAAAATCCAAGGCTAACACCCCCTCCAAAACCCAAGTTCAATCATTTTTGGGGGAAAAGTCTATTACCCATAAATTTGAAGTCTAATACCAACTAAAAGGTATTGGATATGAACAAGGTTATAAATATAAGGCTAATACTAATTTAAATGGGGCTCGTCGAGTCAGGATCAATTTGTCCGAAAATCCAAGGCTAACACCCCCTCCAAAAACCAAGTTCAACCATGTTTAGGGGAAAAGTCTATTACCCATAAATTTGAAATATAATACAAACCAAAAGCTCTTGGATATGAACAAGGTTAGAAATATAACGCTAATACTCATTTAAATGGGGATCGTTGAGTCAGAACCAATTTGTCCGAAAATCCAAGGCTAACACCCCCTCCAAAAACCAAATTCAATCATGTTAGGGGGAAAAGTCTATTACCCATAAATTTGAAGTCTAATACCAACTAAAAGTGATTGGATATGAACAAGGTTAGAAATCTAAGGCTAATACTCATTTAAAATGGGGCTCGTCGAGTCATGACCAATTTGTCCGAAAATCCAAGGCTAACACCCCCTCCAAAAACCAAGTTCTATCATTTTGGGGGGGAAAGTCTATTACCCATAAATTTGAAGTCTAATACCAACTAAAAGGGCTTGGATATGAACAAGGTTAGAAATCTAAGGCTAATACTAATTTAAATGGGGCTCGTAGAGTCATGATCAATTTGTCTGAAAATGCAAGGCTAACACCCCCTCCAAAAACCAAGTTCAATCATTTTTGGGGGAAAACTCTATTACCCATATATTTGAAGTCTAATACCAACTAAAAGGGATTGGATATGAACAGGGTTAGAAATATAAGGCTAATACTCAGTTAAAATGGGGCTCGTCAAGTCAGGACCAATTTGTCTGAAAATCCAAGGCTAACACCCCCTCCAAAAACCAAGTTCAATCATTTTTGGGGGAAAAGTCTATTACACATAAATTTGAAGTCTAATACCAACAAAAAGGGATTGGATATGAACAACGTTGGAAATCTAAGTCTAATACTCATTTAAAATGGGACTCGTGAAGTCAGGAACAATTTGTCCGAAAATCCAAGGCTAACACCCCCTCCAAAAACCAAGTTCTATCATTTTGGGGGGGAAAGTCTATTACCCATAAATTTGAAGTCTAATACCAACTAAAAGGGCTTGGATATGAACAAGGTTAGAAATCTAAGGCTAATACTCATTTAAATGGGGCTTGTGGAGTCATTATAAATTTGTCTGAAAATGCAAGGCTAACACCCCCTCCAAAAACCAAGTTCAATCAATTTTTGGGGAAAAGTCTATTACCCATATATTTGAAGTCTAATACCAACTAAAAGGGATTGGATATGAACAAGGTTAGAAATATATGGCTAATACTCATTTAAAATGGGGCTCGTGAAGTCAGGACCAATTTGTCCGAAGATCCAAGGCTAACACCCCCTCCAAAAACCAAGTTCTATCATTTTGGGGGAAAAGTCTATTAACCATAAATTTGAAGTCTAATACCAACTAAAAGGGATTGGATGTAAACAAGGTTATAAATCTAAGGCTAATACTCATTTAAAATGCGGCTCGTCGAGTCAGGACCTATTTGTCCGAAAATCCAAGGCTAACACCCCCTCCAAAAACCAAGTTCTATCATTTTGGGGGGGATAGTCTATTACCAATATATTTGAAGTCTAATACCAACTAAAAGGGATTGGATATGAACAAGGTTAGAAATATAAGGCTAATACTAATTTAAATGGGGCTCGTCGAGTCAGGATCAATTTGTCCGAAAATCCAAGGCTAACACCCCCTCCAAAAACCAAGTTCAACCATGTTTGGGGGAAAAGTCTATTACCCATAAATTTGAAGTCTAATACCAACTAAAACGGCTTGGATATGAACAAGGCTAGAAATATAAGGCTAATACTCATTTAAAATGCGGCTCGTCGAGTCAGGACCAATTTGTCCGAAAATCCAAGGCTAACACCCCCTCCAAAAACCAAGTTCTATCATGTTTGGGGGAAAAGTCTATTACCCATAAATTTGAAGTCTAATAACAACTAAAAGGGATTGGATATAAACAAGGTTAGAAATATAAGGCTAATACTCATTTAAATGGGGCTCGTGGAGTCATGATCAAATTGTCTGAAAATGCAAGGCTAACACCCCCTCCAAAAACCAAGTTCAATCATTTTTGGGGGAAAAGTCTATTACCCATAAATTTGAAGTCTAATACCAACTAAAAGGTATTGGATATTAACAAGGTTAGAAATCTAAGGCTAATACTCATTTAAATGGGGATCGTTGAGTCAGGACCAGTTTGTCCAAAAATCCTAGGCTAACACCCCCTCCAAAAACCAAGTTCAATCATTTTTGGGGGAAAAGTCTATTACCCATAAATTTGAAGTCTGATACCAACTAAAAGGTATTGGATATGAGCAAGGTTAGAAATCTAAGGCTAATACTGATTTAAATGTGGCTCGTGGAGTCATGATCAATTTGTCTTAAAATGCAAGGCTAACACCCCCTCCAAAAACCAAGTTCAATCATTTTTGGGGGAAAAGTCTATTACCCATAAATTTGAAGTCTAATACCAACTAAAAGGGATTGGATATGAACAAGGTTAGAAATCTAAGGCTAATAATCATTTAAAATGGGGCTCGTCAAGTCAGGACCAATTTGTCTGAAAATCCAAGGCTAACACCCCCTCCAAAAACCAAGTTCTATCATTTTGGGGGAAAAGTCTATTAACCATAAATTTGAAGTCTAATACCAACTAAAAGGGATTGGATGTAAACAAGGTTATAAATCTAAGGCTAATACTCATTTAAAATGCGGCTCGTCGAGTCAGGACCTATTTGTCCGAAAATCCAAGGCTAACACCCCCTCCAAAAACCAAGTTCTATAATTTTTGGGGGGAAAGTCTATTACCCATAAATTTGAAGTCTAATACCAACTAAAAGGGATTGGATATGAACAAGGTTACAAATATAAGGCTAATACTCATTTAAAATGGGGCTCGTCGAGTCAGGACCAATTTGTCCGAAAATCCAAGGCTAACACCCCCTCCAAAAACCAAGTTCTATCATGTTTGGGGGGAAAGTCTATAACCCATAAATTTGAAGTCTAATAACAACTAAAAGGGATTGGATATAAACAAGGTTAGAAATCTAAGGCTAATACTCATTTAAAATGCGGCTCGTCGAGTCAGGACCAATTTGTCCGAAAATCCAAGGCTAACACCCCCTCCAAAAACCAAGTTCTATCATTTTGGGGGGAAAAGTCTATTACCCATAAACTTGAAGTCTAATACCAACTAAAAGGTATTGGATATGAACAAGGTTAGAAATCTAAGGCTAATAATCATTTAAAATGGGGCTCGTGAAGTCAGGACCAATTTGTCCGAAAATCCAAGGCTAACACCCCCTCCAAAAACCAAGTTCTATCATTTTGGGGGGGAAAGTCTATTACCCATAAATTTGAAGTCTAATACCAACTAAAAGGGATTGGATATGAACAAGGTTACAAATATAAGGCTAATACTCATTTAAAATGGGGCTCGTCGAGTCAGGACCAATTTGTCCAAAAATCCAAAGCTAACACCCCCTCCAAAAACCAAGTTCTATCATGTTTGGGGGGAAAGTCTATTACCCATAAATTTGAAGTCTAATAACAACTAAAAGGGATTGGATATAAACAAGGTTAGAAATCTAAGGCTAATACTCATTTAAAATGCGGCTCGTCGAGTCAGGACCAATTTGTCCGAAAATCCAAGGCTAACACCCCCTCCAAAAACCAAGTTCTATCATGTTTGGGGGAAAAGTCTATTACCCATAAATTTGAAGTCTAATAACAACTAAAAGGGATTGGATATAAACAAGGTTAGAAATCTAAGGCTAATACTCATTTAAATGGGGCTCGTGGAGTCATGATCAAATTGTCTGAAAATGCAAGGCTAACACCCCCTCCAAAAACTAAGTTCAATCATTTTGGGGGGGAAAGTCTATTACCAATAAATTTGAAGTCTAATACCAACTAAATGGGACTGGATATGACCAAGGTTAGAAATCTAAGGCTAATACTCATTTAAAATGGGGCTCGTCAAGTCAGGACCAATTTGTCGAAAATCCAAGGCTAACACCCCCTCCAAAACCCAAGTTCAATCATTTTTGGGCGAAAAGTCTATTACCCATAAATTTGAAGTCTAATACCAAGTAAAAGGTATTGGATATGAACAAGGTTAGAAATATAAATCTAATACTAATTTAAATGGGGCTCGTCGAGTCAGGATCAATTTGTCCGAAAATCCAAGGCTAACACCCCCTCCAAAAACCAAGTTCAACCATGTTTGGGGGAAAAGTCTATTACCCATAAATTTGAAATATAATACAAACTAAAAGCTCTTGGATATGAACAAGGTTAGAAATATAAGGTTAATACTCATTTAAATGGGGATCGTTGAGTCAGGACCAATTTGTCCGAAAATCCAAGGCTAACACCCCCTCCAAAAACCAAGTTCAATCATTTTTGGGGGAAAAGTCTATTACCCATAAATTTGAAGTCTAATAACAACTAAAAGGGATTGGATATAAACAAGGTTAGAAATCTAAGGCTAATACTCATTTAAAATGCGGCTCGTCGAGTCAGGACCAATTTGTCCGAAAATCCATGGCTAACACCCCCTCCAAAAACCAAGTTCTATCATGTTTGGGGGAAAAGTCTATTACCCATAAATTTGAAGTCTAATACCAAGTAAAAGGTATTGGATATGAACAAGGTTAGAAATATAAATCTAATACTAATTTAAATGGGGCTCGTCGAGTCAGGATCAATTTGTCCGAAAATCCAAGGCTAACACCCCCTCCAAAAACCAAGTTCAACCATGTTTGGGGGAAAAGTCTATTACCCATAAATTTGAAATATAATACAAACTAAAAGCTCTTGGATATGAACAAGGTTAGAAATATAAGGCTAATACTCATTTAAATGGGGATCGTTGAGTCAGGACCAATTTGTCCGAAAATCCAAGGCTAACACCCCCTCCAAAAACCAAGTTCAATCATTTTTGGGGGAAAATCTATTTCCTATAAATTTGAAGTCTAATACCAACTAAAAGGGATTGGATATGAACAAGGTTAGAAATATAAGGCTAATACTAATTTAAATGGGGCTCGTCGAGTCAGGATCAATTTGTCCGAAAATCCAAGGCTAACACCCCCTCCAAAAACCAAGTTCAACCATGTTTGGGGGAAAAGTCTATTACCCATAAATTTGAAGTCTAATACCAACTAAAACGGCTTGGATATGAACAAGGCTAGAAATATAAGGCTAATACTCATTTAAAATGCGGCTCGTCGAGTCAGGACCAATTTGTCCGAAAATCCAAGGCTAACACCCCCTCCAAAAACCAAGTTCTATCATGTTTGGGGGAAAAGTCTATTACCCATAAATTTGAAGTCTAATAACAACTAAAAGGGATTGGATATGAACAAGGTTAGAAATATAAGGCTAATACTCATTTAAATGGGGCTCGTGGAGTCATGATCAAATTGTCTGAAAATGCAAGGCTAACACCCCCTCCAAAAACCAAGTTCTATCATGTTTGGGGGAAAAGTCTATTACCCATAAATTTGAAGTCTAATAACAACTAAAAGGGATTGGATATAAACAAGGTTAGAAATATAAGGCTAATACTCATTTAAATGGGGCTCGTGGAGTCATGATCAAATTGCATGAAAATGCAAGGCTAACACCCCCTCCAAAAACCAAGTTCAATCATTTTTGGGGGAAAAGTCTATTACCCATAAATTTGAAGTCTAATACCAACTAAAAGGTATTGCATATGAACAAGGTTAGAAATCTAAGGCTAATACTTATTTAAATGGGGATCGTTGAGTCAGGACCAGTTTGTCCGAAAATCCAAGGCTAACACCCCCTCCAAAAACCAAGTTCAATCATTTTTGGGGGAAAAGTCTATTACCCATAAATTTGAAGTCTGATACCAACTAAAAGGTATTGGATATGAGCAAGGTTAGAAATCTAAGGCTAATACTGATTTAAATGTGGCTCGTGGAGTCATGATCAATTTGTCTGAAAATGCAAGGCTAACACCCCCTCCAAAAACCAAGTTCAATCATTTTTGGGGGAAAAGTCTATTACCCATAAATTTGAAGTCTAATACCAACTAAAAGGGATTGGATATGAACAAGGTTAGAAATCTAAGGCTAATAATCATTTAAAATGGGGCTCGTCAAGTCAGGACCAATTTGTCTGAAAATCCAAGGCTAACACCCCCTCCAAAAACCAAGTTCAATCATTTTTGGGGGGGAAAGTCTATTACCAATAAATTTGAAGTCTAATACCAACTAAATGGGACTGGATATGACCAAGGTTAGAAATCTAAGGCTAATACTCATTTAAAATGGGGCTCGTCAAGTCAGGACCAATTTGTCGAAAATCCAAGGCTAACACCCCCTCCAAAACCCAAGTTCAATCATTTTTGGGCGAAAAGTCTATTACCCATAAATTTGAAGTCTAATACCAAGTAAAAGGTATTGGATATGAACAAGGTTAGAAATATAAATCTAATACTAATTTAAATGGGGCTCGTCGAGTCAGGATCAATTTGTCCGAAAATCCAAGGCTAACACCCCCTCCAAAAACCAAGTTCAACCATGTTTGGGGGAAAAGTCTATTACCCATAAATTTGAAATATAATACAAACTAAAAGCTCTTGGATATGAACAAGGTTAGAAATATAAGGTTAATACTCATTTAAATGGGGATCGTTGAGTCAGGACCAATTTGTCCGAAAATCCAAGGCTAACACCCCCTCCAAAAACCAAGTTCAATCATTTTTGGGGGAAAAGTCTATTACCCATAAATTTGAAGTCTAATAACAACTAAAAGGGATTGGATATAAACAAGGTTAGAAATCTAAGGCTAATACTCATTTAAAATGCGGCTCGTCGAGTCAGGACCAATTTGTCCGAAAATCCATGGCTAACACCCCCTCCAAAAACCAAGTTCTATCATGTTTGGGGGAAAAGTCTATTACCCATAAATTTGAAGTCTAATACCAAGTAAAAGGTATTGGATATGAACAAGGTTAGAAATATAAATCTAATACTAATTTAAATGGGGCTCGTCGAGTCAGGATCAATTTGTCCGAAAATCCAAGGCTAACACCCCCTCCAAAAACCAAGTTCAACCATGTTTGGGGGAAAAGTCTATTACCCATAAATTTGAAATATAATACAAACTAAAAGCTCTTGGATATGAACAAGGTTAGAAATATAAGGCTAATACTCATTTAAATGGGGATCGTTGAGTCAGGACCAATTTGTCCGAAAATCCAAGGCTAACACCCCTTCCAAAAACCAAGTTCAATCATTTTTGGGGGAAAATCTATTTCCTATAAATTTGAAGTCTAATACCAACTAAAAGGGATTGGATATGAACAAGGTTAGAAATATAAGGCTAATACTAATTTAAATGGGGCTCGTCGAGTCAGGATCAATTTGTCCGAAAATCCAAGGCTAACACCCCCTCCAAAAACCAAGTTCAACCATGTTTGGGGGAAAAGTCTATTACCCATAAATTTGAAGTCTAATACCAACTAAAACGGCTTGGATATGAACAAGGCTAGAAATATAAGGCTAATACTCATTTAAAATGCGGCTCGTCGAGTCAGGACCAATTTGTCCGAAAATCCAAGGCTAACACCCCCTCCAAAAACCAAGTTCTATCATGTTTGGGGGAAAAGTCTATTACCCATAAATTTGAAGTCTAATAACAACTAAAAGGGATTGGATATGAACAAGGTTAGAAATATAAGGCTAATACTCATTTAAATGGGGCTCGTGGAGTCATGATCAAATTGTCTGAAAATGCAAGGCTAACACCCCCTCCAAAAACCAAGTTCTATCATGTTTGGGGGAAAAGTCTATTACCCATAAATTTGAAGTCTAATAACAACTAAAAGGGATTGGATATAAACAAGGTTAGAAATATAAGGCTAATACTCATTTAAATGGGGCTCGTGGAGTCATGATCAAATTGCATGAAAATGCAAGGCTAACACCCCCTCCAAAAACCAAGTTCAATCATTTTTGGGGGAAAAGTCTATTACCCATAAATTTGAAGTCTAATACCAACTAAAAGGTATTGCATATGAACAAGGTTAGAAATCTAAGGCTAATACTTATTTAAATGGGGATCGTTGAGTCAGGACCAGTTTGTCCGAAAATCCAAGGCTAACACCCCCTCCAAAAACCAAGTTCAATCATTTTTGGGGGAAAAGTCTATTACCCATAAATTTGAAGTCTGATACCAACTAAAAGGTATTGGATATGAGCAAGGTTAGAAATCTAAGGCTAATACTGATTTAAATGTGGCTCGTGGAGTCATGATCAATTTGTCTGAAAATGCAAGGCTAACACCCCCTCCAAAAACCAAGTTCAATCATTTTTGGGGGAAAAGTCTATTACCCATAAATTTGAAGTCTAATACCAACTAAAAGGGATTGGATATGAACAAGGTTAGAAATCTAAGGCTAATAATCATTTAAAATGGGGCTCGTCAAGTCAGGACCAATTTGTCTGAAAATCCAAGGCTAACACCCCCTCCAAAAACCAAGTTCTATCATTTTGGGGGAAAAGTCTATTAACCATAAATTTGAAGTCTAATACCAACTAAAAGGGATTGGATGTAAACAAGGTTATAAATCTAAGGCTAATACTCATTTAAAATGCGGCTCGTCGAGTCAGGACCTATTTGTCCGAAAATCCAAGGCTAACACCCCCTCCAAAAACCAAGTTCTATCATTTTGAGGGGGAAAGTCTATTACCCATAAATTTGAAGTCTAATACCAACTAAAAGGGATTGGATATGAACAAGGTTACAAATATAAGGCTAATACTCATTTAAAATGGGGCTCGTCGAGTCAGGACCAATTTGTCCGAAAATCCAAGGCTAACACCCCCTCCAAAAACTAAGTTCTATCATGTTTGGGGGGAAAGTCTATTACCCATAAATTTGAAGTCTAATAACAACTAAAAGGGATTGGATATAAACAAGGTTAGAAATCTAAGGCTAATACTCATTTAAAATGCGGCTCGTCGAGTCAGGACCAATTTGTCCGAAAATCCAAGGCTAACACCCCCTCCAAAAACCAAGTTCTATCATTTTGGTGGGGAAAGTCTATTACCCATAAATTTGAAGTCTAATACCAACTAAAAGGGCTTGGATATGAACAAGGTTAGAAATCTAAGGCTAATACTCATTTAAATGGGGCTTGTGGAGTCATGATCAATTTGTCTGAAAATGCAAGGCTAACACCCCCTCCAAAAACAAGTTCAATCATTTTTGGGGGAAAAGTCTATTACACATAAATTTGAAGTCTAATACAAACTAAAAGGGATTGGATATGAACAAGGTTAGAAATCTAAGGCTAATAATCATTTAAAATGGGGCTCGTCAAATCAGGACCAATTTGTCTGAAAATCCAAGGCTAACACCCCCTCCAAAAACCAAGTTCTATCATTTTGGGGGGAAAAGTCCATTACCCATAAACTTGAAGTCTAATACCAACTAAAAGGTATTGGATATGAACAAGGTTAGAAATCTAAGGCTAATAATCATTTAAAATGGGGCTCGTGAAGTCAGGACCAATTTGTTCGAAAATCCAAGGCTAACACCCCCTCCAAAAACCAAGTTCTATCATTTTGGGGGGGAAAGTCTATTACCCATAAATTTGAAGTCTAATACCAACTAAAAGGGATTGGATATAAACAAGGTTACAAATATAAGGCTAATCCTCATTTAAAATGGGGCTCGTCGAGTCAGGACCAATTTGTCCGAAAATCCAAGGCTAACACCCCCTCCAAAAACCAAGTTCTATCATGTTTGGGGGGAAAGTCTATTACCCATAAATTTTAAGTCTAATAACAACTAAAAGGGATTGGATATAAACAAGGTTAGAAATCTAAGGCTAATAATCATTGAAAATGGGGCTCGTGAAGTCAGGACCAATTTGTCCGAAAATCCAAGGCTAACACCCCCTCCAAAAACCAAGTTCTATCATTTTGGGGGGGAAAGTCTATTACCCATAAATTTGAAGTCTAATAACAACTAAAAGGTATTGGATATGAACAAGGTTAGAAATATAAGGCTAATACTCATTTAAATGGGGATCGTTGAGTCAGGACCAATTTGTCCGAAAATCCAAGGCTAACACCCCCTCCAAAAACCAAGTTCAACCATGTTTGGGGGAAAAGTCTATTACCCATAAATTTGAAATATAATACAAACTAAAAGCTCTTGGATATAAATAAGGTTAGAAATATAAGGGTAATACTCATTTAAATGGGGATCGTTGAGTCAGGACCTATTTGTCGAAAATCCAAGGCTAACACCCCATCCAAAACCCAAGTTCAATCATTTTTGGGGGAAAAGTCTATTACCCATAAACTCGAAGTCTAATACCAACTAAAAGGTATTGGATATGAACAAGGTTAGAAATCTAAGGCTAATACTCATTTAAAATGGGGCTCGTGAAGTCAGGACCAATTTGTCTGAAAATCCAAGGCTAACACCCCCTCCAAAAACCAAGTTGTATCATTTTAGGGGGGAAAATCTATTACCCATAAATTTGAAGTCTAATACCAACTAAAAGGGATTGGATATGAACATGGTTAGAAATCTAAGGCTAATACTCATTTAAAATGGGGCTCGTCGAGTCAGGACCAATTTGTCTGAAAATGCAAGGCTAACACCCCCTCCAAAAACCAAGTTCAATCATTTTGGGGGGGAAAGTCTATTACCAATAAATTTCAAGTCTAATACCAACTAAATGGGACTGGATAAGACCAAGGTTAGAAATCTAAGGCTAAACTCATTTAAAATGGGGCTCGTTAAGTCAGGACCAATTTGTCGAAAATCCAAGGCTAAAACCCCCTCCAAAACCCAAGTTCAATCATTTTTGGGGGAAAAGTCTATTACCCATAAACTTGAAGTCTAATACCAACTAAAAGGGATTGGATATGAACAAGGTTAGAAATCTAAGCCTAACACTCATTTAAAATGGGGCTCCTCAAGTCAGGACCAATTTGTCTGAAAATCCAAGGCCTAACACCCCCTCCAAAAACCAAGTTCTATCATTTTGGGGGGAAAAGTCTATTACCCTTAAACTTGAAGTCTAATACCAACTAAAAGGTATTGGATATGAACAAGGTTAGAAATCTAAGGCTAATACTCATTTAAAATGGGGCTCGTCAAGTCAGGACCAATTTGTCTGAAAATCCAAGGCCTAACACCCCCTCCAAAAACCAAGTTCTATCATTTTGGGGGGAAAAGTCTATTACCCATAAACTTGAAGTCTAATACCAACTAAAAGGTATTGGATATGAACAAGGTTAGAAATCTAAGGCTAATACTCATTTAAAATGGGGCTCGTGAAGTCAGGACCAATTTGTCTGAAAATCCAAGGCTAACACCCCCTCCAAAAACCAAGTTGTATCATTTTAGGGGGGGAAATCTATTACCCATAAATTTGAAGTCTAATACCAACTAAAAGGGATTGGATATGAACAAGGTTAGAAATCTAAGCCTAACACTCATTTAAAATGGGGCTCGTCAAGTCAGGACCAATTTGTCTGAAAATCCAAGGCCTAACACCCCCTCCAAAAACCAAGTTCTATCATTTTGGGGGGAAAAGTCTATTACCCATAAACTTGAAGTCTAATACCAACTAAAAGGTATTGGATATGAACAAGGTTAGAAATCTAAGGCTAATACTCATTTAAAATGGGGCTCGTGAAGTCAGGACCAATTTGTCCGAAAATCCAAGGCTAACACCCCCTCCAAAAACCAAGTTGTATCATTTTAGGGGGGGAAATCTATTACCCATAAATTTGAAGTCTAATACCAACTAAAAGGGATTGGATATGAACAAGGTTAGAAATCTAAGGCTAATACTCATTTAAAATGGGGCTCGTCGAGTCAGGACCAATTTGTCCGAAAATCCAAGGCTAACACCCCCTCCAAAAACCAAGTTGTATCATTTTGGGGGGGGGAAATCTATTACCCATAAATTTGAAGTCTGATACCAACTAAAAGGTATTGGATATATGCAAGGTTAGAAATCTAAGGCTAATACTCATTTAAATGGGGCTCGTGGAGTCATGATCAATTTGTCTGAAAATGCAAGGCTAACACCCCCTCCAAAAACCAAGTTCAATCATTTTTGGGGGAAAAGTCTATTACACATAAATTTGAAGTCTAATACCAACTAAAAGGGATTGGATATGAACAAGGTTAGAAATATAAGGCTAATACTCATTTAAAATGGGCCTCGTCGAGTGAGGACCAATTTGTCTGAAAATCCAAGGCTAACACCCCCTCCAAAAACCAAGTTCTATCATTTTGGGGGGGAAAGTCTATTACCCATAAATTTGAAGTCTAATACCAACTAAAAGGGCTTGGATTTGAACAAGGTTAGAAATCTAAGGCTAATACTCATTTAAATGGGGCTCGTGGAGTCATGATCAATTTGTCTGAAAATGCAAGGCTAACACCCCCTCCAAAAACCAAGTTCAATCATTTTTGGGGGAAAAGTCTATTACACATAAATTTGAAGTCTAATACCAACTAAAAGGGATTGGATATGAACAAGGTTAGAAATATAAGGCTAATACTCATTTAAAATGGGCCTCGTCAAATCAGGACCAATTTGTCGAAAATCCAAGGCTAACACCCCATCCAAAACCCAAGTTCAATCATTTTTGGGGGAAAAGTCTATTACCCATAAACTTGAAGTCTAATACCACCTAAAAGGTATTGGATATGAACAAGGTTAGAAATCTAAGGCTAATACTCATTTAAAATGGGGCTCGTGAAGTCAGGACCAATTTGTCCGAAAATCTAAGGCTAACACCCCCTCCAAAAACCAAGTTGTATCATTTTAGGGGGGGAAATCTATTACCCATAAATTTGAAGTCTAATACCAACTCAAAGGGATTGAATATGAACAAGGTTAGAAATCTAAGGCTAATACTCATTTAAAATGGGGCTCGTCGAGTCAGGACCAATTTGTCCGAAAATCCAAGGCTAACACCCCCTCCAAAAACCAAGTTCTATCATGTTTGGGGGAAAAGTCTATTACCCATAAATTTGAAGTCTAATAAGAACTAAAAGGGATTGGATATAAACAAGGTTAGAAATTTAAGGCTAATACTCATTTAAAATGCGGCTCGTCAAGTCAGGACCAATTTGTCCGAAAATCCAAGGCTAACACCCCCTCCAAAAACCAAGTTCTATCATTTTGGGGGGAAAGTCTATTACCAATAAATTTGAAGTCTAATACCAACTAAAAGGTATTGGATATGACCAAGGTTAGAAATCTAAGGCTAATACTCATTTAAAATGGGGCTCGTCGAGTCAGGACCAATTTGTTCGAAAATCCAAGGCTAACACCCCCTCCAAAAACCAAGTTCTATCATTTTGGGGAAAAAGTCTATTAACCACAAATTTGAAGTCTAATACCAACTAAAAGGGATTGGACATGAACAAGGTTAGAAATCTAAGGCTAATACTAATTTAAAATGGGGTCGTCTAGTCAGGACCAATTTGTACGAAAATCCAAGGCTAACACCCCCTCCAAAAACCAAGTTCAATCATTTTTGGGGGCAAAGTCTATTACCCATAAATTTGAAGTCTAATAACAACTAAAAGGTATTGTATATGAACAAGGTTAGAAATCTAAGCCTACTAATCATTTAAAATGGGGCTCGTCAAGTCAGGACCAATTTGTCCGAAAATCCAAGGCTAACACCCCCTCCAAAAACCAAGTTGTATCATTTTAGGGGGGAAAATCTATTACCCATAAATTTGAAGTCTAATACCAACTAAAAGGGATTGGATATGAACAAGGTTAGAAATCTAAGGCTAATACTCATTTAAAATGGGGCTCGTCGAGTCAGGACCAATTTGTCCGAAAATCCAAGGCTAACACCCCCTCCAAAAACCAAGTTGTATCATTTTGGGGGGGAAAATCTATTACCCATAAATTTGAAGTCTGATACCAACTAAAAGGTATTGGATATGAGCAAGGTTAGAAATCTAAGGCTAATACTCATTTAAATGGGGCTCGTGGAGTCATGATCAATTTGTCTGAAAATGCAAGGCTAACACCCCCTCCAAAAACCAAGTTCAATCATTTTTGGGGGAAAAGTCTATTACACATAAATTTGAAGTCTAATACCAACTAAAAGGGATTGGATATGAACAAGGTTAGAAATATAAGGCTAATACTCATTTAAAATGGGCCTCGTCAAGTCAGGACCAATTTGTCTGAAAATCCAAGGCTAACACCCCCTCCAAAAACCAAGTTCTATCATTTTGGGGGGAAAAGTCTATTACCCATAAACTTGAAGTCTAATACCACCTAAAAGGTATTGGATATGAACAAGGTTAGAAATCTAAGGCTAATACTCATTTAAAATGGGGCTCGTGAAGTCAGGACCAATTTGTCCGAAAATCCTAGGCTAACACCCCATCCAAAAACCAAGTTGTATCATTTTAGGGGGGAAAATCTATTACCCATAAATTTGAAGTCTAATACCAACTAAAAGGGATTGGATATGAACATGGTTAGAAATCTAAGGCTAATACTCATTTAAAATGGGGCTCGTCGAGTCAGGACCAATTTGTCTGAAAATGCAAGGCTAACACCCCCTCCAAAAACCAAGTTCAATCATTTTTGGGGGAAAAGTCTATTACACATAAATTTGAAGTCTAATACCAACTAAAAGGGATTGGATATGAACAAGGTTAGAAATATAAGGCTAATACTCATTTAAAATGGGCCTCGTCAAGTCAGGACCAATTTGTCTGAAAATCCAAGGCTAACACCCCCTCCAAAAACCAAGTTCTATCATTTTGGGGGGGAAAGTCTATTACCCATAAATTTGAAGTCTAATACCAACTAAAAGGGCTTGGATTTGAACAAGGTTAGAAATCTAAGGCTAATACTCATTTAAATGGGGCTCGTGGAGTCATGATCAATTTGTCTGAAAATGTAAGGCTAACACCCCCTCCAAAAACAAGTTCAATCATTTTTGGGGGAAAAGTCTATTACACATAAATTTGAAGTCTAATACCAACTAAAAGGGATTGGATATGAACATGGTTAGAAATCTAAGGCTAATACTCATTTAAAATGGGGCTCGTCGAGTCAGGACCAATTTGTCTGAAAATGCAAGGCTAACACCCCCTCCAAAAACCAAGTTCAATCATTTTTGGGGGAAAAGTCTATTACACATAAATTTGAAGTCTAATACCAACTAAAAGGGATTGGATATGAACAAGGTTAGAAATATAAGGCTAATACTCATTTAAAATGGGCCTCGTCAAGTCAGGACCAATTTGTCTGAAAATCCAAGGCTAACACCCCCTCCAAAAACCAAGTTCTATCATTTTGGGGGGAAAAGTCTATTACCCATAAACTTGAAGTCTAATACCACCTAAAAGGTATTGGATATGAACAAGGTTAGAAATCTAAGGCTAATACTCATTTAAAATGGGGCTCGTGAAGTCAGGACCAATTTGTCCGAAAATCCTAGGCTAACACCCCATCCAAAAACCAAGTTGTATCATTTTAGGGGGGAAAATCTATTACCCATAAATTTGAAGTCTAATACCAACTAAAAGGGATTGGATATGAACATGGTTAGAAATCTAAGGCTAATACTCATTTAAAATGGGGCTCGTCGAGTCAGGACCAATTTGTCTGAAAATGCAAGGCTAACACCCCCTCCAAAAACCAAGTTCAATCATTTTTGGGGGAAAAGTCTATTACACATAAATTTGAAGTCTAATACCAACTAAAAGGGATTGGATATGAACAAGGTTAGAAATATAAGGCTAATACTCATTTAAAATGGGCCTCGTCAAGTCAGGACCAATTTGTCTGAAAATCCAAGGCTAACACCCCCTCCAAAAACCAAGTTCTATCATTTTGGGGGGAAAAGTCTATTACCCATAAACTTGAAGTCTAATACCACCTAAAAGGTATTGGATATGAACAAGGTTAGAAATCTAAGGCTAATACTCATTTAAAATGGGGCTCGTGAAGTCAGGACCAATTTGTCCGAAAATCCTAGGCTAACACCCCATCCAAAAACCAAGTTGTATCATTTTAGGGGGGAAAATCTATTACCCATAAATTTGAAGTCTAATACCAACTAAAAGGGATTGGATATGAACATGGTTAGAAATCTAAGGCTAATACTCATTTAAAATGGGGCTCGTCGAGTCAGGACCAATTTGTCTGAAAATGCAAGGCTAACACCCCCTCCAAAAACCAAGTTCAATCATTTTTGGGGGAAAAGTCTATTACACATAAATTTGAAGTCTAATACCAACTAAAAGGGATTGGATATGAACAAGGTTAGAAATATAAGGCTAATACTCATTTAAAATGGGCCTCGTCAAGTCAGGACCAATTTGTCTGAAAATCCAAGGCTAACACCCCCTCCAAAAACCAAGTTCTATCATTTTGGGGGGAAAAGTCTATTACCCATAAACTTGAAGTCTAATACCACCTAAAAGGTATTGGATATGAACAAGGTTAGAAATCTAAGGCTAATACTCATTTAAAATGGGGCTCGTGAAGTCAGGACCAATTTGTCCGAAAATCCTAGGCTAACACCCCATCCAAAAACCAAGTTGTATCATTTTAGGGGGGAAAATCTATTACACATAAATTTGAAGTCTAATACCAACTAAAAGGGATTGGATATGAACAAGGTTAGAAATATAAGGCTAATACTCATTTAAAATGGGCCTCGTCAAGTCAGGACCAATTTGTCTGAAAATCCAAGGCTAACACCCCCTCCAAAAACCAAGTTCTATCATTTTGGGGGGAAAAGTCTATTACCCATAAACTTGAAGTCTAATACCACCTAAAAGGTATTGGATATGAACAAGGTTAGAAATCTAAGGCTAATACTCATTTAAAATGGGGCTCGTGAAGTCAGGACCAATTTGTCCGAAAATCCTAGGCTAACACCCCATCCAAAAACCAAGTTGTATCATTTTAGGGGGGAAAATCTATTACCCATAAATTTGAAGTCTAATACCAACTAAAAGGGATTGGATATGAACATGGTTAGAAATCTAAGGCTAATACTCATTTAAAATGGGGCTCGTCGAGTCAGGACCAATTTGTCTGAAAATGCAAGGCTAACACCCCCTCCAAAAACCAAGTTCAATCATTTTTGGGGGAAAAGTCTATTACACATAAATTTGAAGTCTAATACCAACTAAAAGGGATTGGATATGAACAAGGTTAGAAATATAAGGCTAATACTCATTTAAAATGGGCCTCGTCAAGTCAGGACCAATTTGTCTGAAAATCCAAGGCTAACACCCCCTCCAAAAACCAAGTTCTATCATTTTGGGGGGGAAAGTCTATTACCCATAAATTTGAAGTCTAATACCAACTAAAAGGGCTTGGATTTGAACAAGGTTAGAAATCTAAGGCTAATACTCATTTAAATGGGGCTCGTGGAGTCATGATCAATTTGTCTGAAAATGTAAGGCTAACACCCCCTCCAAAAACAAGTTCAATCATTTTTAGGGGAAAAGTCTATTACACATAAATTTGAAGTCTAATACCAACTAAAAGGGATTGGATATGAACATGGTTAGAAATCTAAGGCTAATACTCATTTAAAATGGGGCTCGTCGAGTCAGGACCAATTTGTCTGAAAATGCAAGGCTAACACCCCCTCCAAAAACCAAGTTCAATCATTTTTGGGGGAAAAGTCTATTACACATAAATTTGAAGTCTAATACCAACTAAAAGGGATTGGATATGAACAAGGTTAGAAATATAAGGCTAATACTCATTTAAAATGGGCCTCGTCAAGTCAGGACCAATTTGTCTGAAAATCCAAGGCTAACACCCCCTCCAAAAACCAAGTTCTATCATTTTGGGGGGAAAAGTCTATTACCCATAAATTTGAAGTCTAATACCACCTAAAAGGTATTGGATATGAACAAGGTTAGAAATCTAAGGCTAATACTCATTTAAAATGGGGCTCGTGAAGTCAGGACCAATTTGTCCGAAAATCCTAGGCTAACACCCCATCCAAAAACCAAGTTGTATCATTTTAGGGGGGAAAATCTATTACCCATAAATTTGAAGTCTAATACCAACTAAAAGGGATTGGATATGAACATGGTTAGAAATCTAAGGCTAATACTCATTTAAAATGGGGCTCGTCGAGTCAGGACCAATTTGTCTGAAAATGCAAGGCTAACACCCCCTCCAAAAACCAAGTTCAATCATTTTTGGGGGAAAAGTCTATTACACATAAATTTGAAGTCTAATACCAACTAAAAGGGATTGGATATGAACAAGGTTAGAAATATAAGGCTAATACTCATTTAAAATGGGCCTCGTCAAGTCAGGACCAATTTGTCTGAAAATCCAAGGCTAACACCCCCTCCAAAAACCAAGTTCTATCATTTTGGGGGGAAAAGTCTATTACCCATAAACTTGAAGTCTAATACCACCTAAAAGGTATTGGATATGAACAAGGTTAGAAATCTAAGGCTAATACTCATTTAAAATGGGGCTCGTGAAGTCAGGACCAATTTGTCCGAAAATCCTAGGCTAACACCCCATCCAAAAACCAAGTTGTATCATTTTAGGGGGGAAAATCTATTACCCATAAATTTGAAGTCTAATACCAACTAAAAGGGATTGGATATGAACATGGTTAGAAATCTAAGGCTAATACTCATTTAAAATGGGGCTCGTCGAGTCAGGACCAATTTGTTCGAAAATCCAAGGCTAACACCCCCTCCAAAAACCAAGTTCTATCATTTTGGGGAAAAAGTCTATTAACCATAAATTTGAAGTCTAATACCAACTAAAAGGGATTGGACATGAACAAGGTTAGAAATCTAAGGCTAATACTAATTTAAAATGGGGTCGTCTAGTCAGGACCAATTTGTACGAAAATCCAAGGCTAACACCCCCTCCAAAAACCAAGTTCAATCATTTTTGGGGGCAAAGTCTATTACCCATAAATTTGAAGTCTAATAACAACTAAAAGGTATTGTATATGAACAAGGTTAGAAATCTAAGCCTACTAATCATTTAAAATGGGGCTCGTCAAGTCAGGACCAATTTGTCCGAAAATCCAAGGCTAACACCCCCTCCAAAAACCAAGTTGTATCATTTTAGGGGGGAAAATCTATTACCCATAAATTTGAAGTCTAATACCAACTAAAAGGGATTGGATATGAACAAGGTTAGAAATCTAAGGCTAATACTCATTTAAAATGGGGCTCGTCGAGTCAGGACCAATTTGTCCGAAAATCCAAGGCTAACACCCCCTCCAAAAACCAAGTTGTATCATTTTGGGGGGGAAAATCTATTACCCATAAATTTGAAGTCTGATACCAACTAAAAGGTATTGGATATGAGCAAGGTTAGAAATCTAAGGCTAATACTCATTTAAATGGGGCTCGTGGAGTCATGATCAATTTGTCTGAAAATGCAAGGCTAACACCCCCTCCAAAAACCAAGTTCAATCATTTTTGGGGGAAAAGTCTATTACACATAAATTTGAAGTCTAATACCAACTAAAAGGGATTGGATATGAACAAGGTTAGAAATATAAGGCTAATACTCATTTAAAATGGGCCTCGTCAAGTCAGGACCAATTTGTCTGAAAATCCAAGGCTAACACCCCCTCCAAAAACCAAGTTCTATCATTTTGGGGGGAAAAGTCTATTACCCATAAACTTGAAGTCTAATACCACCTAAAAGGTATTGGATATGAACAAGGTTAGAAATCTAAGGCTAATACTCATTTAAAATGGGGCTCGTGAAGTCAGGACCAATTTGTCCGAAAATCCTAGGCTAACACCCCATCCAAAAACCAAGTTGTATCATTTTAGGGGGGAAAATCTATTACCCATAAATTTGAAGTCTAATACCAACTAAAAGGGATTGGATATGAACATGGTTAGAAATCTAAGGCTAATACTCATTTAAAATGGGGCTCGTCGAGTCAGGACCAATTTGTCTGAAAATGCAAGGCTAACACCCCCTCCAAAAACCAAGTTCAATCATTTTTGGGGGAAAAGTCTATTACACATAAATTTGAAGTCTAATACCAACTAAAAGGGATTGGATATGAACAAGGTTAGAAATATAAGGCTAATACTCATTTAAAATGGGCCTCGTCAAGTCAGGACCAATTTGTCTGAAAATCCAAGGCTAACACCCCCTCCAAAAACCAAGTTCTATCATTTTGGGGGGGAAAGTCTATTACCCATAAATTTGAAGTCTAATACCAACTAAAAGGGCTTGGATTTGAACAAGGTTAGAAATCTAAGGCTAATACTCATTTAAATGGGGCTCGTGGAGTCATGATCAATTTGTCTGAAAATGTAAGGCTAACACCCCCTCCAAAAACAAGTTCAATCATTTTTGGGGGAAAAGTCTATTACACATAAATTTGAAGTCTAATACCAACTAAAAGGGATTGGATATGAACATGGTTAGAAATCTAAGGCTAATACTCATTTAAAATGGGGCTCGTCGAGTCAGGACCAATTTGTCTGAAAATGCAAGGCTAACACCCCCTCCAAAAACCAAGTTCAATCATTTTTGGGGGAAAAGTCTATTACACATAAATTTGAAGTCCAATACCAACTAAAAGGGATTGGATATGAACAAGGTTAGAAATATAAGGCTAATACTCATTTAAAATGGGCCTCGTCAAGTCAGGACCAATTTGTCTGAAAATCCAAGGCTAACACCCCCTCCAAAAACCAAGTTCTATCATTTTGGGGGGAAAAGTCTATTACCCATAAACTTGAAGTCTAATACCACCTAAAAGGTATTGGATATGAACAAGGTTAGAAATCTAAGGCTAATACTCATTTAAAATGGGGCTCGTGAAGTCAGGACCAATTTGTCCGAAAATCCTAGGCTAACACCCCATCCAAAAACCAAGTTGTATCATTTTAGGGGGGAAAATCTATTACCCATAAATTTGAAGTCTAATACCAACTAAAAGGGATTGGATATGAACATGGTTAGAAATCTAAGGCTAATACTCATTTAAAATGGGGCTCGTCGAGTCAGGACCAATTTGTCTGAAAATGCAAGGCTAACACCCCCTCCAAAAACCAAGTTCAATCATTTTTGGGGGAAAAGTCTATTACACATAAATTTGAAGTCTAATACCAACTAAAAGGGATTGGATATGAACAAGGTTAGAAATATAAGGCTAATACTCATTTAAAATGGGCCTCGTCAAGTCAGGACCAATTTGTCTGAAAATCCAAGGCTAACACCCCCTCCAAAAACCAAGTTCTATCATTTTGGGGGGAAAAGTCTATTACCCATAAACTTGAAGTCTAATACCACCTAAAAGGTATTGGATATGAACAAGGTTAGAAATCTAAGGCTAATACTCATTTAAAATGGGGCTCGTGAAGTCAGGACCAATTTGTCCGAAAATCCTAGGCTAACACCCCATCCAAAAACCAAGTTGTATCATTTTAGGGGGGAAAATCTATTACCCATAAATTTGAAGTCTAATACCAACTAAAAGGGATTGGATATGAACATGGTTAGAAATCTAAGGCTAATACTCATTTAAAATGGGGCTCGTCGAGTCAGGACCAATTTGTCTGAAAATGCAAGGCTAACACCCCCTCCAAAAACCAAGTTCAATCATTTTTGGGGGAAAAGTCTATTACACATAAATTTGAAGTCTAATACCAACTAAAAGGGATTGGATATGAACAAGGTTAGAAATATAAGGCTAATACTCATTTAAAATGGGCCTCGTCAAGTCAGGACCAATTTGTCTGAAAATCCAAGGCTAACACCCCCTCCAAAAACCAAGTTCTATCATTTTGGGGGGAAAAGTCTATTACCCATAAACTTGAAGTCTAATACCACCTAAAAGGTATTGGATATGAACAAGGTTAGAAATCTAAGGCTAATACTCATTTAAAATGGGGCTCGTGAAGTCAGGACCAATTTGTCCGAAAATCCTAGGCTAACACCCCATCCAAAAACCAAGTTGTATCATTTTAGGGGGGGAAATCTATTACCCATAAATTTGAAGTCTAATACCAACTAAAAGGGATTGGATATGAACATGGTTAGAAATCTAAGGCTAATACTCATTTAAAATGGGGCTCGTCGAGTCAGGACCAATTTGTTCGAAAATCCAAGGCTAACACCCCCTCCAAAAACCAAGTTCTATCATTTTGGGGAAAAAGTCTATTAACCATAAATTTGAAGTCTAATACCAACTAAAAGGGATTGGACATGAACAAGGTTAGAAATCTAAGGCTAATACTAATTTAAAATGGGGTCGTCTAGTCAGGACCAATTTGTACGAAAATCCAAGGCTAACACCCCCT
Organism: Salix purpurea; assembly: GCA_027405865.1. Classification (NCBI taxonomy): domain Eukaryota; kingdom Viridiplantae; phylum Streptophyta; class Magnoliopsida; order Malpighiales; family Salicaceae; genus Salix; species Salix purpurea. The sequence goes on along the minus strand of JAOWLH010000036.1, from coordinate 5,899,052 downwards.
CCAAAAACCAAGTTCAATCATTTTTGGGGGCAAAGTCTATTACCCATAAATTTGAAGTCTAATAACAACTAAAAGGTATTGTATATGAACAAGGTTAGAAATCTAAGCCTACTAATCATTTAAAATGGGGCTCGTCAAGTCAGGACCAATTTGTCCGAAAATCCAAGGCTAACACCCCCTCCAAAAACCAAGTTGTATCATTTTAGGGGGGAAAATCTATTACCCATAAATTTGAAGTCTAATACCAACTAAAAGGGATTGGATATGAACAAGGTTAGAAATCTAAGGCTAATACTCATTTAAAATGGGGCTCGTCGAGTCAGGACCAATTTGTCCGAAAATCCAAGGCTAACACCCCCTCCAAAAACCAAGTTGTATCATTTTGGGGGGGAAAATCTATTACCCATAAATTTGAAGTCTGATACCAACTAAAAGGTATTGGATATGAGCAAGGTTAGAAATCTAAGGCTAATACTCATTTAAATGGGGCTCGTGGAGTCATGATCAATTTGTCTGAAAATGCAAGGCTAACACCCCCTCCAAAAACCAAGTTCAATCATTTTTGGGGGAAAAGTCTATTACACATAAATTTGAAGTCTAATACCAACTAAAAGGGATTGGATATGAACAAGGTTAGAAATATAAGGCTAATACTCATTTAAAATGGGCCTCGTCAAGTCAGGACCAATTTGTCTGAAAATCCAAGGCTAACACCCCCTCCAAAAACCAAGTTCTATCATTTTGGGGGGAAAAGTCTATTACCCATAAACTTGAAGTCTAATACCACCTAAAAGGTATTGGATATGAACAAGGTTAGAAATCTAAGGCTAATACTCATTTAAAATGGGGCTCGTGAAGTCAGGACCAATTTGTCCGAAAATCCTAGGCTAACACCCCATCCAAAAACCAAGTTGTATCATTTTAGGGGGGAAAATCTATTACCCATAAATTTGAAGTCTAATACCAACTAAAAGGGATTGGATATGAACATGGTTAGAAATCTAAGGCTAATACTCATTTAAAATGGGGCTCGTCGAGTCAGGACCAATTTGTCTGAAAATGCAAGGCTAACACCCCCTCCAAAAACCAAGTTCAATCATTTTTGGGGGAAAAGTCTATTACACATAAATTTGAAGTCTAATACCAACTAAAAGGGATTGGATATGAACAAGGTTAGAAATATAAGGCTAATACTCATTTAAAATGGGCCTCGTCAAGTCAGGACCAATTTGTCTGAAAATCCAAGGCTAACACCCCCTCCAAAAACCAAGTTCTATCATTTTGGGGGGGAAAGTCTATTACCCATAAATTTGAAGTCTAATACCAACTAAAAGGGCTTGGATTTGAACAAGGTTAGAAATCTAAGGCTAATACTCATTTAAATGGGGCTCGTGGAGTCATGATCAATTTGTCTGAAAATGTAAGGCTAACACCCCCTCCAAAAACAAGTTCAATCATTTTTGGGGGAAAAGTCTATTACACATAAATTTGAAGTCTAATACCAACTAAAAGGGATTGGATATGAACATGGTTAGAAATCTAAGGCTAATACTCATTTAAAATGGGGCTCGTCGAGTCAGGACCAATTTGTCTGAAAATGCAAGGCTAACACCCCCTCCAAAAACCAAGTTCAATCATTTTTGGGGGAAAAGTCTATTACACATAAATTTGAAGTCTAATACCAACTAAAAGGGATTGGATATGAACAAGGTTAGAAATATAAGGCTAATACTCATTTAAAATGGGCCTCGTCAAGTCAGGACCAATTTGTCTGAAAATCCAAGGCTAACACCCCCTCCAAAAACCAAGTTCTATCATTTTGGGGGGAAAAGTCTATTACCCATAAACTTGAAGTCTAATACCACCTAAAAGGTATTGGATATGAACAAGGTTAGAAATCTAAGGCTAATACTCATTTAAAATGGGGCTCGTGAAGTCAGGACCAATTTGTCCGAAAATCCTAGGCTAACACCCCATCCAAAAACCAAGTTGTATCATTTTAGGGGGGAAAATCTATTACCCATAAATTTGAAGTCTAATACCAACTAAAAGGGATTGGATATGAACATGGTTAGAAATCTAAGGCTAATACTCATTTAAAATGGGGCTCGTCGAGTCAGGACCAATTTGTCTGAAAATGCAAGGCTAACACCCCCTCCAAAAACCAAGTTCAATCATTTTTGGGGGAAAAGTCTATTACACATAAATTTGAAGTCTAATACCAACTAAAAGGGATTGGATATGAACAAGGTTAGAAATATAAGGCTAATACTCATTTAAAATGGGCCTCGTCAAGTCAGGACCAATTTGTCTGAAAATCCAAGGCTAACACCCCCTCCAAAAACCAAGTTCTATCATTTTGGGGGGAAAAGTCTATTACCCATAAACTTGAAGTCTAATACCACCTAAAAGGTATTGGATATGAACAAGGTTAGAAATCTAAGGCTAATACTCATTTAAAATGGGGCTCGTGAAGTCAGGACCAATTTGTCCGAAAATCCTAGGCTAACACCCCATCCAAAAACCAAGTTGTATCATTTTAGGGGGGAAAATCTATTACCCATAAATTTGAAGTCTAATACCAACTAAAAGGGATTGGATATGAACATGGTTAGAAATCTAAGGCTAATACTCATTTAAAATGGGGCTCGTCGAGTCAGGACCAATTTGTCTGAAAATGCAAGGCTAACACCCCCTCCAAAAACCAAGTTCAATCATTTTTGGGGGAAAAGTCTATTACACATAAATTTGAAGTCTAATACCAACTAAAAGGGATTGGATATGAACAAGGTTAGAAATATAAGGCTAATACTCATTTAAAATGGGCCTCGTCAAGTCAGGACCAATTTGTCTGAAAATCCAAGGCTAACACCCCCTCCAAAAACCAAGTTCTATCATTTTGGGGGGAAAAGTCTATTACCCATAAACTTGAAGTCTAATACCACCTAAAAGGTATTGGATATGAACAAGGTTAGAAATCTAAGGCTAATACTCATTTAAAATGGGGCTCGTGAAGTCAGGACCAATTTGTCCGAAAATCCTAGGCTAACACCCCATCCAAAAACCAAGTTGTATCATTTTAGGGGGGAAAATCTATTACCCATAAATTTGAAGTCTAATACCAACTAAAAGGGATTGGATATGAACATGGTTAGAAATCTAAGGCTAATACTCATTTAAAATGGGGCTCGTCGAGTCAGGACCAATTTGTCTGAAAATGCAAGGCTAACACCCCCTCCAAAAACCAAGTTCAATCATTTTTGGGGGAAAAGTCTATTACACATAAATTTGAAGTCTAATACCAACTAAAAGGGATTGGATATGAACAAGGTTAGAAATATAAGGCTAATACTCATTTAAAATGGGCCTCGTCAAGTCAGGACCAATTTGTCTGAAAATCCAAGGCTAACACCCCCTCCAAAAACCAAGTTCTATCATTTTGGGGGGGAAAGTCTATTACCCATAAATTTGAAGTCTAATACCAACTAAAAGGGCTTGGATTTGAACAAGGTTAGAAATCTAAGGCTAATACTCATTTAAATGGGGCTCGTGGAGTCATGATCAATTTGTCTGAAAATGTAAGGCTAACACCCCCTCCAAAAACAAGTTCAATCATTTTTGGGGGAAAAGTCTATTACACATAAATTTGAAGTCTAATACCAACTAAAAGGGATTGGATATGAACAAGGTTAGAAATCTAAGCCTACTAATCATTTAAAATGGGGCTCGTCAAGTCAGGACCAATTTGTCCAAAAATCCAAGGCTAACACCCCCTCCAAAAACCAAGTTGTATCATTTTAGGGGGGAAAATCTATTACCCATAAATTTGAAGTCTAATACCAACTAAAAGGGATTGGATATGAACAAGGTTAGAAATCTAAGGCTAATACTCATTTAAATGGGGTTCGTGGAGTCATGATCAATTTGTCTGAAAATGCAAGGCTAACACCCCCTCCAAAAACCAAGTTCAATCATTTTTGGGGGAAAAGTCTATTACACATAAATTTCAAGTCTAATACCAACTAAAAGGGATTGGATATGAACAAGGTTAGAAATATAAGGCTAATACTCATTTAAAATGGGCCTCGTCAAATCAAGACCAATTTGTCTGAAAATCCAAGGCTAACACCCCCTCCAAAAACCAAGTTCTATCATTTTGGGGGGAAAAGTCTATTACCCATAAACTTGAAGTCTAATACCACCTAAAAGGTATTGGATATGAACAAGGTTAGAAATCTAAGGCTAATACTCATTTAAAATGGGGCTCGTGAAGTCAGGACCAATTTGTCCGAAAATCCAAGGCTAACACCCCCTCCAAAAACCAAGTTGTATCATTTTAGGGGGGAAAATCTATTACCCATAAATTTGAAGTCTGGGATTGAATATGAACAAGGTTAGAAATCTAAGGCTAATACTCATTTAAAATGGGGCTCGTCGAGTCAGGACCAATTTGTCCGAAAATCCAAGGCTAACACCCCCTCCAAAAACCAAGTTCTATCATGTTTGGGGGAAAAGTCTATTACCCATAAATTTGAAGTCTAATAAGAACTAAAAGGGATTGGATATAAACAAGGTTAGAAATTTAAAGCTAATACTCATTTAAAATGCGGCTCGTCAAGTCAGGACCAATTTGTCCGAAAATCCAAGGCTAACACCCCCTCCAAAAACCAAGTTCTATCATTTTGGGGGGAAAGTCTATTACCAATAAATTTGAAGTCTAATACCAACTAAAAGGTATTGGATATGACCAAGGTTAGAAATCTAAGGCTAATACTCATTTAAAATGGGGCTCGTCGAGTCAGGACCAATTTGTCCGAAAATCCAAGGCTAACACCCCCTCCAAAAACCAAGTTGTATCATTTTGGGGGGGGAAATCTATTACCCATAAATTTGAAGTCTGATACCAACTAAAAGGTATTGGATATGAGCAAGGTTAGAAATCTAAGGCTAATACTCATTTAAATGGGGCTCGTGGAGTCATGATCAATTTGTCTGAAAATGCAAGGCTAACACCCCCTCCAAAAACCAAGTTCAATCATTTTTGGGGGAAAAGTCTATTACACATAAATTTGAAGTCTAATACCAACTAAAAGGGATTGGATATGAACAAGGTTAGAAATATAAGGCTAATACTCATTTAAAATGGGCCTCGTCGAGTCAGGACCAATTTGTCTGAAAATCCAAGGCTAACACCCCCTCCAAAAACCAAGTTCTATCATTTTGGGGGGGAAAGTCTATTACCCATAAATTTGAAATCTAATACCAACTAAAAGGGCTTGGATTTGAACAAGGTTAGAAATCTAAGGCTAATACTCATTTAAATGGGGCTCGTGGAGTCATGATCAATTTGTCTGAAAATGCAAGGCTAACACCCCCTCCAAAAACAAGTTCAATCATTTTTGGGGGAAAAGTCTATTACACATAAATTTGAAGTCTAATACCAACTAAAAGGGATTGGATATGAACAAGGTTAGAAATCTAAGGCTAATAATCATTTAAAATGGGGCTCGTCAAGTCAGAACCAATTTGTCTGAAAATCCAAGGCTAACACTCCCTCCAAAAACCAAGTTGTATCATTTTGTAGGGGAAAATCTATTACCCATAAATTTGAAGTCTGATACCAACTAAAAGGTATTGGATATGAGAAAGGTTAGAAATCTAAGGCTAATACTCATTTAAATGGGGCTCGTGGAGTCATGATCAATTTGTCTGAAAATACAAGGCTAACACCCCCTCCAAAAACCAAGTTCAATCATTTTTGGGGGAAAAGTCTATTACACATAAATTTGAAGTCTAATACCAACTAAAAGGGATTGGATATGAACAAGGTTAGAAATATAAGGCTAATACTCATTTAAAATGGGCCTCGTCAAATCAGGACCAATTTGTCGAAAATCCAAGGCTAACACCCCATCCAAAACCCAAGTTCAATCATTTTTGGGGGAAAAGTCTATTACCCATAAACTTGAAGTCTAATACCACCTAAAAGGTATTGGATATGAACAAGGTTAGAAATCTAAGGCTAATACTCATTTAAAATGGGGCTCGTGAAGTCAGGACCAATTTGTCCGAAAATCTAAGGCTAACACCCCCTCCAAAAACCAAGTTGTATCATTTTAGGGGGGGAAATCTATTACTCATAAATTTGAAGTCTAATACCAACTCAAAGGGATTGAATATGAACAAGGTTAGAAATCTAAGGCTAATACTCATTTAAAATGGGGCTCGTCGAGTCAGGACCAATTTGTCCGAAAATCCAAGGCTAACACCCCCTCCAAAAACCAAGTTCTATCATGTTTGGGGGAAAAGTCTATTACCCATAAATTTGAAGTCTAATAAGAACTAAAAGGGATTGGATATAAACAAGGTTAGAAATTTAAGGCTAATACTCATTTAAAATGCGGCTCGTCAAGTCAGGACCAATTTGTCCGAAAATCCAAGGCTAACACCCCCTCCAAAAACCAAGTTCTATCATTTTGGGGGGAAAGTCTATTACCAATAAATTTGAAGTCTAATACCAACTAAAAGGTATTGGATATGACCAAGGTTAGAAATCTAAGGCTAATACTCATTTAAAATGGGGCTCGTCGAGTCAGGACCAATTTGTTCGAAAATCCAAGGCTAACACCCCCTCCAAAAACCAAGTTCTATCATTTTGGGGAAAAAGTCTATTAACCATAAATTTGAAGTCTAATACCAACTAAAAGGGATTGGACATGAACAAGGTTAGAAATCTAAGGCTAATACTAATTTAAAATGGGGTCGTCTAGTCAGGACCAATTTGTACGAAAATCCAAGGCTAACACCCCCTCCAAAAACCAAGTTCAATCATTTTTGGGGGCAAAGTCTATTACCCATAAATTTGAAGTCTAATAACAACTAAAAGGTATTGTATATGAACAAGGTTAGAAATCTAAGCCTACTAATCATTTAAAATGGGGCTCGTCAAGTCAGGACCAATTTGTCCGAAAATCCAAGGCTAACACCCCCTCCAAAAACCAAGTTGTATCATTTTAGGGGGGAAAATCTATTACCCATAAATTTGAAGTCTAATACCAACTAAAAGGGATTGGATATGAACAAGGTTAGAAATCTAAGGCTAATACTCATTTAAAATGGGGCTCGTCGAGTCAGGACCAATTTGTCCGAAAATCCAAGGCTAACACCCCCTCCAAAAACCAAGTTGTATCATTTTGGGGGGGAAAATCTATTACCCATAAATTTGAAGTCTGATACCAACTAAAAGGTATTGGATATGAGCAAGGTTAGAAATCTAAGGCTAATACTCATTTAAATGGGGCTCGTGGAGTCATGATCAATTTGTCTGAAAATGCAAGGCTAACACCCCCTCCAAAAACCAAGTTCAATCATTTTTGGGGGAAAAGTCTATTACACATAAATTTGAAGTCTAATACCAACTAAAAGGGATTGGATATGAACAAGGTTAGATATATAAGGCTAATACTCATTTAAAATGGGCCTCGTCAAGTCAGGACCAATTTGTCTGAAAATCCAAGGCTAACACCCCCTCCAAAAACCAAGTTCTATCATTTTGGGGGGAAAAGTCTATTACCCATAAACTTGAAGTCTAATACCACCTAAAAGGTATTGGATATGAACAAGGTTACAAATCTAAGGCTAATACTCATTTAAAATGGGGCTCGTGAAGTCAGGACCAATTTGTCCGAAAATCCTAGGCTAACACCCCATCCAAAAACCAAGTTGTATCATTTTAGGGGGGAAAATCTATTACCCATAAATTTGAAGTCTGATACCAACTAAAAGGTATTGGATATGAGAAAGGTTAGAAATCTAAGGCTAATACTCATTTAAATGGGGCTCGTGGAGTCATGATCAATTTGTCTGAAAATACAAGGCTAACACCCCCTCCAAAAACCAAGTTCAATCATTTTTGGGGGAAAAGTCTATTACACATAAATTTGAAGTCTAATACCAACTAAAAGGGATTGGATATGAACAAGGTTAGAAATATAAGGCTAATACTCATTTAAAATGGGCCTCGTCAAATCAGGACCAATTTGTCGAAAATCCAAGGCTAACACCCCATCCAAAACCCAAGTTCAATCATTTTTGGGGGAAAAGTCTATTACCCATAAACTTGAAGTCTAATACCACCTAAAAGGTATTGGATATGAACAAGGTTAGAAATCTAAGGCTAATACTCATTTAAAATGGGGCTCGTGAAGTCAGGACCAATTTGTCCGAAAATCTAAGGCTAACACCCCCTCCAAAAACCAAGTTGTATCATTTTAGGGGGGGAAATCTATTACTCATAAATTTGAAGTCTAATACCAACTCAAAGGGATTGAATATGAACAAGGTTAGAAATCTAAGGCTAATACTCATTTAAAATGGGGCTCGTCGAGTCAGGACCAATTTGTCCGAAAATCCAAGGCTAACACCCCCTCCAAAAACCAAGTTGTATCATTTTGGGGGGGAAAATCTATTACCCATAAATTTGAAGTCTGATACCAACTAAAAGGTATTGGATATGAGCAAGGTTAGAAATCTAAGGCTAATACTCATTTAAATGGGGCTCGTCGAGTCAGGACCAATTTGTCTGAAAATGCAAGGCTAACACCCCATCCAAAAACCAAGTTGTATCATTTTAGGGGGGAAAATCTATTACCCATAAATTTGAAGTCTAATACCAACTAAAAGGGATTGGATATGAACAAGGTTAGAAATATAAGGCTAATACTCATTTAAAATGGGCCTCGTCAAATCAAGACCAATTTGTCTGAAAATCCAAGGCTAACACCCCCTCCAAAAACCAAGTTCTATCATTTTGGGGGGAAAAGTCTATTACCCATAAACTTGAAGTCTAATACCACCTAAAAGGTATTGGATATGAACAAGGTTACAAATCTAAGGCTAATACTCATTTAAAATGGGGCTCGTGAAGTCAGGACCAATTTGTCCGAAAATCCTAGGCTAACACCCCATCCAAAAACCAAGTTGTATCATTTTAGGGGGGAAAATCTATTACCCATAAATTTGAAGTCTAATACCAACTAAAAGGGATTGGATATGAACATGGTTAGAAATCTAAGGCTAATACTCATTTAAAATGGGGCTCGTCGAGTCAGGACCAATTTGTCTGAAAATCCAAGGCTAACACCCCCTCCAAAAACCAAGTTGTATCATTTTGGAGGGGAAAATCTATTACCCATAAATTTGAAGTCTGATACCAACTAAAAGGTATTGGATATGAGCAAGGTTAGAAATCTAAGGCTAATACTCATTTAAATGGGGCTCGTGGAGTCATGATCAATTTGTCTGAAAATGCAAGGCTAACACCCCCTCCAAAAACCAAGTTCAATCATTTTTGGGGGAAAAGTCTATTACACATAAATTTGAAGTCTAATACCAACTAAAAGGGATTGGATATGAACAAGGTTAGATATATAAGGCTAATACTCATTTAAAATGGGCCTCGTCAAGTCAGGACCAATTTGTCTGAAAATCCAAGGCTAACACCCCCTCCAAAAACCAAGTTCTATCATTTTGGGGGGAAAAGTCTATTACCCATAAACTTGAAGTCTAATACCACCTAAAAGGTATTGGATATGAACAAGGTTACAAATCTAAGGCTAATACTCATTTAAAATGGGGCTCGTGAAGTCAGGACCAATTTGTCCGAAAATCCTAGGCTAACACCCCATCCAAAAACCAAGTTGTATCATTTTAGGGGGGAAAATCTATTACCCATAAATTTGAAGTCTAATACCAACTAAAAGGGATTGGATATGAACATGGTTAGAAATCTAAGGCTAATACTCATTTAAAATGGGGCTCGTCGAGTCAGGACCAATTTGTCTGAAAATGCAAGGCTAACACCCCATCCAAAAACCAAGTTGTATCATTTTAGGGGGGAAAATCTATTACCCATAAATTTGAAGTCTAATACCAACTAAAAGGGATTGGATATGAACAAGGTTAGAAATATAAGGCTAATACTCATTTAAAATGGGCCTCGTCAAATCAAGACCAATTTGTCTGAAAATCCAAGGCTAACACCCCCTCCAAAAACCAAGTTCTATCATTTTGGGGGGAAAAGTCTATTACCCATAAACTTGAAGTCTAATACCACCTAAAAGGTATTGGATATGAACAAGGTTATAAATCTAAGGCTAATACTCATTTAAAATGGGGCTCGTGAAGTCAGGACCAATTTGTCCGAAAATCCAAGGCTAACACCCCCTCCAAAAACCAAGTTGTATCATTTTAGGGGGGAAAATCTATTACCCATAAATTTGAAGTCTGGGATTGAATATGAACAAGGTTAGAAATCTAAGGCTAATACTCATTTAAAATGGGGCTCGTCGAGTCAGGACCAATTTGTCCGAAAATCCAAGGCTAACACCCCCTCCAAAAACCAAGTTCTATCATGTTTGGGGGAAAAGTCTATTACCCATAAATTTGAAGTCTAATAAGAACTAAAAGGGATTGGATATAAACAAGGTTAGAAATTTAAAGCTAATACTCATTTAAAATGCGGCTCGTCAAGTCAGGACCAATTTGTCCGAAAATCCAAGGCTAACACCCCCTCCAAAAACCAAGTTCTATCATTTTGGGGGGAAAGTCTATTACCAATAAATTTGAAGTCTAATACCAACTAAAAGGTATTGGATATGACCAAGGTTAGAAATCTAAGGCTAATACTCATTTAAAATGGGGCTCGTCGAGTCAGGACCAATTTGTTCGAAAATCCAAGGCTAACACCCCCTCCAAAAACCAAGTTCTATCATTTTGGGGAAAAAGTCTATTAACCATAAATTTGAAGTCTAATACCAACTAAAAGGGATTGGACATGAACAAGGTTAGAAATCTAAGGCTAATACTAATTTAAAATGGGGTCGTCTAGTCAGGACCAATTTGTACGAAAATCCAAGGCTAACACCCCCTCCAAAAACCAAGTTCAATCATTTTTGGGGGCAAAGTCTATTACCCATAAATTTGAAGTCTAATACCAACTAAAAGGTATTGTATATGAACAAGGTTAGAAATCTAATCCTACTAATCATTTAAAATGGGGCTCGTCAAGTCAGGACCAATTTGTCCGAAAATCCAAGGCTAACACCCCCTCCAAAAACCAAGTTCTATAATTTTAGGGGGAAAAGTCTATTACCCATAAACTTGAAGTATAATACTAACTAAAAGGTATTGGATATGAACAAGGTTAGAAATCTAAGGCTAATACTCATTTAAAATGGGGCTCGTGAAGTCAGAACCAATTTGTCCGAAAATCCAAGGCTAACACCCCCTCCAAAAACCAAGTTCTATCATTTTGGGGGGAAAAGTCTATTAACAATAAATTTGAAGTCTAATACCAACTAAAAGGGATTGGATATGAACAAGTTTAGAAATCTCAGGCTAATACTCATTTAAAATGGGGCTCGTCAAATCAGGACCAATTTCTCTGAAAATGCAAGGCTAACACCCCCTCCAAAAACCAAGTTCTATCATTTTGGGGGGAAAAGTCTATTACCCATAAATTTGAAGTATAATACCAACTACAAGGGATTGGATATGAACAAGGTTAGAAATCTAAGGCTAATACTCATTTAAATGGGGCTCGTGGAGTCATGATCAATTTGTCTGAAAATGCAAGGCTAATACCCCCTCCAAAAACCAAGTTCAATCATTTTTGGGGGAAAAGTCTATTACACATAAATTTGAAGTCTAATACCAATTAAAAGGTATTGGATATGAACAAGGTTAGAAATATATGGCTAATACTCATTTAAAATGGTTCTCGTGAAGTCAGGACTAATTTGTCCGAAAATCCAAGGCTAACACCCCCTCCAAAAACCAAGTTCTATCATTTTTGGGGGGAAAGTCTATTACCCACAAATTTGAAGTCTAATACCAATTAAAAGGAATTGGATATGAACAAGGTTAGAAATATAAGTCTTATACTCATTTAAAATGGGGCTTGTCGAGTCAGGACCAATTTGTCCGAAAATCCAAGGCTAACACCCCCTCCAAAAACCAAGTTGAATCATGTTTGGGGGAAAAGTCTATTACCCATAAATTTGAAGTCTAATACCAATTAAAAGGAATTGGATATGAACAAGGTTAGAAATCTAAGGCTAATACTCATTTAAAATGGGGCTCGTCGAGTCAGGACCAATTTGTTCGAAAATCCAAGGCTAACACCCCCTCCAAAAACCAAGTTCTATCATTTTGGGGAAAAATTCTATTAACCATAAATTTGAAGTCTAATACCAACTAAAAGGGATTGGACATGAACAAGGTTAGAAATCTAAGGCTAATACTAATTTAAAATGGGGTCGTCTAGTCAGGACCAATTTGTACAAAAATCCAAGGCTAACACCCCCTCCAAAAACCAAGTTCAATCATTTTTGGGGGCAAAGTCTATTACCCATAAATTTGAAGTCTAATACCAACTAAAAGGTATTGTATATGAACAAGGTTAGAAATTTAAGCCTACTAATCATTTAAAATGGGGCTCGTCAAGTCAGGACCAATTTGTCCGAAAATCCAAGGCTAACACCCCCTCCAAAAACCAAGTTCTATAATTTTGGGGGGAAAAGTCTATTACCCATAAACTTGAAGTATAATACTAACTAAAAGGTATTGGATATGAACAAGGTTAGAAATCTAAGGCTAATACTCATTTAAAATGGGACTCGTGAAGTCAGAACCAATTTGTCCGAAAATCCAAGGCTAACACCCCCTCCAAAAACCAAGTTCTATCATTTTGGGGGGAAAAGTCTATTACCCATAAATTTGAAGTCTAATACCAACTAAAAGGGATTGGATATGAACAAGTTTAGAAATCTCAGGCTAATACTCATTTAAAATGGGGCTCGTCAAATCAGGACCAATTTCTCTGAAAATGCAAGGCTAACACCCCCTCCAAAAACCAAGTTCTATCATTTTGGGGGGAAAAGTCTATTACCCATAAATTTGAAGTCTGATACCAACTAAAAGGTATTGGATATGAGCAAGGTTATAAATCTAAGGCTAATACTCATTTAAATGGGGCTCGTGGAGTCATGATCAATTTGTCTGAAAATGCAAGGCTAACACCCCCTCCAAAAACCAAGTTCAATCATTTTTGGGGGAAAAGTCTATTACACATAAATTTGAAGTCTAATACCAACTAAAAGGTATTGGATATGAACAAGGTTAGAAATATATGGCTAATACTCATTTAAAATGGTTCTCGTGAAGTCAGGACTAATTTGTCCGAAAATCCAAGGCTAACACCCCCTCCAAAAACCAAGTTCTATCATTTTTGGGGGGAAAGTCTATTACCCACAAATTTGAAGTCTAATACCAATTAAAAGGAATTGGATATGAACAAGGTTAGAAATATAAGTCTTATACTCATTTAAAATGGGGCTCGTCGAGTCAGTACCAATTTGTCCGAAAATCCAAGGCTAACACCCCCTCCAAAAACCAAGTTGAATCATGTTTGGGGGAAAAGTCTATTACCCATAAATTTGAAGTCTAATACCAATTAAAAGGAATTGGATATGAACAAGGTTAGAAATCTAAGGCTAATACTCATTTAAAATGGGGCTCGTCGAGTCAGGACCAATTTGTTCGAAAATCCAAGGCTAACACCCCCTCCAAAAACCAAGTTCTATCATTTTGGGGAAAAATTCTATTAACCATAAATTTGAAGTCTAATACCAACTAAAAGGGATTGGACATGAACAAGGTTAGAAATATAAGGCTAATACTAATTTAAAATGGGGTCGTCTAGTCAGGACCAATTTGTACAAAAATCCAAGGCTAACACCCCCTCCAAAAACCAAGTTCAATCATTTTTGGGGGCAAAGTCTATTACCCATAAATTTCAAGTCTAATACCAACTAAAAGGTATTGTATATGAGCAAGGTTAGAAATTTAAGCCTACTAATCATTTAAAATGGGGCTCGTCAAGTCAGGACCAATTTGTCCGAAAATCCAAGGCTAACACCCCCTCCAAAAACCAAGTTCTATAATTTTGGGGGGAAAAGTCTATTACCCATAAACTTGAAGTATAATACTAACTAAAAGGTATTGGATATGAAAAAGGTTAGAAATCTAAGGCTAATACTCATTTAAAATGGGACTCGTGAAGTCAGAACCAATTTGTCCGAAAATCCAAGGCTAACACCCCCTCCAAAAACCAAGTTCTATCATTTTGGGGGGAAAAGTCTATTACCCATAAATTTGAAGTCTAATACCAACTAAAAGGGATTGGATATGAACAAGTTTAGAAATCTCAGGCTAATACTCATTTAAAATGGGGCTCGTCAAATCAGGACCAATTTCTCTGAAAATGCAAGGCTAACACCCCCTCCAAAAACCAAGTTCTATCATTTTGGGGGGAAAAGTTTATTACCCATAAATTTGAAGTATAATACCAACTACAAGGGATTGGATATGAACAAGGTTAGAAATCTAAGGCTAATACTCATTTAAATGGGGCTCGTGGAGTCATGATCAATTTGTCTGAAAATGCAAGGCTAACACCCCCTCCAAAAACCAAGTTCAATCATTTTTGGGGGAAAAGTCTATTACACATAAATTTGAAGTCTAATACCAACTAAAAGGTATTGGATATGAACAAGGTTAGAAATATATGGCTAATACTCATTTAAAATGGTTCTCGTGAAGTCAGGACTAATTTGTCCGAAAATCCAAGGCTAACACCCCCTCCAAAAACCAAGTTCTATCATTTTTGGGGGGAAAGTCTATTACCCACAAATTTGAAGTCTAATACCAATTAAAAGGAATTGGATATGAACAAGGTTAGAAATATAAGGCTTATACTCATTTAAAATGGGGCTCGTCGAGTCAGGACCAATTTGTCCGAAAATCCAAGGCTAACACCCCCTCCAAAAACCAAGTTCTATCCTTTTGGGGGAAAAGTCTATTACCCATAAATTTGAAGTCTAATACCAATTAAAAGGAATTGGATATGAACAAGGTTACAAATATAAGGCTAATACTCATTTAAAATGGGGCTCGTCGAGTCAGGACCAATTTGTCCGAAAAACCAAGGCTAACACCCCCTCCAAAAACCAAGTTCAATCATGTTTGGGGGAAAAGTCTATTACCCATAAATTTGAAGTCTAATACCAATTAAAAGGAATTGGATATGAACAAGGTTAGAAATCTAAGGCTAATACTCATTTAAAATGGGGCTCGTCGAGTCAGGACCAATTTGTCCGAAAATCCAAGGCTAACACCCCCTCCAAAAACCAAGTTCTATCATTTTGGGGGGGAACGTCTATTACCCATAAATTTGAAGTCTAATACCAACTAAAAGGGATTGGATATGAACAAGGTTAGAAATCTAAGGCTAATACTCATTTAAAATGGGGCTCGTCGAGTCAGGACCAATTTGTCTCAAAATCCAAGGCTAACACCCCCTCCAAAAACCAAGTTCTATCACTTTGGGGGGAAAAGTCTATTACCCATAAATTTGAAGTCTAATACCAAATAAAAGGGTTTGTATATGAACAAGGTTAGAAATATAAGGCTAATACTCATTTAAAATGGGGCTCGTCGAGTCAGGACTAATTTGTCCGAAAATCCAAGGCTAACACCCCCTCCAAAAACCAAGTTCTATCATTTTTGGGGGGAAAGTCTATTACCCACAAATTTGAAGTCTAATACCAATTAAAAGGAATTGGATATGAACAAGGTTATAAATATAAGTCTTATACTCATTTAAAATGGGGCTCGTCGAGTCAGGACCAATTTGTCCGAAAATCCAAGGCTAACACCCCCTCCAAAAACCAAGTTGAATCATGTTTGGGGGAAAAGTCTATTACCCATAAATTTGAAGTCTAATACCAATTAAAAGGAATTGGATATGAACAAGGTTAGAAATCTAAGGCTAATACTCATTTAAAATGGGGCTCGTCGAGTCAGGACCAATTTGTTCGAAAATCCAAGGCTAACACCCCCTCCAAAAACCAAGTTCTATCCTTTTGGGGAAAAATTCTATTAACCATAAATTTGAAGTCTAATACCAACTAAAAGGGATTGGACATGAACAAGGTTAGAAATCTAAGGCTAATACTAATTTAAAATGGGGTCGTCTAGTCAGGACCAATTTGTACGAAAATCCAAGGCTAACACCCCCTCCAAAAACCAAGTTCAATCATTTTTGGGGGCAAAGTCTATTACCCATAAATTTGAAGTCTAATACCAACTAAAAGGTATTGTATATGAACAAGGTTAGAAATTTAAGCCTACTAATCATTTAAACTGGGGCTCGTCAAGTCAGGACCAATTTGTCCGAAAATCCAAGGCTAACACCCCCTCCAAAAACCAAGTTCTATAATTTTGGGGGGAAAAGTCTATTACCCATAAACTTGAAGTATAATACTAACTAAAAGGTATTGGATATGAACAAGGTTAGAAATCTAAGGCTAATACTCATTTAAAATGGGACTCGTGAAGTCAGAACCAATTTGTCCGAAAATCCAAGGCTAACACCCCCTCCAAAAACCAAGTTCTATCATTTTGGGGGGAAAAGTCTATTACCCATAAATTTGAAGTCTAATACCAACTAAAAGGGATTGGATATGAACAAGTTTAGAAATCTCAGACTAATACTCATTTAAAATGGGGCTCGTCAAATCAGGACCAATTTCTCTGAAAATGCAAGGCTAACACCCCCTCCAAAAACCAAGTTCTATCATTTTGGGGGGAAAAGTCTATTACCCATAAATTTGAAGTCTGATACCAACTAAAAGGTATTGGATATGAGCAAGGTTATAAATCTAAGGCTAATACTCATTTAAATGGGGCTCGTGGAGTCATGATCAATTTGTCTGAAAATGCAAGGCTAACACCCCCTCCAAAAACCAAGTTCAATCATTTTTGGGGGAAAAGTCTATTACACATAAATTTGAAGTCTAATACCAACTAAAAGGTATTCGATATGAACAAGGTTAGAAAGATATGGCTAATACTCATTTAAAATGGTTCTCGTGAAGTCAGGACTAATTTGTCCGAAAATCCAAGGCTAACACCCCCTCCAAAAACCAAGTTCTATCATTTTTGGGGGGAAAGTCTATTACCCACAAATTTGAAGTCTAATACCAATTAAAAGGAATTGGATATGAACAAGGTTAGAAATATAAGGCTTATACTCATTTAAAATGGGGCTCGTCGAGTCAGGACCAATTTGTCCGAAAATCCAAGGCTAACACCCCCTCCAAAAACCAAGTTGAATCATGTTTGGGGGAAAAGTCTATTACCCATAAATTTGAAGTCTAATACCAATTAAAAGGAATTGGATATGAACAAGGTTACAAATATAAGGCTAATACTCATTTAAAATGGGGCTCGTCGAGTCAGGACCAATTTGTCCGAAAAACCAAGGCTAACACCCCCTCCAAAAACCAAGTTCAATCATGTTTGGGGGAAAAGTCTATTACCCATAAATTTGAAGTCTAATACCAATTAAAAGGAATTGGATATGAACAAGGTTATAAATCTAAGGCTAATACTCATTTAAAATGGGGCTCGTCGAGTCAGGACCAATTTGTCAGAAAATCCAAGGCTAACACCCCCTCCAAAAACCAAGTTCTATCATTTTGGGGGGAAACGTCTATTACCCATAAATTTGAAGTCTAATACCAACTAAAAGGGATTGGATATGAACAAGGTTAGAAATCTAAGGCTAATACTCATTTAAAATGGGGCTCGTCGAGTCAGGACCAATTTGTCTCAAAATCCAAGGCTAACACCCCCTCCAAAAACCAAGTTCTATCACTTTGGGGGGAAAAGTCTATTACCCATAAATTTGAAGTCTAATACCAAATAAAAGGGTTTGTATATGAACAAGGTTAGAAATATAAGGCTAATACTCATTTAAAATGGGGCTCGTCGAGTCAGGACCAATTTGTCTGAAAATCCAAGGCTAACACCCCCTCCAAAAACCAAGTTCAATCATTTTTGGGGGGAAAGTCTATTACCCATAAATTTGAAGTCTAATACCAACTAAAAGGTATTGGATATGAACAAGGTTAGAAATCTAAGGCTAATACTCATTCAAAATGGGCTCGTCTAGTCAGGATCAATTTGTCTGAAAATAGAAGGCTAACACCCCCTCCAAAAACCAAGTTCAATCATTTTTGGGGGAAAACTCTATTAACCATAAATTTGAAGTCTAATACCAATTAAAAGGAATTGGATATGAACAAGGTTAGAAATCTAAGGCTAATACTCATTTAAAATGGGGCTCGTCGAGTCAGGACCAATTTGTTCGAAAATCCAAGGCTAACACCCCCTCCAAAAACCAAGTTCTATCATTTTGGGGAAAAATTCTATTAACCATAAATTTGAAGTCTAATACCAACTAAAAGGGATTGGACATGAACAAGGTTAGAAATCTAAGGCTAATACTAATTTAAAATGGGGTCGTCTAGTCAGGACCAATTTGTACGAAAATCCAAGGCTAACACCCCCTCCAAAAACCAAGTTCAATCAGTTTTGGGGGCAAAGTCTATTACCCATAAATTTGAAGTCTAATACCAACTAAAAGGTATTGTATATGAACAAGGTTAGAAATCTAAGCCTACTAATCATTTAAAATGGGGCTCGTCAAGTCAGGACCAATTTGTCCGAAAATCCAAGGCTAACACCCCCTCCAAAAACCAAGTTCTATAATTTTGGGGGGAAAAGTCTATTACCCATAAACTTGAAGTATAATACTAACTAAAAGGTATTGGATATGAACAAGGTTAGAAATCTAAGGCTAATACTCATTTAAAATGGGGCTCGTGAAGTCAGAACCAATTTTGTCCGAAAATCCAAGGCTAACACCCCCTCCAAAAACCAAGTTCTATCATTTTGGGGGGAAAAGTCTATTACCCATAAATTTGAAGTCCAATACCAACTAAAAGGGATTGGATATGACCAATGTTAGAAATATAAGGCTAACAGTCATTTAAAATGGGGCTCGTCGAGTCAGGACCAATTTGTCCGAAAAACCAAGGCTAACACCCCCTCCAAAAACCAAGTTCAATCATGTTTGGGGGAAAAGTCTATTACCCATAAATTTGAAGTCTAATACCAATTAAAAGGAATTGGATATGAACAAGGTTAGAAATCTAAGGCTAATACTCATTTAAAATGGGGCTCGTCGAGTCAGGACCAATTTGTCCGAAAATCCAAGGCTAACACCCCCTCCAAAAACCAAGTTCTATCATTTTGGGGGGAAACGTCTATTACCCATAAATTTGAAGTCTAATACCAACTAAAAGGGATTGGATATGAACAAGGTTAGAAATCTAAGGCTAATACTCATTTAAAATGGGGCTCGTCGAGTCAGGACCAATTTGTCTCAAAATCCAAGGCTAACACCCCCTCCAAAAACCAAGTTCTATCACTTTGGGGGGAAAAGTCTATTACCCATAAATTTGAAGTCTAATACCAAATAAAAGGGTTTGTATATGAACAAGGTTAGAAATATAAGGCTAATACTCATTTAAATTGGGGCTCGTCGAGTCAGGACCAATTTGTCTGAAAATCCAAGGCTAACACCCCCTCCAAAAACCAAGTTCAATCATTTTTGGGGGGAAAGTCTATTACCCATAAATTTGAAGTCTAATACCAACTAAAAGGTATTGGATATGAACAAGGTTAGAAATCTAAGGCTAATACTCATTTAAAATGGGCTCGTCTAGTCAGGACCAATTTGTCTGAAAATCCAAGGCTAACACCCCCTCCAAAAACCAAGTTCTATCATTTTTGGGGGGAAAGTCTATTACCCATAAATTTGAAGTCTAATACCAACTAAAAGGGATTGAATATGAACAAGGTTAGAAATCTAAGGCTATTACTCATTTAAAAGGGGCTCGTCGAGTCAGGACTAATTTGTCTGAAAATCCAAGGCTAACACCCCCTCCAAAAACCAAGTTCTATCATTTTTGGGGGGAAAGTCTATTACCCATAAATTTGAAGTCTAATACCAACTAAAAGGGATTGAATATGAACAAGGTTAGAAATCTAAGGCTAATACTCATTTAAAATGGGGCTCGTCGAGTCAGGACTAATTTGTCTGAAAATCCAAGGCTAACACCCCCGCCAAAAACCAAGTTCAATCATGTTTGGGGGAAAAGTCTATTACCCATAAATTTGAAGTCTAATACAAAATAAAAGGTAATGGATATGAACAAGGTTAGAAATGTAAGGCTAATACTCATTTAAAATGGGGCTCATCGAGTCAGGACCAATTTGTCCGAAAATCCAAAGCTAACACCCCCTCCGAAAACCAAGTTCTATCATTTTGGGGGGAAAAGTCTATTACCCATAAATTTGAAGTCCAATACCAACTAAAAGGGATTGGATATGACCAATGTTAGAAATATAAGGCTAACAGTCATTTAAAATGGGGCTCGTCGAGTCAGGACCAATTTGTCCGAAAAACCAAGGCTAACACCCCCTCCAAAAACCAAGTTCAATCATGTTTGGGGGAAAAGTCTATTACCCATAAATTTGAAGTCTAATACCAATTAAAAGGAATTGGATATGAACAAGGTTAGAAATCTAAGGCTAATACTCATTTAAAATGGGGCTCGTCGAGTCAGGACCAATTTGTCCGAAAATCCAAGGCTAACACCCCCTCCAAAAACCAAGTTCTATCATTTTGGGGGGAAACGTCTATTACCCATAAATTTGAAGTCTAATACCAACTAAAAGGGATTGGATATGAACAAGGTTAGAAATCTAAGGCTAATACTCATTTAAAATGGGGCTCGTCGAGTCAGGACCAATTTGTCTCAAAATCCAAGGCTAACACCCCCTCCAAAAACCAAGTTCTATCACTTTGGGGGGAAAAGTCTATTACCCATAAATTTGAAGTCTAATACCAAATAAAAGGGTTTGTATATGAACAAGGTTAGAAATATAAGGCTAATACTCATTTAAATTGGGGCTCGTCGAGTCAGGACCAATTTGTCTGAAAATCCAAGGCTAACACCCCCTCCAAAAACCAAGTTCAATCATTTTTGGGGGGAAAGTCTATTACCCATAAATTTGAAGTCTAATACCAACTAAAAGGTATTGGATATGAACAAGGTTAGAAATCTAAGGCTAATACTCATTTAAAATGGGCTCGTCTAGTCAGGACCAATTTGTCTGAAAATAGAAGGCTAACACCCCCTCCAAAAACCAAGTTCAATCATTTTTGGGGGAAAACTCTATTAACCATAAATTTGAAGTCTAATACCAACTAAAGGGATTGGATATGAACAAAGTTAGAAATCTAAGGCTAATAATCATTTAAAATTGGGCTCGTCGAGTCAGGAACAATTTGTCCGAAAATCCAAGGCTAACACCCCCTCCAAAAACCAAGTTCTATCATTTTTAGGGGGAAAGTCTATTACCCATAAATTTGAAGTCTAATACCAACTAAAAGGGATTGAATATGAACAAGGTTAGAAATCTAAGGCTATTACTCATTTAAAAGGGGCTCGTCGAGTCAGGACTAATTTGTCTGAAAATCCAAGGCTAACACCCCCTCCAAAAACCAAGTTCAATCATGTTTGGGGGAAAAGTCTATTACCCATAAATTTGAAGTCTAATACAAAATAAAAGGTAATGGATATGAACAAGGTTAGAAATCTAAGGCTAATACTCATTTAAAATGGTTCTCGTGAAGTCAGGACTAATTTGTCCCAAAATCCAAGGCTAACACCCCCTCTAAAAACCAAGTTCTATCATTTTGGGGGGGAAACGTCTAATACCCATAAATTTGAAGTCTAATACCAAGTAAAAGGGATTGGATATGAACAAGGTTAGAAATCTAAGGCTAATACTCATTTAAAATGGGGCTCGTCGAGTCAGGACCAATTTGTCTCAAAATCCAAGGCTAACACCCCCTCCAAAAACCAAGTTCTATCACTTTGGGGGGAAAAGTCTATTACCCATAAATTTGAAGTCTAATACCAAATAAAAGGGTTTGTATATGAAAAAGGTTAGAAATATAAGGCTAATACTCATTTAAAAAGGGGCTCGTCGAGTCAGGACCAATTTGTCCGAAAATCCAAGGCTAACACCCCCTCCAAAAACCAAGTTCTATCATTTTTAGGGGGAAAGTCTATTACCCATAAATTTGAAGTCTAATACCAACTAAAAGGGATTGAATATGAACAAGGTTAGAAATCTAAGGCTATTACTCATTTAAAAGGGGCTCGTCGAGTCAGGACTAATTTGTCTGAAAATCCAAGGCTAACACCCCCTCCAAAAACCAAGTTCTATCATTTTTGGGGGGAAAGTCTATTACCCATAAATTTGAAGTCTAATACCAACTAAAAGGGATTGAATATGAACAAGGTTAGAAATCTAAGGCTAATACTCATTTAAAATGGGGCTCGTCGAGTCAGGACTAATTTGTCTGAAAATCCAAGGCTAACACCCCCGCCAAAAACCAAGTTCAATCATGTTTGGGGGAAAAGTCTATTACCCATAAATTTGAAGTCTAATACAAAATAAAAGGTAATGGATATGAACAAGGTTAGAAATCTAAGCCTACTAATCATTTAAATTGGGGCTCGTCGAGTCAGGACCAATTTGTTCGAAAATCCAAGGCTAACACCCCCTCCAAAAACCAAGTTCTATCATTTTTGGGGGGAAAGTCTATTACCCATAAATTTGAAGTCTAATACCAACTAAAAGGGATTGGACATGAACAAGGTTAGAAATCTAAGGCTAATACTAATTTAAAATGGGGTCGTCTAGTCAGGACCAATTTGTACGAAAATCCAAGGCTAACACCCCCTCCAAAAACCAAGTTCAATCATTTTTGGGGGCAAAGTCTATTACCCATAAATTTGAAGTCTAATACCAACTAAAAGGTATTGTATATGAACAAGGTTAGAAATCTAAGCCTACTAATCATTTAAAATGGGGCTCGTCAAGTCAGGACCAATTTGTCCGAAAATCCAAGGCTAACACCCCCTCCAAAAACCAAGTTCTATAATTTTGGGGGGAAAAGTCTATTACCCATAAACTTGAAGTATAATACTAACTAAAAGGTATTGGATATGAACAAGGTTAGAAATCTAAGGCTAATACTCATTTAAAATGGGGCTCGTGAAGTCAGAACCAAATTGTCCGAAAATCCAAGGCTAACACCCCCTCCAAAAACCAAGTTCTATCATTTTGGGGGGAAAAGTCTATTACCAATAAATTTGAAGTCTAATACCAACTAAAAGGGATTGGATATGAACAAGTTTAGAAATCTCAGGCTAATACTCATTTAAAATGGGGCTCGTCAAATCAGGACCAATTTCTCTGAAAATGCAAAGCTAACACCCCCTCCAAAAACCAAGTTCTATCATTTTGGGGGGAAAAGTCTATTACCCATAAATTTAAAGTATAATACCAACTACAAGGGATTGTATATGAACAAGGTTAGAAATCTAAGGCTAATACTCATTTAAATGGGGCTCGTGGAGTCATGATCAATTTGTCTGAAAATGCAAGGCTAACACCCCCTCCAAAAACCAAGTTCAATCATTTTTGGGGGAAAAGTCTATTACACATAAATTTGAAGTCTAATACCAACTAAAAGGTATTAAATATGAACAAGGTTAGAAATATATGGCTAATACTCATTTAAAATGGTTCTCGTGAAGTCAGGACTAATTTGTCCGAAAATCCAAGGCTAACACCCCCTCCAAAAACCAAGTTCTATCATTTTTGGGGGGAAAGTCTATTACCCACAAATTTGAAGTCTAATACCAATTAAAAGGAATTGGATATGAACAAGGTTAGAAATATAAGTCTTATACTCATTTAAAATGGGGCTCGTCGAGTCAGGACCAATTTGTCCGAAAATCCAAGGCTAACACCCCCTCCAAAAACCAAGTTGAATCATGTTTGGGGGAAAAGTCTATTACCCATAAATTTGAAGTCTAATACCAATTAAAAGGAATTGGATATGAACAAGGTTAGAAATCTAAGGCTAATACTCATTTAAAATGGGGCTCGTCGAGTCAGGACCAATTTGTTCGAAAATCCAAGGCTAACACCCCCTCCAAAAACCAAGTTCTATCATTTTGGGGAAAAATTCTATTAACCATAAATTTGAAGTCTAATACCAACTAAAAGGGATTGGACATGAACAAGGTTAGAAATCTAAGGCTAATACTAATTTAAAATGGGGTCGTCTAGTCAGGACCAATTTGTACGAAAATCCAAGGCTAACACCCCCTCCAAAAACCAAGTTCAATCATTTTTGGGGGCAAAGTCTATTACCCATAAATTTGAAGTCTAATACCAACTAAAAGGTATTATATATGAACAAGGTTAGAAATCTAAGCCTACTAATCATTTAAAATGGGACTCGTCAAGTCAGGACCAATTTGTCCGAAAATCCAAGGCTAACACCCCCTCCAAAAACCAAGTTCTATAATTTTGGGGGGAAAAGTCTATTACCCATAAACTTGAAGTATAATACTAACTAAAAGGTATTGGATATGAACAAGGTTAGAAATCTAAGGCTAATACTCATTTAAAATGGGGCTCGTGAAGTCAGAACCAATTTGTCCGAAAATCCAAGGCTAACACCCCCTCCAAAAACCAAGTTCTATCACTTTGGGGGGAAAAGTCTATTACCCATAAATTTGAAGTCTAATACCAACTAAAAGGGATTGGATATGAACAAGTTTAGAAATCTCAGGCTAATACTCATTTAAAATGGGGCTCGTCAAATCAGGACCAATTTCTCTGAAAATGCAAGGCTAACACCCCCTCCAAAAACCAAGTTCTATCATTTTGGGGGGAAAAGTCTATTACCCATAAATTTGAAGTATAATACCAACTACAAGGGATTGGATATGAACAAGGTTAGAAATCTAAGGCTAATACTCATTTAAATGGGGCTCGTGGAGTCATGATCAATTTGTCTGAAAATGCAAGGCTAACACCCCCTCCAAAAACCAAGTTCAATCATTTTTGGGGGAAAAGTCTATTACACATAAATTTGAAGTCAAATACCAACTAAAAGGTATTGGATATGAACAAGGTTAGAAATATATGGCTAATACTCATTTAAAATGGTTCTCGTGAAGTCAGGACTAATTTGTCCGAAAATCCAAGGCTAACACCCCCTCCAAAAACCAAGTTCTATCATTTTTGGGGGGAAAGTCTATTACCCACAAATTTGAAGTCTAATACCAATTAAAAGGAATTGGATATGAACAAGGTTAGAAATATAAGGCTTATACTCATTTAAAATGGGGCTCGTCGAGTCAGGACCAATTTGTCCGAAAATCCAAGGCTAACACCCCCTCCAAAAACCAAGTTGAATCATGTTTGGGGGAAAAGTCTATTACCCATAAATTTGAAGTCTAATACCAATTAAAAGGAATTGGATATGAACAAGGTTACAAATATAAGGCTAATACTCATTTAAAATGGGGCTCGTCGAGTCAGGACCAATTTGTCCGAAAAACCAAGGTTAACACCCCCTCCAAAAACCAAGTTCAATCATGTTTGGGGGAAAAGTCTATTACCCATAAATTTGAAGTCTAATACCAATTAAAAGGAATTGGATATGAACAAGGTTAGAAATCTAAGGCTAATACTCATTTAAAATGGGGCTCGTCGAGTCAGGACCAATTTGTCCGAAAATCCAAGGCTAACACCCCCTCCAAAAACCAAGTTCTATCATTTTGGGGGGAAACGTCTATTACCCATAAATTTGAAGTCTAATACCAACTAAAAGGGATTGGATATGAACAAGGTTAGAAATCTAAGGCTAATACTCATTTAAAATGGGGCTCGTCGAGTCAGGACCAATTTGTCTCAAAATCCAAGGCTAACACCCCCTCCAAAAACCAAGTTCTATCACTTTGGGGGGAAAAGTCTATTACCCATAAATTTGAAGTCTAATACCAAATAAAAGGGTTTGTATATGAACAAGGTTAGAAATATAAGGCTAATACTCATTTAAAATGGGGCTCGTCGAGTCAGGACCAATTTGTCTGAAAATCCAAGGCTAACACCCCCTCCAAAAACCAAGTTCAATCATTTTTGGGGGGAAAGTCTATTACCCATAAATTTGAAGTCTAATACCAACTAAAAGGTATTGGATATGAACAAGGTTAGAAATCTAAGGCTAATACTCATTTAAAATGGGCTCGTCTAGTCAGGATCAATTTGTCTGAAAATAGAAGGCTAACACCCCCTCCAAAAACCAAGTTCAATCATTTTTGGGGGAAAACTCTATTAACCATAAATTTGAAGTCTAATACCAATTAAAAGGAATTGGATATGAACAAGGTTAGAAATCTAAGGCTAATACTCATTTAAAATGGGGCTCGTCGAGTCAGGACCAATTTGTTCGAAAATCCAAGGCTAACACCCCCTCCAAAAACCAAGTTCTATCATTTTGGGGAAAAATTCTATTAACCATAAATTTGAAGTCTAATACCAACTAAAAGGGATTGGACATGAACAAGGTTAGAAATCTAAGGCTAATACTAATTTAAAATGGGGTCGTCTAGTCAGGACCAATTTGTACGAAAATCCAAGGCTAACACCCCCTCCAAAAACCAAGTTCAATCAGTTTTGGGGGCAAAGTCTATTACCCATAAATTTGAAGTCTAATACCAACTAAAAGGTATTGTATATGAACAAGGTTAGAAATCTAAGCCTACTAATCATTTAAAATGGGGCTCGTCAAGTCAGGACCAATTTGTCCGAAAATCCAAGGCTAACACCCCCTCCAAAAACCAAGTTCTATCATTTTGGGGGGAAAGTCTATTACCAATAAATTTGAAGTCTAATACCAACTAAAAGGTATTGGATATGACCAAGGTTAGAAATCTAAGGCTAATACTCATTTAAAATGGGGCTCGTCGAGTCAGGACCAATTTGTTCGAAAATCCAAGGCTAACACCCCCTCCAAAAACCAAGTTCAATCATTTTTGGGGGAAAAGTCTATTACACATAAATTTGAAGTCTAATACCAACTAAAAGGGATTGGATATGAACAAGGTTAGAAATATAAGGCTAATACTCATTTAAAATGGGCCTCGTCAAGTCAGGACCAATTTGTCTGAAAATCCAAGGCTAACACCCCCTCCAAAAACCAAGTTCTATAATTTTGGGGGGAAAAGTCTATTACCCATAAACTTGAAGTATAATACTAACTAAAAGGTATTGGATATGAACAAGGTTAGAAATCTAAGGCTAATACTCATTTAAAATGGGGCTCGTGAAGTCAGAACCAATTTGTCCGAAAATCCAAGGCTAACACCCCCTCCAAAAACCAAGTTCTATCATTTTGGGGGGAAAAGTCTATTACCCATAAATTTGAAGTCTAATACCAACTAAAAGGGATTGGATATGAACAAGTTTAGAAATCTCAGGCAAATACTCATTTAAAATGGGGCACGTCAAATCAGGACCAATTTCTCTGAAAATGCAAGGCTAACACCCCCTCCAAAAACCAAGTTCTATCATTTTGGGGGGAAAAGTCTATTACCCATAAATTTGAAGTATAATACCAACTACAAGGGATTGGATATGAACAAGGTTAGAAATCTAAGGCTAATACTCATTTAAATGGGGCTCGTGGAGTCATGATCAATTTGTCTGAAAATGCAAGGCTAACACCCCCTCCAAAAACCAAGTTCAATCATTTTTGGGGGAAAAGTCTATTACACATAAATTTGAAGTCTAATACCAACTAAAAGGTATTGGATATGAACAAGGTTAGAAATATATGGCTAATACTCATTTAAAATGGTTCTCGTGAAGTCAGGACTAATTTGTCCGAAAATCCAAGGCTAACACCCCCTCCAAAAACCAAGTTGAATCATGTTTGGGGGAAAACTCTATTACCCATAAATTTGAAGTCTAATACCAATTAAAAGGAATTGGATATGAACAAGGTTAGAAATCTAAGGCTAATACTCATTTAAAATGGGGCTCGTGAAGTCAGGACCAATTTGTCCGAAAATCCAAGGCTAACACCCCCTCCAAAAACCAAGTTCTATCATTTTGGGGGGAAAACTCTATTACCCATAAATTTGAAGTCCAATACCAACTAAAAGGGATTGGATATGACCAAGGTTAGAAATATAAGGCTAACAGTCATTTAAAATGGGGCTCGTCGAGTCAGGACCAATTTGTCCGAAAAACCAAGGCTAACACCCCCTCCAAAAACCAAGTTCAATCATGTTTGGGGGAAAAGTCTATTACCCATAAATTTGAAGTCTAATACCAATTAAAAGGAATTGGATATGAACAAGGTTAGAAATCTAAGGCTAATACTCATTTAAAATGGGGCTCGTCGAGTCAGGACCAATTTGTCCGAAAATCCAAGGCTAACACCCCCTCCAAAAACCAAGTTCTATCATTTTGGGGGGAAACGTCTATTACCCATAAATTTGAAGTCTAATACCAACTAAAAGGGATTGGATATGAACAAGGTTAGAAATCTAAGGCTAATACTCATTTAAAATGGGGCTCGTCGAGTCAGGACCAATTTGTCTCAAAATCCAAGGCTAACACCCCCTCCAAAAACCAAGTTCTATCACTTTGGGGGGAAAAGTCTATTACCCATAAATTTGAAGTCTAATACCAAATAAAAGGGTTTGTATATGAACAAGGTTAGAAATATAAGGCTAATACTCATTTAAATTGGGGCTCGTCGAGTCAGGACCAATTTGTCTGAAAATCCAAGGCTAACACCCCCTCCAAAAACCAAGTTCAATCATTTTTGGGGGGAAAGTCTATTACCCATAAATTTGAAGTCTAATACCAACTAAAAGGTATTGGATATGAACAAGGTTAGAAATCTAAGGCTAATACTCATTTAAAATGGGCTCGTCTAGTCAAGACCAATTTGTCTGAAACTAGAAGGCTAACACCCCCTCCAAAAACCAAGTTCAATCATTTTTGGGGGAAAACTCTATTAACCATAAATTTGAAGTCTAATACCAACTAAAGGTATTGGATATGAACAAAGTTAGAAATCTAAGGCTAATAATCATTTAAAATTGGGCTCGTCGAGTCAGGAACAATTTGTCCGAAAATCCAAGGCTAACACCCCCTCCAAAAACCAAGTTCTATCATTTTTGGGGGGAAAGTCTATTACCCATAAATTTGAAGTCTAATACCAACTAAAAGGGATTGAATATGAACAAGGTTAGAAATCTAAGGCTATTACTCATTTAAAAGGGGCTCGTCGAGTCAGGACTAATTTGTCTGAAAATCCAAGGCTAACACCCCCTCCAAAAACCAAGTTCAATCATGTTTGGGGGAAAAGTCTATTACCCATAAATTTGAAGTCTAATACAAAATAAAAGGTAATGGATATGAACAAGGTTAGAAATCTAAGGCTAATACTCATTTAAAATGGTTCTCGTGAAGTCAGGACTAATTTGTCCGAAAATCCAAGGCTAACACCCCCTCTAAAAACCAAGTTCTATCATTTTGGGGGGGAAACGTCTATTACCCATAAGTTTGAAGTCTAATACCAAGTAAAAGGGATTGGATATGAACAAGGTTAGAAATATAAGGCTAATACTCATTTAAAAAGGGGCTCGTCGAGTCAGGACCAATTTGTCCGAAAATCCAAGGCTAACACCCCCTCCAAAAACCAAGTTCAATCATGTTTGGGGGAAAAGTCTATTACCCATAAATTTGAAGTCTAATACAAAATAAAAGGTAATGGATATGAACAAGGTTAGAAATCTAAGGCTAATACTCATTTAAAATGGTTCTCGTGAAGTCAGGACTAATTTGTCCGAAAATCAAAGGCTAACACCCCCTCCAAAAACCAAGTTCTATCATTTTTGGGGGGAAAGTCTATTACCCATAAATTTGAAGTCTAATACCAACTAAAAGGTATTGGATATGAACAAGGTTAGAAATCTAAGGCTAATACTCATTTAAAATGGGCTCGTCTAGTCAGGACCAATTTGTCTGAAAATAGAAGGCTAACACCCCCTCCAAAAACCAAGTTCAATCATTTTTGGGGGAAAACTCTATTACCCATAAATTTGAAGTCTAATACCAACTAAAGGGATTGGATATGAACAAAGTTAGAAATCTAAGGCTAATAATCATTTAAAATCGGGCTCGTCGAGTCAGGAACAATTTGTCCGAAAATCCAAGGCTAACACCCCCTCCAAATACCAAGTTCTATCATTTTTGGGGGGAAAGTCTATTACCCATAAATTTGAAGTCTAATACCAACTAAAAGGGATTGAATATGAACAAGGTTAGAAATCTAAGGCTAATACTCATTTAAAATGGGGCTCGTCGAGTCAGGACTAATTTGTCTGAAAATCCAAGGCTAACACCCCCGCCAAAAACCAAGTTCAATCATGTTTGGGGGAAAAGTCTATTACCCATAAATTTGAAGTCTAATACAAAATAAAAGGTAATGGATATGAACAAGGTTAGAAATCTAACGCTAATACTCACTTAAAATGGTTCTCGTGAAGTCAGGACTAATTTGTCCGAAAATCCAAGGCTAACACCCCCTCCAAAAACCAAGTTCTATCATTTTTGGGGGGAAAGTCTATTACCCACAAATTTGAAGTCTAATACCAACTAAAAGGTATTGGATATGAACAAGGTTAGAAATCTAAGGCTAATACTCATTTAAAATGGGGTTCGTCGAGTCAGGACCAATTTGTCAGAAAATCCAAGGCTAACACCCCCTCCAAAAACCAAGTTCAATCATTTATGGGGGGAAAACTCTATTACCCATAAATTTGAAGTCTAATACCAACTAAAAGTGCTTGGATATGAATAAGGTTAGAAATCTAAGGCTAATAGTCATTTAAAATGGGGCTCGTCGAGTCAGGACCAATTTGTCCGAAAATCCAAGGCTAACACCCCCTCCAAAAACCATGTTCAATCATTTTTGGGGGGAAAGTCTATTACCCATAAATTTGAAGTCTAATACCAACTAAAAAGTATTGGATATGAACAAGGTTAGAAATCTAAGGCTAATACTTATTTAAAATGGGGCTCGTCGAGTCAGGACCAATTTGTCCGAAAATCCAAGGCTAACACCCCCTCCAAAAACCAAGTTCTATAATTTTGGCGGGAAAAGTCTATTGCCCATAAATTTGAAGTCTAATACTAACTAAAAGGGATTGGATATGAACAAGGTTAGAATCTAAGGCTAATACTCATTTAAAATGGGGCTCGTCGAGTTAGGACCAATTTGTCCGAAAATCCAAGGCTAACACCCCCTCCAAAAACCAAATTCTATCATTGTGGGGGGGAAAGTCTATTACCCATAAATTTGAAGTCTAATACCAACTAAAAGGGATTGGATATGAACAAGGTTAGAAATCTCAGGCTAATACTCATTTAAAATGGGGCTCATCAAATCAGGACCAATTTCTCTGAAAATGCAAGGCTAACACCCTCTCCAAAAACCAAGTTCTATCATTTTGGGGGTAAAAGTCTATTACCCATAAATTTGAAGTATAATACCAACTACAAGGGATTGGATATGAACAAGGTTAGAAATCTAAGGCTAATACTCATTTAAATGGGGCTCGTGGAGTCATGATCAATTTGTCTGAAAATGCAAGGTTAACACCCCCTCGAAAAACCAAATTCAATCATTTTTGGGGGAAAAGTCTATTACACATAAATTTGAAGTCTAATACCAACTAAAAGGGATTGGATATGAACAAGGTTAGAAATCTAAGGCTAATACTCATTTAAAATGGGGCTCGTCAAATCAGGACCAATTTGTCTGAAAATGCAAAGCTAACACCCCCTCCAAAAACCAAATTCAATCATTTTTGGGGGAAAAGTCTATTACACATAAATTTGAAGTCTAATACCAACTAAAGGGATTGGATATGAACAAAGTTAGAAATCTAAGGCTAATAATCATTTAATATGGGGTTCGTCGAGTCAGGAACAATTTGTCCGAAAATCCAAGGCTAACACCCCCTCCAAAAAACAAGTTCAATCATGTTTGGGGGGAAAAGTCTATTACCCATAAATTTTAAGTCTAATACCAACTAAAAGGTATTCAATATGAACAAGGTTAGAAATCTAAGGCTAATACTCATTTAAAATGGGGCTCGTCGAGTCAGGACTAATTTGTCAGAAAATCCAAGGCTAACACCCCCTCCAAAAACCAAGTTCAATCATGTTTGGGGGAAAAGTCTATTACCCATAAATTTGAAGTCTAATACAAAATAAAAGGTAATGGATATGAACATGGTTAGAAATCTAAGGCTAATACTCATTTAAAATGGTTCTCGTGAAGTCAGGACTAATTTGTCCGAAAATCAAAGGCTAACACCCCCTCCAAAAACCAAGTTCTATCATTTTTGGGGGGAAAGTCTATTACCCACAAATTTGAAGTCTAATACAACCTAAAAGGTATTGGATATGAACAAGGTTAGAAATATAAGGCTAATAGTCATTTCAAATGGGGCTCGTCGAGTCAGGACCAATTTGTCCGAAAATCCAAGCCTAACACCCCCTCCAAAAAACAAGTTCAATCATGTTTGGGGGGAAAAGTCTATTACCCATAAATTTGAAGTCTAATACCAACTAAAAGGTATTCGATATGAACAAGTTTAGAAATCTAAGGCTAATACTCATTTAAAATGGGGCTCGTCGAGTCAGGACCAATTTGTCCGAAAATCCAAGGCTAACACCCCCTCCAAAAACCAAGTTCTATCATTTTGGGGGGGAAAGTCTATTACCCATAAATTTGAAGTCTAATACCAACTAAAAGGGATTGAATATGAACAAGGTTAGAAATCTAAGGCTAATACTCATTTAAAATGGGGCTCGTCGAGTCAGGACTAATTTGTCCGCAAATCCAAGGCTAACACCCCCTCCAAAAACCAAGTTCAATCATGTTTGGGGGAAAAGTCTATTACCCATAAATTTGAAGTCTAATACAAAATAAAAGGTAATGGATATGAACAAGGTTAGAAATCTAAGGCTAATACTAATTTAAAATGGTTCTCGTGAAGTCAGGACTAATTTGTCCGAAAATCAAAGGCTACCACCCCCTCCAAAAACCAAGTTCTATCATTTTTGGGGGGAAAGTCTATTACCCACAAATTTGAAGTCTAATACCAACTAAAAGGTATTGGATATGAACAAGGTCAGAAATCTAAGGCTAATACTCATTTAAAATGGGGCTCGTCGAGTCAGGACCAATTTGTCAGAAAATCCAAGGCTAACACCCCCTCCAAAAACCAAGTTCAATCATTTTGGGGGAAAAGTCTATTACCTATAAATTTGAAGTCTAATACCAACTAAAAGGGCTTGGATATTAACAAGGTTAGAAATCTAAGGCTAATACTCATTTAAAATAGGGCTCGTCGAGTCAGGACCAATTTGTCCGAAAATCCAAGGCTAACACCCCCTCCAAAAACCATGTTCAATCATTTTTGGGGGGAAAGTCTATTACCCATAAATTTGAAGTCTAATACCAACTAAAAAGTATTGGATATGAACAAGGTTAGAAATCTAAGGCTAATACTCATTTAAAATGGGGCTCGTCGAGTCAGGACCAATTTGTCCTAAAATCCAAGGCTAACACCCCCTCCGAAAACCAAGTTCTATCATTGTGGGGGGAAAAGTCTATTACCCATAAATTTGAAGTCTAATACCAACTAAAAGGGATTGGATATGAACAAGGTTAGAAATCTATGGCTAATACTCATTTAAAATGGGCTCGTCTAGTCAGGACCAATTTGTCTGAAAATCGAAGGCTAACACCCCCTCCAAAAACCAAGTTCAATCATTTTTGGGGGAAAAGTCTCTTGCCCATAAATTTGAAGTATAATACTAACTAAAATGGATTGGGTATGAACAAGGTTAGAAATCTAAGGCTAATACTCATTTAAATGGGGCTCGTGGAGTCATGATCAATTTGTCTGAAAATGCAAGGTTAACACCCCCTCCAAAAACCAAGTTCAATCATTTTCGGGGGAAAAGTCTATTACACATAAATTTGAAGTCTAATACCAACTAAAAGGGATTGGATATGAACAAGGTTAGAAATCTAAGGCTAATACTCATTTAAAATGGGGCTCGTCAAATCAAGACCAATTTGTCTGAAAATGCAAGGCTAACACCCCCTCCAAAAACCAAATTCTATCATTTTGGGGGGAAAAGTCTATTACCCATAACTTAGAAGTCTAATACCAACTAAAAGGGATTGGATATGAACAAGTTTAGAAATCTCAGGCTAATACTCATTTAAAATGGGGCTCGTCAAATCAGGACCAATTTCTCTGAAAATGCAAGGCTAACACCCCCTCCAAAAACCAAGTTCTATCATTTTGGGGGGAAAAGTCTATTGCCCATAAATTTGAAGTCTAATACCAACTAAAAGGGATTGGATATGAACAAGGTTAGAAATCTAAGGCTAATACTCATTTAAAATGGGGCTCGTCAAATCAAGACCAATTTGTCTGAAAATGCAAGGCTAACACCCCCTCCAAAAACCAAATTCTATCATTTTGGGGGGAAAAGTCTATTACCCATAACTTAGAAGTCTAATACCAACTAAAAGGGATTGGATATGAACAAGGTTAGAAATCTAAGGCTAATACTCATTTAAAATGGGGCTCGTCGAGTCACAACCAATTTATCCGAAAATCCAAGGCTAACACCCCCTCCAAAAACCAAGTTCAATCATTATTGGGGGAAAAGTCTATTACCCATAAATTTTAAGTATAATACTAACTAAAATGGATTGGATATGAACAAGGTTAGAAATCTAAGGCTAATACTCATTTAAAATGGGGCTCGTCGAGTCAGGACCAATTTGTCCAAAAATCCAAGGCTAACACCCCTTCCAAAAACCAAGTTCTATCATTGTGGGGGGAAAAGTCTATTACCCATAAATTTGAAGTCTAATACCAACTTAAAGGGATTGGATATGAACAAGGTTAGAAATCTAAGACTAATAGTCATTTAAAATGGGGCTCGTCGAGTTAGGACCAATTTGTCCGAAAATCCAAGGCTAACACCCCCTCCAAAAACCATGTTCAATCATTTTTGGGGGGAAAGTCTATTACCCATAAATTTGAAGTCTAATACCAACTAAAAGGGATTGGATATGAACAAGGTTAGAAATCTCAGGCTAATACTCATTTAAAATGGGGCTCGTCAAATCAGGACCAATTTCTCTGAAAATGCAAGGCTAACACCACCTCCAAAAACCAAGTTCTATCATTTTGGGGGGAAAAGTCTATTACCCATAAATTTGAAGTATAATACCAACTACAAGGGATTGGATATGAACAAGGTTAGAAATGTAAGGCTAATACTCATTTAAAATGGGGCTCATCGAGTCAGGACCAATTTGTCCGAAAATCCAAAGCTAACACCCCCTCCGAAAACCAAGTTCTATCATTGTGGGGGGAAAAGTCTATTACCCATAAATTTGAAGTCTAATACCAACTAAAAGGGATTGGATATGAACAAGGTTAGAAATCTATGGCTAATACTCATTTAAAATGGGGCTCGTCAAGTCAGGACCAATTTGTATGAAAATCCAAGGCTAACACCCCCTCCAAAAACCAAGTTCTATCATTTTTGGGGAAAAGTCTATTACCTATAAATTTGAAGTCTAATACCAACTAAAAGGGCTTGGATATTAACAAGGTTAGAAATCTAAGGCTAATACTCATTTAAAATAGGGCTCGTCGAGTCAGGACCAATTTGTCCGAAAATCCAAGGCTAACACCCCCTCCAAAAACCATGTTCAATCATTTTTGGGGGGGAAGTCTATTACCCATAAATTTGAAGTCTAATACCAACTAAAAAGTATTGGATATGAACAAGGTTAGAAATCTAAGGCTAATACTCATTTAAAATGGGGCTCGTCGAGTCAGGACCAATTTGTCCTAAAATCCAAGGCTAACACCCCCTCCGAAAACCAAGTTCTATCATTGTGGGGGGAAAAGTCTATTACCCATAAATTTGAAGTCTAATACCAACTAAAAGGGATTGGATATGAACAAGGTTAGAAATCTATGGCTAATACTCATTTAAAATGGGCTCGTCTAGTCAGGACCAATTTGTCTGAAAATCGAAGGCTAACACCCCCTCCAAAAACCAAGTTCAATCATTTTTGGGGGAAAAGTCTCTTGCCCATAAATTTGAAGTATAATACTAACTAAAATGGATTGGATATGAACAAGGTTAGAAATCTAAGGCTAATACTCATTTAAATGGGGCTCGTGGAGTCATGATCAATTTGTCTGAAAATGCAAGGTTAACACCCCCTCCAAAAACCAAGTTCAATCATTTTTGGGGGAAAAGTCTATTACACATAAATTTGAAGTCTAATACCAACTAAAAGGGATTGGATATGAACAAGGTTAGAAATCTAAGGCTAATACTCATTTAAAATGGGGCTCGTCAAATCAAGACCAATTTGTCTGAAAATGCAAGGCTAACACCCCCTCCAAAAACCAAATTCTATCATTTTGGGGGGAAAAGTCTATTACCCATAACTTAGAAGTCTAATACCAACTAAAAGGGATTGGATATGAACAAGGTTAGAAATCTAAGGCTAATACTCATTTAAAATGGGGCTCGTCGAGTCACAACCAATTTATCCGAAAATCCAAGGCTAACACCCCCTCCAAAAACCAAGTTCTATAATTTTGGGGGGAAAAGTCTATTGCCCATAAATTTGAAGTCTAATACTAACTAAAAGGTAATGGATATGAACAAGGTTAGAAATCTAAGGCTAATACTCATTTAAAATGGGGCTCGTCGAGTCAGGACCAATTTGTCCAAAAATCCAAGGCTAACACCCCCTCCAAAAACCAAGTTCAATCATTTTTGGGGGGAAAGTCTATTACCCATAAATTTGAAGTCTAATACCAACTAAAAGGTATTGGATATGAACAAGGTTAGAAATCTAAGGCTAATACTCATTTAAAATGGGGCTCGTCTAGTCAGGACCAATTTGTCTGAAAATCCAAGGCTAACTCCCCCTCCAAAAACCAAGTTCAATCATTTTTGGAGGAAAAGTCTATTACCCATAAATTTGAAGTCTAATACCAACTAAAGGGATTGGATATGAACAAAGTTAGAAATCTAAGGCTAATACTCATTTAAAATGGGGCTTGTCGAGTCAGGACCAATTTGTCCGAAAATCCAAGGCTAACACCCCCTCCAAAAACCAAGTTCAATCATTATTGGGGGAAAAGTCTATTACCCATAAATTTGAAGTCTAATACCAACTAGAAGGTATTGGATATGAACAAGGTTAGAAATCTAAGGCTAATACTCATTTAAAATGGGGCTCGTCAAGTCAGGACCAATTTGTATGAAAATCCAAGGCTAACACCCCCTCCAAAAACCAAGTTCTATCATTTTGGGGGAAAAGTCTATTACCTATAAATTTGAAGTCTAATACCAACTAAAAGGGTTTGGATATTAACAAGGTTAGAAATCTAAGGATAATACTCATTTAAA
This sequence comes from Salix purpurea, assembly GCA_027405865.1. Lineage (NCBI taxonomy): Eukaryota > Viridiplantae > Streptophyta > Magnoliopsida > Malpighiales > Salicaceae > Salix > Salix purpurea. The sequence goes on along the minus strand of JAOWLH010000036.1, from coordinate 5,861,579 downwards.
ATGGGGCTCGTCGAGTGAGGACCAATTTGTCCGAAAATCAAAGGCTAACATCCCCTCCAAAAACCATGTTCAATCATTTTTGGGGGGAAAGTCTATTACCCATAAATTTGAAGTCTAATACCAACTAAAAAGTATTGGATATGAACAAGGTTAGAAATCTAAGGCTAATACTCATTTAAAATGGGGCTCGTCGAGTCAGGAACAATTTGTCCGAAAATCCAAGGCTAACACCCCCTCCAAAAACCAAGTTCAATCATGTTTGGGGGAAAAGTCTATTACCCATAAATTTGAAGTCTAATACAAACTAAAAGGTATTGGATATGAACAAGGTTATAAATCTAAGGCTAATACTTATTTAAAATGGGGCTCGTCGAGTCAAGACCAATTTGTCCGAAAATCCAAGGCTAACACCCCCTCTAAAAACCAAGTTCAATCATGTTTGGGGGAAAAGTCTATTACCCATAAATTTGAAGTCTAATACCAACTAAAAGGTATTGGATATGAACAAGGTTAGAAATCTAAGGCTAATACTCATTTAAAATGGGGCTCGTCGAGTCAGGACCAATTTGTATGAAAATCCAAGGCTAACACCCCCTCCAAAAACCAAGTTCAATCATGTTTGGGGGAAAAGTCTATTACCCATAAATTTGAAGTCTAATACCAACTAAAAGGGATTGGATATGAACAAGGTTAGAAATCTAAGGCTAATACTAATTTAAAATGGGGCTCGTCGAGTCAGGACCAATTTGTCCAAAAATCCAAGGCTAACACCCCCTCCAAAAACCAAGTTCTATCATTTTGTGGGGGAAAGTCTATTACCCATAAATTTGAAGTCTAATACAAAATAAAAGGTAATGGATATGAACAAGGTTAGAAATCTAAGGCTAATACTCATTTAAAATGGGGCTCGTGAAGTCAGGACTAACTTGTCCTAAAATCCAAGGCTAACACCCCCTCCAAAAACCAAGTTCTATCATTTTGGGGGGAAAAGTCTATTACCCATAAATTAGAAGTCTAATACCAACTAAAAGGGATTGGATATGAACAAGGTTAGAAATCTAAGGCTAATACTCATTTAAAATGGGGCTTGTGAAGTCAGCGCCAATTTGTCTGAAAATCCAAGGCTAACACCCCCTCCAAAAACCAAGTTCTATCATTTTGGGGGGAAAAGTCTATTACCCATAAATTTGAAGTCTAATACAAAATAAAAGGTAATGGATATGAACAAGGTTACAAATCTAAGTCTAATACTCATTTAAAATGGGGCTCGTGAAGTCAGGACTAATTTGTCCTCAAATCCAAGGCTAACACCCCCTCCAAAAACCAAATTCTATCATTTTGGGGGGAAAAGTCTATTACCCATAACTTAGAAGTCTAATACCAACTAAAAGGGATTGGATATGAACAAGGTTAGAAATCTAAGGCTAATACTCATTTAAAATGGGGCTCGTCGAGTCACAACCAATTTATCCGAAAATCCAAGGCTAACACCCCCTCCAAAAACCAAGTTCAATCATTATTGGGGGAAAAGTCTATTACCCATAAATTTGAAGTATAATACTAACTAAAATGGATTGGATATGAACAAGGTTAGAAATCTAAGGCTAATACTCATTTAAATGGGGCTCGTGGAGTCATGATCAATTTGTCTGAAAATGCAAGGTTAACACCCCCTCCAAAAACCAAGTTCAATCATTTTTGGGGGAAAAGTCTATTACACATAAATTTGAATTCTAATACCAACTAAAAGGGATTGGATATGAACAAGGTTAGAAATCTAAGGCTAATACTCATTTAAAATGGGGCTCGTCAAATCAAGGCCAATTTGTCTAAAAATGCAAGGCTAACACCCCCTCCAAAAACCAAATTCTATCATTTTGGGGGGAAAAGTCTATTACCCATAACTTAGAAGTCTAATACCAACTAAAAGGGATTGGATATGAACAAGGTTAGAAATCTAAGGCTAATACTCATTTAAAATGGGGCTCGTCGAGTCACAACCAATTTATCCGAAAATCCAAGGCTAACACCCCCTCCAAAAACCAAGTTCAATCATTATTGGGGGAAAAGTCTATTACCCATAAATTTTAAGTATAATACTAACTAAAATGGATTGGATATGAACAAGGTTAGAAATCTAAGGCTAATACTCATTTAAATGGGGCTCGTGGAGTCATGATCAATTTGTCTGAAAATGCAAGGTTAACACCCCCTCCAAAAACCAAGTTCTATCATTTTGGGGGGAAAAGTCTATTACCCATAAATTTGAAGTCTAATACAAAATAAAAGGTAATGGATATGAACAAGGTTACAAATCTAAGTCTAATACTCATTTAAAATGGGGCTCGTGAAGTCAGGACTAAGTTGTCCTAAAATCCAAGGCTAACACCCCCTCCAGAAACCAAATTCTATCATTTTGGGGGGAAAAGTCTATTACCCATAACTTAGAAGTCTAATACCAACTAAAAGGGATTGGATATGAACAAGGTTAGAAATCTAAGGCTAATACTCATTTAAAATGGGGCTCGTCGAGTCACAACCAATTTATCCGAAAATCCAAGGCTAACACCCCCTCCAAAAACCAAGTTCAATCATTTTTGGGGGAAAAGTCTATTACACATAAATTTGAATTCTAATACCAACTAAAAGGGATTGGATATGAACAAGGTTAGAAATCTAAGGCTAATACTCATTTAAAATGGGGCTCGTCAAATCAAGGCCAATTTGTCTAAAAATGCAAGGCTAACACCCCCTCCAAAAACCAAATTCTATCATTTTGGGGGGAAAAGTCTATTACCCATAACTTAGAAGTCTAATACCAACTAAAAGGGATTGGATATGAACAAGGTTAGAAATCTAAGGCTAATACTCATTTAAAATGGGGCTCGTCGAGTCACAACCAATTTATCCGAAAATCCAAGGCTAACACCCCCTCCAAAAACCAAGTTCAATCATTATTGGGGGAAAAGTCTATTACCCATAAATTTTAAGTATAATACTAACTAAAATGGATTGGATATGAACAAGGTTAGAAATCTAAGGCTAATACTCATTTAAATGGGGCTCGTGGAGTCATGATCAATTTGTCTGAAAATGCAAGCTTAACACCCCCTCCAAAAACCAAGTTCTATCATTTTGGGGGGAAAAGTCTATTACCCATAAATTTGAAGTCTAATACAAAATAAAAGGTAATGGATATGAACAAGGTTACAAATCTAAGTCTAATACTCATTTAAAATGGTGCTCGTGAAGTCAGGACTAAGTTGTCCTAAAATCCAAGGCTAACACCCCCTCCAAAAACCAAATTCTATCATTTTGGGGGGAAAAGTCTATTACCCATAACTTAGAAGTCTAATACCAACTAAAAGGGATTGGATATGAACAAGGTTAGAAATCTAAGGCTAATACTCATTTAAAATGGGGCTCGTCGAGTCACAACCAATTTATCCGAAAATCCAAGGCTAACACCCCCTCCAAAAACCAAGTTCAATCATTATTGGGGGAAAAGTCTATTACCCATAAATTTTAAGTCTAATACCAACTAAAAGGTATTGGATATGAACAAGGTTAGAAATCTAAGGCTAATACTCATTTAAAATGGGGCTCGTCAAGTCAGGACCAATTTGTATGAAAATCCAAGGCTAACACCCCCTCCAAAAACCAAGTTCTATCATTTTGGGGGAAAAGTCTATTACCTATAAATTTGAAGTCTAATACCAACTAAAAGGGCTTGGATATTAACAAGGTTACAAATCTAAGGCTAATACTCATTTAAAATGGGGCTCGTCGAGTCAGGACCAATTTGTCCGAAAATCAAAGGCTACCACCCCCTACAAAAACCATGTTCAATCATTTTTGGGGGGAAAGTCTATTACCCATAAATTTGAATTCTAATACCAACTAAAAAGTATTGGATATGAACAAGGTTAGAAATCTAAGGCTAATACTCATTTAAAATGGGGCTCGTCGAGTCAGGACCAATTTGTCCGAAAATCCAAGGCTAACACCCCCTCCGAAAACCAAGTTCTATCATTATGGGGGGAAAAGTCTATTACCCATAAATTTGAAGTCTAATACCAACTAAAAGAGATTGGATATGAACAAGGTTAGAAATCTATGGCTAATACTCATTTAAAATGGGGCTTGTCAAGTCAGGACCAATTTGTCTGAAAATCCAAGGCTCACACCCCCTCCAAAAACCAAGTTCAATCATGTTTGGGGGAAAAGTCTATTACCCATAAATTTGAAGTCTAATACAAACTAAAAGGTATTGGATATGAACAAGGTTAGAAATCTAAGGCTAATACTCATTTAAAATGGGGCTCGTCGAGTCAGGACCAATTTGTCCGAAAATCCAAGGCTAACACTCCCTCTAAAAACCAAGTTCAATCATGTTTGGGGGAAAAGTCTATTACCCATAAATTTGAAGTCTAATACCAACTAAAAGGTATTGGATATGAACAAGGTTAGAAATCTAAGGCTAATACTCATTTAAAATGGGGCTCGTCGAGTCAAGACCAATTTGTACGAAAATCCAAGGCTAACACCCCCTCCAAAAACCAAGTTCAATCATGTTTGGGGGAAAAGTCTATTACCCATAAATTTGAAGTCTAATACCAACTAAAAGGTATTGGATATGAACAAGGTTAGAAATCTAAGGCTAATAATCATTTGAAATGGGGCTCGTCATGTCAGGACCAATTTGTCTGAAAATCCAAGGCTAACACCCCCTCCAAAAACCAAGTTCTATCATTTTGTGAGGGAAAGTCTATTACCCATAAATTTGAAGTCTAATACCAACTAAAAGGGCTTGGATATGAACAAGGTTAGAAATCTAAGGCTAATACTCATTTAAATGGGGCTCGTGCAGTCATGATCAATTCGTCTGAAAATGCAAGGCTAACAGCCCCTCCAAAAACCAAGTTCAATCATTTTTGGGGGGAAAGTCTATTACCCATAAATTTGAAGTCTAATACCAGCTAAAAGGGATTGGATAAGAACAAGGTTAGAAATCTAAGGCTAATACTCATTTAAAATGGGGCTCGTCAAGTCAGGACTAATTTGTCTGAAAATCCAAGGCTAACACCCCCTCCAAACACTAAGTTCTATCATTTTGGGGGGAAAAGTCTATTACCCATAAATTTGAAGTCTAATACCAACTAAAAGGGATTGGATATGAACAAGGTTAGAAATCTAAAGCTAATACTCATTTAAAATGGGGCTCGTCGAGTCAAGACCAATTTGTCCAAAAATCCAAGGCTAACACCCCCTCCAAAAACCAAGTTCTATCATTTTGGGGGGGAAAGTCTATTACCCATAAATTTGAATTCTAATACCAACTAAAAAGGCTTGGATATGAACAAGGTTAGAAATCTAAGGCTAATACTCATTTAAATGGGGCTCGTGGAGTCATGATCAATTTGTCTGAAAATGCAAGGCTAACAGCCCCTCCAAAAACCAAGTTCAATCATTTTTGGGGGAAAAGTCTATTACCCATAAATTTGAAGTCTAATACCAACTAAAAGGGATTGGATATGAACAAGGTTAGAAATATATGGCTAATACTCATTTAAAATGGGGCTCGTCGAGTCAGGACCAATTTGTCCGAAAATCCAAGGCTAACACCCCCTCCAAAAACCAAGTTCTATCATTTTGTGAGGGAAAGTCTATTACCCATAAATTTGAAGTCTAATACTAACTAAAAGGGCTTGGATATGAACAAGGTTAGAAATCTAAGGCTAATACTCATTTAAATGGGGCTCGTGCAGTCATGATCAATTCGTCTGAAAATGCAAGGCTAACAGCCCCTCCAAAAACCAAGTTCTATCATTGTTTGGGGGAAAAGTCTATTACCCATAAATTTGAAGTCTAATACAAACTAAAAGGTATTGGATATGAACAAGGTTAGAAATCTAAGGCTAATACTCATTTAAAATGGGGCTCGTCGAGTCAGGACCAATTTGTCCGAAAATCCAAGGCTAACACCCCCTCTAAAAACCAAGTTCAATCATGTTTGGGGGAAAAGTCTATTACCCATAAATTTGAAGTCTAATACAAACTAAAAGGTATTGGATATGAACAAGGTTAGAAATCTAAGGCTAATACTCATTTAAAATTGGGCTCGTCGAGTCAGGACCAATTTGTCCGAAAATCCAAGGCTAACACCCCCTCTAAAAACCAAGTTCAATCATGTTTGGGGGAAAAGTCTATTACCCATAAATTTGAAGTCTAATACCAACTAAAAGGTATTGGATATGAACAAGGTTAGAAATCTAACGCTAATACTCATTTAAAATGGGGCTCGTCGAGTCAGGACCAATTTGTACGAAAATCCAAGGCTAACACCCCATCCAAAAACCAAGTTCAATCATGTTTGGGGGAAAAGTCTATTACCCATAAATTCGAAGTCTAATACCAACTAAAAGGTATTGGATATGAACAAGGTTAGAAATCTAAGGCTAATAATCATTTAAAATGGGGCTCGTCAAGTCAGGACCAATTTGTCTGAAAATCCAAGGCTAACACCCCCTCCAAAAACCAAGTTCTATCATTTTTGGGGGAAAAGTCTATTACCCATAAATTTGAAGTCTAATATCAACTAAAAGGGATTGGATATGAACAAGATTAGAAATCTAAAGCTAATACTCATTTAAAATGGGGCTCGTCGAGTCAAGACCAATTTGTCCAAAAATCCAAGGCTAACACCCCCTCCAAAAACCAAGTTCTATCATTTTGGGGGGAAAAGTCTATTACCCATAAATTTGAAGGCTAATACCAACTAAAAGGAATTGGATATGAACAAGGTTAGAAATCTAAGGCTGATAATCATTTAAAATGGGGCTCGTCGAGTCAGGACCAATTTGTCCGAAAATCCAAGGCTAACACCCCTCCAAAAACCAAGTTCAATCATGTTTGGGGGAAAAGTCTATTACCCATAAATTTGAAGTCTAATACCAACTAAAAGGTATTGGATATGAACAAGGTTAGAAATCTAACGCTAATACTCATTTAAAATGGGGCTCGTCGAGTCAGGACCAATTTGTCCGAAAATCCAAGGCTAACACCCCCTCCAAAAACCAAGTTCAATCATTTTTGGGGGAAAAGTCTATTACCCATAAATTTGAAGTCTAATACCAACTAAAAGGAATTGGATATGAACAAGGTTAGAAATCTAAGGCTTATACTCATTTAAAATGGGGCTCGTCGAGTCAGGACCAATTTGTCCGAAAATCGAAGGCTAACACCCCCTCCAAAAACCAAGTTCTATCATTTTGGAGGGAAAAGTCTATTACCCATAAATTTGAAGTCTAATACCAACTAAAAGGGATTGGATATGAACAAGGTTAGAAATCTAAGGCTAATACTCATTTAAAATGGGGCTCGTCGAGTCAGGACCAATTTGTCTGAAAATACAAGGCTAACACCCCCTCCAAAAACCAAGTTCAATCATTTTTGGGGGAAAAGTCTATTACCCATAAATTTGAAGTCTAATACCAACTAAAAGGTATTGGATATGAACATGGTTAGAAATCTAAGGCTAATACTAATTTAAAATGGGGCTCGTCGAGTTAGGACCAATTTGTCCGAAACTCCAAGGCTAACACCCCCTCCAAAAACCAAGTTCTATCATTTTGGGGGGAAAAGTCTATTACCCATAAATTTGAAGTCTAATACCAACTAAAAGGGATTGGATATGAACAAGGTTAGAAATATAAGGCTAATAGTCATTTATAATAGGGCTCGTCGAGTCAGGACCAATTTGTCTGAAAATCCAAGGCTAACACCCCCTCCAAAATCCAAGTTCTATCATTTTGGGGGGAAAAGTCTATTACCCATAAAGTTGAAGTATAATACCAACTAAAAGGGATTGGATATGAAGAAGGTTAGAAATATAAGGCTAATAGTCATTTAAAATGGGGCTCGTCGAGTCAGGACCAATTTGTCCGAAAATCCAAGGCTAACACCCCCTCCAAAAACCAAGTTCAATCATGTTTGGGGGAAAAGTCTATTACCCATAAATTTGAAGCCTAATACCAACTAAAACGAATTAGATATGAACAAGGTTAGAAATCTAAGGCTTATACTCATTTAAAATGGGGCTCGTCGAGTCAGGACCAATTTGTCCGAAAATCCAAGGCTAACACCCCCTCCAAAAACCAAGTTCTATCATTTTGGGGGGAAAAGTCTATTACCCATAAATTTGAAGTCCAATACCAACTAAAACGGATTGGATATGAACAAGGTTATAAATATAAGGCTAATAGTCATTTAAAATGGGGCTCGTCGAGTCAGGACTAATTTGTCCGAAAATCCAAGGCTAACACCCCCTCCAAAAACCAAGTTCTATCATTTTGGGGGGAAAAGTCTATTACCCATAAAGTTGAAGTCTAATACCAACTAAAAGGGATTGGATATGAACAAGGTGAGAAATCTAAGCCTAATACTCATTTAAAATGGGGGTGATCGAGTCAGGACCAATTTGTCTGAAAATCCAAGGCTAACACCCCCTCCAAAAACCAAGTTCTATCATTTTGGGGGGAAAAGTCTATTACCCATAAATTTGAAGTCTAATACCAACTAAAAGGAATTGTATATGAACAAGGTTAGAAATCTAAGGCTTATACTCATTTAAAATGGGGCTCGTCGAGACAGGACCAATTTGTCCGAAAATCGAAGGCTAACACCCCCTCCAAAAACCAAGTTCTATCATTTTGGGGGGGAAAGTCTATTACCCATAAATTTGAAGTCTAATACAAACTAAAAGGGATTGGATATGAACAAGGTTAGAAATCTAAGGCTAATACTCATTTAAAATGGGGCTCGTCGAGTCAGGACCAATTTGTCCGAAAATCGAAGGCTAACACCCCCTCCAAAAACCATGTTCTATCATTTTGGGGGGAAAAGTCTATTACCCATAAATTTGAAGTCTAATACCAACTAAAAGGGATTGGATATGAACAAGTTTAGAAATCTAAGGCTGATACTTATTTAAAATGGGGCTCGTCGAGTCAGAACCAATTTGTCTGAAAATCCAAGGCTAACACCACCTCCAAAAACCAAGTTCAATCATTTTTGGGGGAAAAGTCTATTAGCCATAAATTTGAAGTCTAATACCAACTAAAAAATATTGGATATGAAAAAGGTTAGAAATCTAAGGCTAATACTCATTTAAAATGGGGCTCGTCGAGTCAGGACCAATTTGTCCGAAAATCCAAGGCTAACACCCCCTCCAAAAACCAAGTTCAATCATGTTTGGGGGAAAAGTCTATTACCCATAAATTTGAAGTCTAATACCAACTAAAAGGAATTGGATATGAACAAGGTTAGAAATCTAAGGCTTATACTCATTTAAAATGGGGCTCGTCGAGTCAGGACCAATTTGTCCGAAAATCCAAGGGTAACACCCCCTCCAAAAACCATGTTCTATCATTTTGGGGGGAAAAGTCTATTACCCATAAATTTGAAGTCTAATACCAACTAAAAGGGATTGGATATGAACAAGTTTAGAAATCTAAGGCTGATACTTATTTAAAATGGGGCTCGTCGAGTCAGGACCAATTTGTCCGAAAATCCAAGGCTAACACCCCCTCCAAAAACCAAGTTCTATCATTTTGGGGGGAAAAGTCTATTACCCATAAATTTGAAGTCCAATACCAACTAAAACGGATTGGATATGAACAAGGTTATAAATATAAGGCTAATAGTCATTTAAAATGGGGCTCGTCGAGTCAGGACTAATTTGTCCGAAAATCCAAGGCTAACACCCCCTCCAAAAACCAAGTTCTATCATTTTGGGGGGAAAAGTCTATTACCCATAAAGTTGAAGTCTAATACCAACTAAAAGGGATTGGATATGAACAAGGTGAGAAATCTAAGCCTAATACTCATTTAAAATGGGGGTGATCGAGTCAGGACCAATTTGTCTGAAAATCCAAGGCTAACACCCCCTCCAAAAACCAAGTTCTATCATTTTGGGGGGAAAAGTCTATTACCCATAAATTTGAAGTCTAATACCAACTAAAAGGAATTGTATATGAACAAGGTTAGAAATCTAAGGCTTATACTCATTTAAAATGGGGCTCGTCGAGACAGGACCAATTTGTCCGAAAATCGAAGGCTAACACCCCCTCCAAAAACCAAGTTCTATCATTTTGGGGGGGAAAGTCTATTACCCATAAATTTGAAGTCTAATACAAACTAAAAGGGATTGGATATGAACAAGGTTAGAAATCTAAGGCTAATACTCATTTAAAATGGGGCTCGTCGAGTCAGGACCAATTTGTCCGAAAATCGAAGGCTAACACCCCCTCCAAAAACCATGTTCTATCATTTTGGGGGGAAAAGTCTATTACCCATAAATTTGAAGTCTAATACCAACTAAAAGGGATTGGATATGAACAAGTTTAGAAATCTAAGGCTGATACTTATTTAAAATGGGGCTCGTCGAGTCAGAACCAATTTGTCTGAAAATCCAAGGCTAACACCACCTCCAAAAACCAAGTTCAATCATTTTTGGGGGAAAAGTCTATTAGCCATAAATTTGAAGTCTAATACCAACTAAAAAATATTGGATATGAAAAAGGTTAGAAATCTAAGGCTAATACTCATTTAAAATGGGGCTCGTCGAGTCAGGACCAATTTGTCCGAAAATCCAAGGCTAACACCCCCTCCAAAAACCAAGTTCAATCATGTTTGGGGGAAAAGTCTATTACCCATAAATTTGAAGTCTAATACCAACTAAAAGGAATTGGATATGAACAAGGTTAGAAATCTAAGGCTTATACTCATTTAAAATGGGGCTCGTCGAGTCAGGACCAATTTGTCCGAAAATCCAAGGGTAACACCCCCTCCAAAAACCATGTTCTATCATTTTGGGGGGAAAAGTCTATTACCCATAAATTTGAAGTCTAATACCAACTAAAAGGGATTGGATATGAACAAGTTTAGAAATCTAAGGCTGATACTTATTTAAAATGGGGCTCGTCGAGTCAGAACCAATTTGTCTGAAAATCCAAGGCTAACACCACCTCCAAAAACCAAGTTCAATCATTTTTGGGGGAAAAGTCTATTAGCCATAAATTTGAAGTCTAATACCAACTAAAAAATATTGGATATGAAAAAGGTTAGAAATCTAAGGATAATACTCATTTAAAATGGGGCTCGTCGAGTCAGGACCAATTTGTCCGAAAATCCAAGGCTAACACCCCCTCCAAAAACCAAGTTCAATCATGTTTGGGGGAAAAGTCTATTACCCATAAATTTGAAGCCTAATACCAACTAAAACGATGTGGATATGAACAAGGTTAGAAATCTAAGGCTTATACTCATTTAAAATGGGGCTCGTCGAGTCAGGACCAATTTGTCCGAAAATCCAAGGCTAACACCCCCTCCAAAAACCAAGTTCTATCAGTTTGGGGGGAAAAGTCTATTACCCATAAAGTTGAAGTCTAATACCAACTAAAAGGGATTGGATATGAACAAGGTTAGAAATATAAGGCTAATAGTCATTTATAATGGGGCTCGTCGAGTCAGGACCAATTTGTCTGAAAATCCAAGGCTAACACCCCCTCCAAAAACCAAGTTCAATCATGTTTGGGGGAAAAGTCTATTACCCATAAATTTGAAGTCAAATACCAACTAAAAGGGATTGGATATGAACAAGGTTATAAATATAAGGCTTATACTCATTTAAAATGGGGCTCGTCGAGTCAGGACCAATTTGTCCGAAAATCCAAGGCTAACATCCCCTCCAAAAACCAAGTTCTATCATTTTGGGGGGAAAAGTCTATTACCCATAAATTTGAAGTCCAATACCAACTAAAAGGGATTGGATATAAACAAGGTTAGAAATATAAGGCTAATAGTCATTTAAAATGGGGCTCGTCGAGTCAGGACTAATTTGTCCGAAAATCCAAGGCTAACACCCCCTCCAAAAACCAAGTTCAATCATGTTTGGGGGAAAAGTCTATTACCCATAAATTTGAAGTCTAATACCAACTAAAAGGAATTGGATATGAACAAGGTTAGAAATCTAAGGCTTATACTCATTTAAAATGGGGCTCGTCGAGTCAGGACCAATTTGTCCGAAAATCCAAGGCTAACACCCCCTCCAAAAACCAAGTTCTATCAGTTTGGGGGGAAAAGTCTATTACCCATAAAGTTGAAGTCTAATACCAACTAAAAGGGATTGGATATGAACAAGGTTAGAAATATAAGGCTAATAGTCATTTAAAATGGGGCTCGTCGAGTCAGGACCAATTTGTCCGAAAATCCAAAGCTAACACCCCCTCCAAAAACCAAGTTCTATCATGTTGGGGGGAAAAGTCTATTACCCATAAAGTTGAAGTCTAATACCAACTAAAAGGGATTGGATATGAACAAGGTTAGAAATATAAGGCTAATAGTCATTTAAAATGGGGCTCGTCGAGTCAGGACCAATTTGTCCGAAAATCCAAGGCTAACACCCCCTCCAAAAACCAAGTTCAATCATGTTTGGGGGAAAAGTCTATTACCCATAAATTTGAAGCCTAATACCAACTAAAAGGAATTGGATATGAACAAGGTTAGAAATCTAAGGCTTATACTCATTTAAAATGGGGCTCGTCGAGTCAGGACCAATTTGTCCGAAAATCGAAGGCTAACACCCCCTCCAAAAACCAAGTTCTATCATTTTGGGGGGAAAAGTGTATTACCCATAAATTTGAAGTCTAATACCAACTAAAAGGGATTGGATATGAACAAGGTTAGAAATCTAAGGCTAATACTCATTTAAAATGGGGCTCGTCAAGTCAGGACCAATTTGTCTGAAAATCCAAGGCTAACACCCCCTCCAAAAACCAAGTTCAATCATTTTTGGGGGAAAAGTCTATTACCCATAAATTTGAAGTCTAATAGCAACTAAAAGGTATTGGATATGAACAAGGTTAGAAATCTAAGGCTAATACTCATTTAAAATGGGGCTCGTCGAGTCAGGACCAATATGTCCGAAAATCCAAGGCTAACACCCCCTCCAAAAACCAAGTTCAATCATGTTTGGGGGAAAAGTCTATTACCCATAAATTTGAAGTCTAATACCAACTAAAAGGAATTGGATATGAACAAGGTTAGAAATCTAAGGCTTATACTCATTTAAAATGGGGCTCGTCGAGTCAGGACCAATTTGTCCGAAAATCCAAGGCTAACACCCCCTCCAAAAACAAAGTTCTATCAGTTTGGGGGGAAAAGTCTATTACCCATAAAGTTGAAGTCTAATACCAACTAAAAGGGATTGGATATGAACAAGGTTAGAAATATAAGGCTAATAGTCATTTAAAATGGGGCTCGTCGAGTCAGGACCAATTTGTCCGAAAATCCAAGGCTAACACCCCCTCCAAAAACCAAGTTCAATCATTTTTGGGGGAAAAGTCTATTACCCATAAATTTGAAGTCTAATACCAACTAAAAGGGATTGGATATGAACAAGGTTAGAAATCTAAGGCTAATACTCATTTAAAATGGGGATCGTCAAGTCAGGACCAATTTGTCTGAAAATCCAAGGCTAACACCCCCTCCAAAAACCAAGTTCAATCATTTTTGGGGGAAAAGTCTATTACCCTTAAATTTGAAGTCTAATAGCAACTAAAAGGTATTGGATATGAACAAGGTTAGAAATCTAAGGCTAATACTCATTTAAAATGGGGCTCGTCGAGTCAGGACCAATATGTCCGAAAATCCAAGGCTAACACCCCCTCCAAAAACCAAGTTCAATCATCTTTGGGGGAAAAGTCTATTACCCATAAATTTGAAGTCTAATACCAACTAAAAGGAATTGGATATGAACAAGGTTAGAAATCTAAGGCTTATACTCATTTAAAATGGGGCTCGTCGAGTCAGGACCAATTTGTCCGAAAATCCAAGGCTAACACCCCCTCCAAAAACAAAGTTCTATCAGTTTGGGGGGAAAAGTCTATTACCCATAAAGTTGAAGTCTAATACCAACTAAAAGGGATTGGATATGAACAAGGTTAGAAATATAAGGCTAATAGTCATTTAAAATGGGGCTCGTCGAGTCAGGACCAATTTGTCCGAAAATCCAAAGCTAACATCCCCTCCAAAAACCAAGTTCTATCATGTTGGGGGGAAAAGTCTATTACCAATAAAGTTGAAGTCTAATACCAACTAAAAGGGATTGGATATGAACAAGGTTAGAAATATAAGGCTAATAGTCATTTAAAATGGGGCTCGTCGAGTCAGGACCAATTTGTCCGAAAATCCAAGGCTAACACCCCCTCCAAAAACCAAGTTCAATCATGTTTGGGGGAAAAGTCTATTACCCATAAATTTGAAGCCTAATACCAACTAAAAGGAATTGGATATGAACAAGGTTAGAAATCTAAGGCTTATACTCATTTAAAATGGGGCTCGTCGAGTCAGGACCAATTTGTCCGAAAATCCAAGGCTAACACCCCCTCCAAAAACAAAGTTCTATCAGTTTGGGGGGAAAAGTCTATTACCCATAAAGTTGAAGTCTAATACCAACTAAAAGGGATTGGATATGAACAAGGTTAGAAATATAAGGCTAATAGTCATTTAAAATGGGGCTCGTCGAGTCAGGACCAATTTGTCCGAAAATCCAAAGCTAACATCCCCTCCAAAAACCAAGTTCTATCATGTTGGGGGGAAAAGTCTATTACCCATAAAGTTGAAGTCTAATACCAACTAAAAGGGATTGGATATGAAGAAGGTTAGAAATATAAGGCTAATAGTCATTTAAAATGGGGCTCGTCGAGTCAGGACCAATTTGTCCGAAAATCCAAGGCTAACACCCCCTCCAAAAACCAAGTTCAATCATGTTTGGGGGAAAAGTCTATTACCCATAAATTTGAAGTCTAATACCAACTAAAAGGGATTGGATATGAACAAGGTTAGAAATCTAAGGCTAATACTCATTTAAAATGGGGCTCGTCAAGTCAGGACCAATTTGTCTGAAAATCCAAGGCTAACACCCCCTCCAAAAACCAAGTTCAATCATTTTTGGGGGAAAAGTCTATTACCCATAAATTTGAAGTCTAATAGCAACTAAAAGGTATTGGATATGAACAAGGTTAGAAATCTAAGGCTAATACTCATTTAAAATGGGGCTCGTCGAGTCAGGACCAATATGTCCGAAAATCCAAGGCTAACACCCCCTCCAAAAACCAAGTTCAATCATGTTTGGGGGAAAAGTCTATTACCCATAAATTTGAAGTCTAATACCAACTAAAAGGAATTGGATATGAACAAGGTTAGAAATCTAAGGCTTATACTCATTTAAAATGGGGCTCGTCGAGTCAGGACCAATTTGTCCGAAAATCCAAGGCTAACACCCCCTCCAAAAACAAAGTTCTATCAGTTTGGGGGGAAAAGTCTATTACCCATAAAGTTGAAGTCTAATACCAACTAAAAGGGATTGGATATGAACAAGGTTAGAAATATAAGGCTAATAGTCATTTAAAATGGGGCTCGTCGAGTCAGGACCAATTTGTCCGAAAATCCAAGGCTAACACCCCCTCCAAAAACCAAGTTCAATCATTTTTGGGGGAAAAGTCTATTACCCATAAATTTGAAGTCTAATACCAACTAAAAGGGATTGGATATGAACAAGGTTAGAAATCTAAGGCTAATACTCATTTAAAATGGGGATCGTCAAGTCAGGACCAATTTGTCTGAAAATCCAAGGCTAACACCCCCTCCAAAAACCAAGTTCAATCATTTTTGGGGGAAAAGTCTATTACCCTTAAATTTGAAGTCTAATAGCAACTAAAAGGTATTGGATATGAACAAGGTTAGAAATCTAAGGCTAATACTCATTTAAAATGGGGCTCGTCGAGTCAGGACCAATATGTCCGAAAATCCAAGGCTAACACCCCCTCCAAAAACCAAGTTCAATCATCTTTGGGGGAAAAGTCTATTACCCATAAATTTGAAGTCTAATACCAACTAAAAGGAATTGGATATGAACAAGGTTAGAAATCTAAGGCTTATACTCATTTAAAATGGGGCTCGTCGAGTCAGGACCAATTTGTCCGAAAATCCAAGGCTAACACCCCCTCCAAAAACAAAGTTCTATCAGTTTGGGGGGAAAAGTCTATTACCCATAAAGTTGAAGTCTAATACCAACTAAAAGGGATTGGATATGAACAAGGTTAGAAATATAAGGCTAATAGTCATTTAAAATGGGGCTCGTCGAGTCAGGACCAATTTGTCCGAAAATCCAAAGCTAACATCCCCTCCAAAAACCAAGTTCTATCATGTTGGGGGGAAAAGTCTATTACCAATAAAGTTGAAGTCTAATACCAACTAAAAGGGATTGGATATGAACAAGGTTAGAAATATAAGGCTAATAGTCATTTAAAATGGGGCTCGTCGAGTCAGGACCAATTTGTCCGAAAATCCAAGGCTAACACCCCCTCCAAAAACCAAGTTCAATCATGTTTGGGGGAAAAGTCTATTACCCATAAATTTGAAGCCTAATACCAACTAAAAGGAATTGGATATGAACAAGGTTAGAAATCTAAGGCTTATACTCATTTAAAATGGGGCTCGTCGAGTCAGGACCAATTTGTCCGAAAATCCAAGGCTAACACCCCCTCCAAAAACAAAGTTCTATCAGTTTGGGGGGAAAAGTCTATTACCCATAAAGTTGAAGTCTAATACCAACTAAAAGGGATTGGATATGAACAAGGTTAGAAATATAAGGCTAATAGTCATTTAAAATGGGGCTCGTCGAGTCAGGACCAATTTGTCCGAAAATCCAAAGCTAACATCCCCTCCAAAAACCAAGTTCTATCATGTTGGGGGGAAAAGTCTATTACCCATAAAGTTGAAGTCTAATACCAACTAAAAGGGATTGGATATGAAGAAGGTTAGAAATATAAGGCTAATAGTCATTTAAAATGGGGCTCGTCGAGTCAGGACCAATTTGTCCGAAAATCCAAGGCTAACACCCCCTCCAAAAACCAAGTTCAATCATGTTTGGGGGAAAAGTCTATTACCCATAAATTTGAAGTCTAATACCAACTAAAAGGGATTGGATATGAACAAGGTTAGAAATCTAAGGCTAATACTCATTTAAAATGGGGATCGTCAAGTCAGGACCAATTTGTCTGAAAATCCAAGGCTAACACCCCCTCCAAAAACCAAGTTCAATCATTTTTGGGGGAAAAGTCTATTACCCATAAATTTGAAGTCTAATACCAACTAAAAGGGATTGGATATGAACAAGGTTAGAAATCTAAGGCTTATACTCATTTAAAATGGGGCTCGTCGAGTCAGGACCAATTTGTCCGAAAATCGAAGGCTAACACCCCCTCCAAAAACCAAGTTCTATCATTTTGGGGGGAAAAGTCTATTACCCATAAATTTGAAGTCTAATACCAACTAAAAGGGATTGGATATGAACAAGGTTAGAAATCTAAGGCTAATACTCATTTAAAATGGGGATCGTCAAGTCAGGACCAATTTGTCTGAATATCCAAGGCTAACACCCCCTCCAAAAACCAAGTTCAATCATTTTTGGGGGAAAAGTCTATTACCCATAAATTTGAAGTCTAATACCAACTAAAAGGGATTGGATATGAACAAGGTTAGAAATCTAAGGCTAATACTCATTTAAAATGGGGATCGTCAAGTCAGGACCAATTTGTCTGAAAATCCAAGGCTAACACCCCCTCCAAAAACCAAGTTCAATCATTTTTGGGGGAAAAGTCTATTACCCATAAATTTGAAGTCTAATAGCAACTAAAAGGTATTGGATATGAACAAGGTTAGAAATCTAAGGCTAATACTCATTTAAAATGGGGCTCGTCGAGTCAGGACCAATATGTCCGAAAATCCAAGGCTAACACCCCCTCCAAAAACCAAGTTCAATCATCTTTGGGGGAAAAGTCTATTACCCATAAATTTGAAGTCTAATACCAACTAAAAGGAATTGGATATGAACAAGGTTAGAAATCTAAGGCTTATACTTATTTAAAATGGGGCTCGTCGAGTCAGGACCAATTTGTCCGAAAATCCAAGGCTAACACCCCCTCCAAAAACAAAGTTCTATCAGTTTGGGGGGAAAAGTCTATTACCCATAAAGTTGAAGTCTAATACCAACTAAAAGGGATTGGATATGAACAAGGTTAGAAATATAAGGCTAATAGTCATTTAAAATGGGGCTCGTCGAGTCAGGACCAATTTGTCCGAAAATCCAAAGCTAACATCCCCTCCAAAAACCAAGTTCTATCATGTTGGGGGGAAAAGTCTATTACCCATAAAGTTGAAGTCTAATACCAACTAAAAGGGATTGGATATGAAGAAGGTTAGAAATATAAGGCTAATAGTCATTTAAAATGGGGCTCGTCGAGTCAGGACCAATTTGTCCGAAAATCCAAGGCTAACACCCCCTCCAAAAACCAAGTTCAATCATGTTTGGGGGAAAAGTCTATTACCCATAAATTTGAAGCCTAATACCAACTAAAAGGAATTGGATATGAACAAGGTTAGAAATCTAAGGCTTATACTCATTTAAAATGGGTCTCGTCGAGTCAGGACCAATTTGTCCGAAAATCTAAGGCTAACACCCCTTCCAAAAACAAAGTTCTATCAGTTTGGGGGGAAAAGTCTATTACCCATAAAGTTGAAGTCTAATACCAACTAAAAGGGATTGGATATGAACAAGGTTAGAAATATAAGGCTAATAGTCATTTAAAATGGGGCTTGTCGAGTCAGGACCAATTTGTCCGAAAATCCAAAGCTAACACCCCCTCCAAAAACCAAGTTCTATCATGTTGGGGGGAAAAGTCTAATACCCATAAAGTTGAAGTCTAATACCAACTAAAAGGGATTGGATATGAACAAGGTTAGAAATATAAGGCTAATAGTCATTTAAAATGGGGCTCGTCGAGTCAGGACCAATTTGTCCGAAAATCCAAGGCTAACACCCCCTCCAAAAACCAAGTTCAATCATGTTTGGGGGAAAAGTCTATTACCCATAAATTTGAAGCCTAATACCAACTAAAAGGAATTGGATATGAACAAGGTTAGAAATCTAAGGCTTATACTCATTTAAAATGGGGCTCGTCGAGTCAGGACCAATTTGTCCGAAAATCGAAGGCTAACACCCCCTCCAAAAACCAAGTTCTATCATTTTGGGGGGAAAAGTCTATTACCCATAAATTTGAAGTCTAATACCAACTAAAAGGGATTGGATATGAACAAGGTTAGAAATCTAAGGCTAATACTCATTTAAAATGGGGATCGTCAAGTCAGGACCAATTTGTCTGAAAATCCAAGGCTAACACCCCCTCCAAAAACCAAGTTCAATCATTTTTGGGGGAAAAGTCTATTACCCATAAATTTGAAGTCTAATAGCAACTAAAAGGTATTGGATATGAACAAGGTTAGAAATCTAAGGCTAATACTCATTTAAAATGGGGCTCGTCGAGTCAGGACCAATATGTCCGAAAATCCAAGGCTAACACCCCCTCCAAAAACCAAGTTCAATCATGTTTGGGGGAAAAGTCTATTACCCATAAATTTGAAGTCTAATACCAACTAAAAGGAATTGGATATGAACAAGGTTAGAAATCTATGGCTTATACTCATTTAAAATGGGGCTCGTCGAGTCAGGACCAATTTGTCCGAAAATCCAAGGCTAACACCCCCTCCAAAAACAAAGTTCTATCAGTTTGGGGGGAAAAGTCTATTACCTATAAAGTTGAAGTCTAATACCAACTAAAAGGGATTGGATATGAACAAGGTTAGAAATATAAGGCTAATAGTCATTTAAAATGGGGCTCGTCGAGTCAGGACCAATTTGTACGAAAATCCAAAGCTAACACCCCCTCCAAAAACCAAGTTCTATCATGTTGGGGGGAAAAGTCTATTACCCATAAAGTTGAAGTCTAATACCAACTAAAAGGGATTGGATATGAACAAGGTTAGAAATATAAGGCTAATAGTCATTTAAAATGGGGCTCGTCGAGTCAGGACCAATTTGTCCGAAAATCCAAAGCTAACATCCCCTCCAAAAACCAAGTTCTATCATGTTGGGGGGAAAAGTCTATTACCCATAAAGTTGAAGTCTAATACCAACTAAAAGGGATTGGATATGAAGAAGGTTAGAAATATAAGGCTAATAGTCATTTAAAATGGGGCTCGTCGAGTCAGGACCAATTTGTCCGAAAATCCAAGGCTAACACCCCCTCCAAAAACCAAGTTCAATCATGTTTGGGGGAAAAGTCTATTACCCATAAATTTGAAGCCTAATACCAACTAAAAGGAATTGGATATGAACAAGGTTAGAAATCTAAGGCTTATACTCATTTAAAATGGGGATCGTCGAGTCAGGACCAATTTGTCCGAAAATCTAAGGCTAACACCCCTTCCAAAAACAAAGTTCTATCAGTTTGGGGGGAAAAGTCTATTACCCATAAAGTTGAAGTCTAATACCAACTAAAAGGGATTGGATATGAACAAGGTTAGAAATATAAGGCTAATAGTCATTTAAAATGGGGCTCGTCGAGTCAGGACCAATTTGTCCGAAAATCCAAAGCTAACACCCCCTCCAAAAACCAAGTTCTATCATGTTGGGGGGAAAAGTCTAATACCCATAAAGTTGAAGTCTAATACCAACTAAAAGGGATTGGATATGAACAAGGTTAGAAATATAAGGCTAATAGTCATTTAAAATGGGGCTCGTCGAGTCAGGACCAATTTGTCCGAAAATCCAAGGCTAACACCCCCTCCAAAAACCAAGTTCAATCATGTTTGGGGGAAAAGTCTATTACCCATAAATTTGAAGCCTAATACCAACTAAAAGGAATTGGATATGAACAAGGTTAGAAATCTAAGGCTTATACTCATTTAAAATGGGGCTCGTCGAGTCAGGACCAATTTGTCCGAAAATCGAAGGCTAACACCCCCTCCAAAAACCAACTTCTATCATTTTGGGGGGAAAAGTCTATTACCCATAAATTTGAAGTCTAATACCAACTAAAAGGGATTGGATATGAACAAGGTTAGAAATCTAAGGCTAATACTCATTTAAAATGGGGATCGTCAAGTCAGGACCAATTTGTCTGAAAATCCAAGGCTAACACCCCCTCCAAAAACCAAGTTCAATCATTTTTGGGGGAAAAGTCTATTACCCATAAATTTGAAGTCTAATAGCAACTAAAAGGTATTGGATATGAACAAGGTTAGAAATCTAAGGCTAATACTCATTTAAAATGGGGCTCGTCGAGTCAGGACCAATATGTCCGAAAATCCAAGGCTAACACCCCCTCCAAAAACCAAGTTCAATCATCTTTGGGGGAAAAGTCTATTACCCATAAATTTGAAGTCTAATACCAACTAAAAGGAATTGGATATGAACAAGGTTAGAAATCTAAGGCTTATACTTATTTAAAATGGGGCTCGTCGAGTCAGGACCAATTTGTCCGAAAATCCAAGGCTAACACCCCCTCCAAAAACAAAGTTCTATCAGTTTGGGGGGAAAAGTCTATTACCCATAAAGTTGAAGTCTAATACCAACTAAAAGGGATTGGATATGAACAAGGTTAGAAATATAAGGCTAATAGTCATTTAAAATGGGGCTCGTCGAGTCAGGACCAATTTGTCCGAAAATCCAAAGCTAACATCCCCTCCAAAAACCAAGTTCTATCATGTTGGGGGGAAAAGTCTATTACCCATAAAGTTGAAGTCTAATACCAACTAAAAGGGATTGGATATGAAGAAGGTTAGAAATATAAGGCTAATAGTCATTTAAAATGGGGCTCGTCGAGTCAGGACCAATTTGTCCGAAAATCCAAGGCTAACACCCCCTCCAAAAACCAAGTTCAATCATGTTTGGGGGAAAAGTCTATTACCCATAAATTTGAAGCCTAATACCAACTAAAAGGAATTGGATATGAACAAGGTTAGAAATCTAAGGCTTATACTCATTTAAAATGGGTCTCGTCGAGTCAGGACCAATTTGTCCGAAAATCTAAGGCTAACACCCCTTCCAAAAACAAAGTTCTATCAGTTTGGGGGGAAAAGTCTATTACCCATAAAGTTGAAGTCTAATACCAACTAAAAGGGATTGGATATGAACAAGGTTAGAAATATAAGGCTAATAGTCATTTAAAATGGGGCTTGTCGAGTCAGGACCAATTTGTCCGAAAATCCAAAGCTAACACCCCCTCCAAAAACCAAGTTCTATCATGTTGGGGGGAAAAGTCTAATACCCATAAAGTTGAAGTCTAATACCAACTAAAAGGGATTGGATATGAACAAGGTTAGAAATATAAGGCTAATAGTCATTTAAAATGGGGCTCGTCGAGTCAGGACCAATTTGTCCGAAAATCCAAGGCTAACACCCCCTCCAAAAACCAAGTTCAATCATGTTTGGGGGAAAAGTCTATTACCCATAAATTTGAAGCCTAATACCAACTAAAAGGAATTGGATATGAACAAGGTTAGAAATCTAAGGCTTATACTCATTTAAAATGGGGCTCGTCGAGTCAGGACCAATTTGTCCGAAAATCGAAGGCTAACACCCCCTCCAAAAACCAAGTTCTATCATTTTGGCGGGAAAAGTCTATTACCCATAAATTTGAAGTCTAATACCAACTAAAAGGGATTGGATATGAACAAGGTTAGAAATCTAAGGCTAATACTCATTTAAAATGGGGATCGTCAAGTCAGGACCAATTTGTCTGAAAATCCAAGGCTAACACCCCCTCCAAAAACCAAGTTCAATCATTTTTGGGGGAAAAGTCTATTACCCATAAATTTGAAGTCTAATAGCAACTAAAAGGTATTGGATATGAACAAGGTTAGAAATCTAAGGCTAATACTCATTTAAAATGGGGCTCGTCGAGTCAGGACCAATATGTCCGAAAATCCAAGGCTAACACCCCCTCCAAAAACCAAGTTCAATCATGTTTGGGGGAAAAGTCTATTACCCATAAATTTGAAGTCTAATACCAACTAAAAGGAATTGGATATGAACAAGGTTAGAAATCTATGGCTTATACTCATTTAAAATGGGGCTCGTCGAGTCAGGACCAATTTGTCCGAAAATCCAAGGCTAACACCCCCTCCAAAAACAAAGTTCTATCAGTTTGGGGGGAAAAGTCTATTACCTATAAAGTTGAAGTCTAATACCAACTAAAAGGGATTGGATATGAACAAGGTTAGAAATATAAGGCTAATAGTCATTTAAAATGGGGCTCGTCGAGTCAGGACCAATTTGTACGAAAATCCAAAGCTAACACCCCCTCCAAAAACCAAGTTCTATCATGTTGGGGGGAAAAGTCTATTACCCATAAAGTTGAAGTCTAATACCAACTAAAAGGGATTGGATATGAACAAGGTTAGAAATATAAGGCTAATAGTCATTTAAAATGGGGCTCGTCGAGTCAGGACCAATTTGTCCGAAAATCCAAAGCTAACATCCCCTCCAAAAACCAAGTTCTATCATGTTGGGGGGAAAAGTCTATTACCCATAAAGTTGAAGTCTAATACCAACTAAAAGGGATTGGATATGAAGAAGGTTAGAAATATAAGGCTAATAGTCATTTAAAATGGGGCTCGTCGAGTCAGGACCAATTTGTCCGAAAATCCAAGGCTAACACCCCCTCCAAAAACCAAGTTCAATCATGTTTGGGGGAAAAGTCTATTACCCATAAATTTGAAGCCTAATACCAACTAAAAGGAATTGGATATGAACAAGGTTAGAAATCTAAGGCTTATACTCATTTAAAATGGGGATCGTCGAGTCAGGACCAATTTGTCCGAAAATCTAAGGCTAACACCCCTTCCAAAAACAAAGTTCTATCAGTTTGGGGGGAAAAGTCTATTACCCATAAAGTTGAAGTCTAATACCAACTAAAAGGGATTGGATATGAACAAGGTTAGAAATATAAGGCTAATAGTCATTTAAAATGGGGCTCGTCGAGTCAGGACCAATTTGTCCGAAAATCCAAAGCTAACACCCCCTCCAAAAACCAAGTTCTATCATGTTGGGGGGAAAAGTCTAATACCCATAAAGTTGAAGTCTAATACCAACTAAAAGGGATTGGATATGAACAAGGTTAGAAATATAAGGCTAATAGTCATTTAAAATGGGACTCGTCGAGTCAGGACCAATTTGTCCGAAAATCCAAGGCTAACACCCCCTCCAAAAACCAAGTTCAATCATGTTTGGGGGAAAAGTCTATTACCCATAAATTTGAAGCCTAATACCAACTAAAAGGAATTGGATATGAACAAGGTTAGAAATCTAAGGCTTATACTCATTTAAAATGGGGCTCGTCGAGTCAGGACCAATTTGTCCGAAAATCGAAGGCTAACACCCCCTCCAAAAACCAACTTCTATCATTTTGGGGGGAAAAGTCTATTACCCATAAATTTGAAGTCTAATACCAACTAAAAGGGATTGGATATGAACAAGGTTAGAAATCTAAGGCTAATACTCATTTAAAATGGGGATCGTCAAGTCAGGACCAATTTGTCTGAAAATCCAAGGCTAACACCCCCTCCAAAAACCAAGTTCAATCATTTTTGGGGGAAAAGTCTATTACCCATAAATTTGAAGTCTAATAGCAACTAAAAGGTATTGGATATGAACAAGGTTAGAAATCTAAGGCTAATACTCATTTAAAATGGGGCTCGTCGAGTCAGGACCAATATGTCCGAAAATCCAAGGCTAACACCCCCTCCAAAAACCAAGTTCAATCATGTTTGGGGGAAAAGTCTATTACCCATAAATTTGAAGTCTAATACCAACTAAAAGGAATTGGATATGAACAAGGTTAGAAATCTATGGCTTATACTCATTTAAAATGGGGCTCGTCGAGTCAGGACCAATTTGTCCGAAAATCCAAGGCTAACACCCCCTCCAAAAACAAAGTTCTATCAGTTTGGGGGGAAAAGTCTATTACCTATAAAGTTGAAGTCTAATACCAACTAAAAGGGATTGGATATGAACAAGGTTAGAAATATAAGGCTAATAGTCATTTAAAATGGGGCTCGTCGAGTCAGGACCAATTTGTACGAAAATCCAAAGCTAACACCCCCTCCAAAAACCAAGTTCTATCATGTTGGGGGGAAAAGTCTATTACCCATAAAGTTGAAGTCTAATACCAACTAAAAGGGATTGGATATGAACAAGGTTAGAAATATAAGGCTAATAGTCATTTAAAATGGGGCTCGTCGAGTCAGGACCAATTTGTCCGAAAATCCAAAGCTAACATCCCCTCCAAAAACCAAGTTCTATCATGTTGGGGGGAAAAGTCTATTACCCATAAAGTTGAAGTCTAATACCAACTAAAAGGGATTGGATATGAAGAAGGTTAGAAATATAAGGCTAATAGTCATTTAAAATGGGGCTCGTCGAGTCAGGACCAATTTGTCCGAAAATCCAAGGCTAACACCCCCTCCAAAATCCAAGTTCAATCATGTTTGGGGGAAAAGTCTATTACCCATAAATTTGAAGCCTAATACCAACTAAAAGGAATTGGATATGAACAAGGTTAGAAATCTAAGGCTTATACTCATTTAAAATGGGGATCGTCGAGTCAGGACCAATTTGTCCGAAAATCTAAGGCTAACACCCCTTCCAAAAACAAAGTTCTATCAGTTTGGGGGGAAAAGTCTATTACCCATAAAGTTGAAGTCTAATACCAACTAAAAGGGATTGGATATGAACAAGGTTAGAAATATAAGGCTAATAGTCATTTAAAATGGGGCTCGTCGAGTCAGGACCAATTTGTCC
Source organism: Salix purpurea (assembly GCA_027405865.1). NCBI lineage: Eukaryota > Viridiplantae > Streptophyta > Magnoliopsida > Malpighiales > Salicaceae > Salix > Salix purpurea. Next base: position 5,835,814 of record JAOWLH010000036.1, on the reverse strand, counting down.
GAAAATCCAAAGCTAACACCCCCTCCAAAAACCAAGTTCTATCATGTTGGGGGGAAAAGTCTAATACCCATAAAGTTGAAGTCTAATACCAACTAAAAGGGATTGGATATGAACAAGGTTAGAAATATAAGGCTAATAGTCATTTAAAATGGGGCTCGTCGAGTCAGGACCAATTTGTCCGAAAATCCAAGGCTAACACCCCCTCCAAAAACCAAGTTCAATCATGTTTGGGGGAAAAGTCTATTACCCATAAATTTGAAGCCTAATACCAACTAAAAGGAATTGGATATGAACAAGGTTAGAAATCTAAGGCTTATACTCATTTAAAATGGGGCTCGTCGAGTCAGGACCAATTTGTCCGAAAATCGAAGGCTAACACCCCCTCCAAAAACCAAGTTCTATCATTTTGGGGGGAAAAGTCTATTACCCATAAATTTGAAGTCTAATACCAACTAAAAGGGATTGGATATGAACAAGGTTAGAAATCTAAGGCTAATACTCATTTAAAATGGGGATCGTCAAGTCAGGACCAATTTGTCTGAAAATCCAAGGCTAACACCCCCTCCAAAAACCAAGTTCAATCATTTTTGGGGGAAAAGTCTATTACCCATAAATTTGAAGTCTAATAGCAACTAAAAGGTATTGGATATGAACAAGGTTAGAAATCTAAGGCTAATACTCATTTAAAATGGGGCTCGTCGAGTCAGGACCAATATGTCCGAAAATCCAAGGCTAACACCCCCTCCAAAAACCAAGTTCAATCATGTTTGGGGGAAAAGTCTATTACCCATAAATTTGAAGTCTAATACCAACTAAAAGGAATTGGATATGAACAAGGTTAGAAATCTATGGCTTATACTCATTTAAAATGGGGCTCGTCGAGTCAGGACCAATTTGTCCGAAAATCCAAGGCTAACACCCCCTCCAAAAACAAAGTTCTATCAGTTTGGGGGGAAAAGTCTATTACCTATAAAGTTGAAGTCTAATACCAACTAAAAGGGATTGGATATGAACAAGGTTAGAAATATAAGGCTAATAGTCATTTAAAATGGGGCTCGTCGAGTCAGGACCAATTTGTACGAAAATCCAAAGCTAACACCCCCTCCAAAAACCAAGTTCTATCATGTTGGGGGGAAAAGTCTATTACCCATAAAGTTGAAGTCTAATACCAACTAAAAGGGATTGGATATGAACAAGGTTAGAAATATAAGGCTAATAGTCATTTAAAATGGGGCTCGTCGAGTCAGGACCAATTTGTCCGAAAATCCAAGGCTAACACCCCCTCCAAAAACCAAGTTCAATCATGTTTGGGGGAAAAGTCTATTACCCATAAATTTGAAGCCTAATACCAACTAAAAGGAATTGGATATGAACAAGGTTAGAAATCTAAGGCTTATACTCATTTAAAATGGGGCTCGTCGAGTCAGGACCAATTTGTCCGAAAATCGAAGGCTAACACCCCCTCCAAAAACCAAGTTCTATCATTTTGGGGGGAAAAGTCTATTACCCATAAATTTGAAGTCTAATAGCAACTAAAAGGTATTGGATATGAACAAGGTTAGAAATCTAAGGCCAATACTCATTTAAAATGGGGCTCGTCGAGTCAGGACCAATATGTCCGAAAATCCAAGGTTAACACCCCCTCCAAAAACCAAGTTCAATCATTTTTGGGGGAAAAGTCTATTACCCATAAATTTGAAGCCTGATACCAACTAAAAGGAATTGGATATGAACAAGGTTAGAAATATAAGGCTTATACTCATTTAAAATGGGGCTCGTCGAGTCAGGACCAATTTGTCCGAAAATCGAAGGCTAACACCCCCTCCAAAAACCAAGTTCAATCATGTTTGGGGGAAAAGTCTATTACCCATAAATTTGAAGCCTAATACCAACTAAAAGGAATTGGATATAAACAAGGTTAGAAATCTAAGGCTTATACTCATTTAAAATGGGTCTCGTCGAGTCAGGACCAATTTGTCCGAAAATCCAAGGCTAACACCCCCTCCAAAAACAAAGTTCTATCAGTTTGGGGGGAAAAGTCTATTAGCCATAAAGTTGAAGTCTAATACCAACTAAAAGGGATTTGATATGAACAAGGTTAGAAATATAAGGCTAATAGTCATTTAAAATTGGGCTCGTCGAGTCAGGACCAATTTGTCCGAAAATCCAAGGCTAACACCCCCTCCAAAAACCAAGTTCAATCATGTTTGGGGGAAAAGTCTATTACCCATAAATTTGAAGCCTAATACCAACTAAAAGGAATTGGATATGAACAAGGTTAGAAATATAAGGCTTATACTCATTTAAAATGGGGCTCGTCGAGTCAGGACCAATTTGTCCGAAAATCGAAGGCTAACACCCCCTCCAAAAACCAAGTTCTATCATTTTGGGGGGGAAAGTCTATTACCCATAAATTTGAAGTCTAATACAAACTAAAAGGGATTGGATATGAACAAGGTTAGAAATCTAAGGCTAATACTCATTTAAAATGGGGCTCGTCAAGTCAGGACCAATTTGTCTGAAAATCCAAGGCTAACACCCCCTCCAAAAACCAAGTTCAATCATTTTTGGGGGAAAAGTCTATTTCCCATAAATTTGAAGTCTAATAGCAACTAAAAGGTATTGGATATGAACAAGGTTAGAAATCTAAGGCCAATACTCATTTAAAATGGGGCTCGTCGAGTCAGGACCAATATGTCCGAAAATCCAAGGTTAACACCCCCTCCAAAAACCAAGTTCAATCATTTTTGGGGGAAAAGTCTATTACCCATAAATTTGAAGCCTGATACCAACTAAAAGGAATTGGATATGAACAAGGTTAGAAATATAAGGCTTATACTCATTTAAAATGGGGCTCGTCGAGTCAGGACCAATTTGTCCGAAAATCGAAGGCTAACACCCCCTCCAAAAACCAAGTTCTATCATTTTTGGGGGAAAAGTCTATTACCCATAAATTTGAAGTCTAATACCAACTAAAAGGGATTGGATATGAACAAGGTTAGAAATCTAAGGCTAATACTCATTTAAAATGGGGCTCGTCAAGTCAGGACCAATTTGTCTGAAAATCCAAGGCTAACACCCCCTCCAAAAACCAAGTTCAATCATTTTTGGGGGAAAAGTCTATTACCCATAAATTTGAAGTCTAATAGCAACTAAAAGGAATTGGATATGAACAAGGTTAGAAATCTAAGGCTTATACTCATTTAAAATGGGGCTCGTCGAGTCAGGACCAATTTGTCCGAAAATCCAAGGCTAACACCCCCTCCAAAAACAAAGTTCTATCAGTTTGGGGGGAAAAGTCTATTACCCATAAAGTTGAAGTCTAATACCAACTAAAAGGGATTGGATATGAACAAGGTTAGAAATATAAGGCTAATAGTCATTTAAAATGGGGCTCGTCGAGTCAGGACCAATTTGTCCGAAAATCCAAAGCTAACACCCCCTCCAAAAACCAAGTTCTATCATGTTGGGGGGAAAAGTCTATTACCCATAAAGTTGAAGTCTAATACCAACTAAAAGGGATTGGATATGAACAAGGTTAGAAATATAAGGCTAATAGTCATTTAAAATGGGGCTCGTCGAGTCAGGACCAATTTGTCCGAAAATCCAAAGCTAACACCCCCTCCAAAAACCAAGTTCTATCATGTTGGGGGGAAAAGTCTATTACCCATAAAGTTGAAGTCTAATACCAACTAAAAGGGATTGGATATGAACAAGGTTAGAAATATAAGGCTAATAGTCATTTAAAATGGGGCTCGTCGAGTCAGGACCAATTTGTCCGAAAATCCAAGGCTAACACCCCCTCCAAAAACCAAGTTCAATCATGTTTGGGGGGAAAAGTCTATTACCCATAAATTTGAAGCCTAATACCAACTAAAAGGAATTGGATATGAACAAGGTTAGAAATCTAAGGCTTATACTCATTTAAAATGGGTCTCGTCGAGTAAGGACCAATTTGTCCGAAAATCCAAGGCTAACACCCCCTCCAAAAACAAAGTTCTATTAGTTTGGGGGGAAAAGTCTATTACCCATAAAGTTGAAGTCTAATACCAACTAAAAGGGATTGGATATGAACAAGGTTAGAAATATAAGGCTAATAGTTATTTAAAATGGGGCTCGTCGAGTCAGGACCAATTTGTCCGAAAATCCAAAGCTAACACCCCCTCCAAAAACCAAGTTCTATCATGTTGGGGGGAAAAGTCTATTACCCATAAAGTTGAAGTCTAATACCAACTAAAAGGGATTTGATATGAACAAGGTTAGAAATATAAGGCTAATAGTCATTTAAAATGGGGCTCGTCGAGTCAGGACCAATTTGTCCTAAAATCCAAGGCTAACACCCCCTCCAAAAACCAAGTTCAATCATGTTTGGGGGAAAAGTCTATTACCCATAAATTTGAAGCCTAATACCAACTAAAAGGAATTGGATATGAACAAGGTTAGAAATCTAAGGCTTATACTCATTTAAAATGGGGCTCGTCGAGACAGGACCAATTTGTCCGAAAATCGAAGGCTAACACCCCCTCCAAAAACCAAGTTCAATCATGTTTGGGGGAAAAGTCTATTACCCATAAATTTGAAGCCTAATACCAACTAAAAGGAATTGGATATGAACAAGGTTAGAAATCTAAGGCTTATACTCATTTAAAATGGGTCTCGTCGAGTAAGGACCAATTTGTCCGAAAATCCAAGGCTAACACCCCCTCCAAAAACAAAGTTCTATTAGTTTGGGGGGAAAAGTCTATTACCCATAAAGTTGAAGTCTAATACCAACTAAAAGGGATTGGATATGAACAAGGTTAGAAATATAAGGCTAATAGTTATTTAAAATGGGGCTCGTCGAGTCAGGACCAATTTGTCCGAAAATCCAAAGCTAACACCCCCTCCAAAAACCAAGTTCTATCATGTTGGGGGGAAAAGTCTATTACCCATAAAGTTGAAGTCTAATACCAACTAAAAGGGATTTGATATGAACAAGGTTAGAAATATAAGGCTAATAGTCATTTAAAATGGGGCTCGTCGAGTCAGGACCAATTTGTCCTAAAATCCAAGGCTAACACCCCCTCCAAAAACCAAGTTCAATCATGTTTGGGGGAAAAGTCTATTACCCATAAATTTGAAGCCTAATACCAACTAAAAGGAATTGGATATGAACAAGGTTAGAAATCTAAGGCTTATACTCATTTAAAATGGGGCTCGTCGAGACAGGACCAATTTGTCCGAAAATCGAAGGCTAACACCCCCTCCAAAAACCAAGTTCTATCATTTTGGGGGGGAAAGTCTATTACCCATAAATTTGAAGTCTAATACAAACTAAAAGGGATTGGATATGAACAAGGTTAGAAATCTAAGGCTAATACTCATTTAAAATGGGGCTCGTCAAGTCAGGACCAATTTGTCTGAAAATCCAAGGCTAACACCCCCTCCAAAAACCAAGTTCAATCATTTTTGGGGGAAAAGTCTATTACCCATAAATTTGAAGTCTAATAGCAACTAAAAGGTATTGGATATGAACAAGGTTAGAAATCTAAGGCTAATACTCATTTAAAATGGGGCTCGTCGAGTCAGGACCAATATGTCCGAAAATCCAAGGTTAACACCCCCTCCAAAAACCAAGTTCAATCATGTTTGGGGGAAAAGTCTATTACCCATAAATTTGAAGCCTAATACCAACTAAAAGGAATTGGATATGAACAAGGTTAGAAATCTAAGGCTTATACTCATTTAAAATGGGGCTCGTCGAGACAGGACCAATTTGTCCGAAAATCGAAGGCTAACACCCCCTCCAAAAACCAAGTTCTATCATTTTGGGGGGGAAAGTCTATTACCCATAAATTTGAAGTCTAATACAAACTAAAAGGGATTGGATATGAACAAGGTTAGAAATCTAAGGCTAATACTCATTTAAAATGGGGCTCGTCAAGTCAGGACCAATTTGTCTGAAAATCCAAGGCTAACACCCCCTCCAAAAACCAAGTTCAATCATTTTTGGGGGAAAAGTCTATTACCCATAAATTTGAAGTCTAATAGCAACTAAAAGGTATTGGATATGAACAAGGTTAGAAATCTAAGGCTAATACTCATTTAAAATGGGGCTCGTCGAGTCAGGACCAATATGTCCGAAAATCCAAGGTTAACACCCCCTCCAAAAACCAAGTTCAATCATTTTTGGGGGAAAAGTCTATTACCCATAAATTTGAAGCCTGATACCAACTAAAAGGAATTGGATATGAACAAGGTTAGAAATATAAGGCTTATACTCATTTAAAATGGGGCTCGTCGAGTCAGGACCAATTTGTCCGAAAATCCAAGGCTAACACCCCCTCCAAAAACCAAGTTCTATCATTTTGGGGGGAAAAGTCTATTACCCATAAATTTGAAGTCTAATACCAACTAAAAGGGATTGGATATGAACAAGGTTAGAAATCTAAGGCTAATACTCATTTAAAATGGGGCTCGTCAAGTCAGGACCAATTTGTCTGAAAATCCAAGGCTAACACCCCCTCCAAAAACCAAGTTCAATCATTTTTGGGGGAAAAGTCTATTACCCATAAATTTGAAGTCTAATAGCAACTAAAAGGAATTGGATATGAACAAGGTTAGAAATCTAAGGCTTATACTCATTTAAAATGGGGCTCGTCGAGTCAGGACCAATTTGTCCGAAAATCCAAGGCTAACACCCCCTCCAAAAACAAAGTTCTATCAGTTTGGGGGGAAAACTCTATTACCCATAAAGTTGAAGTCTAATACCAACTAAAAGGGATTGGATATGAACAAGGTTAGAAATATAAGGCTAATAGTCATTTAAAATGGGGCTCGTGGAGTCAGGACCAATTTGTCCGAAAATCCAAAGCTAACACCCCCTCCAAAAACCAAGTTCTATCATGTTGGGGGGGAAAGTCTGTTACCCATAAAGTTGAAGTCTAATACCAACTAAAAGGGATTGGATATGAACAAGGTTAGAAATATAAGGCTAATAGTCATTTAAAATGGGGCTCGTCGAGTCAGGACCAATTTGTCCGAAAATCCAAGGCTAACACCCCCTCCAAAAACCAAGTTCAATCATGTTTGGGGGAAAAGTCTATTACCCATAAATTTGAAGCCTAATACCAACTAAAAGGAATTGTATATGAACAAGGTTAGAAATCTAAGGCTTATACTCATTTAAAATGGGGCTCGTTGAGTCAGGACCAATTTGTCCGAAAATCCAAGGCTAACACCCCCTCCAAAAACAAAGTTCTATCAGTTTGGGGGGAAAAGTCTATTACCCATAAAGTTGAAGTCTAATACCAACTAAAAGGGATTGGATATGAACAAGGTTAGAAATATAAGGCTAATAGTCATTTAAAATGGGGCTCGTGGAGTCAGGACCAATTTGTCCGAAAATCCAAAGCTAACACCCCCTCCAAAAACCAAGTTCTATCATGTTGGGGGGAAAAGTCTATTACCCATAAATTTGAAGTCTAATACCAACTAAAAGGGATTGGATATGAACAAGGTTAGAAATATAAGGCTAATAGTCATTTAAAATGGGGCTCGTCGAGTCAGGACTAATTTGTCCGAAAATCCAAGGCTAACACCCCCTCCAAAAACCAAGTTCAATCATGTTTGGGGGAAAAGTCTATTACCCATAAATTTGAAGTCTAATACCAACTAAAAGGCATTGGATATGAACAAGGTTAGAAATCTAAGGCTTATACTCATTTAAAATGGGGCTCGTCGAGTCAGGACAAATTTGTCCGAAAATCCAAGGCTAACACCCCCTCCAAAAACCAAGTTCTCTCATTTGGGGGAAAAGTCTATACCCATAAAGTTGAAGTCTAATACCAATTAAAAGGGATTGGATATGAACAAGGTTAGAAATATAAGGCAAATAGTCATTTAAAATGGGGCTCGTCGAGTCAGGACCAATTTGTCTGAAAATCCAAGGCTAACACCCCCTCAAAAAACCAAGTTCAATCATTTTTGGGGGAAAAGTCTATTACCCATAAATTTGAAGTCTAATACCAACTAAAAGGTATTGGATATGAACAAGGTTACAAATCTAAGGCTAATACTCATTTAAAATGGGGCTCGTCAAGTCAGGACCAATATGTCCGAAAATCCAAGGCTAACACCCCCTCCAAAAACCAAGTTCAATCATTTTTGGGGGAAAAGTCTATTACCCATAAATTTGAAATCTAATACCAACTAAAAGGTATTGGATATGAACAAGGTTAGAAATATAAGGCTAATAATCATTTAAAATGGGGCTCGTCGAGTCAGGACCAATTTGTCCGAAAATCCAAGGCTAACACCCCCTCCAAAAACCAAGTTCAATCATGTTTGGGGGAAAAGTCTATTACCCATAAATTTGAAGCCTAATACCAACTAAAAGGAATTGTATATGAACAAGGTTAGAAATCTAAGGCTTATACTCATTTAAAATGGGGCTCGTCGAGTCAGGACCAATTTGTCCGAAAATCCAAGGCTAACACCCCCTCCAAAAACCAAGTTCTATCATTTTGGGGGGAAAAGTCTATTACCCATAAATTTGGAGTCTAATACCAACTAAAAGGAATTGGATATGAACAAGGTTAGAAATCTAAGGCTAATAATCATTTAAAATGGGGCTCGTCAAGTCAGGACCAATTTGTCCGAAAATCAAAGGCTAACACCCCCTCCAAAAACCAAGTTCTATCATTTTTGGGGGAAAAGTCTATTACCCATAAATTTGAAGTCTAATACCAACTAAAAGGGATTGAATATGAACAAGGTTAGAAATCTTAGGCTAATACTCATTTAAAATGGGGCTCGTCGAGTCAGGACCAATTTGTCCGAAAATCAAAGGCTAACACCCCCTCCAAAAACCAACTTCTATCATTTTGGGGGGAAAGGTCTATTACCCATAAATTTGAAGTCTAATACCAACTAAAAGGGATTGGATATGAACAAGGTTAAAAATCTAAGGCTAATACTCATTTAAAATGGGGCTCGTCGAGTCGGGACCAATTTGTCCGAAAATCCAAAGCTAACACCCCCTCCAAAAACCAAGTTCAATCATTTTTGGGGGAAAACGCTATTACCCATAAATTTGAAGTCTAATACCAACTAAAAGGTATTGGATATGAACATGGTTAGAAATCTAAGGCTAATATTCATTTAAAATGGGGCTCGTCAAGTCAGGACCAATTTGTCCGAAAATCAAAGGCTAACACCCCCTCCAAAAACCAAGTTCTATCATTTTGGGGGGAAAAGTCTATTACCCATAAAGTTGAAGTCTAATACCAATTAAAAGGGATTGGATATGAACAAGGTTAGAAATATAAGGCTTATACTCATTTAAAATGGGGCTCGTCGAGTCAGGATCAATTTGTCCGAAAATCCAAGGCTAACACCCCCTCCAAAAACCAAGTTCTATCATTTTGGGGGGAAAAGTCTATTACCCATAAATTTGAAGTCCAATACCAACTAAAAGGGATTGGATATAAACAAGGTTAGAAATATAAGGCTAATAGTCATTTAAAATGGGGCTCGTCGAGTCAGGACTAATTTGTCCGAAAATCCAAGGCTAAACCCCCTCCAAAAACCAAGTTCAATCATGTTTGGGGGAAAAGTCTATTACCCATAAATTTGAAGTTTAATACCAACTAAAAGGCATTGGATATGAACAAGGTTAGAAATCTAAGGCTTATACTCATTTAAAATGGGGCTCGTCGAGTCAGGACAAATTTGTCCGAAAATCCAAGGCTAACACCCCCTCCAAAAACCAAGTTCTATCATTTGGGGGGAAAAGTCTATACCCATAAAGTTGAAGTCTAATACCAATTAAAAGGGATTGGCTATGAACAAGGTTAGAAATATAAGGCAAATAGTCATTTAAAATGGGGCTCGTCGAGTCAGGACCAATTTGTCTGAAAATCCAAGGCTAACACCCCCTCAAAAAACCAAGTTCAATCATTTTTGGGGGAAAAGTCTATTACCCATAAATTTGAAGTCTAATACCAACTAAAAGGTATTGGATATGAACAAGGTTACAAATCTAAGGCTAATACTCATTTAAAATGGGGCTCGTCAAGTCAGGACCAATATGTCCGAAAATCCAAGGCTAACACCCCCTCCAAAAACCAAGTTCAATCATTTTTGGGGGAAAAGTCTATTACCCATAAATTTGAAATCTAATACCAACTAAAAGGTATTGGATATGAACAAGGTTAGAAATATAAGGCTAATAATCATTTAAAATGGGGCTCGTCGAGTCAGGACCAATTTGTCCGAAAATCCAAGGCTAACACCCCCTCCAAAAACCAAGTTCAATCATTTTTGGGGGAAAAGTCTATTACCCATAAATTTGAAGTCTAATACCAACTAAAAGGTATTGGATATGAACAAGGTTACAAATCTAAGGGTAATACTCATTTAAAATGGGGCTCTTCAAGTCAGGACCAATATGTCCGAAAATCCAAGGCTAACACCCCCTCCAAAAACCAAGTTCAATCATTTTTGGGGGAAAAGTCTATTACCCATAAATTTGGAGTCTAATACCAACTAAAAGGAATTGGATATGAACAAGGTTAGAAATCTAAGGCTAATAATCATTTAAAATGGGGCTCGTCAAGTCAGGACCAATTTGTCCGAAAATCAAAGGCTAACACCCCCTCCAAAAACCAAGTTCTATCATTTTGGGGGGAAAAGTCTATTACCCATAAATTTGAAGTCTAATACCAACTAAAAGGGATTGAATATGAACAAGGTTAGAAATCTTAGGCTAATACTCATTTAAAATGGGGCTCGTCGAGTCAGGACCAATTTGTCCGAAAATCAAAGGCTAACACCCCCTCCAAAAACCAACTTCTATCATTTTGGGGGGAAAGGTCTATTACCCATAAATTTGAAGTCTAATACCAACTAAAAGGGATTGGATATGAACAAGGTTAAAAATCTAAGGCTAATACTCATTTAAAATGGGGCTCGTCGAGTCGGGACCAATTTGTCCGAAAATCCAAAGCTAACACCCCCTCCAAAAACCAAGTTCAATCATTTTTGGGGGAAAACGCTATTACCCATAAATTTGAAGTCTAATACCAACTAAAAGGAATTGGATATGAACAAGGTTAGAAATCTAAGGCTAATAATCATTTAAAATGGGGCTCGTCAAGTCAGGACCAATTTGTCCGAAAATCAAAGGCTAACACCCCCTCCAAAAACCAAGTTCTATCATTTTGGGGGGAAAAGTCTATTACCCATAAATTTGAAGTCTAATACCAACTAAAAGGGATTGGATATGAACAAGGTTAGAAATATAAGGCTAATAGTCATTTAAAATGGGGCTCGTCGAGTCAGGACCAATTTGTCCGAAAATCTAAGGCTAACACCCCCTCCAAAAACCAAGTTCAATCATGTTTGGGGGAAAAGTCTATTACCCATAAATTTGAAGTCTAATACCAACTAAAAGGGATTGGATATGAACAAGGTTAGAAATCTAAGGCGAATACACATTTAAAATGGGGCTCGTCGAGTCAGGACCAATTTGTCCGAAAATCCAAGGCTAACACCCCCTCCAAAAACCAAGTTCTATCATTTTGGGGGGGAAAGTCTATTACCCATAAATTTGAAGTCTAATACAAACTAAAAGGGATTGGATATGAACAAGGTTAGAAATCTAAGGCTAATACTCATTTAAAATGGGGCTCGTCGAGTCAGGACCAATTTGTCCGAAAATCCAAGGCTAACACCCCCTCCAAAAACCAAGTTCTATCATTTTGGGGGGAAAAGTCTATTACCCATAAATTTGAAGTCTAATACCAACTAAAAGGGATTGAATATGAACAAGGTTAGAAATCTTAGGCTAATACTCATTTAAAATGGGGCTCGTCGAGTCAGGACCAATTTGTCCGAAAATCAAAGGCTAACACCCCCTCCAAAAACCAACTTCTATCATTTTGGGGGGAAAGGTCTATTACCCATAAATTTGAAGTCTAATACCAACTAAAAGGGATTGGATATGAACAAGGTTAAAAATCTAAGGCTAATACTCATTTAAAATGGGGCTCGTCAAGTCGGGACCAATTTGTCCGAAAATCCAAAGCTAACACCCCCTCCAAAAACCAAGTTCAATCATTTTTGGGGGAAAACGCTATTACCCATAAATTTGAAGTCTAATACCAACTAAAAGTTATTGGATATGAACAAGGTTAGAAATCTAAGGCTAATAATCATTTAAAATGGGGCTCGTCAAGTCAGGACCAATTTGTCCGAAAATCAAAGGCTAACACCCCCTCCAAAAACCAAGTTCTATCATTTTGGGGGGAAAAGTCTATTACCCATAAATTTGAAGTCTAATACCAACTAAAAGGGATTGGATATGAACAAGGTTAGAAATATAAGGCTAATAGTCATTTAAAATGGGGCTCGTCGAGTCAGGACCAATTTGTCCGAAAATCTAAGGCTAACACCCCCTCCAAAAACCAAGTTCAATCATGTTTGGGGGAAAAGTCTATTACCCATAAATTTGAAGTCTAATACCAACTAAAAGGGATTGGATATGAACAAGGTTAGAAATCTAAGGCGAATACACATTTAAAATGGGGCTCGTCGAGTCAGGACCAATTTGTCCGAAAATCCAAGGCTAACACCCCCTCCAAAAACCAAGTTCTATCATTTTGGGGGGAAAAGTCTATTACCCATAAATTTGAAGTCTAATACAAACTAGAAGGGATTGGATATGAACAAGGTTAGAAATCTAAGGCTAATACTCATTTAAAATAGGGCTCGTCGAGTCAGGACCAATTTGTCCGAAAATCCAAGGCTAACACCCCCTCCAAAAACCAAGTTCTATCATTTTGGGGGGAAAAGTCTATTACCCATAAATTTTAAGTCTAATACAAACTAAAAGGGATTGGATATGAACAAGGTTAGAAATCTAAGGCTAATACTCATTTAAAATAGGGCTCGTCGAGTCAGAACCAATTTGTCTGAAAATCCAAGGCTAACACCCCCTCCAAAAACCAAGTTCAATCATTTTTGGGGGAAAAGTCTATTACCCATAAATTTGAAGTCTAATAGCAACTAAAAGGTATTGGATATGAACAAGGTTAGAAATCTAAGGCTAATAATCATTTAAAATGGGGCTCGTCAAGTCAGGACCAATTTGTCCGAAAATCAAAGGCTAACACACCCTCCAAAAACCAAGTTCTATCATTTTGGGGAGAAAAGTCTATTACCCATAAATTTGAAGTCTAATACCAACTAAAAGGGATTGGATATGAACAAGGTTAGAAATCTAAGGCGAATACACATTTTAAATGGGGCTCGTCGAGTCAGGACCAATTTGTCCGAAAATCCAAGGCTAACACCCCCTCCAAAAACCAAGTTCTATCATTTTGGGGGGAAAAGTCTATTACCAATAAATTTGAAGTCTAATACCAAGTAAAAGGAATTGGATATGAACAAGGTTAGAAATCTAAGGCTTATACTCATTTAAAATGGGGCTCGTCGAGTCAGGACCAATTTGTCCGAAAATCCAAGGCTAACACCCCCTCCAAAAACCAAGTTCAATCATTTTTGGGGGAAAAGTCTATTACCCATAAATTTGAAGTCTAATACCAACTAAAAGGTATTGCATATGAACAAGGTTAGAAATCTAAGGCTAATAGTCATTTAAAATGGGGCTCGTCGAGTCAGGACCAATTTGTCTGAAAATCCAAGGGTAACACCCCCTCCAAAAACCAAGTTCAATTATTTTTGGGGGAAAAGTCTATTACCCATAAATTTGAAGTCTAATACCAACTAAAAGGTATTGGATATGAACAAGGTTACAAATCTAAGGGTAATACTCATTTAAAATGGGGCTCGTCAAGTCAGGACCAATATGTCCGAAAATCCAAGGCTAACACCCCCTCCAAAAACCAAGTTCAATCATTTTTGGGGGAAAAGTCTATTACCCATAAATTTGGAGTCTAATACCAACTAAAAGGAATTGGATATGAACAAGGTTATAAATCTAAGGCTAATAATCATTTAAAATGGGGCTCGTCAAGTCAGGACCAATTTGTCCGAAAATCAAAGGCTAACACCCCCTCCAAAAACCAAGTTCTATCATTTTGGGGGGAAAAGTCTATTACCCATAAATTTGAAGTCTAATACCAACTAAAAGGGATTGAATATGAACAAGGTTAGAAATCTTAGGCTAATACTCATTTAAAATGGGGCTCGTCGAGTCAGGACCAATTTGTCCGAAAATCAAAGGCTAACACCCCCTCCAAAAACCAACTTCTATCATTTTGGGGGGAAAGGTCTATTACCCATAAATTTGAAGTCTAATACCAACTAAAAGGGATTGGATATGAACAAGGTTAAAAATCTAAGGCTAATACTCATTTAAAATGGGGCTCGTCGAGTCGGGACCAATTTGTCCGAAAATCCAAAGCTAACACCCCCTCCAAAAACCAAGTTCAATCATTTTTGGGGGAAAACGCTATTACCCATAAATTTGAAGTCTAATACCAACTAAAAGGTATTGGATATGAACAAGGTTAGAAATCTAAGGCTAATAATCATTTAAAATGGGGCTCGTCAAGTCAGGACCAATTTGTCCGAAAATCAAAGGCTAACACCCCCTCCAAAAACCAACTTCTATCATTTTGGGGGGAAAGGTCTATTACCCATAAATTTGAAGTCTAATACCAACTAAAAGGGATTGGATATGAACAAGGTTAAAAATCTAAGGCTAATACTCATTTAAAATGGGGCTCGTCGAGTCGGGACCAATTTGTCCGAAAATCCAAAGCTAACACCCCCTCCAAAAACCAAGTTCAATCATTTTTGGGGGAAAACGCTATTACCCATAAATTTGAAGTCTAATACCAACTAAAAGGTATTGGATATGAACAAGGTTAGAAATCTAAGGCTAATAATCATTTAAAATGGGGCTCGTCAAGTCAGGACCAATTTGTCCGAAAATCAAAGGCTAACACCCCCTCCAAAAACCAAGTTCTATTATTTTGGGGGGAAAAGTCTATTACCCATAAATTTGAAGTCTAATACCAACTAAAAGGGATTGGATATGAACAAGGTTAGAAATATAAGGCTAATAGTCATCTAAAATGGGGCTCGTCGAGTCAGGACCAATTTGTCCGAAAATCTAAGGTTAACACCCCCTCCAAAAACCAAGTTCAATCATGTTTGGGGGAAAAGTCTATTACCCATAAATTTGAAGTCTAATACCAACTAAAAGGGATTGGATATGAACAAGGTTAGAAATCTAAGGCGAATACACATTTAAAATGGGGCTCGTCGAGTCAGGACCAATTTGTCCGAAAATCCAAGGCTAACACCCCCTCCAAAAACCAAGTTCTATCATTTTGGGGGGAAAAGTCTATTACCCATAAATTTGAAGTCTAATACAAACTAAAAGGGATTGGATATGAACAAGGTTAGAAATCTAAGGCTAATACTCATTTAAAATAGGGCTCGTCGAGTCAGGACCAATTTGTCCGAAAATCCAAGGCTAACACCCCCTCCAAAAACCAAGTTCTATCATTTTGGGGGGAAAAGTCTATTACCCATAAATTTGAAGTCTAATACCAACTAAAAGGGATTGAATATGAACAAGGTTAGAAATCTTAGGCTAATAATCATTTAAAATGGGGCTCGTCGAGTCAGGACCAATTTGTCCGAAAATCAAAGGCTAACACCCCCTCCAAAAACCAAATTCTATCATTTTGGGGGGAAAGGTCTATTACCCATAAATTTGAAGTCTAATACCAACTAAAAGGGATTGGATATGAACAAGGTTAAAAATCTAAGGCTAATACTCATTTAAAATGGGGCTCGTCGAGTCGGGACCAATTTGTCCGAAAATCCAAAGCTAACACCCCCTCCAAAAACCAAGTTCAATCATTTTTGGGGGAAAACGCTATTACCCATAAATTTGAAGTCTAATACCAACTAAAAGGTATTGGATATGAACAAGGTTAGAAATCTAAGGCTAATAATCATTTAAAATGGGGCTCGTCAAGTCAGGACCAATTTGTCCGAAAATCAAAGGCTAACACCCCCTCCAAAAACCAAGTTCTATCATTTTGGGGGGAAAAGTCTATTAACCAAAAATTTGAAGTCTAATACCAACTAAAAGGGATTGGATATGAACAAGGTTAGAAATATAAGGCTAATAGTCATTTAAAATGGGGCTCGTCGAGTCAGGACCAATTTGTCCGAAAATCTAAGGCTAACACCCCCTCCAAAAACCAAGTTCAATCATGTTTGGGGGAAAAGTCTATTACCCATAAATTTGAAGTCTAATACCAACTAAAAGGGATTGGATATGAACAAGGTTAGAAATCTAAGGCGAATACACATTTAAAATGGGGCTCGTCGAGTCAGGACCAATTTGTCCGAAAATCCAAGGCTAACACCCCCTCCAAAAACCAAGTTCTATCATTTTGGGGGGAAAAGTCTATTACCCATAAATTTGAAGTCTAATACAAACTAAAAGGGATTGGATATGAACAAGGTTAGAAATCTAAGGCTAATACTCATTTAAAATAGGGCTCGTCGAGTCAGGACCAATTTGTCCGAAAATCCAAGGCTAACACCCCCTCCAAAAACCAAGTTCTATCATTTTGGGGGGAAAAGTCTATTACCCATAAATTTGAAGTCTAATACCAACTAAAAGGGATTGAATATGAACAAGGTTAGAAATCTTAGGCTAATACTCATTTAAAATGGGGCTCGTCGAGTCAGGACCAATTTGTCCGAAAATCAAAGGCTAACACCCCCTCCAAAAACCAAGTTCTATCATTTTAGGGGGAAAAGTCTATTACCCATAAATTTGAAGTCTAATACCAACTAAAAGGGATTGGATATGAACAAGGTTAGAAATCTAAGGCGAATACACATTTAAAATGGGGCTCGTCGAGTCAGGACCAATTTGTCCGAAAATCCAAGGCTAACACCCCCTCCAAAAACCAAGTTCTATCATTTTGGGGGGAAAAGTCTATTACCCATAAATTTGAAGTCTAATACAAACTAAAAGGGATTGGATATGAACAAGGTTAGAAATCTAAGGCTAATACTCATTTAAAATAGGGCTCGTCGAGTCAGGACCAATTTGTCCGAAAATCCAAGGCTAACACCCCCTCCAAAAACCAAGTTCTATCATTTTGGGGGGAAAGGTCTATTACCCATAAATTTGAAGTCTAATACCAACTAAAAGGGATTGGATATGAACAAGGTTAAAAATCTAAGGCTAATACTCATTTAAAATGGGGCTCGTCGAGTCGGGACCAATTTGTCCGAAAATCCAAAACTAACACCCCCTCCAAAAACCAAGTTCAATCATTTTTGGGGGAAAACGCTATTACCCATAAATTTGAAGTCTAATACCAACTAAAAGGTATTGGATATGAACAAGGTTAGAAATCTAAGGCTAATAATCATTTAAAATGGGGCTCGTCAAGTCAGGACCAATTTGTCCGAAAATCAAAGGCTAACACCCCCTCCAAAAACCAAGTTCTATCATTTTGGGGGGAAAAGTCTATTACCCATAAATTTGAAGTCTAATACCAACTAAAAGGGATTGGATATGAACAAGGTTAGAAATCTTAGGCTAATACTCATTTAAAATTGGGCTCGTCGAGTCAGGACCAATTTGTCCGAAAATCTAAGGCTAACACCCCCTCCAAAAACCAAGTTCAATCATGTTTGGGGGAAAAGTCTATTACCCATAAATTTGAAGTCTAATACCAACTAAAAGGGATTGGATATGAACAAGGTTAGAAATCTAAGGCGAATACACATTTAAAATGGGGCTCGTCGAGTCAGGACCAATTTGTCCGAAAATCCAAGGCTAACACCCCCTCCAAAAACCAAGTTCTATCATTTTGGGGGGAAAAGTCTATTACCCATAAATTTGAAGTCTAATACAAACTAAAAGGGATTGGATATGAACAAGGTTAGAAATCTAAGGCTAATACTCATTTAAAATAGGGCTCGTCGAGTCAGGACCAATTTGTCCGAAAATCCAAGGCTAACACCCCCTCCAAAAACCAAGTTCTATCATTTTAGGGGGAAAAGTCTATTACCCATAAATTTGAAGTCTAATACAAACTAAAAGGGATTGGATATGAACAAGGTTAGAAATCTAAGGCTAATACTCATTTAAAATAGGGCTCGTCGAGTCAGGACCAATTTGTCTGAAAATCCAAGGCTAACACCCCCTCCAAAAACCAAGTTCAATCATTTTTGGGGGAAAAGTCTATTACCCATAAATTTGAAGTCTAATACCAACTAAAAGGTATTGGATATGAACAAGGTTAGAAATCTAAGGCTAATAATCATTTAAAATGGGGCTCGTCAAGTCAGGACCAATTTGTCCGAAAATCAAAGGCTAACACACCCTCCAAAAACCAAGTTCTATCATTTTGGGGAGAAAAGTCTATTACCCATAAATTTGAAGTCTAATACCAACTAAAAGGGATTGGATATGAACAAGGTTAGAAATCTAAGGCGAATACACATTTTAAATGGGGCTCGTCGAGTCAGGACCAATTTGTCCGAAAATCCAAGGCTAACACCCCCTCCAAAAACCAAGTTCTATCATTTTGGGGGGAAAAGTCTATTACCAATAAATTTGAAGTCTAATACCAAGTAAAAGGAATTGGATATGAACAAGGTTAGAAATCTAAGGCTTATACTCATTTAAAATGGGGCTCGTCGAGTCAGGACCAATTTGTCCGAAAATCCAAGGCTAACACCCCCTCCAAAAACCAAGTTCAATCATTTTTGGGGGAAAAGTCTATTACCCATAAATTTGAAGTCTAATACCAACTAAAAGGTATTGCATATGAACAAGGTTAGAAATCTAAGGCTAATAGTCATTTAAAATGGGGCTCGTCGAGTCAGGACCAATTTGTCTGAAAATCCAAGGGTAACACCCCCTCCAAAAACCAAGTTCAATTATTTTTGGGGGAAAAGTCTATTACCCATAAATTTGAAGTCTAATACCAACTAAAAGGTATTGGATATGAACAAGGTTACAAATCTAAGGGTAATACTCATTTAAAATGGGGCTCGTCAAGTCAGGACCAATATGTCCGAAAATCCAAGGCTAACACCCCCTCCAAAAACCAAGTTCAATCATTTTTTGGGGAAAAGTCTATTACCCATAAATTTGGAGTCTAATACCAACTAAAAGGAATTGGATATGAACAAGGTTAGAAATCTAAGGCTAATAATCATTTAAAATGGGGCTCGTCAAGTCAGGACCAATTTGTCCGAAAATCAAAGGCTAACACCCCCTCCAAAAACCAAGTTCTATCATTTTGGGGGGAAAAGTCTATTACCCATAAATTTGAAGTCTAATACCAACTAAAAGGGATTGAATATGAACAAGGTTAGAAATCTTAGGCTAATACTCATTTAAAATGGGGCTCGTCGAGTCAGGACCAATTTGTCCGAAAATCAAAGGCTAACACCCCCTCCAAAAACCAACTTCTATCATTTTGGGGGGAAAGGTCTATTACCCATAAATTTGAAGTCTAATACCAACTAAAAGGGATTGGATATGAACAAGGTTAAAAATCTAAGGCTAATACTCATTTAAAATGGGGCTCGTCGAGTCGGGACCAATTTGTCCGAAAATCCAAAGCTAACACCCCCTCCAAAAACCAAGTTCAATCATTTTTGGGGGAAAACGCTATTACCCATAAATTTGAAGTCTAATACCAACTAAAAGGTATTGGATATGAACAAGGTTAGAAATCTAAGGCTAATAATCATTTAAAATGGGGCTCGTCAAGTCAGGACCAATTTGTCCGAAAATCAAAGGCTAACACCCCCTCCAAAAACCAAGTTCAATCATTTTTGGGGGAAAAGTCTATTACCCATAAATTTGAAGTCTAATACCAACTAAAAGGTATTGGATATGAACAAGGTTACAAATCTAAGGGTAATACTCATTTAAAATGGGGCTCGTCAAGTCAGGACCAATATGTCCGAAAATCCAAGGCTAACACCCCCTCCAAAAACCAAGTTCAATCATTTTTGGGGGAAAAGTCTATTACCCATAAATTTGGAGTCTAATACCAACTAAAAGGAATTGGATATGAACAAGGTTAGAAATCTAAGGCTAATAATCATTTAAAATGGGGCTCGTCAAGTCAGGACCAATTTGTCCGAAAATCAAAGGCTAACACCCCCTCCAAAAACCAAGTTATATCATTTTGGGGGGAAAAGTCTATTACCCATAAATTTGAAGTCTAATACCAACTAAAAGGGATTGAATATGAACAAGGTTAGAAATATTAGGCTAATACTCATTTAAAATGGGGCTCGTCGAGTCAGGACCAATTTGTCCGAAAATCAAAGGCTAACACCCCCTCCAAAAACCAACTTCTATCATTTTGGGGGGAAAGGTCTATTACCCATAAATTTGAAGTCTAATACCAACTAAAAGGGATTGGATATGAACAAGGTTAAAAATCTAAGGCTAATACTCATTTAAAATGGGGCTCGTCGAGTCGGGACCAATTTGTCCGAAAATCCAAAGCTAACACCCCCTTCAAAAACCAAGTTCAATCATTTTTGGGGGAAAACGCTATTACCCATAAATTTGAAGTCTAATACCAACTAAAAGGTATTGGATATGAACAAGGTTAGAAATCTAAGGCTAATAATCATTTAAAATGGGGCTCGTCAAGTCAGGACCAATTTGTCCGAAAATCAAAGGCTAACACCCCCTCCAAAAACCAAGTTCTATCATTTTGGGGGGAAAAGTCTATTACCCATAAATTTGAAGTCTAATACCAACTAAAAGGGATTGGATATGAACAAGGTTAGAAATATAAGGCTAATAGTCATTTAAAATGGGGCTCGTCGAGTCAGGACCAATTTGTCCGAAAATCTAAGGCTAACACCCCCTCCAAAAACCAAGTTCAATCATGTTTGGGGGAAAAGTCTATTACCCATAAATTTGAAGTCTAATACCAACTAAAAGGGATTGGATATGAACAAGGTTAGAAATCTAAGGCGAATACACATTTAAAATGGGGCTCGTCGAGTCAGGACCAATTTGTCCGAAAATCCAAGGCTAACACCCCTTCCAAAAACCAAGTTCTATCATTTTGGGGGGAAAAGTCTATTACCCATAAATTTGAAGTCTAATACAAACTAAAAGGGATTGGATATGAACAAGGTTAGAAATCTAAGGCTAATACTCATTTAAAATAGGGCTCGTCGAGTCAGGACCAATTTGTCCGAAAATCCAAGGCTAACACCCCCTCCAAAAACCAAGTTCTATCATTTTGGGGGGAAAAGTCTATTACCCATAAATTTGAAGTCTAATACAAACTAAAAGGGATTGGATATGAACAAGGTTAGAAATCTAAGGCTAATACTCATTTAAAATAGGGCTCGTCGAGTCAGGACCAATTTGTCTGAAAATCCAAGGCTAACACCCCCTCCAAAAACCAAGTTCAATCATTTTTGGGGGAAAAGTCTATTACCCATAAATTTGAAGTCTAATACCTACTAAAAGGTATTGGATATGAACAAGGTTAGAAATCTAAGGCTAATAATCATTTAAAATGGGCTCGTCAAGTCAGGACCAATTTGTCCGAAAATCAAAGGCTAACACACCCTCCAAAAACCAAGTTCTATCATTTTGGGGAGAAAAGTCTATTACCCATAAATTTGAAGTCTAATACCAACTAAAAGGGATTGGATATGAATAAGGTTAGAAATCTAAGGCGAATACACATTTAAAATGGGGCTCGTCGAGTCAGGACCAATTTGTCTGAAAATCCAAGGCTAACACCCCCTCCAAAAACCAAGTTCAATCATTTTTGGGGGAAAAGTCTATTACCCATAAATTTGAAATCTAATACCAACTAAAAGGTATTGGATATGAACAAGGTTAGAAATATAAGGCTAATAATCATTTAAAATAGGGCTCGTCGAGTCAGGACCAATTTGTCCGAAAATCCTAGGCTAACACCCCCTCCAAAAACCAAGTTCAATCATTTTTGGGGGAAAAGTCTATTACCCATAAATTTGAAGTCTAATACCAACTAAAAGGTATTGGATATGAACAAGGTTAGAAATCTAAGGCTAATAATCATTTAAAATGGGGCTCGTCAAGTCAGGACCAATTTGTCCGAAAATCAAAGGCTAACACCCCCTCCAAAAACCAAGTTCTATCATTTTGGGGGGAAAAGTCTATTACCCATAAATTTGAAGTCTAATACCAACTAAAAGGGATTGAATATGAACAAGGTTAGAAATCTAAGGCTAATACTCATTTAAAATGGGGCTCGTCGAGTCAGGACCAATTTGTCCGAAAATCAAAGGCTAACACCTCCTCCAAAAACCAACTTCTATCATTTTGGGGGGAAAGGTCTATTACCCATAAATTTGAAGTCTAATACCAACTAAAAGGTATTGGATATGAACAAGGTTAAAAATATAAGGCTAATACTCATTTAAAATGGGGCTCGTCGAGTCGGGACCAATTTGTCCGAAAATCCAAAGCTAACACCCCCTCCAAAAACCAAGTTCAATCATTTTTGGGGGAAAACGCTATTACCCATAAATTTGAAGTCTAATACCAACTAAAAGGTATTGGATATGAACAAGGTTAGAAATCTAAGGCTAATAATCATTTAAAATGGGGCTCGTCAAGTCAGTACCAATTTGTCCGAAAATCAAAGGCTAACACCCCCTCCAAAAACCAAGTTCTATCATTTTGGGGGGAAAAGTCTATTACCCATAAATTTGAAGTCTAATACCAACTAAAAGGTATTGGATATGAACAAGGTTAGAAATCTAAGGCTAATAATCATTTAAAATGGGGCTCGTCGAGTCAGTACCAATTTGTCCGAAAATCAAAGGCTAACACCCCCTCCAAAAACCAAGTTCTATCATTTTGGGGGGAAAAGTCTATTACCCATAAATTTGAAGTCTAATACCAACTAAAAGGGATTGGATATGAACAAGGTTAGAAATCTAAGGCTAATACTCATTTAAAATGGGGCTAGTCGAGTCAGGACCAATTTGTCCGAAAATCCAAGGCTAACACCCCCTCCAAAAACCAAGTTCAATCATGTTTGGGGGAAAAGTCTATTACCCATAAATTTGAAGTCTAATACCAACTAAAAGGAATTGGATATGAACAAGGTTAGAAATCTAAGGCTTATACTTATTTAAAATGGGGCTCGTCGAGTCAGGACCAATTTGCCCGAAAATCCAAGGCTAACACCCCCTCCAAAAACCAAGTTCTATCATTTTGGGGGGAAAAGTCTATTACCCATAAATTTGAAGTCTAATACAAACTAAAAGGGATTGGATATGAACAAGGTTAGAAATGTAAGGCTAATACTCATTTAAAATAGGGCTCGTCGAGTCAGGACCAATTTGTCTGAAAATCCAAGGCTAACACCCCCTCCAAAAACCAAGTTCAATCATTTTTGGGGGAAAAGTCTATTACCCTTAAATTTGAAGTCTAATACCAACTAAAAGGTATTGGATATGAACAAGGTTAGAAATCTAAGGCTAATAATCATTTAAAATGGGGCTCGTCAAGTCAGGACCAATTTGTCCGAAAATCAAAGGCTAACACCCCCTCCAAAAACCA
This sequence comes from Salix purpurea, assembly GCA_027405865.1. Taxonomy (NCBI): domain Eukaryota; kingdom Viridiplantae; phylum Streptophyta; class Magnoliopsida; order Malpighiales; family Salicaceae; genus Salix; species Salix purpurea. The sequence goes on along the minus strand of JAOWLH010000036.1, from coordinate 5,812,206 downwards.
AGTTCTATCATTTTAGGGGGAAAAGTCTATTACCCATAAATTTGAAGTCTAATACCAACTAAAAGGGATTGGATATGAACAAGGTTATAAATCTAAGGCGAATACACATTTAAAATGGGGCTCGTCGAGTCAGGACCAATTTGTCCGAAAATCCAAGGCTAACACCCCCTCCAAAAACCAAGTTCTATCATTTTGGGGGGAAAAGTCTATTACCCATAAATTTGAAGTCTAATACAAACTAAAAGGGATTGGATATGAACAAGGTTAGAAATCTAAGGCTAATACTCATTTAAAATAGGGCTCGTCGAGTCAGGACCAATTTGTCTGAAAATCCAAGGCTAACACCCCCTCCAAAAACCAAGTTCAATCATTTTTGGGGGAAAAGTCTATTACCCATAAATTTGAAGTCTAATACCAACTAAAAGGTATTGGATATGAACAAGGTTAGAAATCTAAGGCTAATAATCATTTAAAATGGGGCTCGTCAAGTCAGGACCAATTTGTCCGAAAATCAAAGGCTAACACCCCCTCCAAAAACCAAGTTCAATCATTTTTGGGGGAAAAGTCTATTACCCATAAATTTGAAGTCTAATACCAACTAAAAGGTATTGCATATGAACAAGGTTAGAAATCTAAGGCTAATAGTCATTTAAAATGGGGCTCGTCGAGTCAGGACCAATTTGTCTGAAAATCCAAGGGTAACACCCCCTCCAAAAACCAAGTTCAATTATTTTTGGGGGAAAAGTCTATTACCCATAAATTTGAAGTCTAATACCAACTAAAAGGTATTGGATATGAACAAGGTTACAAATCTAAGGGTAATACTCATTTAAAATGGGGCTCGTCAAGTCAGGACCAATATGTCCGAAAATCCAAGGCTAACACCCCCTCCAAAAACCAAGTTCAATCATTTTTGGGGGAAAAGTCTATTACCCATAAATTTGGAGTCTAATACCAACTAAAAGGAATTGGATATGAACAAGGTTAGAAATCTAAGGCTAATAATCATTTAAAATGGGGCTCGTCAAGTCAGGACCAATTTGTCCGAAAATCAAAGGCTAACACCCCCTCCAAAAACCAAGTTCTATCATTTTGGGGGGAAAAGTCTATTACCCATAAATTTGAAGTCTAATACCAACTAAAAGGGATTGAATATGAACAAGGTTAGAAATCTTAGGCTAATACTCATTTAAAATGGGGCTCGTCGAGTCAGGACCAATTTGTCCGAAAATCAAAGGCTAACACCCCCTCCAAAAACCAACTTCTATCATTTTGGGGGGAAAGGTCTATTACCCATAAATTTGAAGTCTAATACCAACTAAAAGGGATTGGATATGAACAAGGTTAAAAATCTAAGGCTAATACTCATTTAAAATGGGGCTCGTCGAGTCGGGACCAATTTGTCCGAAAATCCAAAGCTAACACCCCCTCCAAAAACCAAGTTCAATCATTTTTGGGGGAAAACGCTATTACCCATAAATTTGAAGTCTAATACCAACTAAAAGGTATTGGATATGAACAAGGTTAGAAATCTAAGGCTAATAATCATTTAAAATGGGGCTCGTCAAGTCAGGACCAATTTGTCCGAAAATCAAAGGCTAACACCCCCTCCAAAAACCAAGTTCAATCATTTTTGGGGGAAAAGTCTATTACCCATAAATTTGAAGTCTAATACCAACTAAAAGGTATTGGATATGAACAAGGTTACAAATCTAAGGGTAATACTCATTTAAAATGGGGCTCGTCAAGTCAGGACCACTATGTCCGAAAATCCAAGGCTAACACCCCCTCCAAAAACCAAGTTCAATCATTTTTGGGGGAAAAGTCTATTACCCATAAATTTGGAGTCTAAAAACAACTAAAAGGAATTGGATATGAACAAGGTTAGAAATCTAAGGCTAATAATCATTTAAAATGGGGCTCGTCAAGTCAGGACCAATTTGTCCGAAAATCAAAGGCTAACACCCCCTCCAAAAACCAAGTTATATCATTTTGGGGGGAAAAGTCTATTACCCATAAATTTGAAGTCTAATACCAACTAAAAGGGATTGAATATGAACAAGGTTAGAAATCTTAGGCTAATACTCATTTAAAATGGGGCTCGTCGAGTCAGGACCAATTTGTCCGAAAATCAAAGGCTAACACCCCCTCCAAAAACCAACTTCTATCATTTTGGGGGGAAAGGTCTATTACCCATAAATTTGAAGTCTAATACCAACTAAAAGGGATTGGATATGAACAAGGTTAAAAATCTAAGGCTAATACTCATTTAAAATGGGGCTCGTCGAGTCGGGACCAATTTGTCCGAAAATCCAAAGCTAACACCCCCTTCAAAAACCAAGTTCAATCATTTTTGGGGGAAAACGCTATTACCCATAAATTTGAAGTCTAATACCAACTAAAAGGTATTGGATATGAACAAGGTTAGAAATCTAAGGCTAATAATCATTTAAAATGGGGCTCGTCAAGTCAGGACCAATTTGTCCGAAAATCAAAGGCTAACACCCCCTCCAAAAACCAAGTTCTATCATTTTGGGGGGAAAAGTCTATTACCCATAAATTTGAAGTCTAATACCAACTAAAAGGGATTGGATATGAACAAGGTTAGAAATATAAGGCTAATAGTCATTTAAAATGGGGCTCGTCGAGTCAGGACCAATTTGTCCGAAAATCTAAGGCTAACACCCCCTCCAAAAACCAAGTTCAATCATGTTTGGGGGAAAAGTCTATTACCCATAAATTTGAAGTCTAATACCAACTAAAAGGGATTGGATATGAACAAGGTTAGAAATCTAAGGCGAATACACTTTTAAAATGGGGCTCGTCGAGTCAGGACCAATTTGTCCGAAAATCCAAGGCTAACACCCCTTCCAAAAACCAAGTTCTATCATTTTGGGGGGAAAAGTCTATTACCCATAAATTTGAAGTCTAATACAAACTAAAAGGGATTGGATATGAACAAGGTTAGAAATCTAAGGCTAATACTCATTTAAAATAGGGCTCGTCGAGTCAGGACCAATTTGTCCGAAAATCCAAGGCTAACACCCCCTCCAAAAACCAAGTTCTATCATTTTGGGGGGAAAAGTCTATTACCCATAAATTTGAAGTCTAATACAAACTAAAAGGGATTGGATATGAACAAGGTTAGAAATCTAAGGCTAATACTCATTTAAAATAGGGCTCGTCGAGTCAGGACCAATTTGTCTGAAAATCCAAGGCTAACACCCCCTCCAAAAACCAAGTTCAATCATTTTTGGGGGAAAAGTCTATTACCCATAAATTTGAAGTCTAATACCTACTAAAAGGTATTGGATATGAACAAGGTTAGAAATCTAAGGCTAATAATCATTTAAAATGGGGCTCGTCAAGTCAGGACCAATTTGTCCGAAAATCAAAGGCTAACACACCCTCCAAAAACCAAGTTCTATCATTTTGGGGAGAAAAGTCTATTACCCATAAATTTGAAGTCTAATACCAACTAAAAGGGATTGGATATGAATAAGGTTAGAAATCTAAGGCGAATACACATTTAAAATGGGGCTCGTCGAGTCAGGACCAATTTGTCTGAAAATCCAAGGCTAACACCCCCTCCAAAAACCAAGTTCAATCATTTTTGGGGGAAAAGTCTATTACCCATAAATTTGAAATCTAATACCAACTAAAAGGTATTGGATATGAACAAGGTTAGAAATATAAGGCTAATAATCATTTAAAATAGGGCTCGTCGAGTCAGGACCAATTTGTCCGAAAATCCAAGGCTAACACCCCCTCCAAAAACCAAGTTCAATCATTTTTGGGGGAAAAGTCTATTACCCATAAATTTGAAGTCTAATACCAACTAAAAGGTATTGGATATGAACAAGGTTAGAAATCTAAGGCTAATAATCATTTAAAATGGGGCTCGTCAAGTCAGGACCAATTTGTCCGAAAATCAAAGGCTAACACCCCCTCCAAAAACCAAGTTCTATCATTTTGGGGGGAAAAGTCTATTACCCATAAATTTGAAGTCTAATACCAACTAAAAGGGATTGAATATGAACAAGGTTAGAAATCTAAGGCTAATACTCATTTAAAATGGGGCTCGTCGAGTCAGGACCAATTTGTCCGAAAATCAAAGGCTAACACCTCCTCCAAAAACCAACTTCTATCATTTTGGGGGGAAAGGTCTATTACCCATAAATTTGAAGTCTAATACCAACTAAAAGGTATTGGATATGAACAAGGTTAAAAATATAAGGCTAATACTCATTTAAAATGGGGCTCGTCGAGTCGGGACCAATTTGTCCGAAAATCCAAAGCTAACACCCCCTCCAAAAACCAAGTTCAATCATTTTTGGGGGAAAACGCTATTACCCATAAATTTGAAGTCTAATACCAACTAAAAGGTATTGGATATGAACAAGGTTAGAAATCTAAGGCTAATAATCATTTAAAATGGGGCTCGTCAAGTCAGTACCAATTTGTCCGAAAATCAAAGGCTAACACCCCCTCCAAAAACCAAGTTCTATCATTTTGGGGGGAAAAGTCTATTACCCATAAATTTGAAGTCTAATACCAACTAAAAGGTATTGGATATGAAAAAGGTTAGAAATCTAAGGCTAATAATCATTTAAAATGGGGCTCGTCGAGTCAGTACCAATTTGTCCGAAAATCAAAGGCTAACACCCCCTCCAAAAACCAAGTTCTATCATTTTGGGGGGAAAAGTCTATTACCCATAAATTTGAAGTCTAATACCAACTAAAAGGGATTGGATATGAACAAGGTTAGAAATCTAAGGCTAATACTCATTTAAAATGGGGCTAGTCGAGTCAGGACCAATTTGTCCGAAAATCCAAGGCTAACACCCCCTCCAAAAACCAAGTTCAATCATGTTTGGGGGAAAAGTCTATTACCCATAAATTTGAAGTCTAATACCAACTAAAAGGAATTGGATATGAACAAGGTTAGAAATCTAAGGCTTATACTTATTTAAAATGGGGCTCGTCGAGTCAGGACCAATTTGCCCGAAAATCCAAGGCTAACACCCCCTCCAAAAACCAAGTTCTATCATTTTGGGGGGAAAAGTCTATTACCCATAAATTTGAAGTCTAATACAAACTAAAAGGGATTGGATATGAACAAGGTTAGAAATGTAAGGCTAATACTCATTTAAAATAGGGCTCGTCGAGTCAGGACCAATTTGTCTGAAAATCCAAGGCTAACACCCCCTCCAAAAACCAAGTTCAATCATTTTTGGGGGAAAAGTCTATTACCCATAAATTTGAAGTCTAATACCAACTAAAAGGTATTGGATATGAACAAGGTTAGAAATCTAAGGCTAATAATCATTTAAAATGGGGCTCGTCAAGTCAGGACCAATTTGTCCGAAAATCAAAGGCTAACACCCCTCCAAAAACCAAGTTCTATCATTTTAGGGGGAAAAGTCTATTACCCATAAATTTGAAGTCTAATAACAACTAAAAGGGATTGGATATGAACAAGGTTATAAATCTAAGGCGAATACACATTTAAAATGGGGCTCGTCGAGTCAGGACCAATTTGTCCGAAAATCCAAGGCTAACACCCCCTCCAAAAACCAAGTTCTATCATTTTGGGGGGAAAAGTCTATTACCCATAAATTTGAAGTCTAATACAAACTAAAAGGGATTGGATATGAACAAGGTTAGAAATCTAAGGCTAATACTCATTTAAAATAGGGCTCGTCGAGTCAGGACCAATTTGTCTGAAAATCCAAGGCTAACACCCCCTCCAAAAACCAAGTTCAATCATTTTTGGGGGAAAAGTCTATTACCCATAAATTTGAAGTCTAATACCAACTAAAAGGTATTGGATATGAACAAGGTTATAAATCTAAGGCTAATAATCATTTAAAATGGGGCTCGTCAAGTCAGGACCAATTTGTCCGAAAATCAAAGGCTAACACACCCTCCAAAAACCAAGTTCTATCATTTTGGGGAGAAAAGTCTATTACCAATAAATTTGAAGTCTAATACCAAGTAAAAGGAATTGGAAATGAACAAGGTCAGAAATCTAAGGCTTATACTCATTTAAAATGGGGCTCGTCGAGTCAGGACCAATTTGTCCGAAAATCCAAGGCTAACACCCCCTCCAAAAACCAAGTTCTATCATTTTGGGGGGAAAAGTCTATTACCCATAAATTTGAAGTCTAATACCAACTAAAAGGGATTGGATATGAACAAGGTTAGAAATCTAAGGCTTATACTCATTTAAAATGGGGCTCGTCGAGTCAGGACCAATTTGTCCGAAAATCAAAGGCTAACACCCCCTCCAAAAACCAAGTTCTATCATTTTGGGGGGAAAAGTCTATTACCCATAAATTTGAAGTCTAATACCAACTAAAAGGGATTGAATATGAACAAGGTTAGAAATCTTAGGCTAATACTCATTTAAAATGGGGCTCGGCGAGTCAGGACCAATTTGTCCGAAAATCAAAGGCTAACACCCCCTCCAAAAACCAACTTCTATCATTTTGGGCGGAAAGGTCTATTACCCATAAATTTGAAGTCTAATACCAACTAAAAGGGATTGGATATGAACAAGGTTAAAAATCTAAGGCTAATACTTATTTAAAATGGGGCTCGTCGAGTCGGGACCAATTTGTCCGAAAATCCAAAGCTAACACCCCCTCCAAAAACCAAGTTCAATCATTTTTGGGGGAAAACGCTATTACCCATAAATTTGAAGTCTAATACCAACTAAAAGGTATTGGATATGAACAAGGTTAGAAATCTAAGGCTAATAATCATTTAAAATGGGGATCGTCAAGTTAGGACCAATTTGTCCGAAAATCAAAGGCTAACACCCCCTCCAAAAACCAAGTTCTATCATTTTGGGGGGAAAAGTCTATTACCCATAAAGTTGAAGTCTAATACCAATTAAAAGGGATTGGATATGAACAAGGTTAGAAATGTAAGGCTTATACTCATTTAAAATGGGGCTCGTCGAGTCAGGATCAATTTGTCCGAAAATCCAAGGCTAACACCCCCTCCAAAAACCAAGTTCTATCATTTTGGGGGGAAAAGTCTATTACCCATAAATTTGAAGTCCAATACCAACTAAAAGGGATTGGATATAAACAAGGTTAGAAATATAAGGCTAATAGTCATTTAAAATGGGGCTCGTCGAGTCAGGACTAATTTGTCCGAAAATCCAAGGCTAACACCCCCTCCAAAAACCAAGTTCAATCATGTTTGGGGGAAAAGTCTATTACCCATAAATTTGAAGTCTAATACCAACTAAAAGGCATTGGATATGAACAAGGTTAGAAATCTAAGGCTAATACTCATTTAAAATGGGGCTCGTCAAGTCAGGACCAATATGTCCGAAAATCCAAGGCTAACACCCCCTCCAAAAACCAAGTTCAATCATTTTTGGGGGAAAAGTCTATTACCCATAAATTTGAAATCTAATACCAACTAAAAGGTATTGGATATGAACATGGTTAGAAATATAAGGCTAATAATCATTTAAAATGGGGCTCGTCGAGTCAGGACCAATTTGTCCGAAAATCCAAGGCTAACACCCCCTCCAAAAACCAAGTTCAATCATTTTTGGGGGAAAAGTCTATTACCCATAAATTTGAAGTCTAATACCAACTAAAAGGTATTGGATATGAACAAGGTTACAAATCTAAGGGTAATACTCATTTAAAATGGGGCTCGTCAAGTCAGGACCAATATGTCCGAAAATCCAAGGCTAACACCCCCTCCAAAAACCAAGTTCAATCATTTTTGGGGGAAAAGTCTATTACCCATAAATTTGGAGTCTAATACCAACTAAAAGGAATTGGATATGAACAAGGTTAGAAATCTAAGGCTAATAATCATTTAAAATGGGGCTCGTCAAGTCAGGACCAATTTGTCCGAAAATCAAAGCCTAACACCCCCTCCAAAAACCAAGTTCTATCATTTTGGGGGGAAAAGTCTATTACCCATAAATTTGAAGTCTAATACCAACTAAAAGGGATTGAATATGAACAAGGTTAGAAATCTTAGGCTAATACTCATTTAAAATGGGGCTCGTCGAGTCAGGACCAATTTGTCCGAAAATCAAAGGCTAACACCCCCTCCAAAAACCAAGTTCTATCATTTTGGGGGGAAAGGTCTATTACCCATAAATTTGAAGTCTAATACCAACTAAAAGTGATTGGATATGAACAAGGTTAAAAATCTAAGGGTAATACTCATTTAAAATGGGGCTCGTCGAGTCAGGACCAATTTGTCCGAAAATCCAAAGCTAACACCCCCTCCAAAAACCAAGTTCAATCATTTTTGGGCGAAAACGCTATTACCCATAAATTTGAAGTCTAATACCAACTAAAAGGTATTGGATATGAACAAGGTTAGAAATCTAAGGCTAATAATCATTTAAAATGGGGCTCGTCAAGTCAGGACCAATTTGTCCGAAAATCAAAGGCTAACACCCCCTCCAAAAACCAAGTTCTATCATTTTGGGGGGAAAAGTCTATTACCCATAAATTTGAAGTCTAATACCAACTAAAAGGGATTGGATATGAACAAGGTTAGAAATATAAGGCTAATAGTCATTTAAAATGGGGCTCGTCGAGTCAGGACCAATTTGTCCGAAAATCTAAGGCTAACACCCCCTCCAAAAATCAAGTACAATCATGTTTGGGGGAAAAGTCTATTACCCATAAATTTGAAGTCTAATACCAACTAAAAGGGATTGGATATGAACAAGGTTAGAAATCTAAGGCGAATACACATTTAAAATGGGGCTCGTCGAGTCAGGACCAATTTGTCCGAAAATCCAAGGCTAACACCCCCTCCAAAAACCAAGTTCTATCATTTTAGGGGGAAAAGTCTATTACCCATAAATTTGAAGTCTAATACAAACTAAAAGGGATTGGATATGAACAAGGTTAGAAATCTAAGGCTAATACTCATTTAAAATAGGGCTCGTCGAGTCAGGACCAATTTGTCCGAAAATCCAAGGCTAACACCCCCTCCAAAAACCAAGTTCTATCATTTTGGGGGGAAAAGTCTATTACCCATAAATTTGAAGTCTAATACAAACTAAAAGGGATTGGATATGAACAAGGTTAGAAATCTAAGGCTAATACTCATTTAAAATAGGGCTCGTCGAGTCAGGACCAATTTGTCTGAAAATCCAAGGGTAACACCTCCTCCAAAAACCAAGTTCAATCATTTTTGGGGGAAAAGTCTATTACCCATAAATTTGAAGTCTAATACCAACTAAAAGGTATTGGATATGAACAAGGTTAGAAATCTAAGGCTAATAATCATTTAAAATGGGGCTCGTCAAGTCAGGACCAATTTGTCCGAAAATCAAAGGCTAACACACCCTCCAAAAACCAAGTTCTATCATTTTGGGGAGAAAAGTCTATTACCCATAAATTTGAAGTCTAATACCAACTAAAAGGGATTGGATATGAACAAGGTTAGAAATCTAAGGCGAATACACATTTAAAATGGGGCTCGTCGAGTCAGGACCAATTTGTCCGAAAATCCAAGGCTAACACCCCCTCCAAAAACCAAGTTCTATCATTTTGGGGGGAAAAGTCTATTACCAATAAATTTGAAGTCTAATACCAAGTAAAAGGAATTGGATATAAACAAGGTTAGAAATCTAAGGCTTATACTCATTTAAAATGGGGCTCGTCGAGTCAGGTCCAATTTGTCCGAAAATCCAAGGCTAACACCCCCTCCAAAAACCAAGTTCAATCATTTTTGGGGGAAAAGTCTATTACCCATAAATTTGAAGTCTAATACCAACTAAAAGGTATTGCATATGAACAAGGTTAGAAATCTAAGGCTAATAGTCATTTAAAATGGGGCTCGTCGAGTCAGGACCAATTTGTCTGAAAATCCAAGGGTAGCACCCCCTCCAAAAACCAAGTTCAATTATTTTTGGGGGAAAAGTCTATTACCCATAAATTTGAAGTCTAATACCAACTAAAAGGTATTGGATATGAACAAGGTTACAAATCTAAGGGTAATACTCATTTAAAATGGGGCTCGTCAAGTCAGGACCAATATGTCCGAAAATCCAAGGCTAACACCCCCTCCAAAAACCAAGTTCAATCATTTTTGGGGGAAAAGACTATTACCCATAAATTTGAAATCTAATACCAACTAAAAGGTATTGGATATGAACAAGGTTAGAAATATAAGGCTAATAATCATTTAAAATGGGGCTCGTCGAGTCAGGACCAATTTGTCCGAAAATCCAAGGCTAACACCCCCTCCAAAAACCAAGTTCAATCATTTTTGGGGGAAAAGTCTATTACCCATAAATTTGAAGTCTAATACCAACTAAAAGGTATTGGATATGAACAAGGTTAGAAATCTAAGGCTAATAATCATTTAAAATGGGGCTCGTCAAGTCAGGACCAATTTGTCCGAAAATCAAAGGCTAACACCCCCTCCAAAAACCAAGTTCTATCATTTTGGGGGGAAAAGTCTATTACCCATAAATTTGAAGTCTAATACCAACTAAAAGGGATTGAGTATGAACAAGGTTAGAAATCTTAGGCTAATACTAATTTAAAATGGGGCTCGTCGAGTCAGGACCAATTTGTCCGAAAATCAAAGGCTAACACCTCCTCCAAAAACCAACTTCTATCATTTTGGGGGGAAAGGTATATTACCCATAAATTTGAAGTCTAATACCAACTAAAAGGTATTGGATATGAACAAGGTTAAAAATCTAAGGCTAATACTCATTTAAAATGGGGCTCGACGAGTCGGGACCAATTTGTCCGAAAATCCAAAGCTAACACCCCCTCCAAAAACCAAGTTCAATCATTTTTGGGGGAAAACGCTATTACCCATAAATTTGAAGTCTAATACCAACTAAAAGGTATTGGATATAAACAAGGTTAGAAATCTAAGGTTAATAATCATTTAAAATGGGGCTCGTCAAGTTAGGACCAATTTGTCCGAAAATCCAAGGCTAACACCCCCTCCAAAAACCAAGTTCAATCATGTTTGGGGGAAAAGTCTATTACCCATAAATTTGAAGTCTAATACCAACTAAAACGGATTGGATATGAACAAGGTTAGAAATCTAAGGCTAATACGCATTTAAAATGGGGCTTGTCGAGTCAGGACCAATTTGTCCGAAAATCCAAGGCTAACACCCCCTCCAAAATCCAAGTTCTATCATTTTGGGGGGAAAAGTGTATTACCCATAAATTTGAAGTCTAATACCAACTAAAAGGGATTGGATATGAACAAGGTTAGAAATATGAGGCTAATACTCTTTTAAAATGGGGCTCGTGAAGTCAGGACCAATTTGTTTGAAAATCAAAGGCTAACACCCCCTCCAAAAACCAAGTTCTATGATTTTGGGGGGAAAAGAGTATTACCCATAAATTTGAAGTCTAATACCAACTAAAAGGTATTGGATATGAACAAGGTTAGAAATCTAAGGCTAATAATCATTTAAAATGGGGCTCGTGAAGTCAGGACCAATTTATCCGAAAATCCAAGGCTAACACCCCCGCCAAAAACCAAGTTCTATGATTTTGGGGGGAAAAGAGTATTACCCATAAATTTGAAGTCTAATACCAACTAAAAGGAATTGGATATGAACAAGGTTAGAAATCTAAGGCTTATACTCATTTAAAATGGGGCTCGTCGAGGCAGGACCAATTTGCCCGAATATCCAAGGCTAACACCCCCTCCAAAAACCAAGTTCTATCATTTTGGGGGGAAAAGTCTATTACCCATAAATTTGAAGTCTAATACAAACTAAAAGGGATTGGATATGAACAAGGTTAGAAATGTAAGGCTAATACTCATTTAAAATAGGGCTCGTCGAGTCAGGAACAATTTGTCTGAAAATCCAAGGCTAACACCCCCTCCAAAAACCAAGTTCAATCATTTTTAGGGGAAAAGTCTATTACCCATAAATTTGAAGTCTAATACCAACTAAAAGGTATTGGATATGAACAAGGTTAGAAATCTAAGGCTAATAATCATTTAAAATGGGGCTCGTCAAGTCAGGACCAATTTGTCCGAAAATCAAAGCCTAACACACCCTCCAAAAACCAAGTTCTATCATTTTGGGGGGAAAAGTCTATTACCCATAAATTTGAAGTCTAATACCAACTAAAAGGGATTGGATATGAACAAGGTTAGAAATCTAAGGCTAATACGCATTTAAAATGGGGCTTGTCGAGTCAGGACCAATTTGTCCGAAAAATCCAAGGCTAAACCCCCTCCAAAAACCAAGTTCAATCATGTTTGGGGGAAAAGTCTATTACCCATAAATTTGAAGTCTAATACCAACTAAAAGGAATTGGATATGAACAAGGTTAGAAATCTAAGGCTTATACTCATTTAAAATGGGGCTCGTCGAGTCAGGACCAATTTGTCCGAAAATCCAAGGCTAACACCCCCTCCAAAAACCAAGTTCTATCATTTTGGGGGGAAAAGTCTATTACCCATAAATTTGAAGTCCAATACCAACTAAAAGGGATTGGATATAAACACGGTTAGAAATATAAGGCTAATAGTCATTTAAAATGGGGCTCGTCGAGTCAGGACTAATTTGTCCGAAAATCCAAGGCTAAACCCCCTCCAAAAACCAAGTTCAATCATGTTTGGGGGAAAAGTCTATTACCCATAAATTTGAAGTCTAATACCAACTAAAAGGCATTGGATATGAACAAGGTTAGAAATCTAAGGCTTATACTCATTTAAAATGGGACTCGTCAAGTCAGGACCAATTTGTCCGAAAATCAAAGGCTAACACCCCCTCCAAAAACCAAGTTATATCATTTTAGGGGGAAAAGTCTATTACCCATAAATTTGAAGTCTAATACCAACTAAAAGGGATTGGATATGAACAAGGTTAGAAATCTAAGGCGAATACACATTTAAAATGGGGCTCGTCGAGTCAGGACCAATTTGTCCGAAAATCCAAGGCTAACACCCCCTCCAAAAACCAAGTTCTATCATTTTGGGGGGAAAAGTCTATTACCCATAAATTTGAAGTCTAATACCAACTAAAAGGGATTGGATATGAACAAGGTTAGAAATCTAAGGCTTATACTCATTTAAAATGGGGCTCGTCGAGTCAGGTCCAATTTGTCCGAAAATCCAAGGCTAACACCCCCTCCAAAAACCAAGTTCTATCATTTTGGGGGGAAAAGTCTATTACCCATAAATTTGAAGTCTAATACCAACTAAAAGGGATTGGATATGAACAAGGTTAGAAATCTAAGGCTTATACTCATTTAAAATGGGGCTCGTCGAGTCAGGACCAATTTGTCCGAAAAATCCAAGGCTAAACCCCCTCCAAAAACCAAGTTCAATCATGTTTGGGGGAAAAGTCTATTACCCATAAATTTGAAGTCTAATACCAACTAAAACGAATTGGATATGAACAAGGTTAGAAATCTAAGGCTTATACTCATTTAAAATGGGGCTCGTCGAGTCAGGACCAATTTGTCCGAAAATCCAGGCTAACACCCCCTCCAAAAACCAAGTTCTATCATTTTGGGGGGAAAAGTCTATTACCCATAAATTTGAAGTCTAATACCAACTAAAAGGGATTGGATATGAACAAGGTTAGAAATCTAAGGCTTATACTCATTTAAAATGGGGCTCGTCGAGTCAGGACCAATTTGTCCGAAAATCAAAGGCTAACACCCCCTCCAAAAACCAAGTTCTAACATTTTGGGGGGAAAAGTCTATTACCCATAAATTTGAAGTCTAATACAAACTAAAAGGGATTGGATATGAACAAGGTTAGAAATGTAAGGCTAATACTCATTTAAAATGGGGCTCGTCGAGTCAGGACTAATTTGTCCGAAAATCCAAGGCTAACACCCCCTCCAAAAACCAAGTTCAATCATGTTTGGGGGAAAAGTCTATTACCCATAAATTTGAAGTCTAATACCAACTAAAAGGAATTGGATATGAACAAGGTTAGAAATCTAAGGCTAATACGCATTTAAAATGGGGCTCGTCGAGTCAGGACCAATTTGTCCGAAAATCCAAGGCTAACACCCCCTCCAAAAACCAAGTTCAATCATGTTTGGGGGAAAAGTCTATTACCCATAAATTTGAAGTCTAATACCAACTAAAAGGAATTGGATATGAACAAGGTTAGAAATCTAAGGCTTATACTCATTTAAAATGGGGCTCGTCGAGTCAGGACCAATTTGCCCGAAAATCCAAGGCTAACACCCCCTCCAAAAACCAAGTTCTATCATTTTGGGGGGAAAAGTCTATTACCCATAAATTTGAAGTCTAATACAAACTAAAAGGGATTGGATATGAACAAGGTTAGAATTGTAAGGCTAATACTCATTTAAAATAGGGCTCGTCGAGTCAGGACCAATTTGTCTGAAAATCCAAGGCTAACACCCCCTCCAAAAACCAAGTTCAATCATTTTTGGGGGAAAAGTCTATTACCCATAAATTTGAAGTCTAATACCAACTAAAAGGTATTGGATATGAACAAGGTTAGAAATCTAAGGCTAATAATCATTTAAAATGGGGCTCGTCAAGTCAGGACCAATTTGTCCGAAAATCAAAGGCTAACACCCCCTCCAAAAACCAAGTTCTATCATTTTAGGGGGAAAAGTCTATTACCCATAAATTTGAAGTCTAATACCAACTAAAAGGGATTGGATATGAACAAGGTTAGAAATCTAAGGCGAATACACATTTAAAATGGGGCTCGTCGAGTCAGGACCAATTTGTCAGAAAATCCAAGGCTAACACCCCCTCCAAAAACCAAGTTCTATCATTTTGGGGGGAAAAGTCTATTACCCATAAATTTGAAGTCTAATACCAACTAAAACGGATTGGATATGAACAAGGTTAGAAATCTAAGGCTAATACGCATTTAAAATGGGGCTTGTCGAGTCAGGACCAATTTGTCCGAAAATCCAAGGCTAACACCCCTCCAAAAACCAAGTTCAATCATGTTTGGGGGAAAAGTCTATTACCCATAAATTTGAAGTCTAATACCAACTAAAAGGAATTGGATATGAACAAGGTTAGAAATCTAAGGCTTATACTCATTTAAAATGGGGCTCGTCGAGAGAGGACCAATTTGTCCGAAAATCCAAGGCTAACACCCCCTCCAAAAACCAAGTTCTATCATTTTGGGGGGAAAAGTCTATTACCCATAAATTTGAAGTCTAATACCAACTAAAAGGGATTGGATATGAACAAGGTTAGAAATCTAAGGCTTATACTCATTTAAAATGGGGCTCGTCGAGTCAGTACCAATTTGTCCGAAAATCAAAGGCTAACACCCCCTCCAAAAACCAAGTTCTATCATTTTGGGGGGAAAAGTCTATTACCCATAAATTTGAAGTCTAATACCAACTAAAAGGGATTGGATATGAAGAAGGTTAGAAATCTAAGGCTAATACGCATTTAAAATGGGGCTCGTCGAGTCAGGACCAATTTGTCCGAAAATCCAAGGCTAACACCCCCTCCAAAAACCAAGTTCAATCATGTTTGGGGGAAAAGTCTATTACCCATAAATTTGAAGTCTAATACCAACTAAAAGGAATTGGATATGAACAAGGTCAGAAATCTAAGGCTTATACTCATTTAAAATGGGGCTCGTCGAGTCAGGACCAATTTGCCCGAAAATCCAAGGCTAACACCCCCTCCAAAAACCAAGTTCTATCATTTTGGGGGGAAAAGTCTATTACCCATAAATTTGAAGTCTAATACAAACTAAAAGGGATTGGATATGAACAAGGTTAGAAATGTAAGGCTAATACTCATTTAAAATAGGGCTCGTCGAGTCAGGACCAATTTGTCTGAAAATCCAAGGCTAACACCCCCTCCAAAAACCAAGTTCAATCATTTTTGGGGGAAAAGTCTATTACCCATAAATTTGAAGTCTAATACCAACTAAAAGGTATTGGATATGAACAAGGTTAGAAATCTAAGGCTAATAATCATTTAAAATGGGGCTCGTCAAGTCAGGACCAATTTGTCCGAAAATCAAAGGCTAACACCCCCTCCAAAAACCAAGTTCTATCATTTTAGGGGGAAAAGTCTATTACCCATAAATTTGAAGTCTAATACCAACTAAAAGGGATTGGATATGAACAAGGTTAGAAATCTAAGGCGAATACACATTTAAAATGGGGCTCGTCGAGTCAGGACCAATTTGTCCGAAAAACAAAGGCTAACACCCCCTCCAAAAACCAAGTTCTATCATTTTGGGGGGAAAAGTCTATTACCCATAAATTTGAAGTCTAATACCAACTAAAAGGGATTGGATATGAATAAGGTTAGAAATCTAAGGCTAATACGGATTTAAAATGGGGCTCGTCGAGTCAGGACCAATTTGTCCGAAAATCCAAGGCTAACACCCCCTCCAAAAACCAAGTTCAATCATGTTTGGGGGAAAAGTCTATTACCCATAAATATGAAGTCTAATACCAACTAAAAGGAATTGGATATGAACAAGGTTAGAAATCTAAGGCTTATACTCATTTAAAATGGGGCTCGTCGAGTCAGGACCAATTTGTCCGAAAATCAAAGGCTAACACCCCCTCCAAAAACCAACTTCTATCATTTTGGGGGGAAAGGTCTATTACACATAAATTTGAAGTCTAATACCAACTAAAAGGTATTGGATATGAACAAGGTTAAAAATCTAAGGCTAATACTCATTTAAAATGGGGCTCGTCGAGTCGGGACCAATTTGTCCGAAAATCCAAAGCTAACACCCCCTCCAAAAACCAAGTTCAATCATTTTTGGGGGAAAACACTTTTACCCATAAATTTGAAGTCTAATACCAACTAAAAGGTATTGGATATGAACAAGGTTAGAAATCTAAGGCTAATAATCATTTAAAATGGGGCTCGTCAAGTCAGGACCAATTTGTCCGAAAATCAAAGGCTAACACCCCCTCCAAAAACCAAGTTCTATCATTTTGGGGAGAAAAGTCTATTACCCATAAATTTGAAGTCTAATACCAAATAAAAGGGATTGGATATGAATAAGGTTAGAAATCTAAGGCTAATACGCATTTAAAATGGGACTCGTCGAGTCAGGACTAATTTGTCCGAAAATCAAAGGCTAACACCCCCTCCAAAAACCAAGTTCTATCATTTTTGGGGGAAAAGTCTATTACCCATAAATTTGAAGTCTAATACCAACTAAAAGGGATTGGATATGAACAAGGTTAGAAATCTAAGGCGAATACACATTTAAAATGGGGCTCGTCGAGTCAGGACCAATTTGTCCGAAAATCCAAGGCTAACACCCCCTCCAAAAACCAAGTTCTATCATTTTGGGGGGAAAAGTCTATTACCCATAAATTTGAAGTCTAATACCAACTAAAAGGGATTGGATATGAACAAGGTTAGAAATCTAAGGCTAATACGCATTTAAAATGGGGCTGGTCGAGTCAGGACCAATTTGTCAGAAAAATCCAAAGCTAACACCCCCTCCAAAAACCAAGTTCAATCATGTTTGGGGGAAAAGTCTATTACCCATAAATTTGAAGTCTAATACCAACTAAAAGGAATTGGATATGAACAAGGTTAGAAATCTAAGGCTTATACTCATTTAAAATGGGGCTCGTCGAGTCAGGACCAATTTGTCCGAAAATCCAAGGCTAACACCCCCTCCAAAAACCAAGTTCTATCATTTTGGGGGGAAAAGTCTATTACCCATAAATTTGAAGTCTAATACCAACTAAAAGGGATTGGATATGAACAAGGTTAGAAATCTAAGGCTTATACTCATTTAAAATGGGGCTCGTCGAGTCAGGACCAATTTGTCCGAAAATCAAAGGCTAACACCCCCTCCAAAAACCAAGTTCTATCATTTTGGGGGGAAAAGTCTATTACCCATAAATTTGAAGTCTAATACCAACTAAAAGGGATTGGATATGAAGAATGTTAGAAATATAAGGCTAGTAGTCATTTAAAATGGGGCTCGGCGAGTCAGGACTAATTTGTCCGAAAATCCAAGGCTAACACCCCCTCCAAAAACCAAGTTCAATCATGTTTGGGGGAAAAGTCTATTACCCATAAATTTGAAGTCTAATACCAACTAAAAGGAATTGGATATGAACAAGGTTTGAAATCTAAGGCTTATACTCATTTAAAATGGGGCTCGTCGAGTCAGGACCAATTTGTCCGAAAATCCAAGGCTAACACCCCCTCCAAAAACCAAGTTCAATCATTTTTGGGGGAAAAGTCTATTACCCATAAATTTGAAGTCTAATACCAACTAAAAGGTATTGGATATGAACAAGGTTAGAAATCTAAGGCTAATAATCATTTAAAATGGGGCTCGTCAAGTCAGGACCAATTTGTCCGAAAATCAAAGGCTAACACCCCCTCCAAAAACCAAGTTCTATCATTTTGGGGGGAAAAGTCTATTACCCATAAATTTGAAGTCTAATACCAACTAAAAGGGATTTAATATGAACAAGGTTAGAAATCTAAGGCTAATACTCATTTCAAATGGGGCTCGTCGAGTCAGGACCAATTTGTCCGAAAATCAAAGGCTAACACCCCCTCCAAAAACCAACTTCTATCATTTTGGGGGGAAAGGTCTATTACCCATAAATTTGAAGTCTAATACCAACTAAAAGGTATTGGATATGAACAAGGTTAAAAATCTAAGGCTAATACTCATTTAAAATGCGGCTCGTCGAGTCGGGACCAATTTGTCCGAAAATCCAAAGCTAACACCCCCTCCAAAAACCAAGTTCAATCATTTTTGGGGGAAAACTTTATTACCCATAAATTTGAAGTCTAATACCAACTAAAAGGTATTGGATATGAATAAGGTTAGAAATCTAAGGCTAAAAATCATTTAAAATGGGGCTTGTCAAGTCAGGACCAATTTGTCCGAAAATCAAAGGCTAACACCCCCTCCAAAAACCAAGTTCTATCATTTTGGGGGGAAAAGTCTATTACCCATAAATTTGAAGTCTAATACCAAATAAAAGGGATTGGATATGAACAAGGTTAGAAATCTAAGGCTAATACGCATTTAAAATGGGACTCGTCGAGTCAGGACCAATTTGTCCGAAAATCCAAGGCTAACACCCCCTCCAAAAACCAAGTTCAATCACGTTTGGGGGAAAAGTCTATTACCCATAAATTTGAAGTCTAATACCAACTAAAAGGAATTGGATATGAACAAGGTTAGAAATCTAAGGCTTATACTCATTTAAAATGGGGCTCGTCAAGTCAGGACCAATTTGTCCGAAAATCCAAGGCTAACACCGCCTTCAAAAACCAAGTTCTATTATTTTGGGGGGAAAAGTCTATTACCCATAAATTTGAAGTCTAATACCAACTAAAAGGGATTGGATATGAACAAGGTTAGAAATATAAGGCTAATATGCATTTAAAATGGGGCTCGTCGAGTCAGGACCAAATTGTCCGAAAATCCAAGGCTAACACCCCCTCCAAAAACCAAGTTCAATCATGTTTGGGGGAAAAGTCTATTACCCATAAATTTGAAGTCTAATACCAACTAAAAGGGATTGGATATGAACAAGGTTAGAAATCTAAAGCTAATACGCATTTAAAATGGGGCTCGTCGAGTCAGGACCAATTTGTCCGAAAATCCAAGGCTAACACCCCCTCCAAAAACCAAGTTCAATCACGTTTGGGGGAAAAATCTATTACCCATAAATTTGAAGTCTAATACCAACTAAAAGGAATTGGATATGAACAAGGTTAGAAATCTAAGGCTTATACTCACTTAAAATGGGGCTCGTCGAGTCAGGACCAATTTGTCCGAAAATCCAAGGCTAACACCCCCTCCAAAAACCAAGTTCTATCATTTTGGGGGGAAAAGTCTATTACCCATAAATTTGAAGTCTAATACCAACTAAAAGGGATTGGATATGAACAAGGTTAGAAATCTAAGGCTTATACTCATTTAAAATGGGGCTCGTCGAGTCAGGACCAATTTGTCCGAAAATCAAAGGCTAACACCCCCTCCAAAAACCAAGTTCTATCATTTTGGGGGGAAAAGTCTATTACCCATAAATTTGAAGTCTAATACCAACTAAAAGGGATTGGATATGAAGAATGTTAGAAATATAAGGCTAATAGTCATTTAAAATGGGGCTCGTCGAGTCAGGACTAATTTGTCCGAAAATCCAAGGCTAACACCCCCTCGAAAAACCAAGTTCAATCATGTTTGGGGGAAAAGTCTATTACCCATAAATTTGAAGTCTAATACCAACTAAAAGGAATTGGATATGAACAAGGTTTGAAATCTAAGGCTTATACTCATTTAAAATGGGGCTCGTCGAGTCAGGACCAATTTGTCCGAAAATCCAAGGCTAACACCCCCTCCAAAAACCAAGTTCAATCATTTTTGGGGGAAAAGTCTATTACCCATAAATTTGAAGTCTAATACCAACTAAAAGGTATTGGATATGAACAAGGTTAGAAATCTAAGGCTAATAATCATTTAAAATGGGGCTCGTCAAGTCAGGACCAATTTGTCCGAAAATCAAAGGCTAACACCCCCTCCAAAAACCAAGTTCTATCATTTTGGGGGGAAAAGTCTATTACCCATAAATTTGAAGTCTAATACCAACTAAAAGGGATTTAATATGAACAAGGTTAGAAATCTAAGGCTAATACTCATTTAAAATGGGGCTCGTCGAGTCAGGACCAATTTGTCCGAAAATCAAAGGCTAACACCCCCTCCAAAAACCAACTTCTATCATTTTGGGGGGAAAGGTCTATTACCCATAAATTTGAAGTCTAATACCAACTAAAAGGTATTGGATATGAACAAGGTTAAAAATCTAAGGCTAATACTCATTTAAAATGCGGCTCGTCGAGTCGGGACCAATTTGTCCGAAAATCCAAAGCTAACACCCCCTCCAAAAACCAAGTTCAATCATTTTTGGGGGAAAACGCTATTACCCATAAATTTGAAGTCTAATACCAACTAAAAGGTATTGGATATAAACAAGGTTAGAAATCTAAGGCTAAAAATCATTTAAAATGGGGCTCGTCAAGTCAGGACGAATTTGTCCGAAAATCAAAGGCTAACACCTCCTCCAAAAACCAAGTTCTATCATTTTGGGGGGAAAAGTCTATTACCCATAAATTTGAAGTCTAATACCAAATAAAAGGGATTGGATATGAACAAGGTTAGAAATCTAAGGCTAATACGCATTTAAAATGGGACTCGTCGAGTCAGGACCAATTTGTCCGAAAATCCAAGGCTAACACCCCCTCCAAAAACCAAGTTCAATCACGTTTGGGGGAAAAGTCTATTACCCATAAATTTGAAGTCTAATACCAACTAAAAGGGATTGGATATGAACAAGGTTAGAAATATAAGGCTAATACGCAATTAAAATGGGGCTCATCGAGTCAGGACCAATTTGTCCGAAAATCCAAGGCTAACACCCCCTCCAAAAACCAAGTTCAATCACGTTTGGGGGAAAAATCTATTACCCATAAATTTGAAGTCTAATACCAACTAAAAGGAATTGGATATGAACAAGGTTAGAAATCTAAGGCTTATACTCACTTAAAATGGGGCTCGTCGAGTCAGGACCAATTTGTCCGAAAATCCAAGGCTAACACCCCCTCCAAAAACCAAGTTCTATCATTTTGGGGGGAAAAGTCTATTACCCATAAATTTGAAGTCTAATACCAACTAAAAGGGATTGGATATGAACAAGGTTAGAAATCTAAGGCTTATACTCATTTAAAATGGGGCTCGTCGAGTCAGGACCAATTTGTCCGAAAATCAAAGGCTAACACCCCCTCCAAAAACCAAGTTCTATCATTTTGGGGGGAAAAGTCTATTACCCATAAATTTGAAGTCTAATACCAACTAAAAGGGATTGGATATGAAGAATGTTAGAAATATAAGGCTAGTAGTCATTTAAAATGGGGCTCGGCGAGTCAGGACTAATTTGTCCGAAAATCCAAGGCTAACACCCCCTCCAAAAACCAAGTTCAATCATGTTTGGGGGAAAAGTCTATTACCCATAAATTTGAAGTCTAATACCAACTAAAAGGAATTGGATATGAACAAGGTTTGAAATCTAAGGCTTATACTCATTTAAAATGGGGCTCGTCGAGTCAGGACCAATTTGTCCGAAAATCCAAGGCTAACACCCCCTCCAAAAACCAAGTTCAATCATTTTTGGGGGAAAAGTCTATTACCCATAAATTTGAAGTCTAATACCAACTAAAAGGTATTGGATATGAACAAGGTTAGAAATCTAAGGCTAATAATCATTTAAAATGGGGCTCGTCAAGTCAGGACCAATTTGTCCGAAAATCAAAGGCTAACACCCCCTCCAAAAACCAAGTTCTATCATTTTGGGGGGAAAAGTCTATTACCCATAAATTTGAAGTCTAATACCAACTAAAAGGGATTTAATATGAACAAGGTTAGAAATCTAAGGCTAATACTCATTTCAAATGGGGCTCGTCGAGTCAGGACCAATTTGTCCGAAAATCAAAGGCTAACACCCCCTCCAAAAACCAACTTCTATCATTTTGGGGGGAAAGGTCTATTACCCATAAATTTGAAGTCTAATACCAACTAAAAGGTATTGGATATGAACAAGGTTAAAAATCTAAGGCTAATACTCATTTAAAATGCGGCTCGTCGAGTCGGGACCAATTTGTCCGAAAATCCAAAGCTAACACCCCCTCCAAAAACCAAGTTCAATCATTTTTGGGGGAAAACTTTATTACCCATAAATTTGAAGTCTAATACCAACTAAAAGGTATTGGATATGAATAAGGTTAGAAATCTAAGGCTAAAAATCATTTAAAATGGGGCTTGTCAAGTCAGGACCAATTTGTCCGAAAATCAAAGGCTAACACCCCCTCCAAAAACCAAGTTCTATCATTTTGGGGGGAAAAGTCTATTACCCATAAATTTGAAGTCTAATACCAAATAAAAGGGATTGGATATGAACAAGGTTAGAAATCTAAGGCTAATACGCATTTAAAATGGGACTCGTCGAGTCAGGACCAATTTGTCCGAAAATCCAAGGCTAACACCCCCTCCAAAAACCAAGTTCAATCACGTTTGGGGGAAAAGTCTATTACCCATAAATTTGAAGTCTAATACCAACTAAAAGGAATTGGATATGAACAAGGTTAGAAATCTAAGGCTTATACTCATTTAAAATGGGGCTCGTCAAGTCAGGACCAATTTGTCCGAAAATCCAAGGCTAACACCGCCTTCAAAAACCAAGTTCTATTATTTTGGGGGGAAAAGTCTATTACCCATAAATTTGAAGTCTAATACCAACTAAAAGGGATTGGATATGAACAAGGTTAGAAATATAAGGCTAATATGCATTTAAAATGGGGCTCGTCGAGTCAGGACCAAATTGTCCGAAAATCCAAGGCTAACACCCCCTCCAAAAACCAAGTTCAATCATGTTTGGGGGAAAAGTCTATTACCCATAAATTTGAAGTCTAATACCAACTAAAAGGGATTGGATATGAACAAGGTTAGAAATCTAAAGCTAATACGCATTTAAAATGGGGCTCGTCGAGTCAGGACCAATTTGTCCGAAAATCCAAGGCTAACACCCCCTCCAAAAACCAAGTTCAATCACGTTTGGGGGAAAAATCTATTACCCATAAATTTGAAGTCTAATACCAACTAAAAGGAATTGGATATGAACAAGGTTAGAAATCTAAGGCTTATACTCACTTAAAATGGGGCTCGTCGAGTCAGGACCAATTTGTCCGAAAATCCAAGGCTAACACCCCCTCCAAAAACCAAGTTCTATCATTTTGGGGGGAAAAGTCTATTACCCATAAATTTGAAGTCTAATACCAACTAAAAGGGATTGGATATGAACAAGGTTAGAAATCTAAGGCTTATACTCATTTAAAATGGGGCTCGTCGAGTCAGGACCAATTTGTCCGAAAATCAAAGGCTAACACCCCCTCCAAAAACCAAGTTCTATCATTTTGGGGGGAAAAGTCTATTACCCATAAATTTGAAGTCTAATACCAACTAAAAGGGATTGGATATGAAGAATGTTAGAAATATAAGGCTAATAGTCATTTAAAATGGGGCTCGTCGAGTCAGGACTAATTTGTCCGAAAATCCAAGGCTAACACCCCCTCGAAAAACCAAGTTCAATCATGTTTGGGGGAAAAGTCTATTACCCATAAATTTGAAGTCTAATACCAACTAAAAGGAATTGGATATGAACAAGGTTTGAAATCTAAGGCTTATACTCATTTAAAATGGGGCTCGTCGAGTCAGGACCAATTTGTCCGAAAATCCAAGGCTAACACCCCCTCCAAAAACCAAGTTCAATCATTTTTGGGGGAAAAGTCTATTACCCATAAATTTGAAGTCTAATACCAACTAAAAGGTATTGGATATGAACAAGGTTAGAAATCTAAGGCTAATAATCATTTAAAATGGGGCTCGTCAAGTCAGGACCAATTTGTCCGAAAATCAAAGGCTAACACCCCCTCCAAAAACCAAGTTCTATCATTTTGGGGGGAAAAGTCTATTACCCATAAATTTGAAGTCTAATACCAACTAAAAGGGATTTAATATGAACAAGGTTAGAAATCTAAGGCTAATACTCATTTAAAATGGGGCTCGTCGAGTCAGGACCAATTTGTCCGAAAATCAAAGGCTAACACCCCCTCCAAAAACCAACTTCTATCATTTTGGGGGGAAAGGTCTATTACCCATAAATTTGAAGTCTAATACCAACTAAAAGGTATTGGATATGAACAAGGTTAAAAATCTAAGGCTAATACTCATTTAAAATGCGGCTCGTCGAGTCGGGACCAATTTGTCCGAAAATCCAAAGCTAACACCCCCTCCAAAAACCAAGTTCAATCATTTTTGGGGGAAAACGCTATTACCCATAAATTTGAAGTCTAATACCAACTAAAAGGTATTGGATATAAACAAGGTTAGAAATCTAAGGCTAAAAATCATTTAAAATGGGGCTCGTCAAGTCAGGACGAATTTGTCCGAAAATCAAAGGCTAACACCTCCTCCAAAAACCAAGTTCTATCATTTTGGGGGGAAAAGTCTATTACCCATAAATTTGAAGTCTAATACCAAATAAAAGGGATTGGATATGAACAAGGTTAGAAATCTAAGGCTAATACGCATTTAAAATGGGACTCGTCGAGTCAGGACCAATTTGTCCGAAAATCCAAGGCTAACACCCCCTCCAAAAACCAAGTTCAATCACGTTTGGGGGAAAAGTCTATTACCCATAAATTTGAAGTCTAATACCAACTAAAAGGGATTGGATATGAACAAGGTTAGAAATATAAGGCTAATACGCAATTAAAATGGGGCTCATCGAGTCAGGACCAATTTGTCCGAAAATCCAAGGCTAACACCCCCTCCAAAAACCAAGTTCAATCATGTTTGGGGGAAAAGTCTATTACCCATAAATTTGAAGTCTAATACCAACTAAAAGGAATTGGATATGAACAAGGTTAGAAATCTAAGGCTTATACTCATTTAAAATGGGGCTCGTCGAGTCAGGACCAATTTGTCCGAAAATCCAAGGCTAACACCCCCTCCAAAAACCAAGTTCTATCATTTTGGGGGGAAAAGTCTATTAGCCATAAATTTGAAGTCTAATACCAACTAAAAGGGATTGGATATTAACAAGGTTAGAAATCTAAGGCTAATACTCATTTAAAATAGGGCTCGTCGAGTCAGGACCAATTTGTCCGAAAATCCAAGGCTAACACCCCCTCCAAAAACCAAGTTCAATCATTTTTGGGGGAAAAGTCTATTACCCATAAATTTGAAGTCTAATACCAACTAAAAGGTATTGGATATGAACAAGTTTACAAATCTAAGGCTAATACTCATTTAAAATGGGGCTCGTCAAGTCAGGACCAATATGTCCGCAAATCCAAGGCTAACACCCCCTCCAAAAACCAAGTTCAACCATGTTTGGGGGAAAAGTCTATTACCCATAAATTTGAAGTCTAATACCAACTAAAAGGGATTGGATATGAACAAGGTTAGAAATATAAGGCTAATACGCATTTAAAATGGGGCTCGTCGAGTCAGGACCAATTTGTCCGAAAATCCAAGGCTAACACCCCCTCTAAAAACCAAGTTCTATCATTTTGGGGGGAAAAGTCTATTACCCATAAATTTGAAGGCTAATACCAACTAAAAGGGATTGGATATGAACAAGGTTAGAAATCTAAGGCTAATACGCATTTAAAATGGGGCTCGTCGAATCAGGACCAATTTGTCCGAAAATCCAAGCCTAACACCCCCTCCAAAAACCAAGTTCAATCATTTTCGGGGGAAAAGTCTATTACCCATAAATTTGAAGTCTAATACCAACTAAAAGGTATTGGATATGAACAAGGTTAGAAATCTAAGGCTAATAATCATTTAAAATGGGGCTCGTCAAGTCAGGACCAATTTGTCCGAAAATCAAAGGCTAACACCCCCTCCAAAAACCAACTTCTATCATTTAGGGGGGAAAAGTCTATTACCCATAAATTTGAAGTCTAATACCAACTAAAAGGGATTGGATATGAACAAGGTTAGAAATATAAGGCTAATACGCATTTAAAATGGGGCTCGTGAAGTCAGGACCAATTTGTCCGAAAATCCAAGGCTAACACCCCCTCCAAAAACCAAGTTCAATCATTTTTGGGGGAAAAGTCTATTACCCATAAATTTGAAGTCTAATACCAACTAAAAGGTATTGGATATGAACAAGTTTACAAATCTAAGGCTAATACTCATTTAAAATGGGGCTCGTCAAGTCAGGACCAATATGTCCGCAAATCCAAGGCTAACACCCCCTCCAAAAACCAAGTTCAACCATGTTTGGGGGAAAAGTCTATTACCCATAAATTTGAAGTCTAATACCAACTAAAAGGGATTGGATATGAACAAGGTTAGAAATATAAGGCTAATACGCATTTAAAATGGGGCTCGTCGAGTCAGGACCAATTTGTCCGAAAATCCAAGGCTAACACCCCCTCCAAAAACTAAGTTCTATCATTTTGGGGGGAAAAGTCTATTACCCATAAATTTGAAGGCTAATACCAACTAAAAGGGATTGGATATGAACAAGGTTAGAAATCTAAGGCTAATACGCATTTAAAATGGGGCTCGTCGAATCAGGACCAATTTGTCCGAAAATCCAAGCCTAACACCCCCTCCAAAAACCAAGTTCAATCATTTTCGGGGGAAAAGTCTATTACCCATAAATTTGAAGTCTAATACCAACTAAAAGGTATTGGATATGAACAAGGTTAGAAATCTAAGGCTAATAATCATTTAAAATGGGGCTCGTCAAGTCAGGACCAATTTGTCCGAAAATCAAAGGCTAACACCCCCTCCAAAAACCAAGTTCTCTCATTTTTTGGGGAAAACGCTATTAATCATAAATTTGAAGTCTAATACCAACTAAAAGGTATTGGATATGAACAAGGTTAGAAATATAAGGCAAATACGCAATTAAAATGGGGCTCGTCGAGTCAGGTCCAATTTGTCCGAAAATCCAAGGCTAACACCCCCTCCAAAAACCAAGTTCAATCATTTTTGGGGGAAAAGTCTATTACCCATAAATTTGAATTCTAATACCAACTAAAAGGAATTGGATATGAACAAGGTTAGAAATCTAAGGCTTATACTCATTTAAAATGGGGCTCGTCGAGTCAGGACCAATTTGTCCGAAAATCCAAGGCTAACATCCCCTCCAAAAACCAAGTTCAATCATTTTTGGGGGAAAAGTCTATTACCCATAAATTTGAAGTCTAATACAAACTAAAAGGTATTGGATATGAACAAGGTTAGAAATCTAAGGCTAATAATCATTTAAAATGGGGCTCGTCAAGTCAGGACCAATTTGTCCGAAAATCAAAGGCTAACAGCCCCTCCAAAAACCAACTTCTATCATTTAGGGGGGAAAAGTCTATTACCCATAAATTTGAAGTCTAATACCAACTAAAAGGGATTGGATATGAACAAGGTTAGAAATCTAAGGCTAATACGCATTTAAAATGGGGCTCGTGAAGTCAGGACCAATTTGTCCGAAAATCCAAGGCTAACACCCCCTCCAAACACCAAGTTCTATCATTTTGGGGGGAAAAGTCTATTACCCATAAATTTGAAGTCTAATACCAACTAAAAGGTATTGGATATGAACAAGGTTAGAAATCTAAGGCTAATACTCATTTAAAATGGGGCTCGTGAAGTCAGGACCAATTTGTCCGAAAATCCAAGGCTAACACCCTCTCCAAAAACCAAGTTCAACCATGTTTGGGGGAAAAGTCTATTACCCATAAATTTGAAGTCCAATACCAACTAAAAGGGATTGGATATGAACAAGGTTAGAAATATAAGGCTAATACGCAATTAAAATGGGGCTCGTCGAGTCAGGACCAATTTGTCCGAAAATCCAAGGCTAACACCCCCTCCAAAAACAAAGTTCAATCATGTTTGGGGGAAAAGTCTATTATCCATAAATTTGAAGTCTAATACCAACTAAAAGGAATTGGATATGAACAAGGTTAGAAATCTAAGGCTTATACTCATTTAAAATGGGGCTCGTCGAGTCAGGACCAATTTGTCCGAAAATCCAAGGCTAACACCCCCTCCAAAAACCAAGTTCAATCATTTTTGGGAGAAAAGTCTATTACCAATAAATTTGAAGTCTAATACCAACTAAAAGGTATTGGATATGAACAAGGTTAGAAATCTAAGGCTAATAATCATTTAAAATAGGGCTCGTCGAGTCAGGACCAATTTGTCCGAAAATCAAAGGCTAACACCCCCTCCAAAAACCAAGTTCTATCATTTTGGGGGGAAAAGTCTATTACCCATAAATTTGAAGTCTAATACCAACTAAAAGGGATTGGATATGAACAAGGTTAGAAATCTAAGGCTAATACTCATTTAAAGTGGGGCTCGAGAAGTCAGGACCAATTTGTCCGAAAATCAAAGGCTAACACCCCCTCCAAAAACCAAGTTCTATCATTTTGGGGGGAAAAGTCTATTACCCATAAATTTGAAGTCTAATACCAACTACAAGGGATTGGATATTAACAAGGTTAGAAATCTAAGGCTAATACTCATTTAAAATGGGGATCGTGAAGTAAGGACCAATTTGTCCGAAAATCCAAGGCTAACACCCCTTCCAAAAACCAAGTTCTATCATTTTGGGGGGAAAATTCTATTACCCATAAATTTGAAGTCTAATACCAACTAAAAGGTATTGGATATGAACAAGTTTACAAATCTAAGGCTAATACTCATTTAAAATGGGGCTCGTCAAGTCAGGACCAATATGTCCGAAAATCCAAGGCTAACACCCCCTCCAAAAACCAAGTTCAACCATGTTTGGGGGAAAAGTCTATTACCCATAAATTTGAAGTCTAATACCAACTAAAAGGGATTGGATATGAACAAGGTTAGAAATATAAGGCTAATACGCATTTAAAATGGAGCTCGTCGAGTCAGGACCAATTTGTCCGAAAATTCAAGGCTAACACCCCCTCCAAAAACCAAGTTCTATCATTTTGGGGGGAAAAGTCTATTACCCATAAATTTGAAGTCTAATACCAACTAAAAGGTATTGGATATGAACAAGTTTACAAATCTAAGGCTAATACTCATTTAAAATGGGGCTCGTCAAGTCAGGACCAATATGTCCGAAAATCCAAGGCTAACACCCCCTCCAAAAACCAAGTTCAACCATGTTTGGGGGAAAAGTCTATTACCCATAAATTTGAAGTCTAATACCAACTAAAAGGGATTGGATATGAACAAGGTTAGAAATATAAGGCTAATACGCATTTAAAATGGAGCTCGTCGAGTCAGGACCAATTTGTCCGAAAATTCAAGGCTAACACCCCCTCCAAAAACCAAGTTCTATCATTTTGGGGGGAAAAGTCTATTACCCATAAATTTGAAGGCTAATACCAACTAAAAGGAATTGGATATGAACAAGGTTAGAAATCTAAGGCTTATACTCATTTAAAAAGGGGCTCGTCGAGTCAGGACCAATTTGTCCGAAAATCCAAGGCTAACACCCCCTCCAAAAACCAAGTTCTATCATTTTGTGGGGAAAAGTCTATTACCCATAAATTTGAAGGCTAATACCAACTAAAAGGAATTGGATATGAACAAGGTTAGAAATCTAAGGCTTATACTCATTTAAAAAGGGGCTCGTCGAGTCAGGACTAATTTGTCCGAAAATCCAAGGCTAACACCCCCTCCAAAAACCAAGTTCTATCATTATGGGTGGAAAAGTCTATTACCCATAAATTTGAAGTCTAATACAAACTAAAAGGAATTGGATATGAACAAGGTTAGAAATCTAAGGCTAATACTCATTTAAAATGGGGCTCGTGAAGTCAGGACCAATTTGTCCGAAAATCCAAGGCTAACACCCCCTCCAAAAACCAAGTTCTATCATATTGGGGGGAAAAGTCTATTACCCATAAATTTGAAGTCTAATACCAACTAAAAGGGATTGGATATGAACAAGGTTAGAAATCTAAGGCTAATACGCATTTAAAATGGGGCTCGTCGAGTCAGGACCAATTTGTCCGAAAATCCAAGGCTAACACCCCCTCCAAAAACCTAGTTCAATCATGTTTGGGGGAAAAGTCTATTACTCGTAAATTCGAAGTCTAATACCAACTAAAATGTATTGGATATGAACAAGGATAGAAATCTAAGGCTAATACTCATTTAAAATGGGGCTCGTCGAGTCAGGACCAATTTGTCCGAAAATCAAAGGCTAACACCCCCTCCAAAAACCAACTTCTATCATTTTGGGGGGAAAGGTCTATTACCCATAAATTTGAAGTCTAATACCAACTAAAAGGGATTGGATATGAACAAGGTTAGAAATCTAAGGCTAATACGCATTTAAAATGGGGCTCGTCGAATCAGGACCGATTTGTCCGAAAATCAAAGGCTAACACCCCCTCCAAAAACCAAGTTCTATCATTTTGGGGGGGAAAGTCTATTACCCATAAATTTGAAGTCTAATACCAACTAAAAGGGATTGGATATGAACAAGGTTAGAAATCTAAGGCTAATACGCATTTAAAATGGGGCTCGTCAAGTCAGGACCAATTTGTCCGAAAATCCAAGGCTAACACCCCCTCCAAAAACCAAGTTCAACCATGTTTGGGGGAAAAGTCTATTACCCATAAATTTGAAGTCTAATACCAACTAAAAGGGATTGGATATGAACAAGGTTAGAAATATAAGGCTAATACGCATTTAAAATGGGGCTCGTCGAGTCAGGACCAATTTGTCCGAAAATCCAAGACTAACACCCCCTCCAAAAACCAAGTTCTATCATTTTGGGGGGAAAAGTCTATTAGCCATAAATTTGAAGTCTAATACCAACTAAAAGGTATTGGATATGAACAAGGTTAGAAATCTAAGGCTAATACTCATTTAAAATAGGGCTCGTCGAGTCAGGACCAATTTGTCCGAAAATCCAAGGCTAACACCCCCTCCAAAAACCAAGTTCAATCATTTTTGGGGGAAAAGTCTATTACCCATAAATTTGAAGTCTAATACCAACTAAAAGGTATTGGATATGAACAAGTTTACAAATCTAAGGCTAATACTCATTTAAAATGGGGCTCGTCAAGTCAGGACCAATATGTCCGAAAATCCAAGGCTAACACCCCCTCCAAAAACCAAGTTCAACCATGTTTGGGGGAAAAGTCTATTACCCATAAATTTGAAGTCTAATACCAACTAAAAGGGATTGGATACGAACAAGGTTAGAAATATAAGGCTAATACGCATTTAAAATGGGGCTCGTCGAGTCAGGACCAATTTGTCCGAAAATTCAAGGCTAACACCCCCTCCAAAAACCAAGTTCTATCATTTTGGGGGGAAAAGTCTATTACCCATAAATTTGAAGGCTAATACCAACTAAAAGGAATTGGATATGAACAAGGTTAGAAATCTAAGGCTTATACTCATTTAAAAAGGGGCTCGTCGAGTCAGGACCAATTTGTCCGAAAATCCAAGGCTAACACCCCCTCCAAAAACCAAGTTCTATCATTTTGTGGGGAAAAGTCTATTACCCATAAATTTGAAGGCTAATACCAACTAAAAGGAATTGGATATGAACAAGGTTAGAAATCTAAGGCTTATACTCATTTAAAAAGGGGCTCGTCAAGTCAGGACCAATTTGTCCGAAAATCCAAGGCTAACACCCCCTCCAAAAACCAAGTTCTATCATTATGGGTGGAAAAGTCTATTACCCATAAATTTGAAGTCTAATACAAACTAAAAGGAATTGGATATGAACAAGGTTAGAAATCTAAGGCTAATACTCATTTAAAATGGGGCTCGTGAAGTCAGGACCAATTTGTCCGAAAATCCAAGGCTAACACCCCCTCCAAAAACCAAGTTCTATCATATTGGGGGGAAAAGTCTATTACCCATAAATTTGAAGTCTAATACCAACTAAAAGGGATTGGATATGAACAAGTTTAGAAATCTAAGGCTAATACGCATTTAAAATGGGGCTCGTCGAGTCAGGACCAATTTGTCCGAAAATCCAAGGCTAACACCCCCTCCAAAAACCTAGTTCAATCATGTTTGGGGGAAAAGTCTATTACCCGTAAATTCGAAGTCTAATACCAACTAAAATGTATTGGATATGAACAAGGATAGAAATCTAAGGCTAATACTCATTTAAAATGGGGCTCGTCGAGTCAGGACCAATTTGTCCGAAAATCAAAGGCTAACACCCCCTCCAAAAACCAACTTCTATCATTTTGGGGGGAAAGGTCTATTACCCATAAATTTGAAGTCTAATACCAACTAAAAGGGATTGGATATGAACAAGGTTAGAAATCTAAGGCTAATACGCATTTAAAATGGGGCTCGTCGAATCAGGACCGATTTGTCCGAAAATCAAAGGCTAACACCCCCTCCAAAAACCAAGTTCTATCATTTTGGGGGGGAAAGTCTATTACCCATAAATTTGAAGTCTAATACCAACTAAAAGGGATTGGATATGAACAAGGTTAGAAATCTAAGGCTAATACGCATTTAAAATGGGGCTCGTCAAGTCAGGACCAATTTGTCCGAAAATCCAAGGCTAACACCCCCTCCAAAAACCAAGTTCAACCATGTTTGGGGGAAAAGTCTATTACCCATAAATTTGAAGTCTAATACCAACTAAAAGGGATTGGATATGAACAAGGTTATAAATATAAGGCTAATACGCATTTAAAATGGGGCTCGTCGAGTCAGGACCAATTTGTCCGAAAATTCAAGGCTAACACCCCCTCCAAAAACCAAGTTCTATCATTTTGGGGGGAAAAGTCTATTACCCATAAATTTGAAGGCTAATACCAACTAAAAGGAATTGGATATGAACAAGGTTAGAAATATAAGGCTAATACGCATTTAAAATGGGGCTCGTCGAGTCAGGACCAATTTGTCCGAAAATCCAAGGCTAACACCCCCTCCAAAAACCAAGTTCTATCATTTTGGGGGGAAAAGTCTATTACCCATAAATTTGAAGGCTAATACCAACTAAAAGGAATTGGATATGAACAAGGTTAGAAATCTAAGGCTTATACTCATTTAAAAAGGGGCTCGTCGAGTCAGGACCAATTTGTCCGAAAATCCAAGGCTAACACCCCCTCCAAAAACCAAGTTCTATCATTTTGTGGGGAAAAGTCTATTACCCATAAATTTGAAGGCTAATACCAACTAAAAGGAATTGGATATGAACAAGGTTAGAAATCTAAGGCTTATACTCATTTAAAAAGGGGCTCGTCGAGTCAGGACCAATTTGTCCGAAAATCCAAGGCTAACACCCCCTCCAAAAACCAAGTTCTATCATTATGGGGGGAAAAGTCTATTACCCATAAATTTGAAGTTTAATACAAACTAAAAGGAATTGGATATGAACAAGGTTAGAAATCTAAGGCTAATACTTATTTAAAATGGGGCTCGTGAAGTCAGGACCAATTTGTCCGAAAATCCAAGGCTAACACCCCCTCCAAAAACCAAGTTCTATCATTTTGGGGGGAAAAGTCTATTACCCATAAATTTGAAGTCTAATACCAACTAAAAGGGATTGGATATGAACAAGGTTAGAAATCTAAGGCTAATACGCATTTAAAATGGGGCTCGTCGAGTCAGGACCAATTTGTCCGAAAATCCAAGGCTAACACCCCCTCCAAAAACCTAGTTCAATCATGTTAGGGGGAAAAGTCTATTACCCGTAAATTTTAAGTCTAATACCAACTAAAAGGGATTGGATATGAACAAGGATAGAAATCTAAGGCTAATACTCATTTAAAATGGGGCTCGTCGAGTCAGGACCAATTTGTCCGAAAATCAAAGGCTAACACCCCCTCCAAAAACCAACTTCTATCATTTTGGGGGGAAACGTCTATTACCCATAAATTTTAAGTCTAATACCAACTAAAAGGGATTAGATATGAACAAGGTTAGAAATCTAAGGCTAATACGCATTTAAAATGGGGCTTGTCGAGTCAGGACCAATTTGTCCGAAAATCCAAGGCTAACACCCCCTCCAAAAAACAAGTTCTATCATTTTGGGGGGAAACGTCTATTACCCATAAATTTTAAGTCTAATACCAACTAAAAGGGATTGGATATGAACAAGGATAGAAATCTAAGGCTAATACTCATTTAAAATGGGGCTCGTCGAGTCAGGACCAATTTGTCCGAAAATCAAAGGCTAACACCCCCTCCAAAAACCAACTTCTATCATTTTGGGGGGAAAGGTCTATTACCCATAAATTTGAAGTCTAATACCAACTAAAAGGGATTGGATATGAACAAGGATAGAAATCTAAGGCTAATACTCATTTAAAATGGGGTTCGTCGAGTCAGGACCAATTTGTCCGAAAATCAAAGGCTAACACCCCCTCCAAAAACCAACTTCTATCATTTTGGGGGGAAAGGTCTATTACCCATAAATTTGAAGTCTAATACCAACTAAAAGGGATTGGATATGAACAAGGTTAGAAATCTAAGGCTAATACGCATTTAAAATGGGGCTCGTCGAGTCAGGACCAATTTGTCCGAAAATTCAAGGCTAACACCCCCTCCAAAAACCAAGTTCTATCATTTTGGGGGGAAAAGTCTATTACCCATAAATTTGAAGGCTAATACCAACTAAAAGGAATTGGATATGAACGAGGTTAGAAATATAAGGCTAATACGCATTTAAAATGGGGCTCGTCGAGTCAGGACCAATTTGTCCGAAAATCCAAGGCTAACACCCCCTCCAAAAACCAAGTTCTATCATTTTGGGGGGAAAAGTCTATTACCCATAAATTTGAAGGCTAATACCAACTAAAAGGAATTGGATATGAACAAGGTTAGAAATCTAAGGCTTATACTCATTTAAAAAGGGGCTCGTCGAGTCAGGACCAATTTGTCCGAAAATCCAAGGCTAACACCCCCTCCAAAAACCAAGTTCTATCATTTTGTGGGGAAAAGTCTATTACCCATAAATTTGAAGGCTAATACCAACTAAAAGGAAATGGATATGAACAAGGTTAGAAATCTAAGGCTTATACTCATTTAAAAAGGGGCTCGTCGAGTCAGGACCAATTTGTCCGAAAATCCAAGGCTAACACCCCCTCCAAAAACCAAGTTCTATCATTATGGGGGGAAAAGTCTATTACCCATAAATTTGAAGTTTAATACAAACTAAAAGGAATTGGATATGAACAAGGTTAGAAATCTAAGGCTAATACTCATTTAAAATGGGGCTCGTGAAGTCAGGACCAATTTGTCCGAAAATCCAAGGCTAACACCCCCTCCAAAAACCAAGTTCTATCATTTTGGGGGGAAAAGTCTATTACCCATAAATTTGAAGTCTAATACCAACTAAAAGGGATTGGATATGAACAAGGTTAGAAATCTAAGGCTAGTACGCATTTAAAATGGGGCTCGTCGAGTCAGGACCAATTTGTCCGAAAATCCAAGGCTAACACCCCCTCCAAAAACCTAGTTCAATCATGTTTGGGGGAAAAGTCTATTACCCGTAAATTTTAAGTCTAATACCAACTAAAAGGGATTGGATATGAACAAGGATAGAAATCTAAGGCTAATACTCATTTAAAATGGGGCTCGTCGAGTCAGGACCAATTTGTCCGAAAATCAAAGGCTAACACCCCCTCCAAAAACCAACTTCTATCATTTTGGGGGGAAACGTCTATTACCCATAAATTTTAAGTCTAATACCAACTAAAAGGGATTGGATATGAACAAGGTTAGAAATCTAAGGCTAATACGCATTTAAAATGGGGCTCGTCGAGTCAGGACCAATTTGTCCGAAAATCCAAGGCTAACACCCCCTCCAAAAAACAAGTTCTATCATTTTGGGGGGAAACGTCTATTACCCATAAATTTGAAGTCTAATACCAACTAAAAGGGATTGGATATGAACAAGGATAGAAATCTAAGGCTAATACTCATTTAAAATGGGGCTCGTCGAGTCAGGACCAATTTGTCCGAAAATCGAAGGCTAACACCCCCTCCAAAAACCAACTTCTATCATTTTGGGGGGAAAGGTCTATTACCCATAAATTTGAAGTCTAATACCAACTAAAAGGGATTGGATATGAACAAGGTTAGAAATCTAAGGCTAATACGCATTTAAAATGGGGCTCGTCGAATCAGGACCAATTTGTCCGAAAATCCAAGCCTACCACCCCCTCCAAAAACCAAGTTCAATCATTTTCGGGGGAAAAGTCTATTACCCATAAATTTGAAGTCTAATACCAACTAAAAGGTATTGGATATGAACAAGGTTAGAAATCTAAGGCTAATAATCATTTAAAATGGGGCTCGTCAAGTCAGGATCGATTTGTCCGAAAATCAAAGGCTAACACCCCCTCCAAAAACCAAGTTCTATCATTTTGGGGGGGAAAGTCTATTACCCATAAATTTGAAGTCTAATACCAACTAAAAGGGATTGGATATGAACAAGGTTAGAAATCTAAGGCTAATACGCATTTAAAATGGGGCTCGTCAAGTCAGGACCAATTTGTCAGAAAATCCAAGGCTAACACCCCCTCCAAAAACCAAGTTCTATCATTTTGGGGGGAAAAGTCTATTACCCATAAATTTGAAGTCTAATACCAACTAAAAGATATTTGATATGAACAAGGTTAGAAATCTAAGGCTAATACGCATTTAAAATGGGGCTCGTCGAGTCAGGACCAATTTGTCCGAAAATCCAAGGCTAACACCCCCTCCAAAAACCAAGTTCTATCATGTTTGGGGGAAAAGTCTATTACCCATAAATTTGAAGTCTAATACCAACTAAAAGGAATTGGATATGAACAAGGTTAGAAATCTATGGCTTATACTCATTTAAAAAGGGGCTCGTCGAGTCAGGACCAATTTGTCCGAAAATCCAAGGCTAATACCCCCTCCAAAAACCAAGTTCTATCATTTTGGGGGGAAAAGTCTATTAGCCATAAATTTGAAGTCTAATACCAACTAAAAGGGATTGGATATGAACAAGGTTAGAAATCTAAGGCTAATACTCATTTAAAATAGGGCTCGTCGAGTCAGGACCAATTTGTCCGAAAATCCAAGGCTAACACCCCCTCCAAAAACCAAGTTCAACCATGTTTGGGGGAAAAGTCTATTACCCATAAATTTGAAGTCTAATACCAACTAAAAGGGATTGGATATGAACAAGGTTAGAAATATAAGGCTAATACGCATTTAAAATGGGGCTCGTCGAGTCAGGACCAATATGTCCGAAAATCCAAGGCTAACACCCCCTCCAAAAACCAAGTTCAACCATGTTTGGGGGAAAAGTCTATTACCCATAAATTTGAAGTCTAATACCAACTAAAAGGGATTGGATATGAACAAGGTTAGAAATATAAGGCTAATACGCATTTAAAATGGGGCTCGTCGAGTCAGGACCAATTTGTCCGAAAATCCAAGGCTAACACCCCCTCCAAAAACCAAGTTCTATCATTTTGGGGGGAAAAGTCTATTACCCATAAATTTGAAGGCTAATACCAACTAAAAGGGATTGGATATGAACAAGGTTAGAAATCTAAGGCTAATACGCATTTAAAATGGGGCTCGTCGAATCAGGACCAATTTGTCCGAAAATCCAAGGCTAACACCCCCTCCAAAAACCAAGTTCTATCATTTTTGGGGGAAAAGTCTATTACCCATAAATTTGAAGTCTAATACCAACTAAAAGAGATTGGATATGAACAAGGTTAGAAATCTAAGGCTAATACGCATTTAAAATGGGGCTCGTCGAGTCAGGACCAATTTGTCCGAAAATCCAAGGCTAACACCCCCTCCAAAAACCAAGTTCTATCATTTTGGGGGGCAAAGTCTATTACCCATAAATTTGAAGTCTAATACCAACTAAAAGGGATTGGATATGAACAAGGTTAGAAATCTAAGGCTAATACTCATTTAAAGTGGGGCTCGAGAAGTCAGGACCAATTTGTCCGAAAATCAAAGGCTAACACCCCCTCCAAAAACCAAGTTCTATCATTTTGGGGAGAAAAGTCTATTACCCATAAATTTGAAGTCTAATACCAACTACAAGGGATTGGATATTAACAAGGTTAGAAATCTAAGGCTAATACTCATTTAAAATGGGGATCGTGAAGTAAGGACCAATTTGTCCGAAAATCCAAGGTTAACACCCCCTCCAAAAACCAAGTTCTATCATTTTGGGGGGAAAATTCTATTACCCATAAATTTGAAGGCTAATACCAACTAAAAGGGATTGGATATGAACAAGGTTAGAAATCTAAGGCTAATACGCATTTAAAATGGGGCTCGTCGAATCAGGACCAATTTGTCCGAAAATCCAAGCCTAACACCCCCTCCAAAAACCAAGTTCAATCATTTTCGGGGGAAAAGTCTATTACCCATAAATTTGAAGTCTAATACCAACTAAAAGGTATTGGATATGAACAAGGTTAGAAATCTAAGGCTAATAATCATTTAAAATGGGGCTCGACAAGTCAGGACCGATTTGTCCGAAAATCAAAGGCTAACACCCCCTCCAAAAACCAAGTTCTATCATTTTGGGGGGAAAAGTCTATTACCCATAAATTTGAAGTCTAATACCAACTAAAAGGGATTGGATATGAACAAGGTTAGAAATCTAAGGCTAATACGCATTTAAATTGGGGCTCGTCAAGTCAGGACCAATTTGTCCGAAAATCCAAGGCTAACACCCCCTCCAAAAACCAAGTTCTATCATTTTTGGGGGAAAAGTCTATTACCCATAAATTTGAAGTCTAATACCAACTAAAAGAGATTGGATATGAACAAGGTTAGAAATCTAAGGCTAATACGCATTTAAAATGGGGCTCGTCGAGTCAGGACCAATTTGTACGAAAATCCAAGGCTAACACCCCCTCCAAAAACCAAGTTCTATCATTTTGGGGGGCAAAGTCTATTACCCATAAATTTGAAGTCTAATACCAACTAAAAGGGATTGGATATGAACAAGGTTAGAAATCTAAGGCTAATACTCATTTAAAGTGGGGCTCGAGAAGTCAGGACCAATTTGTCCGAAAATCAAAGGCTAACACCCCCTCCAAAAACCAAGTTCTATCATTTTGGGGAGAAAAGTCTATTACCCATAAATTTGAAGTCTAATACCAACTACAAGGGATTGGATATTAACAAGGTTAGAAATCTAAGGCTAATACTCATTTAAAATGGGGATCGTGAAGTAAGGACCAATTTGTCCGAAAATCCAAGGTTAACACCCCCTCCAAAAACCAAGTTCTATCATTTTGGGGGGAAAATTCTATTACCCATAAATTTGAAGGCTAATACCAACTAAAAGGGATTGGATATGAACAAGGTTAGAAATCTAAGGCTAATACGCATTTAAAATGGGGCTCGTCGACTCAGGACCAATTTGTCCGAAAATCCAAGCCTAACACCCCCTCCAAAAACCAAGTTCAATCATTTTCGGGGGAAAAGTCTATTACCCATAAATTTGAAGTCTAATACCAACTAAAAGGTATTGGATATGAACAAGGTTAGAAATCTAAGGCTAATAATCATTTAAAATGGGGCTCGTCAAGTCAGGACCAATTTGTCCGAAAATCAAAGGCTAACACCCCCTCCAAAAACCAAGTTCTATCATTTTGGGGGGAAAAGTCTATTACCCATAAATTTGAAGTCTAATAACAACTAAAAGGGATTGGATATGAACAAGGTTAGAAATCTAAGGCTAATACGCATTTAAAATGGGGCTCGTCCAGTCAGGACCAATTTGTCCGAAAATCCAAGGCTAACACCCCCTCCAAAAACCAAGTTCTATCATTCTGGGGGGAAAAGTCTATTACCCATAAATTTGAAGTCTAATACAAACTAAAAGGAATTGGATATGAACAAGGTTAGAAATCTAAGGCTAATACTCATTTAAAATGGGGCTCGTGAAGTCAGGACCAATTTGTCCGAAAATCAAAGGCTAACACCCCCTCCAAAACCCAAGTTCTATCATTTTGGGGGGAAAAGTCTATTACCCATAAATTTGAAGTCTAATACCAACTAAAAGGGATTGGATATGAACAAGGTTAGAAATCTAAGGCTAATACGCATTTAAAATGGGGCTCGTCGAGTCAGGACCAATTTGTCCGAAAATCCAAGGCTAACACCCCCTCCAAAAACCTAGTTCAATCATGTTTGGGGGAAAAGTCTATTACCCGTAAATTTGAAGTCTAATACCAACTAAAAGGAATTGGATATGAACAAGGTTATAAATCTAAGGCTTATACTCATTTAAAAAGGGGCTCGTCGAGTCAGGACCAATTTGTCCGAAAATCCAAGGCTAAGACCCCCTCCAAAAACCAAGTTCTATCATTTTGGGGGGAAAAGTCTATTAGCCATAAATTTGAAGTCTAATACCAACTAAAAGGGATTGGATATGAACAAGGTTAGAAATCTAAGGCTAATACTCATTTAAAATAGGGCTCGTCGAGTCAGGACCAATTTGTCCGAAAATCCAAGGCTAACACCCCCTCCAAAAACCAAGTTCAACCATGTTTGGGGGAAAAGTCTATTACCCATAAATTTGAAGTCTAATACCAACTAAAAGGGATTGGATATGAACAAGGTTAGAAATATAAGGCTAATACGCATTTAAAATGGGGCTCGTCGAGTCAGGACCAATTTGTCCGAAAATCCAAGGCTAACACCCCCTCCAAAAACCAAGTTCTATCATTTTGGGGGGGAAAGTCTATTACCCATAAATTTGAAGGCTAATACCAACTAAAAGGAATTGGATATGAACAAGGTTAGAAATATAAGGCTTATACTCATTTAAAAAGGGGCTCGTCGAGTCAGGACCAATTTGTCCGAAAATCCAAGGCTAACACCCCCTCCAAAAACCAAGTTCTATCATTTTGTGGGGAAAAGTCTATTACCCATAAATTTGAAGGCTAATACCAACTAAAAGGAATTGGATATGAACAAGGTTAGAAATCTAAGGCTTATACTCATTTAAAAAGGGGCTCGTCGAGTCAGGACCAATTTGTCCGAAAATCCAAGGCTAACACCCCCTCCAAAAACCAAGTTCTATCATTATGGGGGGAAAAGTCTATTACCCATAAATTTGAAGTCTAATACAAACTAAAAGGAATTGGATATGAACAAGGTTAGAAATCTAAGGCTAATACTCATTTAAAATGGGGCTCGTGAAGTCAGGACCAATTTGTCCGAAAATCCAAGGCTAACACCCCCTCCAAAAACCAAGTTCTATCATATTGGGGGGAAAATCTATTACCCATAAATTTGAAGTCTAATACCAACTAAAAGGGATTGGATATGAACAAGGTTAGAAATCTAAGGCTAATACGCATTTGAAATGGGGCTCGTCGAGTCAGGACCAATTTGTCCGAAAATCCAAGGCTAACACCCCCTCCAAAAACCTAGTTCAATCATGTTTGGGGGAAAAGTCTATTACCCGTAAATTTGAAGTCTAATACCAACTAAAAGGAATTGGATATGAACAAGGTTAGAAATCTAAGGCTTATACTCATTTAAAAAGGGGCTCGTCGAGTCAGGACCAATTTGTCCGAAAATCCAAGGCTAACACCCCCTCCAAAAACCAAGTTCTATCATTTTGGGGGGAAAAGTCTATTAGCCATAAATTTGAAGTCTAATACCAACTAAAAGGGATTGGATATGAACAAGGTTAGAAATCTAAGGCTAATACTCATTTAAAATAGGGCTCGTCGAGTCAGGACCAATTTGTCCGAAAATCCAAGGCTAACACCCCCTCCAAAAACCAAGTTCAATCATTTTTGGGGGAAAAGTCTATTACCCATAAATTTGAAGTCTAATACCAACTAAAAGGTATTGGATATGAACAAGTTTACAAATCTAAGGCTAATACTCATTTAAAATGGGGATCGTCAAGTCAGGACCAATATGTCCGAAAATCCAAGGCTAACACCCCCTCCAAAAACCAAGTTCAACCATGTTTGGGGGAAAAGTCTATTACCCATAAATTTGAAGTCTAATACCAACTAAAAGGGATTGGATATGAACAAGGTTAGAAATATAAGGCTAATACGCATTTAAAATGGGGCTCGTCGAGTCAGGACCAATTTGTCCGAAAATTCAAGGCTAACACCCCCTCCAAAAACCAAGTTCTATCATTTTGGGGG
This sequence comes from Salix purpurea, assembly GCA_027405865.1. Lineage (NCBI taxonomy): Eukaryota > Viridiplantae > Streptophyta > Magnoliopsida > Malpighiales > Salicaceae > Salix > Salix purpurea. The sequence goes on along the minus strand of JAOWLH010000036.1, from coordinate 5,769,531 downwards.
GAAAAGACTATTACCCATAAATTTGAAGGCTAATACCAACTAAAAGGAATTGGATATGAACAAGGTTAGAAATCTAAGGCTTATACTCATTTAAAAAGGGGCTCGTCGAGTCAGGACCAATTTGTCCGAAAATCCAAGGCTAACACCCCCTCCAAAAACCAAGTTCTATCATTTTGTGGGGAAAAGTCTATTACCCATAAATTTGAAGGCTAATACCAACTAAAAGGAATTGGATATGAACAAGGTTAGAAATCTAAGGCTTATACTCATTTAAAAAGGGGCTCGTCGAGTCAGGACCAATTTGTCCGAAAATCCAAGGCTAACACCCCCTCCAAAAACCAAGTTCTATCATTATGGGGGGAAAAGTCTATTACCCATAAATTTGAAGTCTAATACAAACTAAAAGGAATTGGATATGAACAAGGTTAGAAATCTAAGGCTAATACTCATTTAAAATGGGGCTCGTGAAGTCAGGACCAATTTGTCCGAAAATCCAAGGCTAACACCCCCTCCAAAAACCAAGTTCTATCATATTGGGGGGAAAAGTCTATTACCCATAAATTTGAAGTCTAATACCAACTAAAAGGGATTGGATATGAACAAGGTTAGAAATCTAAGGCTAATACGCATTTAAAATGGGGCTCGTCGAGTCAGGACCAATTTGTCCGAAAATCCAAGGCTAACACCCCCTCCAAAAACCTAGTTCAATCATGTTTGGGGGAAAAGTCTATTACCCGTAAATTTGAAGTCTAATACCAACTAAAAGGAATTGGATATGAACAAGGTTAGAAATCTAAGGCTTATACTCATTTAAAAAGGGGCTCGTCGAGTCAGGACCAATTTGTCCGAAAATCCAAGGCTAACACCCTCTCCAAAAACCAAGTTCTATCATTTTGGGGGGAAAAGTCTATTAGCCATAAATTTGAAGTCTAATACCAACTAAAAGGGATTGGATATGAACAAGGTTAGAAATCTAAGGCTAATACTCATTTAAAATAGGGCTCGTCGAGTCAGGACCAATTTGTCCGAAAATCCAAGGCTAACACCCCCTCCAAAAACCAAGTTCAATCATTTTTGGGGGAAAAGTCTATTACCCATAAATTTGAAGTCTAATACCAACTAAAAGGTATTGGATATGAACAAGGATAGAAATCTAAGGCTAATACTCATTTAAAATGGGGCTCGTCGAGTCAGGACCAATTTGTCCGAAAATCAAAGGCTAACACCCCCTCCAAAAACCAACTTCTATCATTTTGGGGGGAAAGGTCTATTACCCATAAATTTGAAGTCTAATACCAACTAAAAGGGATTGGATATGAACAAGGATAGAAATCTAAGGCTAATACTCATTTAAAATGGGGCTCGTCGAGTCAGGACCAATTTGTCCGAAAATCAAAGGCTAACACCCCCTCCAACAACCAACTTCTATCATTTTGGGGGGAAAGGTCTATTACCCATAAATTTGAAGTCTAATACCAAATAAAAGGGATTGGATATGAACAAGGTTAGAAATATAAGGCTAATACGCATTTAAAATGGGGCTCGTCGAGTCAGGACCAATTTGTCCGAAAATCCAAGGCTAACACCCCCTCCAAAAACCAAGTTCTATCATTTTGGGGGGAAAAGTCTATTACCCATAAATTTGAAGGCTAATACCAACTAAAAGGGATTGGATATGAACAAGGTTAGAAATCTAAGGCTAATACGCATTTAAAATGGGGCTCGTCGAATCAGGACCGATTTGTCCGAAAATCAAAGGCTAACACCCCCTCCAAAAACCAAGTTCTATCATTTTGGGGGGAAAAGTCTATTACCCATAAATTTGAAGTCTAATACCAACTAAAAGAAATTGGATATGAACAAGGTTAGAAATCTAAGGCTAATACGCATTTAAAATGGGGCTCGTCAAGTCAGGACCAATTTGTCCGAAAATCCAAGGCTAACACCCCCTCCAAAAACCAAGTTCAACCATGTTTGGGGGAAAAGTCTATTACCCATAAATTTGAAGTCTAATACCAACTAAAAGGGATTGGATATGAACAAGGTTAGAAAAATAAGGCTAATACGCATTTAAAATGGGGCTCGTCGAGTCAGGACCGATTTGTCCGAAAATCAAAGGCTAACACCCCCTCCAAAAACCAAGTTCTATCATTTTGGGGGGCAAAGTCTATTACCCATAAATTTCAAGGCTAATACCAACTAAAAGGAATTGGATATGAACAAGGTTAGAAATCTAAGGCTTATACTCATTTAAAAAGGGGCTCGTCGAGTCAGGACCAATTTGTCCGAAAATCCAAGGCTAACACCCCCTCCAAAAACCAAGTTCTATCATTTTGTGGGGAAAAGTCTATTACCCATAAATTTGAAGGCTAATACCAACTAAAAGGAATTGGATATGAACAAGGTTAGAAATCTAAGGCTAATACGCATTTAAAATGGGGCTCGTCGAATCAGGACCGATTTGTCCGAAAATCAAAGGCTAACACCCCCTCCAAAAACCAAGTTCTATCATTTTGGGGGGAAAAGTCTATTACCCATAAATTTGAAGTCTAATACCAACTAAAAGGGATTGGATATGAACAAGGATAGAAATCTAAGGCTAATACTCATTTAGAGTGGGGCTCGAGAAGTCAGGACCAATTTGTCCGAAAATCAAAGGCTAACACCCCCTCCAAAAACCAAGTTCTATCATTTTGGGGGGAAAAGTCTATTACCCATAAATTTAAAGTCTAATACCAACTACAAGGGATTGGATATTAACAAGGTTAGAAATCTAAGGCTAATACTCATTTAAAATGGGGCTCGTGAAGTAAGGACCAATTTGTCCGAAAATCCAAGGCTAACACCCCCTCCAAAAACCAAGTTCTATCATTCTGGGGGGAAAATTCTATTACCCATAAATTTGAAGGCTAATACCAACTAAAAGGGATTGGATATGAACAAGGTTAGAAATCTAAGGCTAATACGCATTTAAAATGGGGCTCGTCGAATCAGGACCAATTTGTCCGAAAATCCAAGCCTAACACCCCCTCCAAAAACCAAGTTCAATCATTTTCGGGGGAAAAGTCTATTACCCATAAATTTGAAGTCTAATACCAACTACAAGGGATTGGATATGAACAAGGTTAGAAATCGAAGGCTAATACTCATTTAAATGGGGCTCGTCGAGTCAGGATCAATTTGTTCGAAAAACCAAGGCTAACACCCCCTCGAAAAACCAAGTTCAATAATGTTTGGGGGAAAAGTCTATTACCCATAAATTTGAAGTCTAATACCAACTAGAAAGGGATTGGATATGAACAAGGTTAAAAATCTAAGGCTAATGCTCATTGAAATGGGGCTCGTCGAGTCAGGATCAATTTGTCCGAAAATCCAAGGCTAACACCCCCTCGAAAAACCAAGTTCAATCAGGTTTGCGGAAAAAGTCTATTACCCATAAACCTGAAGTCTAATACCAACTAGAAAGGGATTGGATATGAATAAGGTTAGAAATCTAAGGCTAATACTCATTTAAATGGGGCTCCTCAAGTCAGGATCAAGTTGTCCGAAAATCCAAGGCTAACACCCCCTCCAAAAACCAAGTTCAATCATGTTTGGGGGAAAAGTCTATTTCCCATAAAATTGAAGGCTAATACCAACTAAAAGGGCTTGGATATGAACAAGGTTAGAAATCTAATGCTAATACTCACTTAAAAGGGGCTAGTCGAGTGAGGATCAATTTGTCCGAAAATCCAAGGCTAACACCCCCTCGAAAAACCAAGTTCAATAATGTTTGGGGGGAAAGTCTATTACCCATAAATTTGAAGTCTAATACCAACTAGAAAGGGATTGGATATGAACAAGGTTAAAAATCTAAGGCTAATGCTCATTGAAATGGGGCTCGTCGAGTCAGGATCAATTTGTCCGAAAATCCAAGGCTAACACCCTCTCGAAAAACCAGTTCAATCATGTTTGGGGAAAAAGTCTATTACCCATAAAATTGAAGTCTAATACCAACTACAAAGGGCTTGGATATGAACAAGGTTAGAAATCTAAGGATAATAATCACTTAAAAGTGGCTAGTGGAGTCAGGATCAATTTGTCCGAAAATCCAAGGCTAACACCCCCTCGAAAAACCAAGTTCAATCATGTTTGGGGAAAAAGTCTATTACCCATAAATTTGAAGTCTAATACCAACTATAAAGGGCTAGGATATGAACATGGTTAGAAATCTAAGGCTAATAATCACTGAAAAGGGGCTAGTCGAGTTAGGATCAATTTGTCCGAAAATCCAAGGCTAACACCCCCTCGAAAAACCAAGTTCAATAATGTTTGGGGGAAAAGTCTATTACCCATAAATTTGAAGTCTAATACCAACTAGAAAGGGATTGGATATGAACAAGGTTAAAAATCTAAGGCTAATGCTCATTGAAATGGGGCTTGTCGAGTCAGGATCAATTTGTCCGAAAATTCAAGGCTACCACCCTCTCGAAAAACCAGTTCAATCATGTTTAGGGAAAAAGTCTATTACCCATAAAACTGAAGTCTAATACCAACTAGAAAGGGATTGGATATGAATAAGGTTAGAAATCTAAGGCTAATACTCATTTAAATGGGGCTCCTCAAGTCAGGATCAAGTTGTCCGAAAATCCAAGGCTAACACCCCCTCCAAAAACCAAGTTCAATCATGTTTGGGGGAAAAGTCTATTACCCATAAAATTGAAGGCTAATACCAACTAAAAGGGCTTGGATATGAACAAGGTTAGTAATCTAATGCTAATACTCACTTAAAAGGGGCTAGTCGAGTGAGGATCAATTTGTCCGTAAATCCAAGGCTAACACCCCCTCGAAAAACCAAGTTCAATAATGTTTGGGGGGAAAGTCTATTACCCATAAATTTGAAGTCTAATACCAACTAGAAAGGGATTGGATATGAACAAGGTTAAAAATCTAAGGCTAATGCTCATTGAAATGGGGCTCGTCGAGTCAGGATCAATTTGTCCGAAAATCCAAGGCTAACACCCTCTCGAAAAACCAGTTCAATCATGTTTGGGGAAAAGTCTATTACCCATAAATTTGAAGTCTAATACCAACAAAAAGGGATTGGATATGAACAAGGTTAGAAATCTAAGGCTAATAATCACTTAAAAAGGGCTAGTCGAGTGAGGATCAATTTGTCTGAAAATCCAAGGCTAACACCCCCTCGAAAAACCAAGTTCAATCATGTTTGGGGAAAAAGTCTATTACCCATAAATTTGAAGTCTAATACCAACTACAAGGGATTGGATATGAACAAGGTTAGAAATCGAAGGCTATTACTCATTTAAATGGTGCTCGTCGAGTCAGGATCAATTTGTTCGAAAAACCAAGGCTAACACCCCCTCGAACAACAAAGTTCAATCATGTTTGGGGGAAAAGTCTATTGCCCATAAATTTGATGTCTAATACCAACTAGAAAGGGCTTGGATATGAACAAGGTTAGAAAACTAAGGGTAATACTCATTTAAATGGGGCTCGTCGAGTCGGGATCAATTTGTCCGAAAATCCAAGGCTAACACCCCCTCCAAAAACCAAGTTCAATCATGTTTGGGGGAAAAGTCTATTATCCATAAAATTGAAGGCTAATACCAACAAAAAGGGTTTGGATATTAACAAGGTTAGAAATCTAAGGCTAATAATCACTTAAAACGGGCTAGTCGAGTCAGGATCAATTTGTCCGAAAATCCAAGGCTAACACCCCCTCCAAAAACCAAGTTCAACCAGGTTTGCGGAAAAAGTCTATTACCCATAAAACTGAAGTCTAATACCAACTAGAAAGGGATTGGATATGAATAAGGTTAGAAATCTAAGGCTAATACTCATTTAAATGGGGCTCCTCAAGTCAGGATCAAGTTGTCCGAAAATCCAAGGCTAACACCCCCTCCAAAAACCAAGTTCAATCATGTTTGGGGGAAAAGTCTATTACCCATAAAATTAAAGGCTAATACCAACTAAAAGGTCTTGGATATGAACAAGGTTAGAAATGTAATGCTAATACTCACTTAAAAGGGGCTAGTCGAGTGAGGATCAATTTGTCCGAAAATCCAAGGCTAACACCCCCTCGAAAAACCAAGTTCAATCATGTTTGGGGAAAAAGTCTATTACCCATAAATTTGAAGTCTAATACCAACTACAAGGGATTGGATATGAACAAGGTTAGAAATCGAAGGCTAATACTCATTTAAATGGGGCTCGTCGAGTCAGGATCAATTTGTTCGAAAAACCAAGGCTAACACCCCCTCGAAAAACCAAGTTCAATAATGTTTGGGGGAAAAGTCTATTACCCATAAATTTGAAGTCTAATACCAACTAGAAAGGGATTGGATATGAACAAGGTTAAAAATCTAAGGCTAATGCTCATTAAAATGGGGCTCGTCGAGTCAGGATCAATTTGTCCGAAAATCCAAGGCTAACACCCCCTCGAAAAACCAAGTTCAATCAGGTTTGCGGAAAAAGTCTATTACCCATAAAACTGAAGTCTAATACCAACTAGAAAGGGATTGGATATGAATAAGGTTAGAAATCTAAGGCTAATACTCATTTAAATGGGGCTCCTCAAGTCAGGATCAAGTTGTCCGAAAATCCAAGGCTAACACCCCCTCCAAAAACCAAGTTCAATCATGTTTGGGGGAAAAGTCTATTACCCATAAAATTGAAGGCTAATACCAACTAAAAGGGCTTGGATATGAACAAGGTTAGAAATCTAATGCTAATACTCACTTAAAAGGGGCTAGTCGAGTGAGGATCAATTTGTCCGAAAATCCAAGGCTAACACCCCCTCGAAAAACCAAGTTCAATCATGTTTGGGGAAAAAGTCTATTACCCATAAATTTGAAGTCTAATACCAACTACAAGGGATTGGATATGAACAAGGTTAGAAATCGAAGGCTAATACTCATTTAAATGGGGCTCGTCGAGTCAGGATCAATTTGTTCGAAAAACCAAGGCTAACACCCCCTCGAAAAACCAAGTTCAATAATGTTTGGGGGAAAAGTCTATTACCCATAAATTTGAAGTCTAATACCAACTAGAAAGGGATTGGATATGAACAAGGTTAAAAATCTAAGGCTAATGCTCATTGAAATGGGGCTCGTCGAGTCAGGATCAATTTGTCCGAAAATCCAAGGCTAACACCCCCTCGAAAAACCAAGTTCAATCAGGTTTGCGGAAAAAGTCTATTACCCATAAAACAAAAGTCTAATACCAACTAGAAAGGGATTGGATATGAATAAGGTTAGAAATCTAAGGCTAATACTCATTTAAATGGGGCTCCTCAAGTCAGGATCAAGTTGTCCGAAAATCCAAGGCTAACACCCCCTCCAAAAACCAAGTTCAATCATGTTTGGGGGAAAAGTCTATTACCCATAAAATTGAAGGCTAATACCAACTAAAAGGGCTTGGATATGAACAAGGTTAGAAATCTAATGCTAATACTCACTTAAAAGGGGCTAGTCGAATGAGGATCAATTTGTCCGAAAATCCAAGGCTAACACCCCCTCGAAAAACCAAGTTCAATAATGTTTGGGGGGAAAGTCTATTACCCATAAATTTGAAGTCTAATACCAACTAGAAAGGGATTGGATATGAACAAGGTTAAAAATCTAAGGCTAATGCTCATTGAAATGGGGCTCGTCGAGCCAGGATCAATTTGTCCGAAAATCCAAGGCTAACACCCTCTCGAAAAACCAGTTCAATCATGTTTGGGGAAAAAGTCTATTACCCATAAAATTGAAGTCTAATACCAACTACAAAGGGCTTGGATATGAACAAGGTTAGAAATCTAAGGCTAATAATCACTTAAAAGTGGCTAGTCGAGTCAGGATCAATTTGTCCGAAAATCCAAGGCTAACACCCCCTCGAAAAACCAAGTTCAATCATGTTTGGGGAAAAAGTCTATTACCCATAAATTTGAAGTCTAATACCAACTATAAAGGGCTAGGATATGAACATGGTTAGAAATCTAAGGCTAATAATCACTGAAAAGGGGCTAGTCGAGTTAGGATCAATTTGTCCGAAAATCCAAGGCTAACACCCCCTCGAAAAACCAAGTTCAATAATGTTTGGGGGAAAAGTCTATTACCCATAAATTTGAAGTCTAATACCAACTAGAAAGGGATTGGATATGAACAAGGTTAAAAATCTAAGGCTAATGCTCATTGAAATGGGGCTCGTCGAGTCAGGATCAATTTGTCCGAAAATTCAAGGCTACCACCCTCTCGAAAAACCAGTTCAATCATGTTTGGGGAAAAAGTCTATTACCCATAAAACTGAAGTCTAATACCAACTAGAAAGGGATTGGATATGAATAAGGTTAGAAATCTAAGGCTAATACTCATTTAAATGGGGCTCCTCAAGTCAGGATCAAGTTGTCCGAAAATCCAAGGCTAACACCCCCTCCAAAAACCAAGTTCAATCATGTTTGGGGGAAAAGTCTATTACCCATAAAATTGAAGGCTAATACCAACTAAAAGGGCTTGGATATGAACAAGGTTAGAAATCTAATGCTAATACTCACTTAAAAGGGGCTAGTCGAGTGAGGATCAATTTGTCTGAAAATCCAAGGCTAACACCCCCTCGAAAAACCAAGTTCAATCATGTTTGGGGAAAAAGTCTATTACCCATAAATTTGAAGTCTAATACCAACTACAAGGGATTGGATATGAACAAGGTTAGAAATCGAAGGCTATTACTCATTTAAATGGTGCTCGTCGAGTCAGGATCAATTTGTTCGAAAAACCAAGGCTAACACCCCCTCGAAAAACAAAGTTCAATCATGTTTGGGGGAAAAGTCTATTGCCCATAAATTTGATGTCTAATACCAAATAGAAAGGGCTTGGATATGAACAAGGTTAGAAAACTAAGGGTAATACTCATTTAAATGGGGCTCGTCGAGTCGGGATCAATTTGTCCGAAAATCCAAGGCTAACACCCCCTCCAAAAACCAAGTTCAATCATGTTTGGGGGAAAAGTCTATTACCCATAAAATTGAAGGCTAATACCAACAAAAAGGGCTTGGATATGAACAAGGTTAGAAATCTAAGGCTAATAATCACTTAAAACGGGCTAGTCGAGTCAGGATCAATTTGTCCGAAAATCCAAGGCTAACACCCCCTCCAAAAACCAAGTTCAATCAGGTTTGCGGAAAAACTCTATTACCCATAAAACTGAAGTCTAATACCAACTAGAAAGGGATTGGATATGAATAAGGTTAGAAATCTAAGGCTAATACTCATTTAAATGGGGCTCCTCAAGTCAGGATCAAGTTGTCCGAAAATCCAAGGCTAACACCCCCTCCAAAAACCAAGTTCAATCATGTTTGGGGGAAAAGTCTATTACCCATAAAATTGAAGGCTAATACCAACTAAAAGGTCTTGGATATGAACAAGGTTAGAAATATAATGCTAATACTCACTTAAAAGGGGCTAGTCGAGTGAGGATCAATTTGTCCGAAAATCCAAGGCTAACACCCCCTCGAAAAACCAAGTTCAATCATGTTTGGGGAAAAAGTCTATTATCCATAAATTTGAAGTCTAATACCAACTACAAGGGATTGGATATGAACAAGGTTAGAAATCGAAGGCTAATACTCATTTAAATGGGGCTCGTCGAGTCAGGATCAATTTGTTCGAAAAACCAAGGCTAACACCCCCTCGAAAAACCAAGTTCAATAATGTTTGGGGGAAAAGTCTATTACCCATAAATTTGAAGTCTAATACCAACTAGAAAGCGATTGGATATGAACAAGGTTAAAAATCTAAGGCTAATGCTCATTGAAATGGGGCTCGTCGAGTCAGGATCAATTTGTCCGAAAATCCAAGGCTAACACCCCCTCGAAAAACCAAGTTCAATCAGGTTTGCGGAAAAAGTCTATTACCCATAAAACTGAAGTCTAATACCAACTAGAAAGGGATTGGATATGAATAAGGTTAGAAATCTAAGGCTAATACTCATTTAAATGGGGCTCCTCAAGTCAGGATCAAGTTGTCCGAAAATCCAAGGCTAACACCCCCTCCAAAAACCAAGTTCAATCATGTTTGGGGGAAAAGTCTATTACCCATAAAATTGAAGGCTAATACCAACTAAAAGGGCTTGGATATGAACAAGGTTAGAAATCTAATGCTAATACTCACTTAAAAGGGGCTAGTCGAGTGAGGATCAATTTGTCCGAAAATCCAAGGCTAACACCCCCTCGAAAAACCAAGTTCAATAATGTTTGGGGGGAAAGTCTATTACCCATAAATTTGAAGTCTAATACCAACTAGAAAGGGATTGGATATGAACAAGGTTAAAAATCTAAGGCTAATGCTCATTGAAATGGGGCTCGTCGAGTCAGGATTAATTTGTCCGAAAATCCAAGGCTAACACCCTCTCGAAAAACCAGTTCAATCATGTTTGGGGAAAAAGTCTATTACCCATAAAATTGAAGTCTAATACCAACTACAAAGGGCTTGGATATGAACAAGGTTAGAAATCTAAGGCTAATAATCACTTAAAAGTGGCTAGTCGAGTCAGGATCAATTTGTCCGAAAATCCAAGGCTAACACCCCCTCGAAAAACCAAGTTCAATCATGTTTGGGGAAAAAGTCTATTACCCATAAATTTGAAGTCTAATACCAACTACAAAGGGCTAGGATATGAACATGGTTAGAAATCTAAGGCTAATAATCACTGAAAAGGGGCTAGTCGAGTTAGGATCAATTTGTCCGAAAATCCAAGGCAAACACCCCCTCGAAAAACCAAGTTCAATAATGTTTGGGGGAAAAGTCTATTACCCATAAATTTGAAGTCTAATACCAACTAGAAAGGGATTGGATATGAACAAGGTTATAAATCTAAGGCTAATACTCATTTAAATAGGGCTCTTCGAGTCAGGATCAATTTGTCCGAAAATCCAAGGCTAACACCCCCTGCAAAAACCAAGTTCAATCATGTTTGGGGAAAAAGTCTATTACCCATAAATTTGAAGTCTAATACCAACTAGAAAGGGATTGGATATGAACAAGGTTAGAAATCTAAGGCTAATACTCATTTAAATGGGGCTCGTCAAGTCAGGATCAAGTTGTCCAAAAATCCAAGGCTAACACCCCCTCCAAAAACCAAGTCCAATCATGTTTGGGGGAAAAGTCTATTACCCATAAAATTGAAGTCTAATACCAACTACAAAGGGCTTGGATATGAACAAGGTTAGAAATCTAAGGCTAATAATCACTTAAAAGGGGCTAGCCGAGTCAGGATCAAATTGTTCGAAAATCCAAGGCTAATAACACCCCCTCCAAAAACCAAGTTCAATCATGTTTGGGGAAATGTCTATTACCCATAAATTTGAAATCTAATACCAACTAAAAGGGATTGGATATGAACAAGGTTAGAAATCTAAGGCTAATAATCACTTAAAAGGGGCTAGTCGAGTCAGGATCAATTTGTCCAAAAATCCAAGGCTAACACCCCCTCGAAAAACCAAGTTCAATCATGTTTGGGGGAAAAGTCTATTACCCATAAAATTGAAGTCTAATACCAACTACAAAGGGCTTGGATATGAACAAGGTTAGAAATCTAAGGCTAATAATCACTGAAAAGGGGCTAGTCGAGTCAGGATCAATTTGTCCGAAAATCCAAGGCTAACACCCCCTCCAAAAACTAAGTTCAATCATGTTTGGGGAAAAGTCTATTACCCATAAATTTGAAGTCTAATACCAACAAAAAGGGATTGGATATGAACAAGGTTAGAAATCTAAGGCTAATAATCACTTAAAAGGGGCTAGTCGAGTGAGGATCAATTTGTCTGAAAATCCAAGGCTAACACCCCCTCGAAAAACCAAGTTCAATCATGTATGGGGAAAAAGTCTATTACCCATAAATTTGAAGTCTAATACCAACTACAAGGGATTGGATATGAACAAGGTTAGAAATCGAAGGCTAATACTCATTTAAATGGTGCTCGTCGAGTCAGGATCAATTTGTTCGAAAAACCAAGGCTAACACCCCCTCGAAAAACAAAGTTCAATCATGTTTGGGGGAAAAGTCTATTGCCCATAAATTTGATGTCTAATACCAACTAGAAAGGGCTTGGATATGAACAAGGTTAGAAAACTAAGGGTAATACTCATTTAAATGGGGCTCGTCGAGTCGGGATCAATTTGTCCGAAAATCCAAGGCTAACACCCCCTCCAAAAACCAAGTTCAATCATGTTTGGGGGAAAAGTCTATTACCCATAAAATTGAAGGCTAATACCAACAAAAAGGGCTTGGATATGAACAAGGTTAGAAATCTAAGGCTAATAATCACTTAAAACGGGCTAGTCGAGTCAGGATCAATTTGTCCGAAAATCCAAGGCTAACACCCCCTCGAAAAACCAAGTTCAATCAGGTTTGCGGAAAAACTCTATTACCCATAAAACTGAAGTCTAATACCAACTAGAAAGGGATTGGATATGAATAAGGTTAGAAATCTAAGGCTAATACTCATTTAAATGGGGCTCCTCAAGTCAGGATCAAGTTGTCCGAAAATCCAAGGCTAACACCCCCTCCAAAAACCAAGTTCAATCATGTTTGGGGAAAAAGTCTATTACCCATAAATTTGAAGTCTAATACCAACTACAAAGGGCTAGGATATGAACATGGTTAGAAATCTAAGGCTAATAATCACTGAAAAGGGGCTAGTCGAGTTAGGATCAATTTGTCCGAAAATCCAAGGCAAACACCCCCTCGAAAAACCAAGTTCAATAATGTTTGGGGGAAAAGTCTATTACCCATAAATTTGAAGTCTAATACCAACTAGAAAGGGATTGGATATGAACAAGGTTATAAATCTAAGGCTAATACTCATTTAAATAGGGCTCTTCGAGTCAGGATCAATTTGTCCGAAAATCCAAGGCTAACACCCCCTGCAAAAACCAAGTTCAATCATGTTTGGGGAAAAAGTCTATTACCCATAAATTTGAAGTCTAATACCAACTAGAAAGGGATTGGATATGAACAAGGTTAGAAATCTAAGGCTAATACTCATTTAAATGGGGCTCGTCAAGTCAGGATCAAGTTGTCCAAAAATCCAAGGCTAACACCCCCTCCAAAAACCAAGTCCAATCATGTTTGGGGGAAAAGTCTATTACCCATAAAATTGAAGTCTAATACCAACTACAAAGGGCTTGGATATGAACAAGGTTAGAAATCTAAGGCTAATAATCACTTAAAAGGGGCTAGCCGAGTCAGGATCAAATTGTTCGAAAATCCAAGGCTAATAACACCCCCTCCAAAAACCAAGTTCAATCATGTTTGGGGAAATGTCTATTACCCATAAATTTGAAATCTAATACCAACTAAAAGGGATTGGATATGAACAAGGTTAGAAATCTACGGCTAATAATCACTTAAAAGGGGCTAGTCGAGTCAGGATCAATTTGTCCAAAAATCCAAGGCTAACACCCCCTCGAAAAACCAAGTTCAATCATGTTTGGGGGAAAAGTCTATTACCCATAAAATTGAAGTCTAATACCAACTACAAAGGGCTTGGATATGAACAAGGTTAGAAATCTAAGGCTAATAATCACTGAAAAGGGGCTAGTCGAGTCAGGATCAATTTGTCCGAAAATCCAAGGCTAACACCCCCTCCAAAAACTAAGTTCAATCATGTTTGGGGAAAAGTCTATTACCCATAAATTTGAAGTCTAATACCAACAAAAAGGGATTGGATATGAACAAGGTTAGAAATCTAAGGCTAATAATCACTTAAAAGGGGCTAGTCGAGTGAGGATCAATTTGTCTGAAAATCCAAGGCTAACACCCCCTCGAAAAACCAAGTTCAATCATGTATGGGGAAAAAGTCTATTACCCATAAATTTGAAGTCTAATACCAACTACAAGGGATTGGATATGAACAAGGTTAGAAATCGAAGGCTAATACTCATTTAAATGGTGCTCGTCGAGTCAGGATCAATTTGTTCGAAAAACCAAGGCTAACACCCCCTCGAAAAACAAAGTTCAATCATGTTTGGGGGAAAAGTCTATTGCCCATAAATTTGATGTCTAATACCAACTAGAAAGGGCTTGGATATGAACAAGGTTAGAAAACTAAGGGTAATACTCATTTAAATGGGGCTCGTCGAGTCGGGATCAATTTGTCCGAAAATCCAAGGCTAACACCCCCTCCAAAAACCAAGTTCAATCATGTTTGGGGGAAAAGTCTATTACCCATAAAATTGAAGGCTAATACCAACAAAAAGGGCTTGGATATGAACAAGGTTAGAAATCTAAGGCTAATAATCACTTAAAACGGGCTAGTCGAGTCAGGATCAATTTGTCCGAAAATCCAAGGCTAACACCCCCTCGAAAAACCAAGTTCAATCAGGTTTGCGGAAAAACTCTATTACCCATAAAACTGAAGTCTAATACCAACTAGAAAGGGATTGGATATGAATAAGGTTAGAAATCTAAGGCTAATACTCATTTAAATGGGGCTCCTCAAGTCAGGATCAAGTTGTCCGAAAATCCAAGGCTAACACCCCCTCCAAAAACCAAGTTCAATCATGTTTGGGGGAAAAGTCTATTACCCATAAAATTGAAGGCTAATACCAACTAAAAGGGCTTGGATATGAACAAGGTTAGAAATCTAATGCTAATACTCACTTAAAAGGGGCTAGTCGAGTGAGGATCAATTTGTCCGAAAATCCAAGGCTAACACCCCCTCGAAAAACCAAGTTCAATCATGTTTGGGGAAAAAGTCTATTACCCATAAATTTGAATTCTAATACCAACTACAAGGGATTGGATATGAACAAGGTTAGAAATCGAAGGCTAATACTCATTTAAATGGGGCTCGTCGAGTCAGGATCAATTTGTTCGAAAAACCAAGGCTAACACCCCCTCGAAAAACCAAGTTCAATAATGTTTGGGGGAAAAGTCTATTACCCATAAATTTGAAGTCTAATACCAACTAGAAAGGGATTGGATATGAACAAGGTTAAAAATCTAAGGCTAATGCTCATTGAAATGGGGCTCGTCGAGTCAGGATCAATTTGTCCGAAAATCCAAGGCTAACACCCCCTCAAAAAACCAAGTTCAATCAGGTTTGCGGAAAAAGTCTATTACCCATAAAACTGAAGTCTAATACCAACTAGAAAGGGATTGGATATGAATAAGGTTAGAAATCTAAGGCTAATACTCATTTAAATGGGGCTCCTCAAGTCAGGATCAAGTTGTCCGAAAATCCAAGGCTAACACCCCCTCCAAAAACCAAGTTCAATCATGTTTGGGGGAAAAGTCTATTACCCATAAAATTGAAGGCTAATACCAACTAAAAGGGCTTGGATATGAACAAGGTTAGAAATCTAATGCTAATACTCACTTAAAAGGGGCTAGTCGAGTGAGGATCAATTTGTCCGAAAATCCAAGGCTAACACCCCCTCGAAAAACCAAGTTCAATAATGTTTGGGGGGAAAGTCTATTACCCATAAATTTGAAGTCTAATACCAACTAGAAAGGGATTGGATATGAACAAGGTTAAAAATCTAAAGCTAATGCTCATTGAAATGGGGCTCGTCGAGTCAGGATCAATTTGTCCGAAAATCCAAGGCTAACACCCTCTCGAAAAACCAGTTCAATCATGTTTGGGGAAAAAGTCTATTACCCATAAAATTGAAGTCTAATACCAACTACAAAGGGCTTGGATATGAACAAGGTTAGAAATCTAAGGCTAATAATCACTTAAAAGTGGCTAGTCGAGTCAGGATCAATTTGTCCGAAAATCCAAGGGTAACACCCCCTCGAAAAACCAAGTTCAATCATGTTTGGGGAAAAAGTCTATTACCCATAAATTTGAAGTCTAATACCAACTATAAAGGGCTAGGATATGAACATGGTTAGAAATCTAAGGCTAATAATCACTGAAAAGGGGCTAGTCGAGTTAGGATCAATTTGTCCGAAAATCCAAGGCTAACACCCCCTCGAAAAACCAAGTTCAATAATGTTTGGGGGAAAAGTCTATTACCCATAAATTTGAAGTCTAATACCAACTAGAAAGGGATTGGATATGAACAAGGTTAAAAATCTAAGGCTAATGCTCATTGAAATGGGGCTCGTCGAGTCAGGATCAATTTGTCCGAAAATTCAAGGCTACCACCCTCTCGAAAAACCAGTTCAATCATGTTTGGGGAAAAAGTCTATTACCCATAAAACTGAAGTCTAATACCAACTAGAAAGGGATTGGATATGAATAAGGTTAGAAATCTAAGGCTAATACTCATTTAAATGGGGCTCCTCAAGTCAGGATCAAGTTGTCCGAAAATCCAAGGCTAACACCCCCTCCAAAAACCAAGTTCAATCATGTTTGGGGGAAAAGTCTATTACCCATAAAATTGAAGGCTAATACCAACTAAAAGGGTTTGGATATGAACAAGGTTAGAAATCTAATGCTAATACTCACTTAAAAGGGGCTAGTCGAGTGAGGATCAATTTGTCCGAAAATCCAAGGCTAACACCCCCTCGAAAAACCAAGTTCAATAATGTTTGGGGGGAAAGTCTATTACCCATAAATTTGAAGTCTAATACCAACTAGAAAGGGATTGGATATGAACAAGGTTAAAAATCTAAGGCTAATGCTCATTGAAATGGGGCTCGTCGAGTCAGGATCAATTTGTCCGAAAATCCAAGGCTAACACCCCCTCCAAAAACCAAGTTCAATCATGTTTGGGGGAAAAGTCTATTACCCATAAATTTGAAGTCTAATACCAACTAAAAGGGATTGGATATGAACAAGGTTAGAAATCTAAGGCTAATAATCACTTAAAAGGGGCTAGTCGAGTGAGGATCAATTTGTCTGAAAATCCAAGGCTAACACCCCCTCCAAAAACCAAGTTCAATCTTGTTTGGGGAAAAAGTCTATTACCCATAAATTTAAAGTCTAATACCAACTAAAAGGGATTGGATATGAACAAGGTTAGAAATCGAAGGCTAATACTCATTTAAATGGGGCTCGTCGAGTCAGGATCAATTTGTCTGAAAATCCAAGGCTAACACCCCCTCGAAAAACCAAGTTCAATTATGTTTGGGGGAAAAGTCTATTACCCATAAAATTGAAGTCTAATAACAACTACAAAGGGCTTGGATATGAACAAGGTTAGAAATATAAGGCTAATAATCACTTAAAAGGGGCTAATCGAGTCAGGATCAATTTATCCGAAAATCCAAGGCTAATAACACCCCCACCAAAAACAAAGTTCAATCATGTTTGGGGGAAAAGTCTATTACCCATAAAATTGAAGTCTAATACCAGCTACAAAGGGCTTGGATATGAACAAGGTTAGAAATCTAAGGTTAATAATCACTTAAAACGGGCTAGTCGAGTCAGGATCAATTTGTCCGAAAATCCAAGGCTAACACCCCCTCGAAAAACCAAGTTCAATCATGTTTGGGGAAAAGTCTATTACCAATAAATTTGAAGTCTAATACCAACTAGAAAGGGATTGGATATGAACAAGGTTAAAAATCTAAGGCTAATGCTCATTGAAATGGGGCTCGTCGAGTCAGGATCAATTTGTCCTAAAATCCAAGGCTAACACCCTCTCGAAAAACCAAGTTCAATCATGTTTGGGGAAAAAGTCTATTACCCATAAAATTGAAGTCTAATACCAACTACAAAGGGCTTGGATATGAACAAGGTTAAAAATCTAAGGCTAATGCTCATTGAAATGGGGCTCGTCGAGTCAGGATCAATTTGTCCTAAAATCCAAGGCTAACACCCTCTCGAAAAACCAAGTTCAATCATGTTTGGGGAAAAAGTCTATTACCCATAAAATTGAAGTCTAATACCAACTACAAAGGGCTTGGATATGAACAAGGTTAGAAATCTAAGGCTAATAATCACTTAAAAGTGGCTAGTCGAGTCAGGATCAATTTGTCCGAAAATCCAAGGCTAACACCCCCTCGAAAAACCAAGTTCAATCATGTTTGGGGAAAAAGTCTATTACCCATAAATTTGAAGTCTAATACCAACTACAAAGGGCTAGGATATGAACATGGTTAGAAATCTAAGGCTAATAATCACTGAAAAGGGGCTAGTCGAGTTAGGTTCAATTTGTCCGAAAATCCAAGGCAAACACCCCCTCGAAAAACCAAGTTCAATAATGTTTGGGGGAAAAGTCTATTACCCATAAATTTGAAGTCTAATACCAACTAGAAAGGGATTGGATATGAACAAGGTTATAAATCTAAGGCTAATACTCATTTAAATAGGGCTCGTCGAGTCAGGATCAATTTGTCCGAAAATCCAAGGCTAACACCCCCTGCAAAAACCAAGTTCAATCATGTTTGGGGAAAAAGTCTATTACCCATAAATTTGAAGTCTAATACCAACTAGAAAGGGATTGGATATGAACAAGGTTAGAAATCTAAGGCTAATACTCATTTAAATGGGGCTCGTCAAGTCAGGATCAAGTTGTCCGAAAATCCAAGGCTAACACACCCTCCAAAAACCAAGTCCAATCATGTTTGGGGGAAAAGTCTATTACCCATAAAATTGAAGTCTAATACCAACTACAAAGGGCTTGGATATGAACAAGGTTAGAAATCTAAGGCTAATAATCACTTAAAAGGGGCTAGCCGAGTCAGGATCAAATTGTTCGAAAATCCAAGGCTAATAACACCCCCTCCAAAAACCAAGTTCAATCATGTTTGGGGAAATGTCTATTACCCATAAATTTGAAATCTAATACCAACTAAAAGGGATTGGATATGAACAAGGTTAGAAATCTAAGGCTAATAATCACTTAAAAGGGGCTAGTCGAGTCAGGATCAATTTGTCCAAAAATCCAAGGCTAACACCCCCTCGAAAAACCAAGTTCAATCATGTTTGGGGGAAAAGTCTATTACCCATAAAATTGAAGTCTAATACCAACTACAAAGGGCTTGGATATGAACAAGGTTAGAAATCTAAGGCTAATAATCACTGAAAAGGGGCTAGTCGAGTCAGGATCAATTTGTCCGAAAATCCAAGGCTAACACCCCCTCCAAAAACTAAGTTCAATCATGTTTGGGGAAAAGTCTATTACCCATAAATTTGAAGTCTAATACCAACAAAAAGGGATTGGATATGAACAAGGTTAGAAATCTAAGGCTAATAATCACTTAAAAGGGGCTAGTCGAGTGAGGATCAATTTGTCTGAAAATCCAAGGCTAACACCCCCTCGAAAAACCAAGTTCAATCATGTATGGGGAAAAAGTCTATTACCCATAAATTTGAAGTCTAATACCAACTACAAGGGATTGGATATGAACAAGGTTAGAAATCGAAGGCTAATACTCATTTAAATGGTGCTCGTCGAGTCAGGATCAATTTGTTCGAAAAACCAAGGCTAACACCCCCTCGAAAAACAAAGTTCAATCATGTTTGGGGGAAAAGTCTATTGCCCATAAATTTGATGTCTAATACCAACTAGAAAGGGCTTGGATATGAACAAGGTTAGAAAACTAAGGGTAATACTCATTTAAATGGGGCTCGTCGAGTCGGGATCAATTTGTCCGAAAATCCAAGGCTAACACCCCCTCCAAAAACCAATTTCAATCATGTTTGGGGGAAAAGTCTATTACCCATAAAATTGAAGGCTAATACCAACAAAAAGGGCTTGGATATGAACAAGGTTAGAAATCTAAGGCTAATAATCACTTAAAACGGGCTAGTCGAGTCAGGATCAATTTGTCCGAAAATCCAAGGCTAACACCCCCTCGAAAAACCAAGTTCAACCAGGTTTGCGGAAAAAGTCTATTACCCATAAAACTGAAGTCTAATACCAACTAGAAAGGGATTGGATATGAATAAGGTTAGAAATCTAAGGCTAATACTCATTTAAATGGGGCTCCTCAAGTCAGGATCAAGTTGTCCGAAAATCCAAGGCTAACACCCCCTCCAAAAACCAAGTTCAATCATGTTTGGGGGAAAAGTCTATTACCCATAAATTTGAAGTCTAATACCAACTAGAAAGGGATTGGATATGAACAAGGTTAAAAATCTAAGTCTAATGCTCATTGAAATGGGGCTCGTCGAGTCAGGATCAATTTGTCCGAAAATCCAAGGCTAACACCCCCTCAAAAAACCAAGTTCAATCAGGTTTGCGGAAAAAGTCTATTACCCATAAAATTGAAGTCTAATACCAACTAGAAAGGGATTGGATATGAATAAGGTTAGAATTCTAAGGCTAATACTCATTTAAATGGGGCTCCTCAAGTCAGGATCAAGTTGTCCGAAAATCCAAGGCTAACACCCCCTCCAAAAACAAAGTTCAATCATGTTTGGGGGAAAAGTCTATTACCCATAAAATTGAAGGCTAATACCAACTAAAAGTGCTTGGATATGAACAAGGTTAGAAATCTAATGCTAATACTCACTTAAAAGGGGCTAGTCGAGTGAGGATCAATTTGTCCGAAAATCCAAGGCTAACACCCCCTCGAAAAACCAAGTTCAATCATGTTTGGGGAAAAAGTCTATTACCCATAAATTTGAAGTCTAATACCAACTACAAGGGATTGGATATGAACAAGGTTAGAAATCGAAGGCTAATACTCATTTAAATGGGGCTCGTCGAGTCAGGATCAATTTGTTCGAAAAACCAAGGCTAACACCCCCTCGAAAAACCAAGTTCAATAATGTTTGGGGGAAAAGTCTATTACCCATAAATTTGAAGTCTAATACCAACTAGAAAGGGATTGGATATGAACAAGGTTAAAAATCTAAGGCTAATGCTCATTGAAATGGGGCTCGTCGAGTCAGGATCAATTTGTCCGAAAATCCAAGGCTAACACCCCCTCAAAAAACCAAGTTCAATCAGGTTTGCGGAAAAAGTCTATTACCCATAAAACTGAAGTCTAATACCAACTAGAAAGGGATTGGATATGAATAAGGTTAGAAATCTAAGGCTAATACTCATTTAAATGGGGCTCCTCAAGTCAGGATCAAGTTGTCCGAAAATCCAAGGCTAACACCCCCTCCAAAAACCAAGTTCAATCATGTTTGGGGGAAAAGTCTATTACCCATAAAATTGAAGGCTAATACCAACTAAAAGGGCTTGGATATGAACAAGGTTAGAAATCTAATGCTAATACTCACTTAAAAGGGGCTAGTCGAGTGAGGATCAATTTGTCCGAAAATCCAAGGCTAACACCCCCTCGAAAAACCAAGTTCAATAATGTTTGGGGGGAAAGTCTATTACCCATAAATTTGAAGTCTAATACCAACTAGAAAGGGATTGGATATGAACAAGGTTAAAAATCTAAGGCTAATGCTCATTGAAATGGGGCTCGTCGAGTCAGGATCAATTTGTCCGAAAATCCAAGGCTAACACCCTCTCGAAAAACCAGTTCAATCATGTTTAGGGAAAAAGTCTATTACCCATAAAATTGAAGTCTAATACCAACTACAAAGGGCTTGGATATGAACAAGGTTAGAAATCTAAGGCTAATAATCACTTAAAAGTGGCTAGTCGAGTCAGGATCAATTTGTCCGAAAATCCAAGGCTAACACCCCCTCGAAAAACCAAGTTCAATCATGTTTGGGGAAAAAGTCTATTACCCATAAATTTGAAGTCTAATACCAACTACAAGGGATTGGATATGAACAAGGTTAGAAATCGAAGGCTATTACTCATTTAAATGGTGCTCGTCGAGTCAGGATCAATTTGTTCGAAAAACCAAGGCTAACACCCCCTCGAAAAACAAAGTTCAATCATGTTTGGGGGAAAAGTCTATTGCCCATAAATTTGATGTCTAATACCAACTAGAAAGGGCTTGGATATGAACAAGGTTAGAAAACTAAGGGTAATACTCATTTAAATGGGGCTCGTCGAGTCGGGATCAATTTGTCCGAAAATCCAAGGCTAACACCCCCTCCAAAAACCAAGTTCAATCATGTTTGGGGGAAAAGTCTATTACCCATAAAATTGAAGGCTAATACCAACAAAAAGGGCTTGGATATGAACAAGGTTAGAAATCTAAGGCTAATAATCACTTAAAACGGGCTAGTCGAGTCAGGATCAATTTGTCCGAAAATCCAAGGCTAACACCCCCTCGAAAAACCAAGTTCAACCAGGTTTGTGGAAAAAGTCTATTACCCATAAAACTGAAGTCTAATACCAACTAGAAAGGGATTGGATATGAATAAGGTTAGAAATCTAAGGCTAATACTCATTTAAATGGGGCTCCTCAAGTCAGGATCAAGTTGTCCGAAAATCCAAGGCTAACACCCCCTCCAAAAACCAAGTTCAATCATGTTTGGGGGAAAAGTCTATTACCCATAAAATTGAAGGCTAATACCAACTAAAAGGTCTTGGATATGAACAAGGTTAGAAATCTAATGCTAATACTCACTTAAAAGGGGCTAGTCGAGTGAGGATCAATTTGTCCGAAAATCCAAGGCTAACACCCCCTCGAAAAACCAAGTTCAATCATGTTTGGGGAAAAAGTCTATTACCCATAAATTTGAAGTCTAATACCAACTACAAGGGATTGGATATGAACAAGGTTAGAAATCGAAGGCTAATACTCATTTAAATGGGGCTCGTCGAGTCAGGATCAATTTGTTCGAAAAACCAAGGCTAACACCCCCTCGAAAAACCAAGTTCAATAATGTTTGGGGGAAAAGTCTATTACCCATAAATTTGAAGTCTAATACCAACTAGAAAGGGATTGGATATGAACAAGGTTAAAAATCTAAGGCTAATGCTCATTGAAATGGGGCTCGTCGAGTCAGGATCAATTTGTCCGAAAATCCAAGGCTAACACCCCCTCGAAAAACCAAGTTCAATCAGGTTTGCGGAAAAAGTCTATTACCCATAAAACTGAAGTCTAATACCAACTAGAAAGGGATTGGATATGAATAAGGTTAGAAATCTAAGGCTAATACTCATTTAAATGGGGCTCCTCAAGTCAGGATCAAGTTGTCCGAAAATCCAAGGCTAACACCCCCTCCAAAAACCAAGTTCAATCATGTTTGGGGGAAAAGTCTATTACCCATAAAATTGAAGGCTAATACCAACTAAAAGGGCTTGGATATGAACAAGGTTAGAAATCTAATGCTAATACTCACTTAAAAGGGGCTAGTCGAGTGAGGATCAATTTGTCCGAAAATCCAAGGCTAACACCCCCTCGAAAAACCAAGTTCAATAATGTTTGGGGGGAAAGTCTATTACCCATAAATTTGAAGTCTAATACCAACTAGAAAGGGATTGGATATGAACAAGGTTAAAAATCTAAGGCTAATGCTCATTGAAATGGGGCTCGTCGAGTCAGGATCAATTTGTCCGAAAATCCAAGGCTAACACCCTCTCGAAAAACCAGTTCAATCATGTTTGGGGAAAAAGTCTATTACCCATAAAATTGAAGTCTAATACCAACTACAAAGGGCTTGGATATGAACAAGGTTAGAAATCTAAGGCTAATAATCACTTAAAAGTGGCTAGTCGAGTCAGGATCAATTTGTCCGAAAATCCAAGGCTAACACCCCCTCGAAAAACCAAGTTCAATCATGTTTGGGGAAAAAGTCTATTACCCATAAATTTGAAGTCTAATACCAACTACAAAGGGCTCGGATATGAACATGGTTAGAAATCTAAGGCTAATAATCACTGAAAAGGGGCTAGTCGAGTTAGGATCAATTTGTCCGAAAATCCAAGGCTAACACCCCCTCGAAAAACCAAGTTCAATAATGTTTGGGTGAAAAGTCTATTACCCATAAAATTGAAGTCTAATACCAACTAGAAAGGGATTGGATATGAACAAGGTTAAAAATCTAAGGCTAATGCTCATTGAAATGGGGCTCGTCGAGTCAGGATCAATTTGTCCGAAAATCCAAGGCTAACACCCTCTCGAAAAACCAGTTCAATCATGTTTGGGGAAAAAGTCTATTACCCATAAAACTGAAGTCTAATACCAACTAGAAAGGGATTGGATATGAATAAGGTTAGAAATCTAAGGCTAATACTCATTTAAATGGGGCTCCTCAAGTCAGGATCAAGTTGTCCGAAAATCCAAGGCTAACACCCCCTCCAAAAACCAAGTTCAATCATGTTTGGGGGAAAAGTCTATTACCCATAAAATTGAAGGCTAATACCAACTAAAAGGGCTTGGATATGAACAAGGTTAGAAATCTAATGCTAATACTCACTTAAAAGGGGCTAGTCGAGTGAGGATCAATTTGTCCGAAAATCCAAGGCTAACACCCCCTCGAAAAACCAAGTTCAATAATGTTTGGGGGTAAAGTCTATTACCCATAAATTTGAAGTCTAATACCAACTACAAAGGGCTAGGATATGAACATGGTTAGAAATCTAAGGCTAATAATCACTGAAAAGGGGCTAGTCGAGTTAGGATCAATTTGTCCAAAAATCCAAGGCTAACACCCCCTCGAAAAACCAAGTTCAATAATGTTTGGGGGAAAAGTCTATTACCCATAAATTTGAAGTCTAATACCAACTAGAAAGGGATTGGATATGAACAAGGTTAAAAATCTAAGGCTAATGCTCATTGAAATGGGGCTCGTCGAGTCAGGATCAATTTGTCCGAAAATCCAAGGCTAACACCCTCTCGAAAAACCAAGTTCAATTATGTTTGAGGAAAAAGTCTATTACCCATAAAATTGAAGTCTAATACCAACTACAAAGGGCTTGGATATGAACAAGGTTAGAAATCTAAGGCTAATAATCACTTAAAAGTGGCTAGTCGAGTCAGGATCAATTTGTCCGAAAATCCAAGGCTAACACCCACTCCAAAAACCAAGTTCAATCTTGTTTGGGGAAAACGTCTATTACCCATAAATTTAAAGTCTAATACCAACTAAAAGGGATTGGATATGAACAAGGTTAGAAATCTAAGGCTAATACTCATTTAAATGGGGCTCGTCGAGTTAGGATCAATTTGTCCGAAAATTCAAGGCTAACACCCCCTCGAAAAACCAAGTTCAATTATGTTTGGGGGAAAAGTCTATTACCCATAAAATTGAAGTCTAATACCAACTACAAAGGGCTTGGATATGAACAAGGTTAGAAATATAAGGCTAATAATCACTTAAAAGGGGCTAATCGAGTCAGGATCAATTTCTCCGAAAATCCAAGGCTAATAACACCCCCACCAAAAACAAAGTTCAATCATGTTTGGGGGAAAAGTCTATTACCCATAAAATTGAAGTCTAATACCAACTACAAAGGGCTATGATATGAACAAGGTTAGAAATCTAAGGTTAATAATCACTTAAAAGGGGCTAGTCGAGTCAGGATCAATTTGTCCGAAAATCCAAGGCTAACACCCCCTCGAAAAACCAAGTTCAATCATGTTTGGGGAAAAAGTCTATTACCCATAAATTTGAAGTCTAATACCAACTAAAAGGGATTGGATATGAACAAGGTTAGAAATCTAAGGCTAATAATCATTTAAAAGGGGCTAGTCGAGTGAGGATCAATTTGTCTGAAAATCCAAGGCTAACACCCCCTCGAAAAACCAAGTTCAATCTTGTTTGGGGAAAAAGTCTATTACCCATAAATTTAAAATCTAATAACAACTAAAAGGGATTGGATATGAACAAGGTTAGAAATCGAAGGCTTATACTCATTTAAATGGGGCTCGTCGAGTTAGGATCAATTTGTCCGAAAATCCAAGGCTAACACCCCCTCGAAAAACCAAGTTCAATTATGTTTGGGGGAAAATTCTATTACCCATAAAATTGAAGTCTAATACCAACTACAAAGGGCTTGGATATGAACAAGGTTAGAAATATAAGGCTAATAATCACTTAAAAGGGGCTAATCGAGTCAGGATCAATTTATCCGAAAATCCAAGAGTAATAACACCCCCACCAAAAACAAAGTTCAATCATGTTTGGGGGAAAAGTCTATTACCCATAAAATTGAAGTCTAATACCAACTATAAAGGGCTTGGATATGAACAAGGTTAGAAATCTAAGGTTAATAATCACTTAAAAGGGGCTAGTCGAGTCAAGATCAATTTCTCCGAAAATCCAAGGCTAACACCCCCTTGAAAAACCAAGTTCAATCATGTTTGGGGAAAAAGTCTATTACCCATAAATTTGAAGTCTAATACCAACTAGAAAGGGCTTGGATATGCACAAGGTTAGAAATCTAAGGCTAATACTCATTTAAATGGGGCTCGTCGAGTCAGGATCAATTTGTCTGAAAATCCAAGGCTAACACCCCCTCCAAAAACCAAGTTCAATCATGTTTGGGGAAAAAGTCTATTACCCATAAATTTAAAGTCTAATACCAACTAAAAGGGATTGGATATGAACAAGGTTAGAAATCGAAGGCTAATACTCATTTAAATGGGGCTCGTCGAGTCAGGATCAATTTGTTCGAAAAACCAAAGCTAACACCCCCTCGAAAAACCAAGTTCAATAATGTTCGGGGGAAAAGTCTATTACCCATAAATTTGATGTCTAATACCAACTAGAAAGGGCTTGGATATGAACAAGGTTAGAAATCTAAGGCTAATAATCACTTAAAAGGGGCTTGTCGAGTCAAGATCAATTTGTCCGAAAATCCAAGGCTAATAACACCCCCTCCAAAAACCAAGTTCAATCATGTTTGGGGAAAAAGTCTATTACCCATAAATTTAAAGTCTAATACCAACTAAAAGGGATTGGATATGAACAAGGTTAGAAATCGAAGGCTAATACTAATTTAAATGGGGCTCGTCGAGTCAGGATCAATTTGTTCGAAAAACCAAAGCTAACACCCCCTCGAAAAACCAAGTTCAATAATGTTTGGGGGAAAAGTCTATTACCCATAAATTTGATGTCTAATACCAACTAGAAAGGGCTTGGATATGAAAAAGGTTAGAAATCTAAGGCTAATAATCACTTAAAAGGGGCTAGTCGAGTCAGGATCAATTTGTCCGAAAATCCAAGGCTAATAACACCCCCTCCAAAAACCAAGTTCAATCATGTTTGGGGAAAAAGTCTATTACCCATAAATTTGAAGTCTAATACCAACTAAAAGGGATTGGATATGAACAAGGTTATAAATCTAAGGCTAATAATCATTTAAATAGGGCTCGTCGAGTCAGGATCAATTTGTCTGAAAATCCAAGGCTAACACCCCCTGCAAAAACCAAGTTCAATCATGTTTGGGGAAAAAGTCTATTACCCATAAATTTGAAGTCTAATACCAACTAGAAAGGGCTTGGATATGAACAAGGTTATAAATCTAAGGCTAATACTCATTTAAATGGGGCTCGTCGAGTCAGGATCAATTTATCTGAAAATTCGAGGCTAACACCCCCTCCAAAAACCAAGTTCAATCATGTTTGGGGAAAAACGTCTATTACCCATAAATTTAAAGTCTAATACCAACTAAAAGGGATTGGATATGAACAAGGTTAGAAATCGAAGGCTAATACTCATTTAAATGGGGCTCGTCGAGTCAGGATCAATTTGATCGAAAAACCAAGGATAACACCCCCTCGAAAAACCAAATTCAATAATGTTTGGGGGAAAAGTCTATTACCCATAAATTTGAAATCTAATACCAACTAAAAGGGATTGGATATGAACAAGGTTACAAATCTAAGGCTAATAATCACTTAAAAGGGGCTAGTCGAGTCAGGATCAATTTGTCCGAAAATCCAAGACTAACACCCACTCGAAAAACCAAGTTCAATCATGTTTGGGGAAAAAGTCTATTACCCCTAAATTTAAAGTCTAATACCAACTAAAAGGGATTGGATATGAACAAGGTTAGAAATCGAAGGCTAATACTCATTTAAATGGGGCTCGTCGAGTCAGGATCAATTTGTTCGAAAAACCAAGGCTAACACCCCTCCAAAAATCAAGTTCAATCATGTTTGGGGAAAAAGTCTATTACCCATAAATTTAAAGTCTAATACCAACTAAAAGGGATTGGATATGAACAAGGTTTGAAATCGAAGGCAAATACTCATTTAAATGGGGCTCGTCGAGTCAGGATCAATTTGTCCGAAAATCCAAGGCTAACACCCCCTCCAAAAACAAAGTTCAATCATGTTTGGTGGAAAAGTCTATTACCCATAAATTTGAAGTCTAATACCAACTAGAAAGGGCTTGGATATGAACAAGGTTAGAAATCTAAGGCTAATACTCATTTAAATGGGGCTCGTCGAGTCAGGATCAATTTGTCTGAAAATCCAAGGCTAACACCCCCTCCAAAAACCAAGTTCAATCATGTTTGGGGAAAAAGTCTATTACCCATAAATTTAAAGTCTAATACCAACTAAAAGGGTTGGATATGAACAAGGTTAGAAATCGAAGGCTAATACTAATTTAAATGGGACTCGTCGAGTCAGGATCCATTTGTTCGAAAAACCAAAGCTAACACCCCCTCGAAAAACCAAGTTCAATAATGTTTGGGGGAAAAGTCTATTACCCATAAATTTGATGTCTAATACCAACTAGAAAGGGCTTGGATATGAACAAGGTTAGAAATCTAAGGCTAATAATCACTTAAAAGGGGCTAGTCGAGTCAGGATCAATTTGTCCGAAAATCCAAGACTAACACCCACTCGAAAAACCAAGTTCAATCATGTTTGGGGAAAAAGTCTATTACCCATAAATTTAAAGTCTAATACCAACTAAAAGGGATTGGATATGAACAAGGTTAGAAATCGAAGGCTAATACTCATTTAAATGGGGCTCGTCGAGTCAGGATCAATTTGTTCGAAAAACCAAGGCTAACACCCACTCGAAAAACAAAGTTCAATCATGTTTGGGGGAAAAGTCTATTACCCATAAATTTGATGTCTAATACCAACTAGAAATGGCTTGGATATGAACAAGGTTAGAAAACTAAGGGTAATACTCATTTAAATGGGCTCGTCGAGTCAGGATCAAATTGTCCGAAAATCAAAGGCGAACACCCCCTCCAAAAACCAAGTTCAATCATGTTTTGGGGAAAAGTCTATTACCCATAAAATTGAAGTTTAATACCAACTACAAAGGGCTTGGATATGAACAAGGTTAGAAATCTAAGGCTAATAATCACTTAAAAGAGGCTAGTCGAGTCAGGATCAATTTGTCCAAAAATCCAAGGCTAATAACACCCCCTCCAAAAACCAAATTCAATCATGTTTGGGGAAAAAGTCTATTACCCATAAATTTGAAGTCTAATACCAACTAAAAGGGATTGGATATGAACAAGGTTAGAAATCTAAGGCTAATACTCATTTAAATAGGGCTCGTCGAGTCAGGATCAATTTGTCCGAAAATCCAAGGCTAACACCCCCTCCAAAAACCAAATTCAATCATGTTTGGGGAAAAAGTCTATTACCCATAAATTTGAAGTCTAATACCAACTAAAAGGGATTGGATATGAAACAGGTTAGAAATCTAAGGCTAATACTCATTTAAATAGGGCTCGTCGAGTCAGGATCAATTTGTCCGAAAATCCAAGGCTAACACCCCATCCAAAAACAAAGTTCAATCATGTTTGGTGGAAAAGTCTATTACCCATCAATTTGAAGTCTAATACCAACTAGAAAGGGATTGGATATGAACAAGTTTAGAAATCTATGGGTAATACTCATTTAAATAGGGCTCGTCGAGTCAGGATCAATTTGTCTGAAAATCCAATGCTAACACCCCCTCGAAAAACCAAGTTCAATCATGTTTGGGGAAAAACGTCTATTACCCATAAATTTAAAGTCTAATACCAACTAAAAGGGATTGGATATGAACAAGGTTAGAAATCGAAGGCTAATACTCATTTAAATGGGGCTCGTCGAGTCAGGATCAATTTGTTCGAAAAACCAAAGCTAACACCCCCTCGAAAAACCAAGTTCAATAATGTTTGGGGGAAAAGTCTATTACCCATAAATTTGATGTCTAATACCAACTAGAAATAGCTTGGATATGAACAAGGTTAGAAATATAAGGCTAATAATCACTTAAAAGGGGCTAGTCGAGTCAGGATCAATTTGTCCGAAAATCCAAGGCTAATAACACCCCCTCCAAAAACCAAGTTCAATCATGTTTGGGGAAAAAGTCTATTACCCATAAATTTGAAGTCTAATACCAACTAAAAGGGATTGGATATGAACAAGTTTAGAAATCTATGGGTAATACTCATTTAAATAGGGCTCGTCGAGTCAGGATCAATTTGTCTGAAAATCCAATGCTAACACCCCCTCGAAAAACCAAGTTCAATCTTGTTTGGGGAAAAAGTCTATTACCCATAAATTTAAAATCTAATACCAACTAAAAGGGATGGGATATGAACAAGGTTAGAAATTGAAGTCTAATACTCATTTAAATGGGGCTCGTCGAGTTAGGATCAATTTGTCCGAAAATCCAAGGCTAACACCCCCTCGAAAAACCAAGTTCAATTATGTTTGGGGGAAAAGTCTATTACCCAT
This sequence comes from Salix purpurea, assembly GCA_027405865.1. NCBI lineage: Eukaryota > Viridiplantae > Streptophyta > Magnoliopsida > Malpighiales > Salicaceae > Salix > Salix purpurea. The sequence goes on along the minus strand of JAOWLH010000036.1, from coordinate 5,739,144 downwards.
AAAATTGAAGTCTAATACCAACTACAAAGGGCTTGGATATGAACAAGGTTAGAAATATAAGGCTAATAATCACTTAAAAGGGGCTAATCGAGTCAGGATCAATTTATCCGAAAATCCAAGAGTAATAACACCCCCACCAAAAACAAAGTTCAATCATGTTTGGGGGAAAAGTCTATTACCCATAAAATTGAAGTCTAATACCAACTATAAAGGGCTTGGATATGAACAAGGTTAGAAATCTAAGGTTAATAATCACTTAAAAGGGGCTAGTCGAGTCAAGATCAATTTCTCCGAAAATCCAAGGCTAACACCCCCTCGAAAAACCAAGTTCAATCATGTTTGGGGAAAAAGTCTATTACCCATAAATTTGAAGTCTAATACCAACTAGAAAGGGCTTGGATATGAACAAGGTTAGAAATCTAAGGCTAATACTCATTTAAATGGGGCTCGTCGAGTCAGGATCAATTTGTCTGAAAATCCAAGGCTAACACCCCCTCCAAAAACCAAGTTCAATCATGTTTGGGGAAAAAGTCTATTACCCATAAATTTAAAGTCTAATACCAACTAAAAGGGATTGGATATGAACAAGGTTAGAAATCGAAGGCTAATACTCATTTAAATGGGGCTCGTCGAGTCAGGATCAATTTGTTCGAAAAACCAAAGCTAACACCCCCTCGAAAAACCAAGTTCAATAATGTTCGGGGGAAAAGTCTATTACCCATAAATTTGATGTCTAATACCAACTAGAAAGGGCTTGGATATGAACAAGGTTAGAAATCTAAGGCTAATAATCACTTAAAAGGGGCTAGTCGAGTCAGGATCAATTTGTCCGAAAATCCAAGGCTAATAACACCCCCTCCAAAAACCAAGTTCAATCATGTTTGGGGAAAAAGTCTATTACCCATAAATTTAAAGTCTAATACCAACTAAAAGGGATTGGATATGAACAAGGTTAGAAATCGAAGGCTAATACTAATTTAAATGGGGCTCGTCGAGTCAGGATCAATTTGTTCGAAAAACCAAAGCTAACACCCCCTCGAAAAACCAAGTTCAATAATGTTTGGGGGAAAAGTCTATTACCCATAAATTTGATGTCTAATACCAACTAGAAAGGGCTTGGATATGAAAAAGGTTAGAAATCTAAGGCTAATAATCACTTAAAAGGGGCTAGTCGAGTCAGGATCAATTTGTCCGAAAATCCAACGCTAATAACACCCCCTCCAAAAACCAAGTTCAATCATGTTTGGGGAAAAAGTCTATTACCCATAAATTTGAAGTCTAATACCAACTAAAAGGGATTGGATATGAACAAGGTTATAAATCTAAGGCTAATACTCATTTAAATAGGGCTCGTCGAGTCAGGATCAATTTGTCCGAAAATCCAAGGCTAACACCCCCTGCAAAAACCAAGTTCAATCATGTTTGGGGAAAAAGTCTATTACCCATAAATTTGAAGTCTAATACCAACTAGAAAGGGCTTGGATATGAACAAGGTTAGAAATCTAAGGCTAATACTCATTTAAATGGGGCTCGTCGAGTCAGGATCAATTTATCTGAAAATCCAAGGCTAACACCCCCTCCAAAAACCAAGTTCAATCATGTTTGGGAAAAAACGTCTATTACCCATAAATTTAAAGTCTAATACCAACTAAAAGGGATTGGATATGAACAAGGTTAGAAATCGAAGGCTAATACTCATTTAAATGGGGCTCGTCGAGTCAGGATCAATTTGTTCGAAAAACCAAGGATAACACCCCCTCGAAAAACCAAATTCAATAATGTTTGGGGGAAAAGTCTATTACCCATAAATTTGAAGTCTAATACCAACTAAAAGGGATTGGATATGAACAAGGTTAGAAATCTAAGGCTAATAATCACTTAAAAGGGGCTAGTCGAGTCAGGATCAATTTGTCCGAAAATCCAAGCCTAACACCCACTCGAAAATCCAAGTTCAATCATGTTTGGGGAAAAAGTCTATTACCCCTAAATTTAAAGTCTAATACCAACTAAAAGGGATTGGATATGAACAAGGTTAGAAATCGAAGGCTAATACTCATTTAAATGGGGCTCGTCGAGTCAGGATCAATTTGTTCGAAAAACCAAAGCTAACACCCCCTCGAAAAACCAAGTTCAATAATGTTTGGGGGAAAAGTCTATTACCCATAAATTTGAAGTCTAATACCAACTAAAAGGGATTGGATATGAACAAGGTTAGAAATCTAAGGCTAATACTCATTTAAATAGGGCTCGTCGAGTCAGGATCAATTTGTCCGAAAATCCAAGGCTAACACCCCCTCCAAAAACCAAGTTCAATCATGTTTGGGGAAAAAGTCTATTACCCATAAATTTGAAGTCTAATACCAACTAGAAAGGGCTTGGATATGAACAAGGTTAGAAATCTAAGGCTAATACTCATTTAAATGGGGCTCGTCGAGTCAGGATCAATTTATCTGAAAATCCAAGGCTAACACCCCCTCCAAAAACCAAGTTCAATCATGTTTGGGGAAAAATGTCTATTAGCCATAAATTTAAAGTCTAATACCAACTAAAAGGGATTGGATATGAACAAGGTTAGAAATCGAAGGCTAATACTCATTTAAATGGGGCTCGTCGAGTCAGGATCAATTTGATCGAAAAACCAAGGATAACACCCCCTCGAAAAACCAAATTCAATAATGTTTGGGGGAAAAGTCTATTACCCATAAATTTGAAGTCTAATACCAACTAAAAGGGATTGGATATGAACAAGGTTACAAATCTAAGGCTAATAATCACTTAAAAGGGGCTAGTCGAGTCAGGATCAATTTGTCCGAAAATCCAAGACTAACACCCCCTCCAAAAACCAAGTTCAATCATGTTTGGGGGAAAAGTCTATTACCCATAAAATTGAAGTTTAATTCCAACTACAAAGGGCTTGGATATGAACAAGGTTAGAAATCTAAGGCTAATAATCACTTAAAAGGGGCTAGTCGAGTCAGGATCAATTTGTCCAAAAATCCAAGGCTAATAACACCCCCTCGAAAAACCAAGTTCAATCATGTTTGGGGGAAAAGTCTATTACCCATAAAATTGAAGTCTAATACCAACTACAAAGGGCTTGGATATGAACAAGGTTTGAAATCAAAGGTTAATAATCAATTAAATTAGGCTAGTCGAGTCAGGATCAATTTGTCCGAAAATCCAAGGCTAACACCCCCTTGAAAAACCAAGTACAATCATGTTTGGAGAAAAAGTCTATTACCCATAAATTTGAAGTCTAATACCAACTAAAAGGGATTGGATATGAACAAGGTTAGAAATCTAAGGCTAATAGTCATTTAAATGGGGCTCGTCGTGTCTGGATCAATTTGTCAGAAAATCCAAGGCTAACACCCCCTCAAAAACAAAGTTCAATCATGTTTGGGGGAAAAGTCTATTACCCATTAAATTGAAGTCTAATACCAACTACAAAGGGCTTGGATATGAACAAGCTTAGAAATATAAGGCTAATAATCACTTAAAAGGGGCTAGTCGAGTCAGGATCAATTTGTCTGAAAATCCAAGGCTAACACCCCATCGAAAAACCAAGTTCAATCATGTTTGGGGAAAAAGTCTATTACCCATAAATTTGAAGTCTAATACCAACTAAAAGGGATTGGATATGAACAAGGTTAGAAATCTAAGGCTAATAGTCATTTAAATGGGGCTCGTCTTGTCAGGATCAATTTGTCCGAAAATCCAAGACTAACACCCCCTCGAAAAACAAAGTTTAATCATGTTTGGGGAAAAAGTCTATTACCCATAAATTTGAAGTCTAATACCAACTAAAAGGGCTTGGATATGAACAACGTTATATATCTAAGGCTAATACTCATTTAAATGGGGCTCGTCGAGTCATGATCAATTTGTCCGAAAATCCAAGGCTAACACCCCCTCGAAAAACAAAGTTCAATCATGTTTGGGGGAAAAGTCTATTACCCATAAATTTGAAGTCTAATACCAACTCAAAGGGCTTGGATATGAACAATGTTAGAAATCTAAGGCTAATACTCATTTAATGGGGCTCGTCGAGTCATGATCAATTTGTCCGAAAATCCAAGACTAATACCCCCTCCAAAAACCAAGTTCAATCATGTTTGGGTAAGAGTCTATTACCCATAAAATTAAAGTTTAATACCAACTAAAATGGGGTTGGATTTGATAAGACCAACAAGGTCAGAAAAATAAGGCTAATACCCTTTGAAATGGGGTTAGTCGAGCCAGGATCAATATGTCCAAAAATCCAAGGCTAATGCCCCCTCTAACAAGCCAGTTCAATCATATTTGGGAGAAAAGTCTATTACACATAAAATTTAAGTCTAATACCAACTAAAATTGGGTTGGATATGACAAGACCAAGGCTAATACCCATTGACATGCGGCTAGTCAAGTCAGGATCAATATGGTCGAATATCCAAGGCTAATGCTCCCTTCAAAAAGCCAGTTCAATCATGTTTGGGGGAAAAGTCTATTAGCCATAAAATTTAAGTCTAATACCAGCTAATATGGGGTTGGATATGACAAGACCAAGGCTAATACCCTTTGAAATGGGGCTAGTCGACTCAGGATCAATATGGCTGAAAATACAAGGCTAATGCGCCCTCCAACAAGCCAGTTCAATCATGTTTGGGTGAAAAGTCTATTACCCATAACATTTAAGTCTAATACCAACTAAAATGGGGTTGGATATGACAAGACCAACAAGGTCAGAAATCTAAGGCTAATACACATTGAAATGGGGTTAGTCAAGTCAGGATCAATATGTCCGAAAAACCAAGGCTCAAGCCCCCTCCAACAAGCTAGTTCAAACATGTTTGTGGGAAAAGTTACCCATAAAATTTAAGTCTAATACCAACTAAAATGGGGTTGGATATGACAAGACCAAGGCTAATACCCACTGAAATGAGGCTAGTCGAGTCAGGATCAATATGGTCGAAAATCCAAGGCTAATGCTCCGTCCAACAAACCACTTCAATCATGTTTGGTGGAAAAGTCTATTAGCCATAAAATTTAAGTCTAATAACACCAAAAATGGGCTTGGATATGACAAGACCAAGGCTAATACCAATTGAAATGAGGCTAGTCGAGTCAGGATCAATATGGACGAAAATCCAAGGCTAATGCTCCCTCCAACAAGCCAGTTCAATCATGTTTGGGGGAAAAGTCTATTACTAATAAAATTTAGTTCTAATACCAACTCAAATGAGGTTGGATATGACAATACCAACAAGGTCAGAAATCTAAGGCTAATACACATTGAAATGGGGCTTGTCGAGTCAGGATCAATATATTTGACAAACTAAGGCTCATGCCCCCTCAAACAAGCCAGTTCAATCATGTTTGGGGGAAAAGTCTATTACCCATAAAATTTATGTCTAATAACACCTAAAATGGGGTTGGATATTACAACACCAAGGCTAATACCCATTGAAATGGGGCTAGTCGAGTCAGGATCAATATGGCTAAAAATCTAAGGTTAAGGCTCCCTTCAACAAACCAATTCAATCATGTTTGGGAGAAAAGTCTATTACCCATAAAATTTAAGTTTAATACCAATTAAAATGGGGTTGGATATAAGAAGACCAAATAGGTCAAAAATCTAAAGCTCATACCCATTGAAATGGGGCTAGTCAAGTTGCGATAAATATGGTTGAAAATCCAAGGTAAACGCTCCCTCCAACAAGACAGTTCAATCATGTTTGGTGGAAAAGTCTATTAGCCATAAAATTTAAGTCTAATACCACCTAAAATAGGGTTGGATGTGACAACACCAAGGCTAATACCCACTGAAATGGGGCTAGTCGAGCCAGGATCAATATGGTCAAAAATCCAAGGCTAATGCTCCCTCCAACGAGCCACTTCAATCATATTTGGGGGAAAAGTCTATTAGCCATAAAATTTACATCTAATACCACCTAAAATGGGGTTGGATATGACAACACCAAGGCAAATACCCTTTGAAATGGGGCTCGTCAAGTCAGGATCAATATGGCCAAAAATCCAAGGCTAATGCGCCCTCCAACAAGCTAGTTCAATCATGTTTGGGGGAAAAGTCTATTACCTATAAAATTCAAGTCTAATACCAACTAAAATGGGGTTGGATATAACAAGACCAAATAGGTCAGAAATCTAAGGCTCATACCCATTTAAATGGGGCTAGTCGAGTCAGGATAAATATGGCCGAAAATCCAAGGTAAATGCTCCCTCCAACAAGCCAGTTCAATCATGTTTGGGGGAAAAGTCTATTACCCATAAAATTTAAGTCTAATACCAACTAAAATGAGGTTGGATATGACAAGTCCAACAAGGTCAGAAATCTAAGGCTAATACACATTGAAATGGGGCTAGTCGAGTCAGGATCAATATGTCCGAAAAACCAAGGCACATGCCGCCTCCAACAAGCCAGTTCAAACATGTTTGTGGGAAAAGTTTATTACCTATAATATTTAAGTCTAATACCAACTAAAATGGGGTTGGATATGACAAGACCAAGGCTAATACCCACTGAAATGGAGCTAGTCGAGTCAGGATCAATATGGCCAAATATCCAAGGCTAATGATCCCTCCAACAAGCCAGTTCAATCATGTTTGGGGCAAAAGTCTATTACCCATAAAATTTAAGTTTAATACCAACTAAAATGGGGTTAGATATAACAAGACCAAATAGGTCAGAAATCTAAGGCTCATACCCATTGAAATGGTGCTAATCTAGTTAGGATAAATATGGTTGAAAATCCAAGGTAAATGTTCCCTCCAACAAGCCAGTTCAATCATGTTTGGGGGAAAAGTCTATTACCCATAAAATTTAAGTGTAATACCAACTAAAATGGGGTTGGATATGACAAGACCAAGGCTAATACCCACTGAAATGGGGCTAGTCGAGTCAGGATTAATATGGTCGAAAATTCAAGGCTAATGCTCCGTCCAACAAGCCACTTCAATCATGTTTGGTGGAAAAGTCTATTAGCCATAAAATTTAAGTCTAATACCACCTAAAATGGGGTTGGATATGACAACACCAAGGCTAATACCCACTGAAATGGGGCTAGTCGAGAAAGGATCAATATGGCCAAAAATCCAAAGCTAATGCTCCCTCCAACAAGCCATTTCAATCATGTTTGGGGGAAAAGTCTACTCCCCATAAAATTTAAGTTTAATACCAACTAAAATGGGGTTGGATATAACAAGACCAAATAGGTCAGAAATCTAAGGCTCATACCTATTGAAATGGTGCTAGTCTAATTAGGATAAATATGGTTGAAAATCCAAGGTAAACGCTCCCTCCAACAAGCCAGTTCAATCATGTTTGGGGGAAAAGTCTATTATCCATAGAATTTAAGTCTAATACCAACTAAAATAGAATTGGATATGACAAGACCAACAAGGTCATAAATTTAAGGCTAATACACATTGAAATGGGGCTAGTCGAGTCAGTATCAATATGTCTGAAACACCAAGGCTAATGCCCACTCCAATAAGCCAGTTCAATCATATTTGTGGGAAAAGTCTATTACCCATAAAATTTAAGTGTAATACCACCTAAAATGGGGTTGAATAAGACAAGAACAAGGCTAATACCCATTGAAATGGGCCTAGTCGAGTCAGGATCAATATGGCCAAAAATCCAAGGCTAATGCTTCCTCCAACATGCCAGTTCAATCATGTTTGGGGGAAAAGTCTATTACCAATAAAATTTAGTTCTAATACTAACTAAAATGGCGTTGGATATGACAAGACCAACAAGGTCAGAAATCTAAGGCTAATACACATTGAAATGGGGCTAGTCGAGTCAGGATCAATATATCCAAAAAACCAAGGCTTATGCCCCCTCAAATAAGCCAGTTCAATCATGTTTGGGGGGAAAGTCTATTACCCATAGAATTTAAGTTTAATACCAACTGAAATGGAGTTGGATATGACAAGACCAACAAGGTCAGAAATCTAAGGCTAATACCCATTGAAATGGGGCTAGTCGAGTCAGGATCAATATGGCTGAAAATCCAAGGTAAATGCTCCCTCCAACAAGCCACTTCAATCATGTTTGGAGGAAAAGTCTATTAGCCATAAAATTTAAGTCTAATACCACCTAAAATGGGGTTGGATATGACAGCACCAAGGCTAATACCCTTTGAAATGGGGCTAGTCGAGTCAGGATCAATATGGCCAAAAATCCAAGTCTAATGCGCCCTCCAACAAGCTAGTTCAATCATGTTTGGGGGAAAAGTCTATTACCTATAAAATTTAAGTCTAATACCAACTAAAATGGGGTTGGATATAACAAGACCAAATAGGTCAGAAATCTAAGGCTCATACCCATTGAAATGGGGCTAGTCGAGTCAGGATAAATATGGCCGAAAATCCAACGTAAATGCTCCATCAAACAAGTCAGTTCAATCATGTTTGGGGGAAAAGTCTATTACCCATAAAATTTAAGTCTAATACCAACTAAAATGGGGTTGGATATGACAAGACCAATGCTACTACCCATTAAAATGGGGCTAGTCGAGTCAGGATCAATATGGCCGAAAATCCAAGGCTAATGTTCCCTCCAACAAGCCAGTTCAATCATGTTTGGCGGAAAAGTCTATTATCCATAAAATTAAAGTTTAATACCAACTAAAATGGCGTTAGATATGACAAGACCAACAAGGTCAAAAATCTAAGGCTAATACCCATTGAAATGGGGCTAGTCGAATCAGGATCAATATGGCTTAAAATCCAAGGTAAATGCTCCCTCCAACAAACAAGTTCAATACCAACTAAAATGGTGTTGGATATGACAATACCAACAAGATCAGAAATCTAAGGCTAATACACATTGAAATGGGGCTAGTCGAGTCAGGATCAATGTGGCCGAAAATCCAAGGCTAATGTTCCCTCCCCAAGCCAGTTCAATCATGTTTGGGGGAAAAGTCTATTACCCATAAAATTTAAGTCTAATACCAACTAAAATGGGGTTGGATATGACAAGACCAATGCTACTACCCATTGAAATGGGGCTAGTCGAGTCAATATCAATATGGCCGAAAATCCAATATAAATGTTCCCTCCAACAAGCCAGTTCAATCATGTTTGGGGGAAAAGTCTATTACCCATAAAATTTAAGTCTAATACCAACTAAAATGAGGTTGGATATGACAAGTCCAACAAGGTCAGAAATCTAAGGCTAATACACATTGAAATGGGGCTAGTCGAGTCAGGATCAATATATCCAAAAAACCAAGGCACATGCCCCCTCCAACAAGCCAGTTCAAACATGTTTGTGGGAAAAGTTTATTACCTATAATATTTAAGTCTAATACCAACTAAAATGGGGTTGGATATGACAAGACCAAGGCTAATACCCACTGAAATGGGGCTAGTCGAGTCAGGATCAATATGGCCGAAAATCCAAGGCTAATGCTCCCTCCAACAAGCCAGTTCAATCATGTTTGGGGGAAAAGTCTATTACCCATATAATTAAAGTTTAATACCAACTAAAATGGCATTGGATATGACAAGACCAACAAGGTCAGAAATCTAAGGTTAATACTCATTGAAATGGGGCTAGTCGAGTCAGGATCAATATGGCTGAAAATCCAAGGTAAATGCTCCCTCCAACAAGCCACTTCAATCATGTTTGGGGGAAAAGTCTATTACCCATAACATTTAAGTCTAATACCAACTAAAATGGGGTTGGATATGACAAGACCAAAAAGGTCAGAAATCTACAGCTAATACCTATTGAAATGGGGCTAGTCGAGTCAGGATCAATATGTCCTAAAACCCAAGGCTAATGCCCCCTCCAACAAGCTAGTTCAATCATGTTTGGGGGAAAATTTTATTACCCATAAAATTTAAGTCTAATACCAACTAAAATAGGGTTGGATATGACAAGACCAAGGCTAATACCCATTAAATTGGAGCGAGTCGAGTTAGGATCAATATGGTCGAAAATCCAAGGGTAATGCTCCCTCCAACAAGCCAATTCAATCATGTTTGGGGGAAAAGTCTATTACCCATAAAATTTAAGTCTAATACCAACTAAAATGGGGTTGGATATGACAAGACCAACAAGGTCAGAAATCTACGGCTAATACCTATTGAAATGGGGCTAGTCGAGTCAGGATCAATATGTCCTGAAACCCAAGGCTAATGCCCCCTCCAACAAGCTAGTTCAATCATGTTTGGGGAAAAATTTTATTATCCATAAAATTTAAGTCTAATACCAACGAAAATGGGGTTGGATATGACAAGACCAAGGCTAATACCCATTGAAATGGGGCTAGTCGAGTCAGGATCAATATGTCCAAAAATCCAAGGCTAATACCCCCTCCATCAAGCTATTTCTATCATGCTCGAGAGAAAATGCTATTACCTAGAATATGTAAATCTATTACCAACTAAAACGGCCTTGGATATGACAAGATGAACCAGGTCAGAAATCTAAGGCTAATACCATTGAAATGGGGCTAGTCGATTAAGGATTAATATGTCCGGCAATCTAAGGCTAATACCCCTTCCAACAAGCCACTTTTATGATGATCGAGAGAAAATGCTATTACCCATAAAATTTAAGGCTAATACCAACTAAAAAGGGCTTGGATATGACAAGACCAACAAGGTTAGAAATCTAAGGCTAATACCCATTGAAATGGGGCTAGTCGAGTCAAGATCAATATGTCCACAAATCCAAGGCTAATACCCCCTCCAACAAGCGAGTTCTATGATGCTCGGGGGAAAGACTATTACCCATAAAATATTTATCTAATACCATCTAAAATGGGCTTGGATATGACAAGACCAACAAGTTCAGAAATCTAAGGCTAATACCCATTGAAATGGGGCTAGTCGAGTCAGGATCAATATGTCCACAAATCCAAGGCTAATACCCGCTCCAACAAGCCCGTTCAATCATGCTCGAGAGAAAAGTCTATTACCCATAAAATTTAAGTTTAATACCGACTAAAAAGGGCTTGGATATGAAAATACGAACCAGATCAGAAATCTAAGGCTAATACCCATTGAAATGGAGCTAGTCGACTTAAGATCAATATGTCTCAAAATCCAAGGCTAATACCCCCTCCAACAAGCCAGTGCTATCATGCTCAGGGGAAAGACTATTCCTATAAAATTTAAGTCTAATACCAACTAAAATGGCCTTGGATATGACAAGACCAACCAGGTCAGAAATCTAAGGCTAATACCCATTTAAATGGGCCTAATCGAGTCAGGATCAATATGTCCAAAAATTCAAGGCTAATACCCGCTCCAACAAGCCCTTTCAATCCTGCTCGAGGGAAAAGTCTGTTACCCAAACCTCAAACCCCAAACCCTAACAAACCTCAAACCCCAAACCCTAACCCCTAACCCTAAGCCCTAACCCCTAAACCCAAAACCCTAAAACCCTAAACCCAAAACCCTAAACCCTAAAAACCCTAAACCCCAAACCCCAAACCCTAAACCTGAACCCCGAACCATGAACCCCTAAATCCCGAACCCCAAACCCTAAACCCTGAAATCCTGAGTCGCGAACCCCGAAACCTAAACCCTAAAACTTGAAACCCTAAACCCGAAAACCGAAACCTAAACCCGAATCCTGAAACCTTTAACCCGAAATAGTAAACTCTAAACTCTAAACCCTACTCTCAAAACTCAAAACCCAAAATCCTGAACCTAGAATTCAGAACCCAAAACCCCAAATTCTAAACCCTGAATCTTTTAACAAGACAAGAATGGTTGTTATGAAGTTGTTTCGTCCTTCTCAATATCAAAAAAAAAATTCGTGAGCTGGTGGTTAATCCATTCTAATAAATTAAGTTTTAAAAATTAGTCACAACCCTTCTACTCCAACAGGTGACCACATAAGGCCCTATATTTTCATATATTTGTCATCCAGGGTCGTATCCATGTCCATTGATAACTCAAACTAAATCTTAGAAAATGCAGGAGAAAACATAGAATTTTTTTTTTATTTTTTTGTAAAACAAAGGAAATGAACTAGATGAATAATTTAAATATGTATAAGATGAACCAACGTAGAAAAAATAGTGGATTTTTTTTAAAAAAAAAAAAGGAAATGAACTAGATGATTAGTTAAATATGTAAAAGATGAACTAATCTTTAAAAAAGCATGGACCCTAGCAAAGTTTGAAAATGACGGGTGTAGCTTGTTATAAATCAGAGATATTTTTATTAATATATAAACTCATTCCCTTGAGAAAAAGATTAGCAAACAGGTTATATATAAAAAAAATCCTTCGGGAGTAAGTTGAACTTTTGCATGATAGTAAAACTCTTTATCATATATCTATTACTAAGATTATTCAGTAAAAAATGATTGTATTTTTTAAATGATACTTAGCATCAAAGAGTTTATAAATACATGATAAGAGATCTTTTACATATATCAAGCAATATCTATCATTTATTTTGGGTAAAAAAAATGGTAAAGTTCATCAAAACCAAAAAAACTAATCTATTATCCAAGAAATTAGTTTAGCCCTGAAGCCCATTGGATTCATATGAATATCATCATATTCGTATTGATTTTAAATTTTCAGCAATTAATTATGCAAATCATTATTTTGCACACGTCATGATTAATTATTTTTAATTAAGGTGCTTCCCAAACTTGAGTGAAAAAAAATAGCTGAAAAAAAAGTTGGACGGTAGTAAACTATAAATTAATGTAAAAAAACTTTATATTAAGTTTAAATACAGGACTCAAAATAATACATGGCGATATAAAGACATGGAGGAAAAAATGATATAAAAACATAATTCTCCAGCCTTTAACGAGGAGGGAAAATGGCTTGGAAAAATTATGCTTTTCGATCAATGGGCCATATGTATGGGCATGATACATGGTCAAAAGATAATATAAATATAAATGAAACAATAGAGTTAATTTATAGTCTAAACCTAAACTTACAGCTACTATTTCTAATAGTAATGGCGTTATTGACAGATAAGCTGTCGATATCTAGCCTGCATCTGACCCTGAACTTGACTTTCATGAGCTTCAACTTGCCAAGCTTGATTCTCACAGGTTGGTTCACCCTGAGGTTCAAAGGAATGGTTCCAGTCTGCTGCTGCTGCTGTTGCAATGAAGTGATCAATGTACTGCCATCATCTGTTTGTCCTGATAATAGCACATTAAGCACGGTGGTGTTCCGGTGACCCTGATAGAATTTCGGCAGCGACCCTTGACATAGATTTGTGCCAGTGTACCACACGCTTATATGGCTCCCACCCTCATAGTAGACGCCCACTTTCTTGTTAGGATTCTTAGCGGTGATGGTGACATTGAAGGTGGCAGATAAGCTGGAATTGCTGGTCAGATTGAACGTGGTAATTTGCAACGAGTCGATGGAGAACTTTGGGAGTTTAGGTTGGAAGACAAGGTACAGAGTTCCGGCAATGAGTCCGATGACAAGAATAAGGAGCAGGAGAAGAGAGAAGGTCCAGCAGAAGAATCTGCAGCAACAGCTTCTTCTCTTTTTGGGTGGTTTAGTGTGGATGACCGGAATTGTACGCTGAAAAGGGGGGTAGTGAATATGTGCAGCTGGATCACCCTTATCAGAGGTGGCGGAGCCCCGGGGCACCAATGGAACCGTCGGAGCCTGCGGTGCCTCAACATCACGGGTACTACTCATATTGAGAGGATGAATTTTCTGATGATCTGCCATACTATCGGGGGGGCGGTCGATGGATGGATTGTTGAAAAACGAGGAAGGTGTATATATAGAACAAGTTGGATGGATATTTGGTTAACACGGCAGCTTCCCTTCTTTGACTTTTTATCTTGGTAGAGAGAACAAGGCAACTAAGTCAGCCCCTGTTAATTAATGTTCAGAGCTGCAAGTTTTTCTTGGGGGCAGGAGAGGTATATAAAATTCAACAGCGCGTTGTTTGTCTTTACTGAATTTTCTTTCTTTCTTTCTATTGGTGGTTTATATTGGAACCTTCATTTTACCAAACCATACCATTCATTCACACGTGTCACAAAAGCCAATTCCACTATTTTATACTCTGTGCATGTGTGAAATGTGAAAGCTGTCATTTTGATAGGTAGCCGGCGAAATATTGATAATCTGAAAGATTGATTTTTTTTTTTTTCAAAAGTGCTTGGTGGTATTATATTGGATAAAGGTGTGAGAACAAGGTAAAGTTTTAAATTAAAACAAGGATGCTCAGACTTAAAGGTATTTTTTCTTAAAAATATGTGAGATTAATTATATATTTTGATGTTTGTTTAATATTAACGTTTTAAAATATATAAAAAAATGAACTTAGTTTTTTTTTTAAATCTAAAATTAATTTAATCAGTGTTTTGAAATACTTTTAATATAATAATATGAAGAATAAATCTTAAAAAATAAATAAAAAATTAATCTCTTTTTAAACAAAAATAAATTTAAACTAAAAATATATCAAGTCATACATAGATAAAACAAATGCAAAAAACACAAAGATAACAAATCACTAACAACAAAAAATTCACTGTACATGCATAAGAGAGAGTTTCACTCTCATTTCATGCCACCAAAGCTAAACTTGCTTTGTTTTTAACGCAAGTTACATTTAATACAAAGATAAATTACAATAAAAAATAAAAATAAAAACTAAAAGTATAAATACATAAATACAAATAAAAAATAAAGAACAAAAAAATAAAATGATTGAAACTAAACCACAAAAAAAAGAGAGTCAAAATAATAATAAAAAAATAAATATGTTAAAACAAGCGCATACTAATAGCTCATTATTTGATAAATTGCAACTTAATTATTTCACTTTTTTTAGAATAGGCACAACAATAACGTGGCTCCTTGTTAACATTACAAAAATCATAAAAGGCGTCGATGTTTCATTATGTTCCTGACATAAATCACTGTGAATTCCAATAGTGAAATTATTTTTTTGCCTCTCGAGCTGCAAATTTTAACCCTCAATGCAAAGGGGTATTTTGGAAATTTCTAGAGTGACTTGTGTGGCATTTGCATATTGTTTGGGGGTGTTTTGCTCTTTGTCATTTTTATTTGCACATTAAAACTACTTATTTATCCTTGGATGCTGATTGGGGGCATTTTCATTTTTTTCTAATTTTAAATAGTGAAATAATGACTTTGCCCTAAGGCAGGACATGGGGCAGGGGCGCTAGGGGCGAGGGTAGTTTAGGTTTTTCACATTCGTGCACAATGAAAACTACTTAAATACCTTTATAAATCGACAAAAATGAAAGCCTAATGGTACTCAATGCCAGGTTTTTTGTGCTTATAACTTGGTTTTAAAGGTGTTTAGGTAATTTTATATTTTTAAATTATTTTCCCTTCAAGTTACTATAGGCGCGTCTTCCGGACACGTCATTCAGGTGGTGCGTGCGGTGTTAGTCGATGATTGAAAATATTTAGTTGGCATGTCCCTGGGTGCACTGCCATGTCATATTCCTCTTAGTGGTGCTTGTGCAATTGTACAGAGAGTTGAGGATCGTTGGTGGTTGATTTTCATTTTTTTCTCTCTCCTACGATGGAAAAATGCATGTAGGTCCTCTGTATTTTTGGGTGTTTTTTAATTTTTTTTTTCTTCTTGATTTTTTCAATAAAAGTTTTGATAGTTTTCAATTATACCCTTCAATTGAAATTGATCTTATATGTTGTTTTTCATTTCAGCCTTTATTCTTTTGATTTTTGGTTTGTTTTTTGTTCCTTTAATTTTTTAGATATGCATGTTTAGATTATTTCAATTTTTTCTTCCAATTAAAACTAGTCATATATGTTACTTTTCATTTCGTTCCTTATTCTTTTATTTTTTTAAGAAAATTATACTGCTATTTTTTAAAAAAAATTCCCTTTTTTTTTGTCTTAAGATTTTGATTTGTTGCAGTTTTGTTCTTCAATTAGAATTAATTATATATTTTATTTTTTATTTCATCCTTATTCTTTAAATTTGTATGTAGTATTAATACCTTTGGTTTTTTCAGTCCTTTTTAGATAATGTTTATTTTTTATCTGTATTATGCATCTATGCTTTTAGTTTTGGTTTTTAATATTTATCATTTATTTTTTTGTTGATAATGTAATTTTATTCGGTTTAGTCCTGAAATTTTAATTTATGTAGGTGATCATTTTAAAATTAATATTTCTTTCTTTTTCCATTTGTTATTGTTTTATGGTTTTATGTTATTTTTATCTGTTTTTTGGATCAAATAATTTTTTTATGCTTAAAATATTTATGTTACTTTTGTCCTTTTTGTTGTTGTTTTTGTTTGCTCTTTTCTTAAAAAAATTTATTCCTCTATTTAATTTTTTTCGTTTCATTGTTTGTGCAATAATAATAATAATTTTAATGATTATTTTTTTTTTATTGTTTTCATGCTTGATTTTTTGTAAAAATGTTTTTTTTATTCTTTGAGACAATTTAATAATTTTAATAGTCGGACAATAATAATGATGATAATTTAAATTGTTATAGTCATGATAATGATGATGACGTAGCAATAGATTTTCCATGATGTTTTATTCTTTTTATAGGTAGAAAATCAATAACTTATTTTTGTTGTTTAGTTACTGTAGGTGTTTTCATAATTTATATTTGACTATTGTATTTAATTTAAATTAGATTATAAAATGAACTAATCCTAATACAGTGAATATAATTATTAAAGTATTCGAATTTGCTTACTTTTTTAATGATGATGATAATAATTTTATGCTGGTGATTTCGTTAAAACATGTTAAACAGATAAATTTATATTGATTTAAAATTCATATATTTTTATTAAAAACTCGCGTTCGATAAAAATTCTGCATAAATTTATTATTTTATTCGAATTTATAGTATAATAAAAAAAATATCACTCTTATTTTTTTTTTAAATAATAATAATTCGAGCTGTGGAAAAATAAAGATAAGTTGCTAGTACATATAGATTTGGTGTTTCCTCTTTCTATAGTAAGAAAAAACTATGGCATCCCAAGTGAACAAAAGAAACCTCGCATGAACGCCCACGCAGTTGTGTGGAATGCTTGATAACAATAGAATATACGTGGTGTGGGACCCATCGACCGAAGACCTAAATCATAATTAATTAAATCATCAATATCTCTGTGAGTGTGTGTCACATGCGATTGCAAATGATATTTTCGGACTGGGTCAATATACAAATAGAAACTTCCATTCTCTGGTCATGGAAATATTATAATGCCGTGTAATTAATTAATTAATTAAATCAAATACTCGGCACTGGTTAGGTAATTGATGATGATGACAATATATTTTTTTTTAATGATACACGTAATTAAACCTTCTTGACTAATTATTATTCCGAAGACCGGGCCGCCATCATCGATCTCTCATGCTTCCCGTCACATTAATCTTATTTTTTTAAAAATAAAATAAATAAATTGACATTTAAAATCAAAACTACAATGATGAATTACGAAACATCAGCAAAAAATGAAGATCAATTTTAGGCAGAGAAGAGAAATGAAAGGAAATAAAAAAGAAAAGGGATTAGAAAATAAAGAAAACAATTCAATAAAGAAGACACAACGAATAATAAAATAAAATGAAATGAAAAAATATAATATATTTTAATCTTTAGAAAACATTCCATTTATCATTCAAAATGCATGATACATCTTAGCACTGGCGCATACACAACACACCCAGACAAACCTTTCCAATTTTAAAAAATAATAATTAAATATTAAATTGTATTATCACCCTTACCAAATCATCAATTAAAAAAATAATATGAAAAAATGTTTATACCCCATGTTAATGGGTTAAATTTATAATTTTTCTGTATATTTAATTATTTTTTACTAGAGTATTTTTACTATTTAATTATTATTAATCAATTCTCAAAATGACAAATGAATAAAGAAAAAAACTCATTTTACCCCTAAGAAAACTGCAATATAAAAGTTTTTTCTAGGGAAAAATTTAATATTTTAATATTACAATTCATAATAAACAGAGCTGCTTATTTTTTTTTTAATATTGGGCTGATATATGGGCTTGAAGCTCGTTGTTGGCGATAGATGGCGAGCCATTTTTGAAAAATGGGGCTGGAGCTTATTTGCATGATTCCGATAGGTGGATGGTGAGGGCTAGGATAAATCGGGCCGAAGCTGACAAATAATCCACGTATTGGAGGCCTTAATGTTACGTGTTGGTGCTTAGTTCATCACTACTGAAGTCTAGTCTTGTCTAATCTCTACTGAAGCCGCGATAATATCTGTGAGGTAGGATTTGGATTCAGGAAGGAGATGGAGGGAAGCTTGAGCTTGTTTTCTGCATCTTCTTTGACCAGCTGCTCTATCCTCCTCCCTGCTTCCACTGCCTCTGCTTCTCTTTCTTTATCTCATCCTCATTTTTCTTATGAGTATCCCCTTAAATTTCCTCATCTTTCACAGCGTGCGTCTCCAAATCATGCTTTCAGTTTTCCATTATCACCTTCTTCTTCTTACTCTACTACTACTTCTCAAAGAAGCAGAAGCAGACATGCCAACTTCATTTCCAGGTGCTCCACAAGCAATAGTAGGAAGGCTGAATTGGAACTCGAATCATCATCATCACCATCACAACCTGTAGATGATGGTGATGGTGATCTTGGTTGCGTGGCTACAGACCATGATTTGGAGTGCCTCGTATCCGAACCCAACCTCGACGCTCCACTCATTCAATTGTCGTCAACAGAAAAAGGAGAAACAGCAACTAAAAGCTTAATTGAAACGATAACGGAGACTGCAGTGCTGGTCTCTCCCTTCTTCTTTTGGGGCACTTCTATGGTGGCAATGAAGGAGGTTTTGCCTCTCACTGGCCCTTTCTTTGTGTCTTCCTTTCGCCTCATTCCAGCTGGCTTGCTTTTGGTTGCCTTTGCTGGATTCAAAGGGAGGCCTCTGCCTTCTGGACCCACTGCTTGGTTCACCATCTCTCTCTTTGCCCTTGTTGATGCCTCCTGTTTTCAGGTTTTCACTCACTAATCCTCTTTCATTCATTCTTTCTTTCCCAATAATTACGTGACTAATTGTAACTGCAACAGGGATTTCTTGCTCAAGGATTGCAGAGGACTTCTGCTGGTTTGGGTAGTGTACGTGTCTTTTCTATTTTGCCTTGTTATTTGACTGATCACTTATGGTTTCATATTTCAATTTGCAAGGATTTTTATAATTTTGATCACTCAAAATGTTCTTATTGAATTGAATTCCCAAAGAGGAAATATATTATTTTTCAAAAATAAGAAACCTTTTTATTTTTGGCTGCAAATAATCAAAGTTCATTTCTTCAATGCATCTCATACTTCTTGCTCCAGAAGGAGTGTCATTTGTGGAGTTTTTTGTTTTCATACTGCAGGTCATAATCGACTCGCAACCTCTGACAGTGGCTATACTTGCTAACTTGTTATTTGGTGAGTCCATTGGGATCGTTGGAACTTCAGGCCTTGTGCTTGGTGTTATTGGCCTCTTACTTCTTGAGGTAAACACTCCACTTCTGCTAACGTTTATGCAAGTTACCTAACTTGTATGTACTTGTTCAGTATTTTTCAAAGAGGAATGAAGTTTCAAACGCCACGCATATGTACTTGTCGGTTCTTATAGATGTTTGTTAGGCATTCGTTTACTCTGATGTGTGAGTAGTATCTATGCAAAAGGTTTCTTGTTTTTAGTTTATGGAGGGATAGTTGAGAAGTGAGAATTGTTGGGTATGACACCAAGTATCAGTTTTGAGTCTCGTTCTTTTTTCTTTTTTATTATTATTATTATTTCCATCGGTGAGGTAATCAATAATACTGAAGATCTTATTCTAGAGTTGGGGTTAGGTACATCAGCTTCAGCTAGAGTTGGGAAAACTTGAAGTTACATCTATGGACTGCCACGAGTCTGAAAGCTTCAGGCTGAGCAGAACCAAAATGAAAAGTATCTTTTGCAGCTTTAGAATTCTTCAGTGGAATAGGAGTTGTAAGTTTGGATGGAGTAGATCTAGCAATTGAATATTTTAAAAGATTCACATTTTGTAATATGAAAGGAATAGAACAACAATGGATTTTTTAACCATAGAGTCAAATCAAGGTGTTTTGAAATGGAACAGTGCAGGTAGAGTGCTGTGCGATTGAAGGATAAATTTAAATTACTCAATCAGCCTGGCCATTCTTTATGTGAACAACTGTTTTGCTTTGAAAAGGCAGCAATGTTAACAAAATGAGCATAGTGAGACAAGAATATTAAGATGGATGTGAGGAAATGTAGGAAGGAACCAAATAAGAAATGAGTGTATGTGTGGGAGACACTCGTCAAAAGAAAAAAAGAAAAGAAAAGGAAGTGTAGCATAAGATGGTTTGGATGGTTACTTGGACTGAAGTAGTATTGGCAAGGAAAAGGGACAGGTAAACAAGAAAATGGGTAACCTAAGTTGGTAAAGGTTTTATTGGTCTTCTTACAACAGTGGACAAATTGTTTAACTCCTAACACAACTGGATAGAGGAAAATGATTCACATAACTGAATTCAACTTGCTTGGGATTGAGGCTAGTTGAGGTTGAGTTAATATCACCCTATTGTTCAGTTTATTTTGTTTTATCCAGTTATTGCGGATGGTATTACTTGAATGTTCCACCCTAGTAATTCCCCCAAACCACATCATCAACAAAAGTTGTCATTATTACTTTCTCAAATTACCACTTGTCACTTTCCTTGATATTTAACAACGCTGTCAGTCATATGATGCATTACAAGTATTTTCTGCTACGTTCTTTTATTGAGATATAGCAAATATGATTTTCCAGACACCGATCTACATTGTATTTAACAGTTACCTACTCTAGCATTTGATGAAAGTAATTTTTCTCTATGGGGAAGTGGAGAATGGTGGATGCTTCTTGCTGCTCAGAGCATGGCAGTTGGCACGGTCATGGTTCGATGGGTTTCAAAGTACTCTGATCCTGTTATGGCAACTGGATGGGTATGTTATCTTGAATCACTCAACAAATTGCCCATATTTGATAATTAACATGGATAATTGCTATTTGAGTCGTTTTCTTTTATTTTTATAGAATTATCTGCTCATTCCATGGTGTCTCTTTTTCTCTACTCAAGGAAGAAAATCTCATTGAGAGAGGGAGAGAGAGAGAGTAGACAACTAAACACATCTTTTGCAATACAGAATATAAACAAAAAACCTTCTAGTCTTGTTGAATATAAGCTAAGGGCATGGCTTGGAAAAAGCTCCACAATGAAGGGCAGCATGAGGGATCTCAGTGTAATATTGTCTATAATAACTGCTAGAAAAGAGAGTGATTATTGATAACTCCATAATTTCTTAAAACCACGTGTGATACTTCTCTAGCACATCATTTCAAATAAAAACACCTTCAAACACACTAAATTAAGCAATACTAGTTCTTACATCTTCCCTAAGATTAACCACAGTTGACCACATAAATCAAAGGGTCTATTCCATATGCTCCAAGCAACAAGACTATAGCAAAGATGACCACTTTTTCCTGGTTGCTAATAACTTAATAGACAGTACATGCAAGAAGAGTGACGCTTTCTCACCTGCAACAAGATATGATATGATACTTTTATTCCTGAATTGCTCGGGTACTGGGCCCTGTTTGTATTGTGATAATAAAATTGCCCATTATTGTAACTTGGATGTAATGGATGTTCAAATAATTAAGTTGTTGAGCGCTTTCAAATGTTTTAGGGTGTCCCACTGCTTCACTTTGGTTTTGTGATGAACTCAAAGCAAAAGGAATGGAGATTGACAGACTAACTCACATAAAACTATTCTTGCAGCATATGGTTATTGGTGGTCTCCCTCTTCTTGCGATCTCTGTTCTCAACCATGATCCTGCCTTCAGTTTGAGTCTCAAGGACCTGACAGCAAGTGATATATTGGCACTACTTTATACGTCTATATTTGGAAGTGCCATTAGTTATGGAGTGTACTTCTACAATGCAACAAAAGGTTCAAGTCTGGATTTTTCATTTATGATTCACTTTGTTGATTAAAATTAATTGCCCATATGATCCATGGTTCAAATTATGTATTTTGTATCTTTTAAACTTAACTTTGCATAATTTCTTTGAATCTGTCCAAAGTTACTAGAGAATCCTTTCCTGAACTAAGCTACCTTCACTGATGCTATTCAGGTAGCTTGACAAAGCTCAGTTCCCTCACATTCCTAACCCCAATGTTTGCTTCAATTTTTGGGTAAGTTCCATCAATCAGAATAGCATAAGAAATGGAGATATTAAGATCTGCAATCAAAACAACATAAGATATGGATGAGAAACTTTATTACACTGCCTGGACTAAATACATATGGAAAAGAATAACACAAACAATAAGCTGAGTAGCAGCTAGGGCCATGTACTGATGTATGATGCGTTATATATCATAGTTTGCCTGATTTGTTTCTTCATGTGATTTCTAACCCCAGGTTTCTATATCTTGGGGAAACTTTCTCACCCTTGCAACTGGCTGGGGCCACTGTTACTGTGGTTGCAATATATATGGTTAATTATCGGAACAGTAATGAGTGATGTGAGAGTGAAGGCTATATGAGATGTAGACAGAATAAGACCAATTAATTTTGATCGTGTCAACTCTACCCCTGTATTAAACATGTATCTGGAAGGAAGTTCAATAATCAAGTTCATGGTAACTTGATGGCTTTCAAGACTTGCTGTGAATGCTGGAAAGCTCTCTTCTTTTAGGGATCTTGTATCAGGCGGACTGCTCTAGTTGCACACTTGTTGGGTTCCAAATTGAAGTAAGAACTAATGTACTTTTGTCGGTTAATCAGTTTCATAGCAAGTAAACTGGTCTGCTGCTTTTGGTAGGTACATGAAAACTGATGGAGTCGTCTTCCTGGGGCATTGTATCAAGGTTCCAAAATTATGTAGCTAATTATTGTTGCCATGTTAAAATTATGGAAAGGTCAGAATATACCTTATTTATGTTCATATATTTCTTAAATGAAGCTAATTCAGAATTTAGCTCTATATACTGCTGCTCTTTATATACTTCTCCTTGAAATGGCATCCCTAGTTGTCCCGGATTGGCACCAACAAGGACAAGGGAAGAATGAATCTATTGAATTAAAAAGAAAACAGGTTGCAAGTTTGCAACCATTAACGAAGTTTGCAAACTGAAAGTTAAAACAGCTGTGTGGAAATTGAAAACAACACAACTGAGTGCATTATGTTTGAGTAGCAGCTGCAAGGATAGGAGTCGTGTGAGCATTTTTACTTGTACCAAGTCTCCCACGTCCAATTCCAGTCCTTTGTCCACTGAATGCTCTCCTGGCCTGTTCCACGTCACGCCCTGTTTCAGATAAACCATGCATTTGAAATCCCAGAGGACTCTTGTCATCCTCATCTCTCGTGTTGGATCTTGTAGACCAGCGATCGGTTGAATCAGCTGAATTGGGTTCCCATGAAGAGGTGGTAGACAATCCTAAATGTTGTTGGCTGCCACCAACAAAGCTGTTACTGCCTGAGGATTCTTGACCATCCATGTCTTCCCCACACAATATATCTCCTCCTCTTCTCACGGTTACATACTTGTGAAAGCTTGGCTCCATTAGATCATCACTTACAAGTACCTCAGATTCTACAAATGGGTCTTTTGCCTCAGGTAGTTTCTTCTTCCCAACAAGATTAACAGCAGCCACTGCAGGGGGGCTTATTCTATCATTAGAGAAGGCACATGACAGGTTGGAGCTTGTAGTTGAATTGAGGTCTGCGACTGCTTCAAGAATGGAGCAGGCCTTGGTGACACAAGCTGGGAGTGAAAAGGAAGGAGGGGTGTTCTTCTGGTGGAAATTTTGAATGTCTTCCAGCAATAGTGCTGTATATGATGGAGAAGGATTCAATAAAGTTTCAGGATTGAGATCCAGGTCTCGCGATCGCCTTGCCGACCTGCTTCTGGTTAATGCTTGGGGCTTCAAGCTTTCACCTCCCAAGTCTACCATATTGGTCGTGACTGGTGGATGTCCTTTGGCCTCTTCCATTTGTTGTTCCTTTGAAAGCTTGTTTTCCAGTGAAGCCATGTTACTGCATCTGTAATTTGCCACTTGAGCATTGACTCTGTTGTTTTTCTCAGAATTTTGCTTCTTCATTGGAGTCTGAAAAGGATGCATAGGCAAATTTTATGTTCCAAAAAATCAGTATCTGTTGCCTCTTTAACTGGCACATGCTCAAAAAACGCATCAGTAATGATGAAAAAGATGCTTGTACACTACGACAAAAGTTTGCTTGAAATTTGTCTAGAGGGAACTTCCACAGCAGCTAGTTCTAGAGGGAAATTATGAGCATTAATGCGTTCATAACTTCCTTGCCAAGTTTAGTACGGTTAATAATATAAGCTTAGGTATTAATTACACGACCTTGACTACCAGCTAAAGATTGGTTGAAATTAAAACCATTTAGATTGAAAGTCATGGTGCTAATAACTAATAGCAGCTAAGAATAAATATAAAGAGCAAGAGTTAAGAACTAGCGTATTCAAAGATCAATTGGCCAAAATAACCATGAGCAGTTCAAAAATCAAATGGCCAGAATAACCATGAGCAGCTACGATATTACAAGTTTCTCATCTTGATCATATCTGTAACCTTCATTAGCGGATTCATTTTATATGATTCCCTAATCAAACTAGAGGTTATCAAAGAACCTTGCATAGAACCCTCCTCATCTATTCAAAAACTATTCACTGAAAAGGTGAGGATTACCTGATTCAGAGGATTGAAAGTTTCCTTGGCCACCGTTTGTCCTTCAATATCTTTGTTTCTGATTTGTGATCTGTTGTTGCTGGTGCAGGTAGCCTTGTTGCCAGATGGTTGTGAGTGCTGTGATGAATTGGGGTCAATTTCACTCAACGGGTTTCTTTTGTAAGGAGAGTGGTCTGCTTTTCTTGAATTGCTGCGGCTAAGACATGGCTGCTGATTATTCTCATTAGATGTTTTAGCATTGGCTCTGGCAGGAGATTGGGAGCGTGGGGATGCAGCTGTCTTGGAACCTGCCACCGATGCCTCACCGAAATTTCTCTTCACCGAGATGCGCTTGGTTCCAGCTGTTGCTTGCGGTTCAACTCCAATATTGTTGCTTTTATCCATCACCAAAGAAGAAACAGTGGCAGGGACTGATACCATTTTTCCAGGTCTATTACCAGTACCACCAGTATTGTTAGCGGGAATAGTAGCATTAGGATTTCCAGGAGTAATGCCTGTATTTTGGGCTATTTCTGATCTTCTACCCGGTGATCGACTCACCCTTCTTCCACTGTTACCACCACTGGCCCTCTCTCTGCTTCCGGAGCGCTGGATCTGGTCTCTTTCCCTGCTGGGTGTCCTTCTCCTCCCTTGAGCAGAAGGCGAAGCAGAAGGCCTGCTGGATTGGCGGTGGCGTTGGCGGTGGCGATGCTGCCTTCTCTCCGTTGTAACCTCACCCTCTTCCTCCTCGTCATTGCCCTTCCTTAAAGAATCATAATCAGCAGAAGTGGCAGGCTTGACATCTTGGTCGTGTTCATTATTATTATTATCGAAGTCATAACTCCTCTTGGAGCCAGAATACTTTCTGCCGGAAGAAAGAGGCTTTCCAGCTCCAGAGGAGTTGCTGCGACTAAGCCTTCCACACTGTATGAGAATGGCATCCACCTCTTCCTTTGTGCAGCTTGATGTTCTGACAACCATATTATTAGCACCAGCAATGGTGTTGCTGTTGGCCAATAATATTTCACCAGCAGAAGCCGATGCATTAGTAGAGGCAGCAGGACCGTCGTCGTTGGGAGGAGGCGTGCGTTTGTCTCTATCATGGCTTTTCCTGTGTTTGATGACAAAAATCTCTTTCTTGACGAAGCTGTCTTCTTCTTCGACTTGTTTGTTGACCACCTCCTCGTGCTCAACTATCTTGTTGTTCTGATCTACTTTGAGAGTGGCATTGTTATTATTATGTGGGTAGTTTAGAACTGGTTGTGGAGCAGCAGCCGCAGCTTCTTTCAAAGAAGGAGAAGAGGAAACTTCATTTTTCTTGCTAAAACAAGCACCCATAGTGTATTGGTGAGGAATGGAACAGAGAAAGAACTGGCGTGAAGTAAGAGAGAAGGGTTTTAGGGTTTGAGTAAGTAAAGAACAAGAGAAGGGGGAGGAACTAAGATTACTAGTAGCACTACTAGAGTGGCGAAGGGATTTTATTTGCAGACATTGTTGCACCAAGATCTACTCATTCCTGGTCTCTCTCTCTCTATCTATTATTTCAAGTTTTACAAATCGATGGAGAGAGAGAGGAACGTTGTCCTAGAAAGAAACAATAACATTTTCAAAAGTACCTGCTTTTTTGGATTTATAATAATAATAACCAGTGGTCCAGAGATTAGAGAGAGAGAGAGAGAGAGAGAGAGAGAGACGAAAGCATTTCAAATTTTTGAGGGAGGAGAGCAGAAGAGAAAAGAAAAGGAGCCGTTAGACTGGGGGGGTAGAGAAAAGAGAAGAGGCATACGTAGCCGTTGGATGATGGATTGGAGTGTACTGTTTGGTTGCTTTTCTTCTGACCACCCCTACTCGTTCACTCACTCACCAGTCACCACCCATTTCTTTATTTATCCTTTTTGTTTTTATCATAAGAGAAATGGCAAACATTCTTTATAATAACAATCATTTATTCTCGAATCCTTCTCTCTTCTTTTAAATTCAAATTTCTCCAACGGCTATCTCATTCATAATTTAATTTATAAATTATAAATTATAAATTATAAACTGCAGTAGATCTCCTACTGCCATGCTGCTGTTCATTTTATTTTTTTAGTTGAGGCATACCAGACCTCCAATGGGAGAGGTTTGTAACCCTTCTTACACTTGTTAAAATAAATTATAAATTTCTTGAGTAAAAATAAAAGACGTCCACTTTATAACCTAAGACAAATATAACAGCGTAAAATTGATTTACAATTAGAATAAAAGTTTTATATTCATTCAAATAAATAAGTATGAACTCATTAATGATTAAAAAAAAAATGAATTGTACAAGAAAAACATGGAAATACTGGCAATTGCGCATCCCAACTAGAAAAAACCATTAGAAAATAAAAAATAAAATCCATGAAGGCAAACGGGGGAAGCGATCATTTCTTGAACCCACTTGCTAGGCTTAGACCCAGCCTAAACCAGCACTATTAATAAATAAGGTCGAAGCCCATAAGTGGTAGATCGAATTCTCCGGTGGGCCGAACATAGATACCGTTCACCTACCAAACCAAACTAAACAGAAGAATTTGGCCCATTCCTTTGTCTAACTATGGCATTGCCTCATTGTACAGAAGATTTCCCATAGTAGCTGCTCTTACGTTTTCTTGCTCATCATTGAACCACGTTTAAATGCATGATCATTTTCTTCATCTACTCCGTTCATGTGTGGATAATTGTTCAACTATTTTTTCAGGAAAATGTCTTTTTCCAGGATCTGTTCATGTGGATTCCCACCAGAGGGAAAAACATCGTGTTAGTGTCTGGGATAGATTGGGAAAGCCATGTGATGGTGTACCTTCAGGGGTCAAAACTGTTAAGTCGTGTGATGGTTCAGGTACAGTGTATCAAAAGCAGGAATTGCTTAACCAGCACAAAGCGGTGCATCCTGTTTTAAATAGTGAACTTAGAGGGAGTATGACTGGAGAAGTTACTAGCCTTGGTAACATCCAGCCTGCGAGCTGGAAATTGGAGAGACCAACAAGGACGATGCATGAAGCTCAAGCTGCAAACAATATTAGACGAAAAAGACACTTTGGGGAAATTTGTACTGACCAGGATGCTTTGGTGGGCTGTAGCAAGGAGCTTCACTGCCTAGATTTTTCACAAAATTCTAAAAGGTCAAATATGATAAAAGAAGATTCTGAAGCTTCTCCAAATCTGATCTTGGTATGTTGATGACTTCAAAACCATTGCTAATTGGTGATAAACCCGGCATGAGTGTTAAGGTCTGACTGCAGGCTGTGGGAAACTGCAACTAAGTGAGGGTGACAGTGTTGATCTTATTAAAAAGTTGATTTCCTTATCTTACTCCCCTAAAATATGTTGAGAACATTTGATCAGTGTGTTGAAGCCTTAAAAGTCTTTCGTTTTGCAGGGAGTGCTAGATGTGAAACAGAAGCTACGTAAATTTGAATTGGATATGTCTAAGCTTCGGCAAAGCAAGTTGAGATGGAGAAAGATGGAAAGTCCAATATACTCTCACATTCTGGTAGGTTATTTCCATAACTTGATCACTCCCCCTGCACCACAAACACAGATACATGGCACTTCTCAAAGAAAAAAAAAGACTATACACGGAGATAGGGCAATGAAAACAGCATAGATGCCTGTCTTGGTAAGAAAGGAAGGGAGAATTAATGAAAGGTGGAAGCTGATTAATTTTGAAGAGGGGAACCTGCACACTTTTGACCTGTGCATGCTGCACTTTTCTTTTCCCTAAGAGCAATCTGTGGGATCTATCATGAGTAAGAAATGAACACATTTCATAGATTGGGAAATAAATACACACCATGTCTGATTTTCCATTCAAATTAATTGCTCATTGGTGATGCAACTTGTATTTTCATGAATGATGTGGTCTTATATTAATTTAGTAGAATCATTTTAAATAAAGAGTTCCATAATAGTGTCTAAGTGTAGATTTTTTGGTTTCAATGTTTCAGTGGCTGGTACCAATCTATCATCTAATTAAGCTGAGCCCAGATGGTTTAGGATTACAACTCGGTGTTTTGCCAACTTATATGGATCTCCAAGATTTCCCTTCTGTTTTCTAGATTCAAATAATAAAGTTCGTCCTCATTTTTCTTATCTTGCTTGACAAGTTGACAATGATTGTTGATTTTTCTATTGTTCTTAGTGGATATCTTCATGCATTGAATTTTATTACCTTGTACAATTGCTGATGGAAAAAATGATGCAGAAGAAAATACAGAGATGAGAACTGTGTTGGTGACAAATGTAAAGTCAATTCAAATGTTTCACATTCTTTCTCTTCCTCTGTGTTGCATTGCTTACTGACAAAGCATGGTTTTTTTAAATGGGAGCCTTGATTCATTTTCAGAATGTTGTTTTTTGGCTCATATTAGCAAGTCAAATACTTTCAGTTGCTGAATCTACAGGAAGTTTCGACCCCTTCTTTGTTTTCTGTGCATATTTTTTTTATCAGAATTTAGGGTGTCAAAGTCAGTAATTTCTGCTCATCAGCTTATTTTCTGATATGTACAAGATCTGAAATGTTTCCAAACCCAATAAGCAACAGTTTGGACCTCCAAGTTACACTGTTTTACACTGAGCCAGTTTTTGTTCTCTCCACTTTCATTGAACTTATTGTTTCCTTTGTTTGAGTATTTATGCGGTACGTGTTTGTGAGTTGGATACAGAAAAACAAACTAAAGCACACGAACTTTACATCTAATTGGGAGATAATTTTTTTTTGAAACGAGTTGCATGATGTAAACTCGTGTTGTTGCCCTAATGTAAACTGGCCCCTTATTGTTGAGTTGCCCTAACATGAATTAATCTTGTGAGCAATGCGAAAGTAATGAAATAACCATTTGCCTGTGCCTGGTGCCCCAATCTTCAATTGGGTTCCGATCATATCAGTAATGATTTCATCTGTTTTCTAATGTTATATCAGAGACAAGGAAATCAGAATTGTATACATTGCACTATTCTTTAACTTGACTTATATTCACATGTAGGTTTCAAGGAAGGCAGACCAGCTTGCTGGGAAGTCATTTCGAGCACTATCATCTCGCGTCAACAAGAAAGCTATAGTCAAGATGCCATATTCTTCCAGCTCCCGTCTACAATGGAGGATTCTTCCACATCAGAACCATCAGCTCCAGCCAATGAAGAGTAACAAAATCCCGCTACATTACTTGGAGCGCGTGAGGCTGCTTGAATTTGAATATGCATTCCCAAATTTCGAGGTGGTACTGTGAGCACATCTTGTTAGGCTAGCACTTCCCCGACATAACTGGATTTTGAGAATGTATATATTGTGCACAATCAAAAGGAATGATATGTATAGGTTTATGTCTAAACACCTTTTTCTATGCTCAGTAAGAAACTTTTTTGCACGGTTTCACGATGTGGCTGCCAGTAAGTGCCTTTAAATGCATGTGCTTGCTTGCGTGTTTGGATGGATACTCTCAAGAATACCCCGTATTTGTACGGATATCCTATGGCAGAAACATCGTGTGAAGTGGAGAATGTCAAAATTATATAAGATCTGGCAAAAGGCAAATGAAAACCTTAAATTTCATGTCAAAAAGTGCAGAAACATCCAATAAAGCTCTTTTATGAATATAAAGGGCCAAATGAAGGCCTTAAATCACATTTCAATTTGACCCTGTTTTTAACCAATCTCAGCACACTCGAAGCCCTAATCAGCCCATTCAAAAAGCAAAAGGACAGGGACAGAATGCAATCTTTTGAGGATTAAGACAACCATATTAGAGATTGACAACATCTAGAACAGTCAGATCGATTAGGATCAGTGCAGAGCTGCTTTGACACTATAAGATCCCATCTCAAAAATTCCATTCTCCTTGGTAACCTTTCTTTTTCTTTTTCTTTTTCTTTTTCTTTTTTTGCTTCCTCCTAACAGTCATTTTTTAAGCCTTCTATGGATCACCAGTTTCCTCAGAAACCCGTACTCTGCAAGTTCGCAACACTACATGTTAGGATCAAGTTCCCTGTCCAATCCGTAAGTATGTTTGACACAATTCATATCAAGCGACCAATTAATAACTTCCAGTTTGCATGCAAGCCAAATATGGAACCACTAAGATGAAAAATCAGTATAAACAGATAAAGCCTAATTCTAGTTTATGCAGGTGGCAAACTTTGAACTCAAACTGCATTCCACCCAGCATGCAGAAAACTTACAGTTTGATAAGAAAGTAAATTTGAACTCTATCCAATGAACACATTATCATCCCATCTGTTCTCCATAATCAAGATTCATGATTAAGTAAAGAGAAAGAAAAAAAAACTTCCATACTAAATTTCTGAATATAAATAAACTATAAAAAAATGACACCATTAAAACCACAATTAAAATCTCAGACCAAACCTGCTAAAAGGACATAAATACAACCATACTCTGATTCTCTCCAAGTTAAGCAAGCAGTAAATTCCCTCGAGTCGACTCTCCAGGAAGCCGCATAAGCAAGCATTCCATCATTATGCAGCCAATCTTTTTTTCTTCTTGTTATGCTTCACTTGCATTTCCCCACTCTCTGAAGCCAAAGCATTTTTCTTTAGCTTCTTTTGCGCGGTAACATCTTCATTATTTGCTTTCTTTTGCTTGAAACCATCTTCTTTCTTCAGTTTAGCTACGTTCTTCTCACCCTTCCCTTTATTATCTCCCATCTTTCTCTTCTTATTCAATAATTCATCACTGCCATTTTCAAGATCAGCAGCAGCATGGTTATCAATATCCCCTTCAAAGCCACTCCCTAATTCACCCTCATCAACAACCTGACCATCCTCATTATCATCGTTATTATCCATGTATCTAACCTCATGTATCCTTCCCTTCTTTTTCCCAACTTCCCCCTCTTTAACCTTGTTTTCCTCCTCCTCCTCCACCTCCTCCTGCTCTTTTGCACCACCATCAATCTTCAACTTCAAATCAGGAACTGCCTGATAAATAGGCAAAGCCAAGCTATCAAGCAACTTCAAGTGGAAAGACCTAATACCACCCCACTTCCTGGGCACAATCTCCGCGATCCCATTAATAGCAGCCATCACATTTTTGGAAATCTCCTCTCTACTCATCGAAACCCTCCCTACCTTCATAACACTACAAGTTCCAGTCCTCAAAAACAACAAGGCAGACCCACAGGCCTTGTCAATCTGTTCCTTCCAATTGCTGTGCTTCAAATCCACAGTCATCGGAATCTTCTTCTTCTTAAAAAACTGTTTCCCCAACATCTTAGGCAAGAGAGGAACCACCCTTTTATCAGCAAAAAACATATCATAAGAATCACAGAGTTTCCTCTTAGCCTCAAAAGGACGGTAATCGGTCTTGAGCTTGGAAATCTTGATGATTTTGGAGATGGGTATGTTGTCGTTTTGAATCTTCTTCTTGGCAGCATCTTTGTTGAGGCCTGATTTGGGTCTGTCATCGATGATTAAGCAGAGCTCCGGGGCTTCAGTTAGAGGGTTGGTTAAGGGGTAAGGGAGAGGGATTTTGTGGGCGTTGATGCGGCTGACACCCTTAGGTGGGATCTTTTTGAGGGTTAAAATAAGGTAGACAAACTCGTCATGTTCCAGTAGTTGAGGCTTTTGGGTATTCAATTTGGATGATCTCCATTTCAGAAGAGCGTTCACAGCTTTGTCCACAAATTCGGGGCTAAAACCAGATGGTGGTGGAAGGGCTGCCATAATGGACAGACGGTGACAGTTGAAGAAAGGGAGGTATACCTGCTGGCTGCTGTTGGTTATCACAATAAGATCAGTGCCGTGAACAAGAAGTGCGAGAGTGATTTAGGGTTTTAGAGAAGTTAGCTAGCAGTTTTAGGTTAGGGTTTATGGTTTTGTGTTTTCAACTTCAGAGTTCAGAGTGGAGCTGAGATTGATGGGCGATTTGGGCTGAGCATGTAAGGGTTTACTTGAGAGATGGTTGGGCTAAACAATACCTCCTCTAATAAAACAATGGTTGGCCCATTTATGACTTAAGGATCACACATTAGTGAAATTACCGTATTGCTCTTGAGCTGATAAAAAATTCCTTTGTGACCACCAGGGTTAAAAAAATCTATCTGAGGACATGTTCGTATTTTCATTTTTTTTGGTGCAGTTAGAATATAATTTTACTTTCGTGGTTAAAAGTTTCCTGAATTGGTGACCAATGATGATTTAGCCTTTCGTGCAAGATTTTTTTTTTAGTTTTTTATATTTTAGAATATAATAGAGATACAATTATACCATTGGAAAAGGTAAAAAATGAGGTCATGTATTAGGGGCACTTGTGTACTTTCCTGATGGTTTATCTTGTGATATTTTTTATTTTTTATTGTTGGCACATATTTTTCACAATGTTTAGGGCGACATATTTTTAAAAAAGAATAATTGACTACCTGCCGGTCAAATAAGGAGTGCAGTGGTTGCAAGTGGGTCTTGATCTAGTGGTTGAAGGGACTTGTTTCTTTTCTCTGTACCAGGATTTAAGTCCCACCATGCATGCCTGTCACCCTCAGTGCCTTACATGCTCACTGAGTTTGGAGGATGTTCAGTGAGTCCGGGGATTAGTTGTGGTGCGCGTAAGCTGACCCGGACACCCGGTTATAAAAATAAAAAAGGGCTGCATGTGGTTGTCGTTCCCAACAACTGTAACAGTATACAATGTAGAAACGTTGGAGCAAATGCGACCAAGCTTGTCTATCGGGTGCGAGTTCGTGGCCCATAAGCTTCATACGAAGATCTGTTTCTGGAAAGACCAGTCAGTTAATTCCACTTGAGAAGGAAAAGGCTAATTGTCTTGTGATCATTGGTTGTGTGTTGACTGTTGAGTGGAGGGGCTCGTAGCATGCATCGAAAGGACTGTTAGTTACGACTTCTTATTACTCCAATTTCTGCTTCACTTCCACGGATGCAGTGAACAAACAGACAAAACATCATTTCTGAGTGGTCGCTTCTTCACTTACGGCTGTGCCAACAGCTGGTTCCAGTTACTACGTGCGTAGAACCACATCCTCCCTACTGATCGATGTATTACAATGAAACACGTACGTGCATGCCTGAAGTAAATACTAGCACTACTAATTTACTACTGATAGTCAGTCATTCACTAGAATTAATAATATTCATCCAACCTAACTTTCAACTATAAATCAATTATATATCTTCCTCTTATATGATATTTCTTGATGGTCTATCAATCATTCAAGAAACACCGAAAGACAAAACTTCCATATCATATAACCTCTTCATTTCCTTGATATTGCTACTATATCAATATGGAGAGCACGGCACCACTGCTGCAGCTCGATAATGAGCCGTCGCCGTCGTCACCATTAGCTGCACCGCACGAAGCAGAAGGAGACTACTCACCTGAAGCTTCCAAGACTTTCAAAGACTTCATCCGGTTTGTGTTTTGGAAAGAGACTGTTAAGTTATGGAAGATTGGTGGCCCTATTGCCATCACTCTACTCTGTCAGTATGGTACCAACACTTTAACCACTATCTTTGTTGGCCATCTTGGAAACCTGCAACTCTCTGCCGTTTCCGTCTCCCTCTCTGTCATCGTGACCTTCGCTTTCGGCTTCCTTCTTGGTATGGGGAGTGCCCTCGAAACCCTCTGTGGTCAAGCTTTTGGTGCTGGTCAAGTTCATATGCTCGGTGTTTACTTGCAAAGATCAGTCATCATCTTATTCGTCAGCTGTATCATCCTCTCGCCCATTTACATTTTTGCAGCTCCTATCCTCAAAGTCGTTGGCCAAGAAGATGATCTTTCTAACCTTGCCGGGAAATTTTCCATTCTAGTCTTACCTAATTTGTTTTCACTGAGTATCTATTTCCCTACCCAGAAGTTCCTTCAAGCTCAACGCAAGGTTGGAGTCCTTTCCGTGATTGCCTTTGCGACTCTCCTTCTACACGCTTTTTGGCTCTGGCTCTTCATCTATGAGCTTGGTTTGGGTGCCACTGGCGCAGCCATCGCTGTAGACCTTACCGGATGGACAACCTCCTTGGCTCAAGCTGTGTACGTGATGGTCTGGTGTAAGGAAGGATGGCGAGGATTTTCGTGGGCTGCATTTAAGGATATTTGGTCCTTTGTTACCCTCTCCCTAGCTTCAGCTGTCATGCTTTGCCTGGAGCTGTGGTATATGATGAGTATTGTTATTCTCACTGGACATCTTAGCAACGCCGTCATTGCTGTCGGTGCCCTTACCATCTGGTCAGTCATCCATCATCATCATCTTAATCATTATTATTTAATCTTAGCTTGATTTTAACTTCTTGTCACTTTGCTGGACCGTATACATTTCAGCTTGAATATCAATGGCATTGAACTAATGTTGTTCCTTGGAATAAATGCTGCTATAAGGTAAAATCATTTCAGTAATTGATTGATTTCGAGATCCTTGATATGTTACCTCGATGGAGTATATGATTATGATTTCAGCTTAAATGGATAGATAAATAAATATATATATATATTAATTTCAGCGTTCGTGTCTCGAATGAGCTAGGACTGGGGCATCCGAGAGCTGCAAAATACTCTGTCATAGTGACTGTACTCCAGTCACTCGTGATTGGACTCATTTTGATGGCTGTTGTGCTGATAACCAAGGACTATTTTGCCTACATTTTCACAAGCAACGAAGAGATGCGAGCAGCGACCTCCAAACTAGCATTCATTCTAGCCATCACCATGGTTCTTAACAGTGTTCAGCCAGTGATATCAGGTGGGTTATAAGGCACGATTACTTTGGCTAAAACTCATGATGACCGGCCACTGCCTGTCATCGATCGAATCAATCTCTCGTAAATCACCAGCATGATTAACTTGCAGGTGTTGCTATTGGGGGTGGGTGGCAAGCATTGGTGGCCTACATCAACATAGGCTGTTACTATGTTTTTGGGCTACCCCTTGGTTACCTGCTTGGATACAGAGCACATCTGGGAGTCGAGGTATGTGCCTGAGTAGATTGATTATACTCCTATCCGGCTAATGATTGATCGGCCAGTCAGTCAGTCAGTCAGTATATAGCATCACTAATTATGCTCTACAATCCATGCATGATCATCTAGGGAGTGTGGGGCGGCATGCTATGCGGCACTGCTTTGCAGACCTTGCTGCTTTTGATTGTACTCTACAAAACCAACTGGAAAAAAGAGGTAAGAACTTCTTCTTCTCCGGTTTCTTGCAATAAGTATCGTCGAGGATCTACGAAAAATAAGTAAATACTAAATTATATATATATATATATATATATATATATATATATATATATATATATATAAAATGCAGGTTGCGCAAACAGCAGAGCGCATGAGGAAGTGGGGTGGCAAAGATATCGACACGAATGATGATCAGAAGAAGATCAATATAGCTGCTAATGAAGCGTAAAGCAGCTGATCATCAGTATTTCATTAACAAGTAGAATAATGATCAAGGTGCAAGCATGGTTCTCTTCATCTCGCCTCATCAAGGTGCTACAATTAACCGGCTCAACTTTC
Source organism: Salix purpurea (assembly GCA_027405865.1). NCBI lineage: Eukaryota > Viridiplantae > Streptophyta > Magnoliopsida > Malpighiales > Salicaceae > Salix > Salix purpurea. The sequence continues at coordinate 5,702,914 of JAOWLH010000036.1, read as the reverse complement.
GTGGGAAATCAAACAATCAATAAGAAACAAATCATCCTTCATCAGTTCAAAGAGAAAGAATCGTTGTTTTGACTTTTTGTGGGATGTATTGGAACAGAAAAGGTAGCTGAATTTGCTATATATTGGTTATCTTGAAACACTTAATTTCAGTGTCGACCTTGATTACTAGCTGGTTTGTTAGAAGGAACAAAAAAATAGTTGTTAGAGCAAGCCCAACGTGGCATCCAAATGGGGAGCTAAAGACAAATCTGTGTTCTTTTTAATTTTTTATCAATTGTCATTGTCTCCAACGAATAGTTATCTTGACAGTTAAATCATAGTTGTCAATACTGTTCCGGTCACTGTTTTGTTTTTTCAATTGGAACGGAACATTCCGGTTTCGGAGCGTTTCGGCGTGCCGTTTCGGAGTTGTACTGTTCATATATAATTAATTATATATATATATATATATATATATATATGAAAAAAATAAAATATTAATTTAATAAGCATAATTAAAATTCAAGATAAATTAACTTTAAATTATACAATACAAATACAAAGTCAAACAAATATAATCTTAAAATTAAAAACATCTCTAATATTTCAAAATATTATGAAAGTAAAATGTTCTAAAATAAAAAAAAATATAAATCTTTCTAAGCCCAGCCCAGCCCGATAGACCCGAACGAATAAAAGCCATTATAAAAAAAGAAAACATCTTTCTAAGACCAGCCCGACAAAATCCACTTCACCACTTCCCTTCTCCGTCTTCGTCCAGATCAGAAACTTCAAGCTAGCACCTTTTTTATTTTCAACATAAAAGCAAGCAGCAAGGTGGGGCTTCAATTAACAGTAGACCTATCTGCTGAATTCAGTTCTATTTTCTCTTCTTTTCTGCGTTTTTTTGGAGATTTTGGTTTCTGTGGCAATCACCGAATTGCTCAACACTAACAAAATGATAATATTTAGATTGAAAACCCATTTTCTTTTTTATATTTTGGATTCCCATTTTATTTTTCCTCTTTGTATCGACTGGATTTTGTTATTAGATGAGGTGTTTATACTTTGTAATGTTAAAGAGAACATTGAATGTGATTGGGATTTGGTGCTGACTTATCCAATATTTCATTGATCCCGGAACGGAACGGAACAGAACAGAACGGAACCAAGGCGTTCTGGCCGGAATTGGACCGGAATTTCTGGAACGGACCAAAATTAAAACCGGGACGAAAATAACGTCGTTTTGTCCCGGTTTTATGAACGGAACGGGATGAATTTAACAACTATAGGCTAAATAGCTATTCCGATGTTGAGCAGCTAAATATAGTTTAGCAAATGACAAAAAACAAATTACATGTTACCGTTGAAATATTCTTTTTCTGTGTAATTAAAATACGTAAGGCATGCATCTTCATTCACAATTGAAACCAAAGTCATCGAAGAACATACTTTCTGTCAATTTATCTTTATAATTTTTCAACGTAGAACCAAAATATAACACTAAAAAAACCTTGCAAAACCCAAAAATAAAACCAATCACGAAGCCAGCCCTCAATCTTCTCCTATAACAATACCCCAAATCCAAACCAAGAGAGAGATGAGAGGAGAGGAGAGGAGATTATAGATCGACGACGAAGAGCTTACAAATCGACGGGGAGAGGATGATTTCAGAGAGGAGAGGAGAGGAGAGGAGATGAGCCGAGAGAGAGATGAGAAGATAGTTACCTGTAACTTACAATTGGAAAAATTAATAAACCTCAATTTCAATGAGTGAATATATATATATATATAATAATCGAGAGGATATACTATAATAGCTAGTGCTAGATGGACTAATACAAATTAGGAATTTGGCAGATGAGTTTTTATTATGAATTTGTTTCCTTATATATATTAACTAATACATTTTTTTTTGGTTAGATGAACTCAAATTTATCAAACTCATTCACTAATTTTCTTATAAATGAATCTAAAGATATTATGTCTCAACCAAGTGATCCTACTCAACTTTCTTACGACACCAGAGACTTTAATTTAATGTCCATACAATTAAAAATCACAAAGAACTAAAAACTTCTCACATGAAGAAGATTATTTACTTGTGTCTGCATGGTTAAATACAAGTAAAGATTTAATTAGTTGATCAACAAACAAAACAATTTTGGGCTCGAGTGCATGCTTACTTTGTCGAGAACAGAGTAAACTTGAATAATTGTTTTCAAATAAGCATCTCAAGTAGATGGCAAGAAATAAATAGAGAAGCTGGAAAATTAGTTGGTTTTGTTATCCAAATTGAAAACCATCAACAAAGTGGAACGACTGCAGAATCAAGGGTAATTTTTTTTTATTTGATCATTTTCATAACAATGTATTTGTTTCATATATTTTTATAACATAGTTTTAATTTATTGAATTTGTTTTACCAGATTAATGATGCTCGTCAGATGTATGCTTTCAACTAGAACATTGTTGGGTTATCTTAAGAAAAGATATTGTATTGTGTTATAAAATTAGCATCAATTCATTTTGTTTCTTAAAGTTCTTCTAATAATTAATAATTCAAATACAAAATAATTGCATTATATATAAAATATAATTAAAAAAATAAATAATTATATTGATGGAGATTTTTTTAAAAGTAATTGTTTAATTATATAACTTACTCCTATTAATTGTACAATTAAATTATATACAAAATAATTGCACTCTATTTAAAATGATATATAAAAAAATAGTTCTTCTAAATGGCTTTTACCATTGGAGTAGACATAGACAAAAAATAATTATATTTACACTATTCAAAAAGCAATTTTAGAGATTTAGCTCTCCAAAATAGTTTTTACCATTGGACTTGCTCTTAGAAATCATGATAAACTTATTTATGACCTCAAAAAAAATCAAAATTAACTTAAAACCAAAACTATTCTCAAGTTTAAATTTGTTTTTTTCATAAATTTTAAAAGTACAAAAAACTCAATATGAGCATCCACTGTTTTGAAAGTCTAAATCAGTATTAACGATATTTTTTGAAGAAGTGACATGACAAAGAATCGCAAAATTATAAAAATATACGAGATGCTTTTGAAACTCATCATCCTAATTAGATAATGTTTGACATTGGATAATTAGTTTCTTATTAAATTATTATTATTTTGAAATACATTAAAATAATATAATTTCCTATTTATAAGATTTACTTTTAACATCATCACATTAAAATAATCTAAAAACATAAAAATAGTAATTTAAAGTAAATAATTTTTTATTTTTTTAAAAAAATGATTAGATTATATAAATAAATAAACATTCCTTTACTATCACAGCAAGTTATGAAACTTAACAAAAATATCATAAGCTTTTAATATAACACTGGAAAAAACCCCTAATTGTTATAAAAAGAATAAATAATTAACATAAAAGAGCATATACATTAAAATATAATCAAAAGAGACGAGAGAAATACTTTACTTTTTATGAATTATTTTATTTTTTCACAGTGTAAAGAATACAAGATAAGAGGTCTATTTATAGAAGAAGAAAATGAATTCAAGGGTTATGGAAATCCAAGAGACTAAACTCAAGAGTCATGGACATTCAATATACATAAATATGAATTTATAACACTTCCCTTTGAATGACCATGTACTTTAAAATTCAATAGGGGACTTTATTAGATACTTCAAAATCCATATATGAATACTTGGATTCATGAAAACAATATCAAATTGCCTCATTAAAACCTTGCAAAGGAAAACTCAATGGAAAAAAACTAAGTGAAGGAAAAATAGTACAATTTGCATTGACTTCGCCTCAAAAATACATGTCTTGTAACAAATTTTCAAGATGACACATTCCAATCTTATAGACAAGTTTCTTGAAAGTTGAGGCCGGTAAAGACTTTGTAAATAAATCATCTAAATTATCACTTGACCTAATTTATTTAATATCAATTTATCTCTTTTGTTGGAGCTCGTGAGTATAAAAGAACTTATGGTGAGTTATGCTTTGTTTTGACTCCTTTAATATAGTCTCCTTTGAGTTGAGTGATGCAAACAACATTATCTTCAAACAATATTATGACACTATTTTCAATGGCTAATAATTCATATATTTTTTTATATGCTGAATAATTGATCTTAGCCATATACATTCTTGACTTGCTTAATGTATTGTGATAATCTCTGAATGATTTGATGAAGTAACCACTAATATTTGTTTAATAGATCTCCAAGAAATTGCAGTACTGTCATAGGTAAATAGATAATCTATTTGTAATCTCCCTTTGCGGGGATCAGAGAGATAACTTGTATCTGCATACCCAATCAATTGTGAATTTGATACAAAATAAAATAATCTTATTTTAGTTGTCCCGCGAAGATAACGAAATATATGTTTAACTTTATTTCAATGTTTTTTTTTTTGTAGGAGTGAAACTTTATTTCAATCTATCTTGTACATAAATGCTCATATAACATAAGATATGATATTTCATGTAGTCAAATAATCCACGACAGTAATGTTCCGCATGGTTGAGAATAAAATTATATATAGGGCTAGAGATATAGCCGCACAGAGGTCAGGATGGCCGAGTGGTCTAAGGCGCCAGACTCAAGTTCTGGTCCTCGTGAGAGGGCGTGGGTTCAAATCCCACTTCTGACACCGAGTCGTTTATTTTTTTGTAATTTAGCATGCATTTATGTAAATTAAGTTGGCTCTTTTTCTTTCATTTCCAGAACCAGAACTTCACGTATTATCAGCTTTCCCCCCTATCCTTCGACCCAGAAAACTAATTAATTCTTTCCGTTTAATTTTACTCTAACCATGTTATTATTGCCAGGGTTCGAAAACAAGGTAAAAATACCGATCAAGTTATGAACTCGACCTCTAAAGTGAAGGCGCTCGAACTAAGATAAAGAGATGTGTCCTCTTCATTACCATATCAATTCTTACCAAACAAAGACGAGGAAGAAATCCCGAAAATTTCACATCTGCTGCTCTCTTGTCCCTCTAATTCCTAAAAAGCAATGCGAAACACAACCCATCTCCCTGCGCAACAACTTTCTGTTTCTTTGGCATTCGGTAGCCACCAACCACACAAGGATGGTCTCGCTCAAATGGCTCGAGGGTCACCTGCTCAGAAGGCTTCAACTGCTCCTGCACCATCTTTTTCACTTCACTTTCAAATACCGCCTCGGCAGGGACAGTGGAGTACATGCAATTTGCCTGTTCACAAGATAATAACATCCTCCTTGCGGAAGATGGCGAAGCGTTGCTTTGCGAAAAGCTGGTAGTCAGAAAATAAAAGGCCAACCTTAATTGAAATCACAAAATGACCACCAGCCTTCAGAAAATAGGAAGCATTGAGTGCTACAATCCTTGCCTGCAGAAGTGATTGCACGACTTGCACACCTCCAGCCTTCAAAAAGGATTGACAGAATGTACAAAATTACTTGACAATGGGCTACGCAATATAGACCAAAGTGCTAATACTCTTTTTACAGGTGCAGAGACCGTTCTCATAAGAGAATGAGCTCGGCCGGCTTGCATTTGATACAGGGGAGCTTTGACACAATGTTACAACGGGAAATTGATAATCACAGAATGAACACAAGGAAAGCAAAGTAATGCGGCAACAATTTCCTGCAAGATCAATTGACAAGATGTAAACATAATCGCATGCCATGCATCGCATAATGATAATCCACTACTCTCAAACTAGTATATTTTAAAGCAGACAGCAATTACACAGTGAATAACAAACACGGTATTTCTGAAAACACATAAAAAGGATGAAAAATATAGTGCCCGAGAGAGAACAGCGAGATGACACATTTGAAATACTGAAAATAAGAAAATTATATGATTCATACAAGCATCAGAAACTCGGTCTTGCATCACCCATGATGTCTTGAAGGGGAATCCGAGTACTTCATCATATGCTAGATTTTAAAATCACACACAGGTACTAATAAAGAAAATAATAGAAATCTCAAAAGGATTCCAGTGCCAATGATATGGGAAAAAGCTCCTTGGTATTTCAGCAAGCATCAGAAACTCGATTTTACATCACCCATTAAGTCTTGAAGGGGAATCCGAGTAAATTCATCATATGCATTGAATTGTAAGCATCAATTTCAATCACTGTGAAGTATCATAAGAAATAAACTATAAGGCATCGATTGAAAGAAACCAGCAGTGGGGAGCGAGTTCATCATATGCATTGACTTTTAAGCATCAATTCCAATCACTGTAAGGTATCATAAAAAATAAACTAAAATGCATTGATGAAATAACCAAGAAAAACATGAACTATAGTTAGTTATCACAGAGATAAGTGAACTATGATATTGTCAATGGATTTCGTGTTAGTGCTGCAGAAACCCAAAACACAATAACCACGTTCATTCAGTAACAACAAATAAAATCAGCAGTAAATCATTTGAAGAATTCAAAAAAAAAGATTTCAATTTTTTCTTCCAAAATGGTGATAGTAGTCCCAATGTGGGGCTGTAATCCATACAAGGAATGATCTGAACAGAATTACAAAAGAAGCAAACCTGATCAGCTGAGCAACATCAGAAAAAATCACATCAACCATGCCAACTAGCATGCGGTACTTGGCAGGGTGCCTGGCATCTTCAATGATGGGAATAAACATTGGTGCGTTTCTTTGCCATGTTAACTAAGTCTCTGCCACTTCTGTGAGAAAATTCAACTGCATATACCACCCCAGTCTACAGCAAATAATAAGACATAAGCCATTGATAAAACGACATCGCTTTAGCTGTGAACTGGGAGAGCAAACGACACGATTATCAAGCCTTACAGCCAGAAAAAAAAAAAAGTGAAAAACTTTATCTACCTCTAGGTGGAGCCATCTCTGCTTCTGGTCGCTAAGACTTAGAAGAGAGCAGGGAGACAAGAAGAAGGCTTGAGCTTCATACAGAGGGGAAGGAGGCGACTCAGGCGAGCACTGAGTTTTTGACACTCACCTCAAGACCTCACTTTATAGCAATTCTGATTGTAGGGTTTGGGGTTTATTCTTTTGATGCCATGCCCTTCTTTTCTTAAGAAGGCTGTGATGATAAATGGACCAAAACTGTTACTTTGAGTTTGTCGAGGCCCAGTGGCAACAGGCCACCTAATCACTTCTCTTCGAATGTTGTGTTTTGCTCTTGGTCATCCCTTTAGTTTGCACACTTTTCAAATTGATCACCAACATTTGTAGAATTTGCAAGAAACCTTGTATTTTCTGTTTACCACTGTTTGCTTGGCCGTCCATTAATTGAGATGAAAATATCTCTAATCCATGAGAGATGTATTCGAACAAGGACTAGACTAGCCAGATAACACATGACAAGGTACAGTATTCACAAACGAGTTTCACAGCACATACTGCAAGTGCAAAACGAGTTTCACCTACCGAACAAGTTATTCAGCTTGAATAGCACTGATTTTTGGAGTGTTTCCACGAAAACTAAACAAAATCTGAAATGGCTGCATTTCATATCATCAAGGACGAAAAAAATAGGAAAACACAAGAGAATTTCACAGGCTCTTCAAAGACCGCTGATATAAATATGGATTACATGCTAACACCATGAGAAATTTCACTGTCAGCCAAATGAACTTCCCACTATTGTGCCATGATGTAAAATTGAACATTGAGGTTTCATGGACAAGCAGTCGTACAAAAGTGCAGAACTTGTATACTTTGATTAACGTTTGACCCATTGGAAGCTCTTTCTTGCTTTTGCCTTTCCTGGTTTTTTCCTTTCAACCACCCGTGGATCTCTCGTCAAGAAACCGCCTGGTAACACAAAAATAAACATGTTAGATATGGATCATATCTGACACAAGTGAAGACCTGAAGCTTAATATGGAAGAAGTGAGTGCATCACAGAAGAAGTAGTATTTAATGCCAGGATGCTGTCATTCAAAACTTAAAAATCAGTTTCTGGAGGTTGGATCCATGCCAACAAGGTATGAGGTATGATTTTCACAGCCAATAATATTTAATTTATTCTAAAAATATAGCATGTGAATTGCATTACAGCAAAGCTTGATATAAAAGAGATGCATTTAAAACAAAAATAATATGTTTCATAAGCATACCACTTCTGAGTGTGGGACGCAAGTCAGGTTCCCAGTTTTGCATGGCCCTGCTGATCCCCAACTGAATGGCTCCAACTTGACCTGTCACCATAGATTTGATTAGAGCTAAAAATTACTTTGTGCAGAATGTGGTTTTCAAAAAAAACCAACAACCACTTATATCTGTCCTGAAAAGACGATCATCAAACACAACCTTCACAGATATAAGTTGAAACCTAATAAAATGTCAAAATTCAATCACCAAAAACTGGCAAGCAACTCATGAAAGCACATGCTTTAGATGTAAGACAATTCAAAATTCCATTGCAGTGATTGTATGAAAAAGAACTCCATACCAAGAGAAACACAAGGAGATGCCAGATAAAGAGAAATATGATGCGTGAAATGACGCCTTACTATTATTTCACATGAAAGCTAGGAGTTTCTGGTTTCAAACGAATTTGAGTAAATCAAGAAGGGCTTTTACTTCAGTGTTCAACCAATTATGACTAAGTTAGTATCACCCCTTGCAGACATATTGTGATGATGCTAACCTCTGATTTTAAGTTTCCATCATCATCAACAGTACAAGGTGATGACAAATGATAGTGTTTTATGACCGTGGGCAATAACAAATGATAATAGCAGTTGGATTAGGATAAATGGAGGGGGAAAGGTTCAATGACAACAACCACAATAATGACTCAAGTCAACTAACCATCAGTTCCCAACTATAGTTTAACTATTATGCTGATATCCTGGGACACAATTCTGTCTGTGCTAGGTAAGGAGAACATTGGCCAGGAAAAGGATAACAATGTAAAAATGGAGCATGCAGACAGCTGGATATTGCACCAATGGGCTATAATACTGCAGGTCTCAAAGGCTATTTATGTCTAAAAATGTTGAGCTCCCTTACAATTTCAACCCTTCCTTCTTCCATCTTTCACTACAAAGTTCGGAAGAATTTGCTTACAGTGCTTTCCAGAACCCAGTGCTGCCTTCACAAGACAATTTTTAAAATCAACTTAAAACAAGATTCAATCTATCAATCAAATGCACTTAGAATACAAGAACAGATATCACAGGTGATGAACTAACTTCTGGATCAACCACTAAAACAACAGGCAGGTAAGCCACCAAGAGAAAGGAAAGCATTTTAAGTAGATACTATAATAAGAGCACCAAACATGAATAAACTTAATCTTATGTGCTCAAGGAAATTAGAGCTGTTTTTAAATTTTATTAAAAAATAACGAGCTATCTGCCTGTAACAATATACTCCGTGCAAGTAAAGAAAAACATCTGGTCAAATACCAAAAATAAGAGTTCATGAAACTACAAAATAATTCCATGCACTTTATCTAACAAAAGAGAAGAATTTAAGCACCATATTACACACACACACGCACACACACACACACAAAAAAAAAAAAAAGGACAAAAAAAAACAAGAAGAAGTGTGTAAACCATATTATATAACTTATGAGACAGAAAAACAGATTTTCTTTAATTTTTACAGAGGGTTGACTTGAGCCATTGAGGATGGCACCTTGAGTAGAAAGAGAGATAACAATAACATATGCAATATTCTGTGAACTAGTAACAATTAAGCTCACCTGAAACACCACCACCTTTGACAGTACAAGTAACATCCCAAAGACCTAAGGTCTTTGTCTCAGAGAAAGGTCGCAAAAGAGCAGCACGATGATCAAGCATTGGGAAATAGACATCAAATTGTTTGTCATTAACAATGAATTTTCCATCGCCAGGTTGAACCCAAACACGAGCGATGCTACATTTCCTTCTTCCTGTTCCATAGGCTCTTCCTTTGTCATCTACCTGTCTCACTCTAGCTCTAGCAATTTCTTCCTGTTTCTGGCGCTCTATTTCAGCTCTTGGGGATTTCATTATGTTCTTTTCATAACGCATCTCCTCTAACTCACTTAAAGGAGGCAATCCTTCAACCCCATCAAAATCCTTGAGGGCAATTAAACTGTCCAACATTGCATCTGTTATTCCAGATGCTGCAATAAGGTCACCAAATGCACGATTTGGACCTACAATATGGATTGATATAAACTTTCAGAGACTATCACCAGCCTTGATCCACCAGCAGCAGAAAACGCATGTGATAGAATTAGTTAACATAGAAGAAGAATTTTCAGATTGCACAGTGTCATCCAGTAATTTCATTAAATGAAAAATTAAATCTTGCAAAGAAAAATACAATAGAAAACCGCCAACCAGTGAAATAGTTTTGAATAAACCACTTGAGAAAACAGTACAGTGATACATATGCTTTCACATAGTTTTGCTATTGATATTTCAAAGATGTGATTCAAATATTATATCTTCAATTATTGTCCGAGTAATGCAGTAAAAAGAAAAGATTTGACGAGTATTTCATTTCTAACATTATTGCTGCTTGCATGCAATCAAGTACGGGTAAAATTCTAAACCCGGTATCTAAATTAACTCAATAGCTTAACATAACATCAATGGCTAATTGTCCAAGGGACAAGAAGACACCTAGCTGTATATACAGTCCAGAGGATCGCATGATAAATTAATGATGTTTCAGAATTTGTAGAGCAGAAAGTCCAATATGCTTTGTGTCATCAAAGTAATATATCAGGTTCACTCAATTCATTCTTCTACAGGTAGAGCAGGTTTCTTTCAATGTGCATCATGCAAAGATATCATTCTTGACACTCTACTCGTTAATCAGTAAGGTCTATACAATAGGGAAAGACATGATTGTTATGTAAGGACTTGAGCTTACTCATTAAAGCCCGCATTAATCAGTAAGCTCTATACAATAGCGAAAGACATGATTGTTATGTAAAGACTTGAGCGTACTCATTAAAGCCAACCCCCTATCAATACTCTCCCAAAAACCCAATAACAATTCAAGTCTATTTAATCATTCATTCATTAAAAGATTGATCAAAAATGAAAAGGGGAACATGCTTGCTTGCCTTTGAGAACGGCATTGAGGTACTCCGATTCCTTTTCAAGCATCTTCTCCTCTTCAGCACTTCTCTCACTTGGAACATTCTCACCCAAATTAACATTACCTCCATCACTCCGTACTACACTCTCTCCAAAATCAAACACCGTATCCTCCTTCTCCTCATCCTCAAAACTCCACTGCTTCTCCTCTAAAGATGAAGTCCGCCACTCACCACCACCACCAATATCACTAACACTCCTTTCATTATGCACATCTTTCTCGAGTCGATCAAATATATATCCACCTCCTTCGTCACCATTTTCATCTTCTTTTAACCACGACTCTTCATCCTCCCCCCTGGCGGTCATTGGCGAATCGGTGATGCCAGGAAGGCCGGTGTCCGAGTCTTGGGGGAAGAAGGAATTGAAATTTCCTTCATTTTCTCCGGAAAGTTGCCAGATGTTGTAGCCTGGCTGGTTTCTGTTGCTGTTGCTGTTGCTGTTGTCGTCGTCGTCGTTTTTAGTAGAAAAGGGTCTGCTGAGGAGGAGAAAAGTGGAGGAGGTGGAGTTATGAGGTCGTGAAGTTATCAGGTATCTTGAGAGGAGACGGAAGGGGGAGGGTTTTGGGAGGAGACGAGACCACGCCATTTTTTGCCACAGAAGAAGAAAGTGAAGAAGCGGTGGGGGAGGTCGCGGAGCTTCTTCTTTCCTTTGGGTTTTTCACGCTTTATTTAGGGTTATACATTTGAGCTTTCTCTACGGCCCAATATCAAACAGTTAGTATTGTGCAAAGCCCATTAGTATTAAATGGCCCGATATCTATTATTTAGCTTTAGAAACTCTTAAAAGGAAAGATAACTTGGATGTCGTTTTCAAGTATTGTTTTGTTTGATTACCGTCAAAATAAATTTATTTTATATATTTATTATTATAATAAAATATATTTATGTCTATTTTTTATATCTATTTTATGTATGATTTCTTTTTTCATTTAATAAAATATATTTATGTATTTTATTATTGTATGTGTCATGTTTTTATTTTTTTGCTTCTCTAATAAAATATGTTTTTATCATTTATTTGTTTGTTATTTTTTTTGGATACTAAAAAATTATTCAAACATAACTTTAAACTACTTGTCATTTCCTTATTATTTTATCTATTAAAACATTGCTCAAACATAACCTTAAACTATTTCAATTAAAGTGTTTCACTTAATTATCATTATCACTAAACTAGACCTTTAATCACTTGTTTTTTATAATAATAAATAAATAAATTATTATTTCTTGAAATATTTCATTATAGTATCCAAGTATAGTTATTATTTTAAAAAATAATTTTATGTTAAACAAATCAATATTAATTCTTAAAATAAATAAATAAATAAAAAGTAATTTATACACATACACGTATCAATGTTTAAGATCATTGAAACCACTTAGAATGCAAAACTATTATATATGAAGGTATAAAACAAAAGCATTGAAAAAATATATTAAATGAACTGGTGCTACTAGTTTCAATTAAGGCAAAAATTAAAGATCTATTATATCATTAAAAAAAAGTATGTTTGAAGTATTTTATGTTAACATTATTTTTGTTAGCTTATATATTAATGATCTTATATTTACAGATAATGATGAGAGGATGTTTGAAGAATTTAAAAAAATCCATGGAAAAGAGGTTTGATATGTATGATCTTCATAATATGTGTTACTATTTGGACGTAAGGTAATTCAATGGGATTTATCTTAGTTAGAAGTAGTACGTAAAAGAGGTGTTAAAGAGATTTGGCATGACAAATAGCAATCCATCTAAGAATCCTATTTTCCCTGGATATAAGTTGGTAAAAGATAAGAATAGAGTGAAGTATACACAAATAGCTGGTTGTTTAATGTATATGACAACATCAAAACCAAACCTTACATATATGGCAAATTCTTCTTTAAAATGGAGTTGTTCATGGCCATTCACGAAGTATGTGTAATCTAATAACTTTATTATGATGAAGTTTTTCTGATTTTGCCTCATGGTGCTAGCTAGATGTTCCCCTCATCATTACATCAAATGTTTATTTGGTATTTGGATACCAAAAACCTCTGGCTCTCATCCTTATTAGTCGTATTATCATTAACTCAATAACTCTATCAAAGGTTTGCACGCTTTATATACCAATCAAAATAAATCTAGATATCACACTTTAAATTACAATAATTATCTTATGGTTTTATAATATAGTGCAGATGTAATACGTTGAGTTATCTAGAACTTTATTTTTTTGGTTGTTTATTTAATGCATTTAATAATCCTATTAAATAAGAAAATAGTTGCAAGGTTGAATCATTCTTGTTCATGATCATCGTTGATTAAATGTGGAGTGTAATTTGTTTTCAGTTTCTTTTTTTCATGTAAGGTGTGTAAAACCTACAATTTACAGTTGAATGGAAGTAAAAAAAATCTCCAAATATTACAGAATTGTGTGCTAAAGTCTTTTACATTTAATAATTTTGGTGTTATAGCTACATACAAGGCCTGATCAATAGGGTTTATAGGTTAAAAAACCATAATGTTCATATAGAGATGGAGATTGAAAGATAGGGGAATGCAAAGAGTTAGAGCGTGAGAGAAATACTCGCAGTTAGTGGGTGAGACTTGACATGATAATATATAAACAATTTATTCAGCATGCCATAACTTGATTTAATGGTTATTAGAACTTCTTGAGGTCAAATAAGTATTGGAGTTTGATTAAGAATAGAAAACCTATAGTAGCTCAAGAAGTTACACTACAATTAAAGAGCAGAAGGCTATTGAAGATGCAAAGCTTAAGGATCTAATGTTTCAAGCCAATGATATAATTATAATTGAAATGATCCTTAATAAGAAGACAATTAAGAGCATTTAGGACTTAATAAAGAAAAAATATCAAGGTTTTATAAAGGTGAAAATAGCTCAATTACAAGCACTCCAAAGGGAGTTTTAGGTGTTTCAAATAAGATAGAGATAAATAATTAATCCATACTTTGCCCAAATATTAATCATTACTAGCAAAATGAAGGCTCAAAATGGAAAAATATAGCAACTTGTGATTGTAAATAAAATTTATAGCATAACATGAACCACCTATAGTTAAACTGGTATTTTTAATAGTTGAAGCTATCTAGTTAAAACTAATATTTAACAGTTGAAAGCATGTAACATCACGACATATAGGTAGTGTGGGTTTTACACACATCATGATTGTAGAGAAAATCTTGAGATAAATGACTATCAAATTTGACTATGTGTGTGTTCCATATAATAATCCAACAACATCAACTTAATGAGCATTGATGAACTCCGAAGCAATCTACTTGCTCATGAATAAAATATTCACATTCATATTAGAGAATAACAAGTCTTGCAAGTGACAAATGAATATGGAAGTTAAGTTAAAAATAAAGAAAAGAAACAAGCTTTTAAGGTCGAGAAAAGGGCAGACAACAATTTAACAAAGCAATAATAGAATGTTATAAATGTTATAAATTAGGACACTTCCATTATGAGTGTCTTAAATTTTAGAAGGATACAAACTATACATAATTAGATGAGACTAAAGAGATGCTTTTAATGACACATGTCAAGCTCAACCATGCTAAAAAAGGAGGTTTGGTTTTCTTACTCGGGATATAACAACTACATGAATGGAAATAAGGAGTGGTTCATTAACATTGATGAGAAATTTCATCAATATTTGAAACTTTGTAATAACTCTAAAATGGTAGTGATTATGAAAGACAATGTCATATTACATGTCAATGGAATCATATAAGTGATTACTAGTGTGTTTTATGTACTAGAGTTGAAGAATAACTTACCTAACATCGGGGAATTGCAAGAGAGATGAGCTATAATATTGTTAAGAGATGTGATGTGTGGAGTTTATCATCCAAAAAATAGTTTGATCATGCAAACCAATATGTTTGCTAACGAAATTATAACTAGTACACTCACACCCATATCAAACAGTGGAAAGTTTAGGTGTACTCTTTATCTAAGAAGTCTTAAGCACTTGTATCATTTAAGAACTTCAAAAGCTTTATAGAGAAAAACACAAGACCATTCATTCAATGTTTCCAAACAAGTAGGGAGTGATAGTTCTCCTTTTAAGAGTTGAATACATTTTGTAGTTTAAATAGAATAATTAGGTAGATAGTGATAACCTTCACCCCTTAACAAAATAGGGTGGCTGAGATAAATAATTGAACCATTATGAATATGGTTCAAAACATGTCCAAGAAGCATGTCTTAAATCTTTTTTTATCTTAAGACTATTACCTGGATCGTTTATGTTCTTAATTGAAACCTTGTCTTGGTAGTAAAGGAAATGAAATTTGAGTAAACATTGAGTGACATCAAACCATCAATTTATCACTTCAAGGTTTTCAGTTATATTACACATGTCCATATACTAGAAGCTAGTAGAAAAAAAACTAGATGATAAAAGCATTAAATATGTGATGTTGGGAATGTGTGAGGAATATAAAGCTCGTCAACTTTATAATTCATCAAAATGAATTGTGATAAGCAAAAATGTGATATTTGAAGAAGATGAATGCTAGGAATAAGGATGAAGTGTTGATGAAATGAAGCTAGATGTCTTAGATTGAGGTGAAAGTGAAAAAAAAGAAGTAAGACTACTCCATAAAGTGATGAAGAAAATGAAGAAGATATGAATGTAGAAAGATAAGTTACTATAAGAAACTTTTCAGATAAGTTTTTAGGAGAGGTTTATAAGAAAAGAGGACATTAAGAGTATTTGGTTGAATAGAAGACTATGGGCATGACACAACTTACTTTATAAAAAAAGGCTTTGACACACAACACACACACACACACACACACAAACACACACAAGTGATCAAACAAAGGAGGTAACATTCTTTTTGTTAGCTTATATATTAATTATATATTAATGATCTTATATTTACTGATAATGATGAGAGTATGTTTGAAGAATTTAAAAAAATCCATGGAAAAGAGGTTTGATATGTATGATCTTCATAATATGTGTTACTATTTGGACGTAAGGTAATTCAATGGGATTTATCTTAGTTAGAAGTAGTACGTAAAAGAGGTGTTAAAGAGATTTGGCATGACAAATAGCAATCCATCTAAGAATCCTATTTTCCCTGGATATAAGTTGGTAAAAGATAAGAATAGAGTGAAGTATACACAAATAGCTGGTTGTTTAATGTATATGACAACATCAAAACCAAACCTTACATATATGGCAAATTCTTCTTTAAAATGGAGTTGTTCATGGCCATTCACGAAGTATGTGTAATCTAATAACTTTATTATGATGAAGTTTTTCTGATTTTGCCTCATGGTGCTAGCTAGATGTTCCCCTCATCATTACATCAAATGTTTATTTGGTATTTGGATACCAAAAACCTCTGGCTCTCATCCTTATTAGTCGTATTATCATTAACTCAATAACTCTATCAAAGGTTTGCACGCTTTATATACCAATCAAAATAAATCTAGATATCACACTTTAAATTACAATAATTATCTTATGGTTTTATAATATAGTGCAGATGTAATACGTTGAGTTATCTAGAACTTTATTTTTTTGGTTGTTTATTTAATGCATTTAATAATCCTATTAAATAAGAAAATAGTTGCAAGGTTGAATCATTCTTGTTCATGATCATCGTTGATTAAATGTGGAGTGTAATTTGTTTTCAGTTTCTTTTTTTCATGTAAGGTGTGTAAAACCTACAATTTACAGTTGAATGGAAGTAAAAAAAATCTCCAAATATTACAGAATTGTGTGCTAAAGTCTTTTACATTTAATAATTTTGGTGTTATAGCTACATACAAGGCCTGATCAATAGGGTTTATAGGTTAAAAAACCATAATGTTCATATAGAGATGGAGATTGAAAGATAGGGGAATGCAAAGAGTTAGAGCGTGAGAGAAATACTCGCAGTTAGTGGGTGAGACTTGACATGATAATATATAAACAATTTATTCAGCATGCCATAACTTGATTTAATGGTTATTAGAACTTCTTGAGGTCAAATAAGTATTGGAGTTTGATTAAGAATAGAAAACCTATAGTAGCTCAAGAAGTTACACTACAATTAAAGAGCAGAAGGCTATTGAAGATGCAAAGCTTAAGGATCTAATGTTTCAAGCCAATGATATAATTATAATTGAAATGATCCTTAATAAGAAGACAATTAAGAGCATTTAGGACTTAATAAAGAAAAAATATCAAGGTTTTATAAAGGTGAAAATAGCTCAATTACAAGCACTCCAAAGGGAGTTTTAGGTGTTTCAAATAAGATAGAGATAAATAATTAATCCATACTTTGCCCAAATATTAATCATTACTAGCAAAATGAAGGCTCAAAATGGAAAAATATAGCAACTTGTGATTGTAAATAAAATTTATAGCATAACATGAACCACCTATAGTTAAACTGGTATTTTTAATAGTTGAAGCTATCTAGTTAAAACTAATATTTAACAGTTGAAAGCATGTAACATCACGACATATAGGTAGTGTGGGTTTTACACACATCATGATTGTAGAGAAAATCTTGAGATAAATGACTATCAAATTTGACTATGTGTGTGTTCCATATAATAATCCAACAACATCAACTTAATGAGCATTGATGAACTCCGAAGCAATCTACTTGCTCATGAATAAAATATTCACATTCATATTAGAGAATAACAAGTCTTGCAAGTGACAAATGAATATGGAAGTTAAGTTAAAAATAAAGAAAAGAAACAAGCTTTTAAGGTCGAGAAAAGGGCAGACAACAATTTAACAAAGCAATAATAGAATGTTATAAATGTTATAAATTAGGACACTTCCATTATGAGTGTCTTAAATTTTAGAAGGATACAAACTATACATAATTAGATGAGACTAAAGAGATGCTTTTAATGACACATGTCAAGCTCAACCATGCTAAAAAAGGAGGTTTGGTTTTCTTACTCGGGATATAACAACTACATGAATGGAAATAAGGAGTGGTTCATTAACATTGATGAGAAATTTCATCAATATTTGAAACTTTGTAATAACTCTAAAATGGTAGTGATTATGAAAGACAATGTCATATTACATGTCAATGGAATCATATAAGTGATTACTAGTGTGTTTTATGTACTAGAGTTGAAGAATAACTTACCTAACATCGGGGAATTGCAAGAGAGATGAGCTATAATATTGTTAAGAGATGTGATGTGTGGAGTTTATCATCCAAAAAATAGTTTGATCATGCAAACCAATATGTTTGCTAACGAAATTATAACTAGTACACTCACACCCATATCAAACAGTGGAAAGTTTAGGTGTACTCTTTATCTAAGAAGTCTTAAGCACTTGTATCATTTAAGAACTTCAAAAGCTTTATAGAGAAAAACACAAGACCATTCATTCAATGTTTCCAAACAAGTAGGGAGTGATAGTTCTCCTTTTAAGAGTTGAATACATTTTGTAGTTTAAATAGAATAATTAGGTAGATAGTGATAACCTTCACCCCTTAACAAAATAGGGTGGCTGAGATAAATAATTGAACCATTATGAATATGGTTCAAAACATGTCCAAGAAGCATGTCTTAAATCTTTTTTTATCTTAAGACTATTACCTGGATCGTTTATGTTCTTAATTGAAACCTTGTCTTGGTAGTAAAGGAAATGAAATTTGAGTAAACATTGAGTGACATCAAACCATCAATTTATCACTTCAAGGTTTTCAGTTATATTACACATGTCCATATACTAGAAGCTAGTAGAAAAAAAACTAGATGATAAAAGCATTAAATATGTGATGTTGGGAATGTGTGAGGAATATAAAGCTCGTCAACTTTATAATTCATCAAAATGAATTGTGATAAGCAAAAATGTGATATTTGAAGAAGATGAATGCTAGGAATAAGGATGAAGTGTTGATGAAATGAAGCTAGATGTCTTAGATTGAGGTGAAAGTGAAAAAAAAGAAGTAAGACTACTCCATAAAGTGATGAAGAAAATGAAGAAGATATGAATGTAGAAAGATAAGTTACTATAAGAAACTTTTCAGATAAGTTTTTAGGAGAGGTTTATAAGAAAAGAGGACATTAAGAGTATTTGGTTGAATAGAAGACTATGGGCATGACACAACTTACTTTATAAAAAAAGGCTTTGACACACAACACACACACACACACACACACAAACACACACAAGTGATCAAACAAAGGAGGTAACATTCTTTTTGTTAGCTTATATATTAATTATATATTAATGATCTTATATTTACTGATAATGATGAGAGTATGTTTGAAGAATTTAAAAAAATCCATGGAAAAGAGGTTTGATATGTATGATCTTCATAATATGTGTTACTATTTGGACGTAAGGTAATTCAATGGGATTTATCTTAGTTAGAAGTAGTACGTAAAAGAGGTGTTAAAGAGATTTGGCATGACAAATAGCAATCCATCTAAGAATCCTATTTTCCCTGGATATAAGTTGGTAAAAGATAAGAATAGAGTGAAGTATACACAAATAGCTGGTTGTTTAATGTATATGACAACATCAAAACCAAACCTTACATATATGGCAAATTCTTCTTTAAAATGGAGTTGTTCATGGCCATTCACGAAGTATGTGTAATCTAATAACTTTATTATGATGAAGTTTTTCTGATTTTGCCTCATGGTGCTAGCTAGATGTTCCCCTCATCATTACATCAAATGTTTATTTGGTATTTGGATACCAAAAACCTCTGGCTCTCATCCTTATTAGTCGTATTATCATTAACTCAATAACTCTATCAAAGGTTTGCACGCTTTATATACCAATCAAAATAAATCTAGATATCACACTTTAAATTACAATAATTATCTTATGGTTTTATAATATAGTGCAGATGTAATACGTTGAGTTATCTAGAACTTTATTTTTTTGGTTGTTTATTTAATGCATTTAATAATCCTATTAAATAAGAAAATAGTTGCAAGGTTGAATCATTCTTGTTCATGATCATCGTTGATTAAATGTGGAGTGTAATTTGTTTTCAGTTTCTTTTTTTCATGTAAGGTGTGTAAAACCTACAATTTACAGTTGAATGGAAGTAAAAAAAATCTCCAAATATTACAGAATTGTGTGCTAAAGTCTTTTACATTTAATAATTTTGGTGTTATAGCTACATACAAGGCCTGATCAATAGGGTTTATAGGTTAAAAAACCATAATGTTCATATAGAGATGGAGATTGAAAGATAGGGGAATGCAAAGAGTTAGAGCGTGAGAGAAATACTCGCAGTTAGTGGGTGAGACTTGACATGATAATATATAAACAATTTATTCAGCATGCCATAACTTGATTTAATGGTTATTAGAACTTCTTGAGGTCAAATAAGTATTGGAGTTTGATTAAGAATAGAAAACCTATAGTAGCTCAAGAAGTTACACTACAATTAAAGAGCAGAAGGCTATTGAAGATGCAAAGCTTAAGGATCTAATGTTTCAAGCCAATGATATAATTATAATTGAAATGATCCTTAATAAGAAGACAATTAAGAGCATTTAGGACTTAATAAAGAAAAAATATCAAGGTTTTATAAAGGTGAAAATAGCTCAATTACAAGCACTCCAAAGGGAGTTTTAGGTGTTTCAAATAAGATAGAGATAAATAATTAATCCATACTTTGCCCAAATATTAATCATTACTAGCAAAATGAAGGCTCAAAATGGAAAAATATAGCAACTTGTGATTGTAAATAAAATTTATAGCATAACATGAACCACCTATAGTTAAACTGGTATTTTTAATAGTTGAAGCTATCTAGTTAAAACTAATATTTAACAGTTGAAAGCATGTAACATCACGACATATAGGTAGTGTGGGTTTTACACACATCATGATTGTAGAGAAAATCTTGAGATAAATGACTATCAAATTTGACTATGTGTGTGTTCCATATAATAATCCAACAACATCAACTTAATGAGCATTGATGAACTCCGAAGCAATCTACTTGCTCATGAATAAAATATTCACATTCATATTAGAGAATAACAAGTCTTGCAAGTGACAAATGAATATGGAAGTTAAGTTAAAAATAAAGAAAAGAAACAAGCTTTTAAGGTCGAGAAAAGGGCAGACAACAATTTAACAAAGCAATAATAGAATGTTATAAATGTTATAAATTAGGACACTTCCATTATGAGTGTCTTAAATTTTAGAAGGATACAAACTATACATAATTAGATGAGACTAAAGAGATGCTTTTAATGACACATGTCAAGCTCAACCATGCTAAAAAAGGAGGTTTGGTTTTCTTACTCGGGATATAACAACTACATGAATGGAAATAAGGAGTGGTTCATTAACATTGATGAGAAATTTCATCAATATTTGAAACTTTGTAATAACTCTAAAATGGTAGTGATTATGAAAGACAATGTCATATTACATGTCAATGGAATCATATAAGTGATTACTAGTGTGTTTTATGTACTAGAGTTGAAGAATAACTTACCTAACATCGGGGAATTGCAAGAGAGATGAGCTATAATATTGTTAAGAGATGTGATGTGTGGAGTTTATCATCCAAAAAATAGTTTGATCATGCAAACCAATATGTTTGCTAACGAAATTATAACTAGTACACTCACACCCATATCAAACAGTGGAAAGTTTAGGTGTACTCTTTATCTAAGAAGTCTTAAGCACTTGTATCATTTAAGAACTTCAAAAGCTTTATAGAGAAAAACACAAGACCATTCATTCAATGTTTCCAAACAAGTAGGGAGTGATAGTTCTCCTTTTAAGAGTTGAATACATTTTGTAGTTTAAATAGAATAATTAGGTAGATAGTGATAACCTTCACCCCTTAACAAAATAGGGTGGCTGAGATAAATAATTGAACCATTATGAATATGGTTCAAAACATGTCCAAGAAGCATGTCTTAAATCTTTTTTTATCTTAAGACTATTACCTGGATCGTTTATGTTCTTAATTGAAACCTTGTCTTGGTAGTAAAGGAAATGAAATTTGAGTAAACATTGAGTGACATCAAACCATCAATTTATCACTTCAAGGTTTTCAGTTATATTACACATGTCCATATACTAGAAGCTAGTAGAAAAAAAACTAGATGATAAAAGCATTAAATATGTGATGTTGGGAATGTGTGAGGAATATAAAGCTCGTCAACTTTATAATTCATCAAAATGAATTGTGATAAGCAAAAATGTGATATTTGAAGAAGATGAATGCTAGGAATAAGGATGAAGTGTTGATGAAATGAAGCTAGATGTCTTAGATTGAGGTGAAAGTGAAAAAAAAGAAGTAAGACTACTCCATAAAGTGATGAAGAAAATGAAGAAGATATGAATGTAGAAAGATAAGTTACTATAAGAAACTTTTCAGATAAGTTTTTAGGAGAGGTTTATAAGAAAAGAGGACATTAAGAGTATTTGGTTGAATAGAAGACTATGGGCATGACACAACTTACTTTATAAAAAAAGGCTTTGACACACAACACACACACACACACACACACAAACACACACAAGTGATCAAACAAAGGAGGTAACATTCTTTTTGTTAGCTTATATATTAATTATATATTAATGATCTTATATTTACTGATAATGATGAGAGTATGTTTGAAGAATTTAAAAAAATCCATGGAAAAGAGGTTTGATATGTATGATCTTCATAATATGTGTTACTATTTGGACGTAAGGTAATTCAATGGGATTTATCTTAGTTAGAAGTAGTACGTAAAAGAGGTGTTAAAGAGATTTGGCATGACAAATAGCAATCCATCTAAGAATCCTATTTTCCCTGGATATAAGTTGGTAAAAGATAAGAATAGAGTGAAGTATACACAAATAGCTGGTTGTTTAATGTATATGACAACATCAAAACCAAACCTTACATATATGATAAATTGTTTGCATGAGTGTAAACAATTTAAAGGGAGTCATCCAAGACTTATTTGTTTGATTGTTTGTTTAAGACAATTAATAATCCCTACTTGATAGGAAAGTAGTTGTAAGTTTGAATCATACCTCTTCAAAACAAAAACAAAACTGTCGTTTTTTCCTAAACATGTTAAAATAAAAATAATTTTGAAAAACAACATGAAAAATTCGGAAGGTTTTTGCCTCCCGTGTTGGACCCGCGTGCAAGTCCAATCTCTTTAAAAGCGAAGAAGCATCTATGAATTATTCTGTTCTCTGCCTTTTGC
The DNA here is from genome assembly GCA_027405865.1 of Salix purpurea. Taxonomy (NCBI): domain Eukaryota; kingdom Viridiplantae; phylum Streptophyta; class Magnoliopsida; order Malpighiales; family Salicaceae; genus Salix; species Salix purpurea. The sequence continues at coordinate 5,679,625 of JAOWLH010000036.1, read as the reverse complement.
TTTACTCCATCCGATCGCATTTATGCCTCTGCCTTGTCCTGGATTTTGGTTTAAAGAACATTCTCTTACACCATTCATTACCTCCTAACCCCAACTACATGTCCGAAGTCCGACCTGCAACCTATATATAATCACATCCCCATTACTCTGCTTACCGCGCACAGAAAAGTATTCCAGTCTCCACACACAGCACAGCAGAGGACCAAATCATGGCTTCTCAGTACGAGGTTGAAATCACCCTCTCTTCTGCCAAAGACCTCAAAAACGTCAACTGGCGCCATGGCTCCTTGAACCCATATGCTGTCGTGTGGGTTGACCCCGACTACAAATGCTCCACTCGAGCCGACGACGAGGGCGACACCTCTCCTTTCTGGGACCAAACTCTGGTCATCCCCTTACCATCTGGTCGCATCGAGGACCACTCTCTCCACATCGACATCGTCCACGCCGGCTCCCAGGAAGGCACCAAGCCCCTCGTCGGCTCCGCTAAGCTCAAGCTCATCGATGTCCTCGATGACGCCGGTATCGGTGAACGAGCCACCAGGGCTCTCCAGCTCAAGCGTCCTTCCGGCAGACCACAGGGGAAACTCGACGTTAAGGTTACTATCAGAGACCCTCGCTACTGTGCGCCTGATGCTTACCGTGCACCTCCTTATGGGGTCCCACCTCCGTCATCTTCAAGAGACTACCCTTACGCGACACCTTATGGCGCACCACCACCGCAACCGAATCAGTACTACTCGACAGCAGCTCCGCCACCTCCAACATACTGGCAGCCGAGTTACGGTTATGGAGAGCAGCAGCCTGTGGTTGTGGAGGAGAAGAAGAAAAGTAAGTTTGGAGGGATGGGGACAGGATTGGCCGTGGGTGCAGTGGGCGGGGTCTTAGGTGGACTTGCATTGGCCGAGGGCATTGATGCTTTGGAAGACGATATAGCTGATGACGCGGCAGAGAAAGTCGAGGATGATCTTGCCTACGATGATGATGCCGGTGGTTGGTGATGAGCGGTAAAAGATGATGATTTGTGATCTCTAAACTTTGCTAAATGGGGCCCACATGAGGACCCTTTATCAGTTGTTGTTTCTTTTTTATATTCCATAATTAAATTTAAAAACAACCAGTCCACTATCTAGTAGTGCGCCACGTATAATCGAATCTATCTTGACTTATATATATATATATATATATATATATATATATATATATATATATATATATATATATCTGTGTGTGTGTGTGTTTGTGTGTAATTGCGTGTGTATAAATGTAAATGCTGCTTAATTACAAGTCAAGCTTATTCTATGTCCAATGTCAAAAAGAGAGAATAATGCTTCTGGATTTGCTTAAACAAAATAATAAATAAGTTTTGATATATATATATATATATATATATATATATATATATATATATATATATATGGTATGGCATGAACCTTCTAACCTAGCTAATTACGAGGGATATATGTGATTTTTGCATCCTCATTTTATCACATCATGAAGTCATCGATCGGGATAAAACAAAGTCAATCAATCATTATATTAATTCTATGGTCTTCTTGCTATTGCTACTGCTATTGCTATTGCTATATATAAATGTGTGTGTGTGTGTGTGAAAGTTGGGAGACTCGGGTTTTATTAAAGAATTATTTCATCTAAAAATTTAATTTGTTAGGTGAGATTTTGAAATATAATTTATATTATTCTCCAACACCCCTCAAGTGAAAGGTTTATGGGTTTGAAAAATTACACAAACTCACATTATCCTGTGTTTGATTTTTCATCAAATAAAATGAGGGTGGTGAGATTCGAACTTGTGACCGTTGGGTCAACAAGACTATGATATCATGTTAAGAAATTATCTCACTTAAAACCTTAAGTTGTTAGATGATGTCCTAAAATATAATTTTTATTATTCTCTAACAAACCTCAATGATATATAATAAAAGAGTCTACCAAGAAGAAGAATAAACGACTAACTTTATTCAAGCCCTTATAGTTTGAATTTATCAATACCAATCTTAAAATTCTGTCAATAACACTCAACTCAACGTAATGCTTGATTGTTTTATTCTTGCAAACAAGCATTAATAATTGTAAATCTTTTTATTCATTGTCGCCGCATCGCAAGAAACTTGGGCTAGGTTTGTATTAAGATACAACCGCAAACTCAATACAATCATAAATATCAGACGTTGAGCAACGATTGATTACTTTTGGCGGGTAGGGCTTGTCGTGAATTTTACGCTCCTTTGCTGCTGCTATAGCAATTATTTAAATAAATAAATGTACATGTATATAAACACATTTTAGGAAAAAACCTAAACTCATCTTCCACGCAGCCTCTCCTTTCTCTCTCCCTTCTTCTTCTTCTTCTTCTTCTTCTTCTTCTTCTTGTTAAACATAAAAAAAATCAAGCATGATATACCAAGTTCAAAAACTAACATCCTCAAACAGCTTACATGTTCATGCAACATAAGTTCAAAATTGATTTTTTAAACCAATTTGTGCATGAACAAGCTTAACAAACTAAGGATAAATGTTTTTGCTTTAACATGCATAACTTAAGCTACAACAACTTTAGTACATCATAAACATAATGAACTCATTGAGAAGCCTTTGAATATGAACATACAAAAAACAAGTCATTTTTACATAATAGTTTTATTATTGGGGATAATTGAGTTACTTATTTTCAAAGCTTCATCGAAGCAATTTTGATACCATCATCACCTAAAATCACTAGAATTTGTTAGGGTATACAAATCTTTTAATTTGGACCCAAGCTTACTTACTTTGAACATATATGGCTCTATATTCATTCGTTTGAAGTTGCCAACTCAATCAGCCAAAATTATTGAAACTAAAATACCTAAGTGATGAATAATATGTCATTGACCTTCTTTTCATTAAGTTTGAATGATGCACTGTTGAGGGTTCTAATGTTGTAATTGAACTTTTCTTACAAATAAAGCCTTCATCAATCAAAAGTAGAATGTTAGATTTTCAAATCTTATATATTTTGATCTTTTCTTCCAACATGTTTTAGTTTTAGTATTTTTTTCGGTTTATAATTCAGCAAGATTAATGAATGGTACAACTTTAGCAGCCAACTTGATGGGTATTTATAATTGTGTTTCATGATTCTCAATAAAGCTAACAATTTAGGTGAATCATTTATTGTCTGAAATTAAAGCCACTGCTTTAGATAAATAATCTCCGTAGACGTAGGTAGGAGCTCCACGGAGGTTTTGTTCTACCTGCATCGATGGAACCGTTTCAATTATTATCTGCTAACCTCATAATTGTCCGCTCCCTGCTTCAAAAAGAGTTTCTTATGTGAGCACTTATAAATTGTACTGTGAGATTCATAAAATTTAATATGAAATTCCGAATCTAATTATTTAAGAATAATATATATATATATATATATATATATATATATCAAGTCTTAATTTCCATAACCAAAAGTCTGATTAGTGCCAAATACATATTAATGGGTCACAAAAAGTCTGATTAGTGCCAAATACATATTAATGGGACACAACTGCTCCGATGAATGACTCCCAACCACACCAAAATCATTTCTTCTATAAGTATCCCTTCCTAGCTTTCCATAACCACACAAATTATCTGTCTTGTGTAGGTCCTAAAGCATAATCAGCTTCTTTCTCAGATTTAATTATTGCAGATAACAGGGGGGAGATCATGAAGGTGAAGATAACTGGCAAATCCCATGCCAAGCCCAACAAAAAACTAGGAAGAAGGGAATGTCGACTGGTGACTTTTGATCTTCCATACATAGCGTTACACTACAACCAAAAGCTGCTGGTTTACAAGGGAAATGAGTACGAGGACATGGTGGGGAAGCTGAAAGATGGGCTCGGAGCTGTCTTGGAAGATTTCTATCAGCTGGCAGGGAAGCTTGCAAGAGATGAAGACTGGGTGTTCAGTGTAGAATACGACGATGATACGGAGGGTGTCGAGGTGGTGGAGGCCAATGCCGAGTGGATCGGCGTGGAGGATCTAGACGCCGAGGTGGGTGCCTCCACTTTGAAGGAGCTCATACCTTACAATGGGATCTTGAACTCCGAGGGACTCCACAGACCATTGCTGTCAGTGCAGGTAGCGTTTCTCTTCTCGTTATCCGTACAGCCCCTTTAATTACAATTCTGTAACGCCGTATGGAATTTCATTCTGCGGCGGTGCTGCTGAATTTTGCTTGCAGCTAACCAAGCTCAAAGATGGACTCGCAATGGGGCTGGCCTTCAACCATGCCATCCTCGATGGGACCTCCACGTGGCACTTTATGAGTTCATGGGCCCAGATCTGCAGTGGGTTGCCGTCGGTCTCTGTGCTGCCTTTCCTGGACCGCACTAAAGTGAGAAACACTAGAGTGAAGCTCCAACACCCGCCACCAGATCAGGACCCACAAAACGCACCATCCAACGGCACTGCTGATGCGGAGCATGTTGATCCACCACTCAGAGAGCGAGTCTTCAAATTCTCTGAATCAGCAATTGACAAGATCAAGTCAAAAGTCAACTCAGACCCACCATCCGACGGATCAAAACCGTTCTCAACTTTTCAATCACTAGCTGTCCACATGTGGCGACACGTAACACGAGCGCGTCAGCTCAAGCCTGAAGACTACACAGTTTTCATTGTCTTCGCTAACTGCCGCAAAAGGGTCGACCCGCCAATGCCGGAAAGCTACTTTGGCAACCTGATCCAGGCCATTTTCACGGTGACCTCTGCAGGGCTGCTAACGATGAACCCACCTGAGTTTGGAGCTTCCATGATACAAAAAGCCATCGAAATGCACGATGCTAAAGCCATTGAAGAGCGTAACAAAGAGTTTGAAAGCTCACCAAAGATATTTCGGTTCAAAGACGCGGGTGTTAACTGTGTCTCTGTTGGGAGCTCACCAAGGTTTCCAGTTTATGAGGTGGATTTTGGGTGGGGAAAGCCGGAGACGGTGAGGAGTGGGATCAATAACAAGTTCGATGGAATGGTGTATTTGTATCGGGGGAAGAGCGGTGGAAGGAGTGTTGATGCGGAGATAAGCTTGGAAGCTGGAGCCATGGAGAGGTTGGAGAAGGACGAGGAGTTTGTTTTGGAGGGTAATTGAATGAAATAAGAGGGGGGATCTTGCTAGTACTTGATTGGATAACATTCATGCATTGCATGCATAGTTTACTGGTTCCATCACATTCAGATGGATGTTCGACTGATCCATGCTAAAATTTTCATCTTATTATGTATTAGTGGTTACATTAATTACTAATTATACAACCGTGATCACTGCCACCTCTCTCTCTCTCTCTCTCTCTCTCTCTCTCCATGATTCAGACCCTGTTTGAGAATGCATACCAACCGATGTTTGGGAAAATTTTGATTTTTTTTTTCATTTTAAAAACCGGCGGTTTGGTGTTTTTAGATCATTTTAATGTGCTGATGTCAAAAATAATTTTTAAAAAAAATAAAAAAAAACATTATTTTCATGTATTTCAGCACGAAAAACACTTTGAAAAGCTACCGCAATCGCACTCCCAAACAGGCCTCAACAGCATCTATCTACGCATAAAGGTGGCTCCTTGCTCATGCTTTGTCATGCTATCATCAGAACATATCTTCCATTCCTGTTTTATAATCCATACTTCAACTTCCAATATATTATACATGCATGGTGGTTCAAATTTAAAATTTATAATATAATCAACCGTTTGAAAATAACAGTGACAGTTCTCAGTAAAAAAATTCAAGTAGATGTATTTTTTATATCACATTACTATATAAAATAATGCATTGAAAAACCATAATATCATGATATAAATGTATTCTATATAAAAACAATAAATTAGTTTAATATGTGTGTGTGGACTTTATTAGTTTAGGGCTGCGATGCAAACTGTACCTAATATGGGCTCCAGCTAAAAATGAAGGTGCATTTAAACCTCCCAGCTCATATTATATTTGGCCCGGCCCATACATGCAACTGTCAATGTTTGAAGCAGCAATTTGAAACTAGCATCCATCTCTCTCTGCGTATTTTAAAAAGCATTCGCTCCTCTCTACAATGTAAATTCAATCTCAGAGGAAGAAAGAAAGAGGGGCAGGGCAGGGGAGGGCAGAGTGGTGGTTTCTTTGTCTATTCCAGCTTCATCGCTGAATTAATTCATTGATTGATTTCTTCAGCAAAATCCCAAACCATCCTTCCTTCCTTTCTCCCCACTAATCATCAGATCAGGTTTCCTTCTTCTACAAGATTAACTCTTATTTTTCGGATTTTCGTATTTAATTTAATTGAATGGAATGCTCCTATTTTTTTGTCCAATTACAATGAAATTAGTTTCTTTTCTTTTTCCTTCTTTCAGTTAGGTTACTAATCTTCGAAGCAATCCAAACTTGTGATTTTTTTTTATTCAATTGGACCTCCTTGACTGGACTTGACTTCGCTTGCCTGCTTCTTTCTTACTATTTTATTACCTCTAGAAATTTACTGTTTTATAGAGTTTGTTTAATTTGTAAATTTCAACCCTTTTAATTTCGCTGTCACTGTTTTTGGTTGATCCTTGAATAGTTCCATGGAGTCGCCTGAACGTTCTAGTCGTAATTATGGGAAAAAAAGGATGTAGAAGATAGTTCAGATTTGAAGAGTGATAGGGGCGGGGATGATGAAAAATGGAAGTTAAGTGATAAGAGGAAACATAGGTCTATCAAATCTAGGATGTCCACCAGTGGGGATGATGATGAAGGATTCGATAGGGGTGGGAGAAGGAAAACTTCAGGTGGGGACAGGAATGATACTCGTAAGAGGTCAGGTGTTGGTGGTGGGTCAAGTAAAGTGGGTAGTGATGAAGATGATTATGAGATGAGAAAAAAGATGCGGTCTAAGCAGATGAAGAAAAAACAGGAGGAAAGCAGTTTGGAAAAATTGAGCAGTTGGTATCAGGATGGAGAGTTAGACAACAAGTTGAGTGGAGGTGACAAGTCTGTTCATAAAGGCCATGGTCGCCCTGATCAAAGCGAGAGAAGGAAAATGATATCAAAGATCTCAGAGCATGAGAGTTCCTGTTTGGCAAGTAAAAGTAGAGAAGAAAGATCCTATGATGGAGAGAGTGAAAAGGCACTGGATAGAGATTCTGGATATTCAGAAAGGAGGAAAAGCAGCCGAGAGAAAGGTCACGGTTCTGCTGAGACAGGGAAAAATTCTAGGAGACGGTGGGATGAATCTGACTCCAACAGAAAAGCTGAAGAAAATCATCACGAAAAGTCTGATCTCAGAAGTGGAAAGATGTCTGATTCCAGCTATGAGTCTAAACATAGAAGTGCTAGAATCGAACCTAGTGAGAGTAAAAGCAGAGGTTTAGATTCGAACAGTGAAAAGGGTGCCAAAACTAGCAACACAGATGAAAAAAGAGCTGGTGCAGACAGGGAGAAGAAAAAGAGTAAAAGCAGGTCAGAAGCTGCTGAAGAAGTTAATGGGGCTAGTCCTATCACCCATGAAGATAGATCAGATCAGGAGAAGATTGAGAAATATAGAGAGCAGAGAACTCCCACTAGAAAAGATGTTGCTGAAAGCCATGAAAGGTCCTCCAATGCAGAAGAAGATGGAAACACACGAGTGAGAGATAAAAGTGCTAGAGAAGTAGGGCGCTCTAATAGGTCTAGGACTCCTGAGAGGAGCATTGAGCGTCATCAAGAATCTCAACATTCAGAAATAGTGTATGAAAGAAATGTTGACACGAGACGGAAGGATCACGAAAAGGATGGCTACATGGATGATAGATCAAAAGGCAGGGATGAAAGCTGGAATGACAGGAATAGTGATTGGGAAAGTTCCAAAGAGAACTGGAAAAGAAGGCAACCTTCTAGTAATGATAGGGAGCCAAAAGATGGGGACATTGCTTATGATCGTGGAAGAGACTGGGAGCCAAGACATGGTCGTGAAAGGAATGACAATGAAAGGCCTCATGTTCGAAGCAGGGGTGAAGCTGTGAAAACCTCATCAAATTTTGGGATTTCAAATGATAATTATGATGTGATAGAGGTCCTGCTTGATCATGGACGACCAGAGTATAGATCCAACTTTGCTAGGAGGATCGAGGTCAGTCAGCAGTCTGATGGAAAATCAGCTCCAAACACCGAAGAGTGGGCATACACGCAAGGTGAAAGGGCAAGAAGGAATGGCTCACCTTTTGTTGGAGACTTGAAGGACAAGTATATGGATGATGATGCACCTATGCCAGATCCGAGTTCTTGGAGGGATGACATTGAGTATCAGGGAGGGAAAGGGAGGGGCCAAAAGGTGGCCATGCCCAGTTGCAGAGCTGGTGGTCAAAATTCTAGCAGTGGTTCACAGCCTCCATATGGAAACCAGGATCCAGGCTGCTTTGGCAGAGGTCCTCCACAGGGAGTAAAAGGAAGTAGACTAGGGAGAGGAGGAAGGGGGAGGCTTGCTGGGAGAGATAACCAACAGGTTGCACTCCCGTTGTCATTAATGGGATCACCTTTTGGGCCTCTTGGAATGCCACTACCTGGAGCATTTCAGCCTCTTGCTCCTAGTATGTCACCTGCTCCATGTCCTCCAATTAGTTCAGGTGTCTTCATTCCACCTTTTTCTTCACCAGTTGTTTGGGCAGGCGCACGAGGTGTGGAGATGAATATGCTTGGTGTCCCCCCTGCTCTCTCTGCTGTTCCTCCTGGGCCCGCAGCCCCAAGATTCCCCCCTAACTTGGGAACAACTCCATCAAACCCTGCTATGTTTTTTAATCAAGCAGGACCTGGAAGGGGGATGCCTTTAAGCATACATGGTCCTGGTTTTCATGCTTCTGGACCAGTAGGACAGGGAACACCACCAGATCAAAATGCTGGGGGTTGGGTTCCTCCTAGAAATAATGGTCCTCCAGGCAAAGCTCCTTCAAGAGGAGAGCAGAATGATTACTCACAGAATTTTGTTGATACTGGTATGCGACCCCAGAACTTTATCAGAGAGCTAGAGCTGACCAATGTTGTAGAGGATTATCCCAAGCTTAGGGAGCTTATACAGAAAAAAGATGAGATTGTGGCTAAATCTGCTTCTCCTCCCATGTACATGAAATGCAACCTACAAGAGTTTGAGCTGTCCCCAGAGTTCTTTGGAACCAAGTTTGATGTTATTCTGGTGGACCCTCCATGGGAGGAATATGTTCATCGAGCTCCTGGTGTTGCTGACCATATGGAGTATTGGACGTTTGAAGAAATAATAAATCTTAAGATTGAGGTACTTTTTTACCAACTCTCTTTTCCTTGCAATTGCCTTTCATAGAGAATGAGTAGTTGTATTTTTGTTATCTTGATAAAGAATCGCCTGCTCTACTTGCTAAAGAGTGATTGCATGCCATCAAAGGTTATTCATATTGGTATCCAGGGCCATCAGTTGCTAATGTACAAAGTGTATATATGAGCTACATTGTTCTTTTATAAATAGATGCTAAAGAGTGATTGCATGCCATCAAAGGTTATTCATATTGGTATCCAGGGCCATCAGTTGCTAATGTACAAAGTGTAGATATGAGCTACATTGTTCTTTTATAAATAGATGTATATTTCCTATTTCTCTTGACATGTCTAAAGTTTTTTTCTTCTTCTTTTTCTTCCCATGTGGTTACAGGCAATAGCAGATACGCCTTCTTTTATCTTCCTCTGGGTGGGTGATGGTGTAGGTCTTAAGCAAGGCCGCCATTGTTTGAAGAAGGTATTCAGCCAATAGATTTAGAATTAGACAATGGCATACCCATTCATTTTTGGCACCTCATATATTTTTTGTTAAATTAGTTGTACTGTCAGATTTTGAATTTGACAATGGCTTGGCCTTTTCTTTTTCCCTCCACCAATATCATCTGATATGAAATCATCTGTAGTTTATATAATTTAATTCAGTTTTCCATTACTGCAGTGGGGATTTCGGAGATGCGAAGATATTTGTTGGGTGAAGACCAACAAAAGCAACGCAACTCCTGGGCTTCGACATGATTCTCATACATTGTTTCAGCATTCAAAGGTTGGTGTTTGATTTTTCTTCTTCATTTCAAAATCAGGCAGCTTTCCCTGACTTTGACTTCTCACAAGTGCATTTATTTTTTCCTTGACTGTTTATTGCCTTGTCATTGAAATGAAGGAGCACTGCTTGATGGGTATAAAAGGAACTGTTCGCCGCAGCACTGATGGTCACATCATCCATGCTAACATCGATACTGATGTAATTATTGCTGAGGAACCTCCTTATGGTCAGTGTATTTCCTCGTTGAAATTTTTTGTTCTGGTTACTACAAGTCCATTTTACAACTGCACTTGTGTTTGGTTTGTAAATAATCTAGATTAGAAATTGAAGAGCTGTTGCATAACTTTCTGTTTTACTGCTAGCTGCCGGTCTATTCTGACAATATAATAAAGGATTTTGTTATGCATGCATCCATTCCCCATTTTTTGCTCTTGTTTTATTTGTTATAAAATCTGCATAAATGACATTTACAATACATGATCTTCAGCTGGAAATTTACAAGAATGTTGTAAAGCGTTACCATAAAATGGGCAATGCAATGAGACTTATTAATGTGTTTCATGCCAATGGAATTGCAGGCTCAACTCAAAAGCCTGAAGACATGTATCGTGTAATTGAGCATTTCTCTCTAGGCCGTAGAAGGCTTGAGCTCTTTGGCGAAGATCACAATATTCGATCTGGTTGGCTGACTGCTGGTAAAGGATTATCATCATCAAACTTCAATGCCGAGGTACATTATTATCATTCAGAAACATGATCACTTCTAATCACAACACTCTCGCCCTTTTCATGTGGACTCTCTTAATGTGCTGGCTAACAATCTAAGACTTAAATTTGTTTGATGGAATAGCAATTTTGGGTGTCATGACGCTTATTTACTAATTTGAATTTGGTCATGCTTGTCATCCTAGTTCCTCTTTGGTATGCTAAACCTAGATTTGGCAACTTTCAGGCGTACATCAGGAATTTTGCTGACAAGGATGGCAAAGTTTGGCAAGGAGGGGGTGGAAGAAATCCTCCTCCTGAGGCGCCTCATCTTGTTGTGACTACCCCTGATATAGAGGCTCTACGCCCTAAGTCACCGATGAAGAACCAGCAGCAATCAATATCGATTTCTCTGACAGCAGCCAATTCCTCCAACGGAAGGCCAGCTAGTGCTAACACTTCGACCCCAGCCCCCTGGGCATCATAACCAATGGAAGGCTTCAGAGGACAAGGTCTTTGATATGTATGGGTTATAGTGGGCAGGCAAATGGAGATTATCTATATTTTGAATCCCACAGACCTATGAATTTGTTGTGAAGAAACACTTGGGGCATAAAAATACGAACCCGTTCCCCCCAGTTAATTAGCTATAATATCAATGAAAAGAAAATTCCATATCGGCTTCTCTTTTTTCCCCTGTAGCTGCAACAATAAAGGGAACAAGAATAGATGACAACTGGTCTTAGTTACTTCGATTTGATGCCTTTCAAGTGTTTTTCAGCTGTATTTCAACAACTTTACCTTTCACGTCTGAACAACTCTAAAAAAATCGCACAAAACCTAACTATTTAGGCTTGAGGACAACGGAGAAAAGAGGGCAAAAAATACGGCCTTGTAGATTAGCTCAGGTGAGGATACTCCAATGATTGCCATCACTTAACTCTCTCCTCGTGCAGGATTCGGCACTACAATACGAGAAGCAGATGTATTGAATTGATTTGCCACCGCCTAATTGCAAAACCATGCTATAAACTTATATGAAGGCATATCAACTTGTATAGAATCAAATCAAGTGCTACTTTTATTTGGAAGCATGCACATCGAGTATTCAAGAGGCCGTGTCTTCCTCGATCACTTGACAGTTGAGACTGGTGATGGACTATGGGGTGTGCAGTAATCTCCTTGAAAAGAACATGACATTGGTGCAGAAAAGAAGACACCTAATTAATTCCGAGAGCTTCATTAACACCAAAAAAAATCATATTATACAATATATTTAAGAATCATACACTGGTTGATCGTCACAATACCCTCTTCATATAAAATTTCTAAAGGCTACTCTCTTGTTGTTTCACTCTGCCACCCAAAAAAAGCGGATACAGCTCCATTGCTCTCGTTCTTGAACACCTGATTAATTCATGCTTAGGCAGTCTCCTCTCCGACATCAAAAAATGGACAGCTGCAGCAGTTCTTCTCCACTCTATTTTTTATGAGTTTTGCGCTTCATTTTCTGGCTTTTCTGGAGGAGGCATTGCACCAGCAGTTTCTTTGACGGGCACTGAGTTCAGTTCATACACAAGATGTAATAAAATTTAGGGAGCGGGGAAGATAGAGATATGAGAATAGATTTAGTAGGAGGAATGGCTAACCTTGTGACCGGAGCTGATTTTCAGGTTCCAACTGACTTTCTACTGGAGGGGTTGACTGCCCCTGTTGTTCTGCAGCGGATGCTTTTAGCTGCTCTTCTGTGATTTTCAAGTACTCTTCACTGGTATACGCTGTGTTTGGGGATGGAGCACCATCTAAATTTTTTAAAACAGAAGACAATGTCTCATCAGTCTAGTAGTGAAGTCATAATTAATATGGGGAAACAGAAACCACAGTATCATGTAGTGACTGATTATTAAATCAAGAAAACAACCACAACTTGAGTCAATTACAAACAAAGACTGAAGCTATTCAAACCAATCATGCTAAGTAACCATGGTTATTCCCGTCAATGAAGTGCATAAATCAGTTTTGGAGGAAGGTTTTAAACGATCACTTATTTCAAACCCGGATATCAATTCTTAAACCTTAGACACTTACAATGTTCAGGGAAACATGGTTGGTTCTACAATTTAGAACGATTGAGGTTCAAAATATATTTGATAAATTTTGAGAAGAAAACTTCCATGAACAGTGCTGTAGAGAGATGTCATTCTTAAACCTTCACTTGTGGTTTATAGCAATTAGAAACTGTCAGTGAACATACCAACTTTGATGAGAGTTTGCATGTGCTAAAAAAAGCATACAAGTATTTACTCATGCTCCAATGCTATCAGATCCAAGATGTTCAGTAAATAAGTAAAAAAAAAGGTAAATGTCAATTTGCTAATTAATAGTATAGTATGAAGTACTAGAAGTCAAGTATCACCATCTGAATCTGATACCACTAATAGTATCACAGGAAAGTAGCAGCTATTACTGAAAATGATCACTCACTGGGGTCGGTCGCAGTCGGAGATATATTGGTGCTGCCAGCCGATGACGGATTCGATGCAGTGTTTGTTATCTTGGAGCTATAAGTGTTTTGAGTTTGACTTGAAATTTCATCAAGCCCAATCTCTCGCTCAAGGGTGCTCTTGAATTCCCTTGACACCTCCTGTATTAAATTTAAAAAGTCGAATCAATTATATACAATTACACAAATAACTGGCAGAAAAATTCCATTAAAACTAAAGTTTCAATGACCAACCTGAAGTTCTTTAATTGTGGGTTGAAATTCGCGTAGAGTTTTCCCTAGATTGCGTGCAACCTGTATTTAGATAATTCAATGGAGACACCACAAGAATCTTCTCTTTCCAGACAACAGGAAAATAATAAAACATGCACCCTAATACTTGGCAGTTAATTGCTACAGAAACGAAAAAGGTGCTACAGAGTCACCAAGACACCTGGGCAGGGTTCTAGATTTAGTTTTTAATGTTGCACCAAACAATATTCAAATTGACGGGGAAAAAAGGCATAGGTTTTTCTCACTTTACTGGCTATTATACAATTCGCATGAAGCTCCATTTCATATGTAGCTGGCATTTTGACAATCCTTGTCTCATCGAATTGCTAAAAACAGTGAGAATATGCAAACATTTTCAAGTGCAAAAATAAAATAACAACAAAAACAAAATGATGCTTATCTAGAGTTACATTAACCCTTCCAGCATTGCCAGACTTTTTGCTATATAAATTCTTTAAAAAGGAGCAAATAAGTTACACAGCTAACCTCAGCAAGACCTTTGGGACCAAAAACCAGCAAAGCCACCACACCAATAACCAGAGCCTCAGGAGCTCCAACACCAAACAAAGATGCACGAATCACCTTACCCCTGCACCTTCCTTTCCTCTCTGTATCACCACCAAATGTCAACAAGAAAAGAAGAAGAAAAAAGCAAAACCAACCCATATGAAATCTAGAGAAAGCAAGCCCAGATGAAAAGGGCATTACCTTTCGTAACGAAATTTGGAGAAAATGAGATACCCAGATGCTTTAAACCACTCCAATGAGAGAAAGGACCAAGACACAGTTGAGAAGTCCATGTCGAGAGACCCAATTTGGGTGCTTTAGGGTACGGAATTAAAGGAGAGGGGGAGAGAAGGTAGAGAGCTGATTGTGTGCTTGTTGAAGTTGAACACAAGGATGCTGAAGTCGAAATTAGTGATGCCATGATCACGGGGAGTTCCTATGGGATTTTTCCAAAAGGGGCTTGAGTCATATGTGCAAGCAATTTTATCCTGAATGGAAGGGAAACTATGGTTGCAGATAGATTCTTGAGCTCACCATCACCATGTTTTTGACATTTCTTTCTATCATAGTCTTTGCCTTTCTTATCTGGTGGCCGCTGGCTTGGGCGGTATGCCCCCAAGATGGGCTCTGCTAGTTGGGCTAAGCAATGGTAGCTAGGTGAGAAGCCCAAATAAAGGTTTCAAGGGGGCAGACCTGCAATGCAGCTCTATGGATAGCCCGTGCTGGCCCAAACAAAGAAGCAGTTGGGCCTAGTCTACTTGATGTCCTGACAAAAGAGGACCATTCAAAAAGCTGAAGCTACTGCTATTGTCTTTTGATGACGTGATGGGAAAGCAGGAATGGCATCAAGCATTTGTAAATATTCTCAAGGGGTATATATATACAATGAAGCGATGCTGTGGAAGCAACTAGTAGTGTTTTTTTAATTGAAATATATTAAAATTTTCACCTATAATTATTTAAGAATTAGAGAGATCAACCCCCAAACATGTGGCGTGTTGGTTTGGCCTTTTGCCTTGTAGGACCATCACCACACCAATCGTGGCCGTCGATGAGAGAAAAAAAGAGGAGGAATCGGAGGGAGTGAATAATGCATATCATTTACAAAAGCGTTGATGAAAAGGGTGCATGGCAAATGATATGAACAATAAAAGGCAGTGATGAGATAGCTTTTCTTCCGCTCTCCGGGAAAGACAAATCATTGCAATTTCAAAAGGTTAAAGTGGAGCTCAGAAAGAAAGGCCCTTTTTGCAATCAGCGAGCTCCCCATAAAAATGAGTAGCTAGCGTGATGATAAAAAGAGAGAGGAAGAAGAAGAAGAAGCACCCGTGCAAGGTTTAGTTAATTCGAAAGAAAGAAAGAAAGAAAGGAGAGATGATGTCGCCATCGTCCACACCGAGCTGTGCACAAAAACCTATCGAACAACAAACGATCGCACGTGCACCCCTTTGACAGAAACATTAAATAAAAAAGAAAACAGCACAAAGCCACTGTTGCTTTGTCCTCGAGAAACCAGCGAATAATGAAGAAAAAGAAGAGGAGAAAACCAACCAATGGAGAGAGAGAGAGAGAGAGAGAGAGAGAGAGAGAGAGAGGGCCTTTCATTGGGTTAATTACATGAATGCCCTCAACCCGTGCACGACGGAGGAGGACTTCCATCGGAGTGGATGAAGGTGGTTTTCAAAAGGGTCTTGAATGCTGTGTGGTGGGGCCATTCTGAATAAGATACCTCATCTGAGCAATACGTTCTACCTAATTTAATAATGCAAACAAAGCACTGTTCTTCTCTTCTCGGTCAGTCCTAGCCCAATTATCTGTCTAGAAGATAATTATATATATACATACATACATACATACATATATATATATATATGTATATGTATACTATTCTCACAATTAAAATAGTTAAAGACTTTAGTTTTCACACACAAACAGGTCTCATCAAGACCACAACTTTCTTTAATGGGTATTCACATGGGAAATAGGGAGGTCTTCCAATAACAAAGTTTGCAACAAGCTTGACACGTGGGAAAGAGGCATGCTTTAAGGGAGTCCACATGGGGATGGGCAGAATCGGCGGAAACCTATTGAGTGTCCAGGTGGATGAATAAACGGCCACGATTGGTCTGGTCAAAATTAAAATAAATAAAAACAGCTGACGGGGTGAGCACATGGAGCTTGCAGTCTAGCACAAATGAAGTCACGAGGATCACGACCTTGTAAAGTTATAATATCTATTAAGTATGTATGTATGTATTATTATTATTATTTGAAAAAAGAAAAAGAAAAAGAAAAAGAATAGTAATTGTCTTTTTATGAAAACAATATTATTATTTTTTTTTAAAATAAATAAATAAATAAATAAATATATATATATATATATATATATATATATATATATATATATCTCTGAGATCAACTCCCCCCCATCCAGGGGAAGGGTATTAAAAAAAATCACGCTTTCTCGTCGTTTTACACCCATCCCATGCCCGTTTCAGTAACCCCACGTGCTTGACCACCACCTAATTATGAAGGCACAAAGTCTTTGCTGTGATAATTTCCGATCTGACAGACCACCTTATTAGCTTAACTAGAAAAACCACACCACTTGCCCTCCCTTCCCTTCACATCACCTTCCTCTAACTCTGTGCCTAACCTTAGTGTTTGCAAAGTGGACTTTAACTACGAGAACTAAACCATTGATAATAGTAGTGTAATAATACTCATGATTGTACACTGAAAAGGGGGGTGGAAGAGCGCGTGGGGTCCAAGCGATGTAGCATTGAAAATGACATGGCAATCCTCTCAGCGGAGTCTTGTTACGTGAACAAAATATTTTTCAAATCACTCGTCCGATATTTGATGAACAATGATAGAAAAATAATAACAGTGGAATGATAAAGGTGTGTTACCGATGATGATGATATTTACAGAGAAAGAGCAATGGTGATGAAGTGACCATGAAAATGATGATAAATGTTTTGGTAAAGTATGAACAGGGATGTTGATGGGATAGGGATGATAATGTTCATGGTGATTGAAATTGTTATTATAAATAAACTATTATCACTTTGTTTTCATTGTCGTGTTTTTATTTATCAAACATACATGTAAAAAAATTACCATTAAACACGTTATTCCCTCTTCATAATTAAGAGTATTTGTTTAAGGGAAAAGGAAAATTATAATGAAATTAAAAAAAAAAAGAAACAGGAGGATAAGAACCGTGGAGTCAGTAACGGAAAGAAACTAGAGAGAGAAGAGAGAGTGTGCATGTTTGGTTTTTATGATCTGAAAAAACACAACATAACTCAACACTCTGTGTTCTGTTCTGGTGTTCTGGCTTTTCTCTCTCTCTCATTTTTACTCACAAAGACAAAAATTTCTTCTTTTTTCAGTTTTTTTTATCTGAGAAAACAGCAGCCCTCTTTGGTTTTGGTTCTGGTATGAATTCAATCCCCTGCATGTGCTTTATGGGTGGTGATGTTTGCTGCTGCTGTTGCTAATCAAAGATGAGAAGTGTCAATAATAGCAGCATCGAAACCGTCAACGCCGCTGCTACCGCCATCGTCTCCGCCGAGTCTCGTGTCCAGCCATCCTCTTCTTCTGCTCAAGTACAACTCTTTCTTTTACTTTTTTGTCTCTCGATCTGTCTCTGTGTGTTTGGCTAGAAGATGAAACTGGTTTCTGAGGTTTTGTTTGAATTCTATTCGTATAACTGCTATTGTTTTTTTCTTTGTTTGATAGAAAATTCTGATCTGTTCCGAGGAACAAAATAACTTCTTCTTATCCTTCGACTGCGCTTTTTGGCTGAGAAAAACTACAGTTCCGGGGAGATGAAAAGTTTAGATCTTTTTTAGATTCTTTTGTTGTTCAAGTAATTGATGTCGTAGATTTATTTTTAGTTTTTATTTTTTCCGGGTCTTGAAAAGTTGCAATCATAGAATAGAATTGAATGGACTTTTTCACTTGCCTATGAGCTTCTTCTTCTTCTTCTTCTTTCCATGATGGAAAGTTAAATCTAAGAAGATAAGAAACTTGAGATGCTTAGCGTTAGATGATGTTCAATAGCTCCTTTTCTTTTCCATGATTATTATTTTCTTGCTGCAAATCGGGGAATTGAAAGAGAGCAAAAAAGATTCAAAAGTTTTATGTTATCAGAATTAAGCTCTTAGAACCCTTTGGGAAATAATATGATTCTGTGAAATACTTGATGAGAGTTTGGATTTATCCATTCCAACAAATAGAATAGGTTTTCCTCCTTCTTTGACTTTCTTATTTCCTAGATGGATTCAGATTTGTGTTCACCTTCTTGGACTGCCTTATTTACTAGATGGATTCAGATTTATGTTAGGAAAGCAGCGGTCCTGGTCCTCTCTCTCTCTCTGTATGGATTTTTTCCGAGTTTCAAAATATGATTGGCGTGGTATTGGGTCATGAGAAAACCAGTGTCTGTCTCGCTGTTATGCCTTTTGCTTTGCGCTCAGTAATGTATTTAAAGGAAAAGTTTATAATTTGATTTTTTTTGGAACCGGTCATTTACAATCTCTTTTCCTTTAACAGAAAAGAAGGTGGGGAGGCTGCTGGAGTCTCTACTGGTGTTTTGGTTCTCACAGCTCTCACAAGAACAGCAAGCGAATTGGTCATGCAGTCCTTGTTCCTGAACCAGAAGTACCAGGAGCAGTATCCTCTTCAACTGAAAATCCGACTCAGTCAACTCCCATTCTGCTGCCCTTTATTGCTCCTCCCTCTTCTCCTGCTTCTTTTCTCCAGTCTGATCCCTCATCCTCCACTCAATCACCAGCAGGATTGCTGTCTCTCACTTCCCTCACGGCAAATGCTTATTCCCCACGTGGACCTGCATCCATTTTTGCCATAGGCCCTTATGCACATGAAACCCAGCTAGTCACACCACCTGCGTTTTCTGCTTTCACCACAGAGCCATCCACTGCTCCATTCACCCCCCCTCCGGAATCTGTTCAACTTACTACACCTTCATCTCCAGAAGTGCCATTTGCTCAACTATTGACATCCTCTCTGGAACGTGCTCGAAGAAACAGTGGCCCCAATCTAAAGTTTTCATTGTCACACTATGAGTTTCAGTCATATAATCTGTACCCAGGAAGCCCAGGTGGTCAAATCATCTCACCAGGATCAGCAATCTCAAATTCAGGCACCTCTTCTCCGTTCCCTGATAGACATCCTATGCTTGAGTTCCGAATGGGTGAGGCTCCCAAGCTCTTGGGCTTCGAACACTTTACTACTCGTAAATGGGGTTCAAGATTGGGTTCTGGATCTTTGACGCCAGATGGTGTGGGGCTAGGTTCGAGGCTTGGTTCTGGTACAGCGACTCCAGATGGCATGGGCCTATCAAGGTTGGGTTCTGGTACAGCGACTCCAGATGGCATGGGATTATCCCGGCTCGGTTCTGGTACGGTGACCCCAGATGGCATGGGGCTATCTAGGCTCTGTTCTGGAACTGCCACTCCAGATGGTGCTGGCCTGTGTTCAAGGCTTGGCTCGGGTACTTTGACCCCTGATTGCTTCGTGCCTGCCTCACAAGTTGGTTTCCTTTTGGAGAACCAGATTTCTGAGGTTGCGTCACTTACCAACTCAGAAAATGGATCAAAAACTGATGAAAATGTGGTTCACCACAGAGTCTCCTTCGAGTTGAGTGGTGAAGAGGTTGCGCGTTGTCTTGAATGTAAGTCAGCAGCATCCACTAGAACTTTCCCAGAGTATCCACATGAGACCATGCCCAAAGACCCAATGAGAGGTGATGGATTATCAATGAATGGTGAACATTGTTTACAAAACAGGGAAGCTTCCAGTGAAATGCCTGAGAAAAATTCAGAAGAAACAGAAGAGGATCACAGCTATAGAAAACAGCGGTCCATCACTCTTGGGTCAGTAAAAGAGTTTAACTTTGATAACTCTAAAGGAGAAGTCTCTGATAAGCCTGAGTGGTGGGCAAATGAAACGATTGCTGGGAAGGAAGCTAGACCTGCCAACAACTGGACTTTCTTTCCGCTGCTACAGCCAGAGGTCAGCTGACATTACAATTATGAAAAAAAGATCACTCCTCCATATTTGGACAGTGAAGCAAACATGTTGTATTGAAAGCTAGCTTGTGAGATGCAAGTCCAAAGCCAGCACTGTTTTGGAAACGCAGATTACCATAGTGTGCAATCACATGATTAAAGGATAGATTGGACAGAGTACACTATTATTCTCTATAGTGACCAAAAGCACAAATTCTGAGAGGAAATAGTTTGTAGGGATCCTTAGTGTGGGCACTGATAGATCATTCTTTTTTGATCTTTTCCTAATTTTGGGTACACAAAAATAGCATTTGCATATAGGTATTGTATTCTGGACATGTTTTCTTTCCTTTTTTATGTGTAATAATAAGAGAATCTGGTTTCCTTCGACAAGGGGTCCTCGCTAATGTGATTCATTGTCTCTGTGGCTGTATATGCCCCTCCATTTCTACGTTAAAGAATCCCGAGGAATATGGTTTGCATGCTCTGTTTAGATATGTCAGTCAGTCCCGTGTTTCAAAATGCTGTTTACAAATCAGCTGTAGCTGGAATACGTACGGATTTTAGTTACTGCCGCAGAAATTCCACACCAGGAATAGCTTAAGAGTTGCACTGGTTTGGTAAAAAACACTGCATTGAATTGTTGTAGCTGGGAAAACAAGAATAGTGTGGTAGCCAATAAATGGAGATGAATTGAATGAGTACTCGTGGTGGAGGTCTGTAGGGCAGAATAGAAATGCATGTAGGGGTGCTAAGATGGATTATTTATGAATACAGGAGTGGGTATTGGTCACGGTCAGATATGGCTGATCCCATGCCAGCTCTAGGCATGCTGGCTGGCCGTTACCTCTAATGTCCGTTAGGTAACGGCCAAGTGTCATGTCTCTGTCCTACCTTCGTATCCTACCAAATGAACCGACAGAAAAGAGATAAACAGGCTGTCCAGCAAAACTGGCTAGCTTCTTGCCACAAACCTGTTTAGATCATGGAAGATGACAAACTTATTTGTAGATAGATCCTGCTCACGCTGGAAACCGATGGCCTGACAGCAGAAAATGAACCTCGCTGATTCGATGCTGCTATTACTTGTTGATTAAATTGAATGCTTTGTTTTTGAGTTGCACAATAAAATAAATCGGTGGATTTCAAATGTCGGATCTTCGCATTATGAACTACTTTCTTGGAATGGAAATACAACAATGCAGCTCAAGTATTTTTGTTTCACAAAGAAAATATGCAATTGATATACTCCAAAAGTTTAAACTTGAATCACGCAAGGCAGTAGCAATTTCATTGGCACTATATGAAAAGACCCTTCAATACTTCAGCAACAAAAGTAGAAGGATAGAATTGTATACAAGAAGAGAAAATTATAGAAAATGTGTATCTGAGTGAAGCCCGTGTGTTTTGGCTAGAAATTTTATGGCCTAACTGTGGCTCGTGTAGCTGGAACTTGTGTGACATGCACATTTACATGGTTAGCCTATGACCTGATTTTTTATGGCTATCTCTGTGGCCAGAGATGGATCTGGATTTACCTAGTGACTGGGTGTATAAACACACCCAAATCTTGGAATTTTCTCATGAAGAAGGAGATGTATAATTGATGGGAAACCACTAAGCAGCCATGGGAGCTCATTTGCTGTTGTATCACGTATGCTATTGGTGGAAATATTAATGATGAACAACAATGCTTCTTCTGCATAAAAAAATGTCGTGTGTGCATAGAAAAAAAATATATGCATGACTCCGAAAATCCAACAGAATACAGAGAAAAGTATGCCGGGGCAAGATTGGGCTGGCTAGAGTTGATGTCGATGTTGGGCTCAAAGGATATAAAGAAGAACAACCCAGATTTGGGATTTGGATTTCACAGCCATCTATGTCCCAAACTTTGGCCTGGTGTTAAGAGAATAGGGTTGTCTTCCTCCCATGTTCAAATCTTGTCAGGCATATTTTGTTATCCCGGTGGTACCTTAGCTATTTATTGGGCTTGCAGGATATCCAACGAGCCCAGAGATTTAGTTATGATACGCGCAAGCTGACCCGAACATCTCAGTTATATATAAAAAAAAAAGTTTGCTGCTTTTTGAACAGCTGTCCGAGGACGCATAAATATTCAGCAATGATAAAATCAAGTTTGTGTTGCATGGTCCACTCATCCATGCAATCGATCCTATCTCACTCAGGAACCTAATGATCACACAAATGTCACGTTAACTATTGGATGGAAAAGGACTTGTAACTACCAGCACTTCTCCTGCTTTGACAAATAGCTATGTTCGTAACCAAAATGATCAAGCTCAAGCCAATTGGATACACTACTAGTGAGTTATTTATTCATCCATTAGTTAACGGGACTAAACTCTGTGCAAGTAATGACTGGTTTTTTCAGTTGGACCTGCATGTTGTGCTAGTTATAGCTCTGTTCGACTATAAAGCGCACTTAGATTTTAGGTCCACCACTATCAGCATGGAAGACTTCACTAAAATGTCAATGGACTGCTGGCGTTTTTTCTCAGAAAGGCAGCGGGCTCTTGTTTTGATATGTCAAGGTGTCGCCTTTCATTTTATGGGGTTTTTTATATATTGAAACTGCTATATTCTACCTGATAATGATGGGTATTGTTAGATTAAGGCACTGAGCAATTCGGAATGTTATTGAGTTCATATTACTTCAACAGGAAAGGAATTTTGTTTATCTTGAAATCGTTCTTCCTTTCTGTTAATTGGCCAGTCTTCTATTTTGAATGGCAACGTCTTCGTTATTGTTTGGGAATGCAGGATAATTGAATCTTGTTGTGTTTCAAGGGTTTCTAAGCTGCAAAGGAATGGCAATAGCTCCTTTAGTGAAACTGGTTCTTGGCACATTTGCCTTTGCAATATTCTGGGTGCTGGCAGTTTTCCCTGCCGTTCCATTTCTGCCCATTGGGAGGACTGCGGGATCTCTTTTAGGGGCAATACTCATGGTTATTTTCCAACTCATATCTCCTGCTCAAGCATATGCTTCCATTGATCTTTCAATTCTTGGTCTACTCTTTGGAACAATAGTTGTGAGTGTCTATCTTGAAAGAGCAGATGCATTTATATACTTGAGCAAACTGCTGTCATGTAAGAGCCTTGGAGCAAAGGATCTAGTTTGTAGAGTCTGCTTATTATCTGCCATTTCAAGTGCTTTCTTTACCAATGACACTTCTTGTATGATCTTGACTGAATTTGTACTCCAAGTTGCAAAACAACACAATCTCCCGCCTCAACCTTTCTTGCTTGCTCTTGCCTCAAGTTCAAATATCGGGTCATCAGCATCTCCAATAGGCAACCCTCAAAACCTGGTTGTTGCTGTAAATGGCCAGATTCCTTTTTTGACTTTCTTTGTTGGAATTGCACCTGCGGCAGTTGTAGGAGTTTTTGTGAATGCTGTAATTATCATATGCATGTATTGGAGAGAATTATCCTCTCATCATAAGGAAGAAGATGATGCAAATGCGGAGATTGTTGCTGATGATGACACGAGTTTCTACAGGCTTTCACCAGCCACATCGCCGCATTTCCCACGTTCAAGCTTTCAAGAAAGAAGCTTCTTGTTGGCTATGGAGGGCTCGCCTTCATGTCATGGGAATTCAGCTTATTTTAACACGTTAAGATACAGATCTGATGCTGGTGAGACTGACATGTTCAGGGTTCCCAGTATCATGTTAGAGTCTGCAGGAAACTCGAGTGCATGCAAGAAATGGAAAAGCATACTGTGGAAATCCTGTGTATACCTTGTAACTCTTGGGATGTTGATTGCTATGGTTATGGGAATAAATATGTCATGGGCTGCAGTCACTGCTGCAGTTGCTTTAATGGTTCTTGATTTCAAGGATGCTCAGCCATGCCTAGAGAAGGCAAGAAACCAAACTTGATACTTCTGCTATGTATTTGCTACCTATCTTCTCTGTTAGTTAATGAAAGTTTTCACTGGTTTGTCACAAACCTGGAGCCTTGAATATTTCTTCTCACATTTTGCCAGGTTTCCTATTCTCTTCTGATTCTCTTTTGTGGGATGTTTATGACAATTGAAGGCTTCAATAAAACTGGAATTCCAGGCTGCTTGTGGGAATTCGTGGAGCCCTTCGCACAAATTAACCGTGCTAGTGGGATAGCAGTCCTTGCGGTTCTCATCCTTGTCCTCTCAAATATGGTGTCAAATGTACCAACTGGTATGTTGATCCTTCCTTTTCTCCAGGCCCTAGTTATGCATTGAATGAGATTGCCACGCATGGGCCCAAATTCTGCTGACAACTTCATACTTACTGCATGTCATCCATTCATGGGGCATTGTTACAATTATGACATAAAAAGATGCTTATAGCAACTCTGCCGATCATCTCAGTTCTCTTACTGGGGGCACGGATGGCAGCATCGGCAGCTTGTATTTCCCCGGACTATGTGAAGAAGTCATGGCTGACTTTAGCATGGGTGAGCACAGTGGCAGGCAACCTCTCACTATTGGGTTCAGCTGCCAATATGATAGTGTGTGAGCAGGCAAGCCGCGCCCCAAATCTTGGCTACAACTTATCTTTCTGGAGCCATCTCAAATTCGGAGTCCCCTCCACCATTATAGTCACTGCTGTTGGTTTGACAATCATCAGATAGTTCTAGTTTATTTATCTTGCTAAGCTGAGAAAGTTTCGTGCCACAATCACCGATTCATTCTATTCTTGTTAGTCCATGGATAATCTGGCAATATTTAGTTGCAGACATTTTGTGCCAGAAAGAGAAATCAATCCATATTCCATACCCAGTAGGTTGTTGGTCCAATGCCATTGTAAGATAAAGAACCTGCACTTATCTTAACCCAGCTAGCTTAAAAGCTCGACGTACATCTGATCATTTACGCCTGTGAGGTTACGTTTAACTGGTGTTTCAGAACAGAAAGAAGATGTGAATGTATTTAGGTTTTCAGTTTAAATAATGATGGGAACCAATACGAGGAACAGGTAAGCAAAAAAACACACCTCTCTCGTATTTCGTTAAACAGTAACCAGACAAGAGCAACAAGTTTCAAAGGAAACAAATTCTTGATGATTCAGAGCTGCAACCAAAACACATGCAAGCAAGCGATTCACATGCGCCGGTGTTTTTTTGTCAGGATGTAGATGGGTGGGTTAAATCTCTAGGACCCCACTAGTTTTCCTTTCGTCCTCTCTCTCGGGTACATCTCCCCTTTCATGCCATCCCAGCTCACCCCATCTCCATCTCTCATTTCATGAATCACCCTCCACCCTCGCCCTCGCCCTCGCCCTCGCCCGCCTGCTGTTTTTTGTTCTAATCCCACGATGACTAGTGTGATCTGCCTGATCATATCACATCTCACCATGTGTTTTCTATGCTTCCTTTCATTTCAGTCGCCATCTTAAGAGTACTTCTTGGGCAAAACATACCTCTCCGATTGAGTGCGCGTTACGTTTACTTCTCTACTGAGGTATCCGGCTGAAAAGACATTCAAAATATCCACGGGAAAAGAAAAAATAATCTATTTGATGCCCTGTTTTTTATAAAAATCATGCTTATGTAAACAAAATATTATTTAATTATTTTTTGACAGTTTTGATTTCGGTTTTCTAAGGAATATCTGTCAAGATTTGAATTCAATGCTGGATCTATTTTCATGCATGAACTTCTTTTATAAATAAATATTTTTAGTTGTTTTTATAAGTTTTATATTTCTGGAATTTTTATTTGAAAACAATAGTTTTTCTAATTTATCTTTTATGATGGTATTATTAGAGTTTTTTTTTTTATATATATATAAAGAGTGATGATAGTATTTTAACCAATTTAATATGAATACATAAAATGAAGTGTTTTTAGCAATATATATTATGGCTTTTATTAGAGTTTTAATTTTATCCTTCAATTGATATTAATTATATATATTTTGTTTTTAACGGTGTCCTCAAATTGAAATTAGCCATACATGTTACTTTCATTTTGATCCTTATTCTTTTCATTGTAACAAAATGACACTACATTTTTTTAAATACTTTTATTTGTTTTGGTCCAGGTTTTTTATTTGTTTCAATTTTGTCTTTCGATTGGAATTAATTATATATTTTATTTTTTATTTCGACCCTTACTCTTTGAATTTTTTATTTGATATCAATTCCTTTGGGTTTTTTTTTTTCATTCTTGGACAATGTTTATTTTTTATCTGTATTTATGTACTATGCTTTTAGTTTTTGTTTTTAGTTTTGTCTTTTTTTATTGAGATTATATTTTTAATCAGTTTAATCCTGAAAATTTAATTTATGATGGTGATCATTTTAAAATTAAAATTGCTCCCTTTTTCCCTTTGTTTATTTTTTTTGTGTTTTCTGTTATTTTTATTTGTTCTTTGAATCCGATAATTTTTATGATTTTATTATTTGTGTAATAATAATGATAATTTCAATGATCATTTTTTTATTTTTTTTTGTAAAAATGTTTTGGTTTTTTTCAATAATATTTCGGGGTAATTTAATAATTTTAAATGTTTTGACGGTAATGTTGATAATAATTTTAATTGTTAATGATGACGACGATAATGTAAGGATAAACTCTCAATTTATGTGTTTCGTCTTTTTGTTGATAGAAAATTAACTACTTGTCTTTCTTATTTGATTATTGCAGGTATTTTCATAATATATATATATTTTTTATTTAAATTGAATTATAAAATGAATTAATCTTAATATAGTAAATTCAATGATTCAGATATCCGAATCTTCTTGCATTTTTAATGAGAATCCTCGTATATATATATTAGAGTTATGACCATAAAAACGATCACAATATGAAATATACAATAAAAAAACTGTAAATTAAGTAATATTTATACGAGGATTCTCATTCAACCGCTGCGTCAATTTAAGGCTACTGCCTGCCTCTGTTGTCAAATATATCTATTATAAAAACAAACATGGAACATGAAATTCTATAGTTTTAATGAGAAGCTACAGCAAATCACAACTTAATCATATAGTAAATCTTTGCTAATCTATGATTTCATAACAAAATTAGCATACAAGATCAATAGAAGCCAGTGAAAAGATTCAAACAAAAGCAAGTGATGAGCAGTCCTGTTATCTTATATTTTATTAAATTACAAAACAAATAAAAGATGTAGGT
Organism: Salix purpurea; assembly: GCA_027405865.1. Taxonomy (NCBI): domain Eukaryota; kingdom Viridiplantae; phylum Streptophyta; class Magnoliopsida; order Malpighiales; family Salicaceae; genus Salix; species Salix purpurea. The sequence continues at coordinate 5,652,402 of JAOWLH010000036.1, read as the reverse complement.
TTTTACACTGTGCACACACTCACAAAACACTGTTCTTTTAACAGTGCACGCCCGAAAATGGCCTTCGGGCGCGCGGCGAAAGGGGGGCTGGCATGCGGGGCCATTTTGGGTTTTTTCCTTTTTTTTTTTTTTTTTTTAAATATTCATTGATGAACAGTGCAATGACGATTTCGTCCCCGGTAATAGGACAAAATAAGGCATCCGGGCGCGGGGCACACGCGTAATTGCGCGCGGCCGGACCGGACCGGCCCGGTCCGGTCCGGTCCGCCGCAACTTTTTCTTTTTTTATTATTTTCGGAAATGGCTAAAGACTATTATAACCCCCAATAAGACAAAAACAATGAATTGGGTCCAGGGTTAGAACGGTAATTGACCCTATTTTTCAAATTTTTAAATCGGCGTTTCTGGGGGCGTGAGGCGCACGCGCCAGACGGTTTCCCGTCTCACGCCCTGTTCAGGAGGCGCGTGCGGCCTCCTCCGGTGGCCAAAAATTTGATTCCGGCGGACAGAACGATGCGCCGCCGAGTGTTCGTTCTCCCGCGGCGGTGCGTGTCACCACCACATGCCCGAAGACGCGGCGGGGGCCGATTCAAGCCGCCGGCAACGTTTCTCTCTCTCCGGAATGGCAAAGTTTCACTTCGGTCCTTATACTTTCAATTTCCGGGTTGGCTGTATATAACTCAATCAATTCGGTACAAAAGTTCCGATTGTTGCAATTTTGTCCTCTGATTTCAATTTAGAATAAATGTAATTTGCATTTCAGCCCTTTGACTTTTAATTTTTTAATTTCAGCCCTTTATATTTGATTTTCATTTAAGTCCTTATACTTTTATTTTTTTATATTTCTAAGATAATCCCTACTTTTGTCCATGTATATATAAAATTGTATTTAACACAATAATAATAATAATGATAATAATAATAATAATAGTGATAATAATAATAATAATAATAATAATAATAATAGTAATAGTAATAGTAATAATAATAATAATAGTAATAATAATAATAATAATGACTTAATTATTTTTTGATAATAATAATGATAATAATAATAATAATAGTTATAATAATAATAATAATAATAAGTAGTAGTAGTAATAATAATAATAATAATAATAATAATAATAATGACTTAATTATTTTTTGTTCTTACGCTTCTCTGTTTTTTTCCTTTCTCCCGATAATTTGATAATAAGTTTTTTTCCCCGGTTATAGCAATAATAATAATTTTTGTTTTTTTTATCTTTTGTTAAAATTTCTTGCATGTTTTTAGTCTTTCATTGTTTTTTTCCTTTCATAATAATAATAATAATAATAATAATAATAATAATAATAATAATAATAATTAAATTGTTTTGCGTGCTTGCTCTTTCTTTAATGTTCTTTTTCTCTCCGGATAATTTCATATTTTTTTTTACAGCAAAAATTTTTTTTTTTAAATCTTTTGTTAAAGTTTATAGGATGTTTTTAGTCTTTCATTTATTTTTGTTTCTTTCATTATTAACATAATAATAATGATTATAATAATAATAATAATAGTGATTATTATTAATATTATAATAATAGTTATTATGTATTCTATTATTATAATGATAGTGATTATTTATTCTTTCATAATAATAATAATAATAATAATAATAATGATAATAATAATTTTTGAATTGGTTTTTCTTGCTTGCTGTTTTGTTCATGCTTTTTATTTTTTTCCCTCGGTATAATTTAATAATTTTTGTTGTTTTTATTCTGGCGGCAATAATAATTTGAAATGTTAAGACTCCGATGTTCCTATTGTTATAATATTTTAAATTAATATTGCTTCCTTTTCCCTTTTGTTTTTTTTTTTTGCTCTTTCTATTAATTGATTTTTATACTTTTATTATCTACACAGTAGTGATTTAAGTAAGTTTGTTTTTTCTTATTCAAATATTTTGCTCTTTTTTCTAATGTTAGTGTGCGCTCTTTTGTGATCGTTTATGATGCAATACCTATATTATAAAAGATGTTATCTATGCTTACATTACAAACTCAACTCAAAATTGTAAATTATATACAAAAAAAAAACCCGCGGCAACGCGCGGGCAATTTGCTAGTTATTAATAGAGTACGAATCGAGCACATACAGAGCTCATGTCTAAGTACAGACAGTCCCCCCCCTCCCCCCTCCATTTCTATCGAACTCTCGCTCTCTCTCTATTTATATATATATATAGATATATCTAACGCGATCTCTTATGATCTCTTCACGAACTCGCAAAATCAAAATCTCTCTCTCACTTTCTCCCTTCCTAGATTCAGACTTTAATTGTTTTTTTTTTTTTAAAAAAAAAAATGCTTCTTTCACTCTTTAAAGTTGAAACACTGAAGATTTGTTGCCCAATTCAATCACATGGTCTCCCTCTACTTTAGCCTCGCCACTGCTTCATCAAGTGTGTGAAAAAAGTAAGTGTTTTTCTTATGCCCCATTTTGTTTTTTCCTCGCTAATGTTTTGAAGGGAGTGGATTTGGTTTTGGCGTTTGCTGTTTTTTGTTTTTTCCTGGAGTTTTAGATCTGTTGTGGTAAAGTCTTCATCTTTGTAGTAATTCGAGATCTTTAGAGTCTGTATGGTTCCTGAGAAAATAGGGTCGAATGAAGAGAATGGGAAAGAAACTAAGTGGAGGTATCCACTTTGTGCTCACTCTGATTCCTGTTGCTCTTGTAAAAAGTTTTGTAAATTTTGAGATTAATAATTGTGCTAGAGATATTATAGGAATGATCCTGGGTTTTTCCAGTTCCTATATTTATATTGTTAGTATTTTTTTTTCCCGAAATGTTTCTTTCCATTATTGAAGTCGAATGGGTGTTCCAGGAATTAGCGCCAGAAGCTGATTGATAGACCTAGTTGGACTGATTTTTGACTTCCTACCAGTGTTTGTAGTAGACCTGTTTCGTACCTGAACTCTCGTTGACCCATACAAAGGTTTTACTAGAATTAAGAAGATGAAACCACATGCGGATTATTTTCCATGTCAATGTGTTTATGGGATAATTAAAACTATATTTTAAATTAGTCACAAGATGTTTATGATAGTTTTGTGGTTAATGTTCTGTGAACTTCATAGTTTTGGATAATTTGTGTTATTTTCGAAGATGCTAAGTTTCTTGAGAGAACTGAAGACGGACCTTTTCCATTTATGTCTGCAGGTTTATAATCTCTGATAGTTTTCAATGTCACTCAAAATCTGCCCCCTAGAATGTTAGCCTCAATTTTCATGAAACTCCTTCAGTGAGCTTTCTTGTTGAGCTTTCTAAGACCCTAAGCTCAAGCTTTTTAGGGTTTTCACGTGGTTCATACCTTCACATCTAGGTGCGATATTATAATATTTGATATCAGAATGGAATAGTTTTGGGAGAAGTTTGCATAGCGATTCTTTGTAAATAAAAAAACAATTTTTTGTGAGAAAAAGATGCCTTCATGGTGGGGAAAGTCATCATCTAAAGAATTGAAGAAGAAAGCAAAAAAGGAAAGTTTCATCGATACATTACACAGAAGATTTAAGAGTCCATCTGATGGTAACCTTAATGGTAGATCTGGAGGTTCTCGAAGACATTGCAGTGACACGATTTTAGAAAGGGGATCTCAATCTCGAGCAGTATCAAGATCATCATCACCTTCATCAAAACATGTTTCTAGGTGTCAAAGTTTTGCCGAGAGGCCCCATGCCCATCCACTTCCCCTTCCTGGTGTGCACCCTGCAAATGTGGGGCGCACAGACTCTGGAATTGGTATATTGAATAAACCAAGATTGGAAAAGGGTGCAAAGTCGTCACTGTTTTTGCCCCTACCAAGACCAGGAAGCATTTGTAATAGGCCAAATCCACCAGATTTAGACGGGGATTTGGCCACTGCTTCAATTTCCAGTGAGAGCACCACTGATAGTGATGATCCTGTGGACTCAAGTCACCGTAGCCCTCCAGCATCTGACTATGACCCTGGGACCAGAACCACAACTAGCAGCCCATCCAGGTAAGCCTCTTATGATATTTGTTAAATGTTCATTATCTGTGGTTTCTGCCATCATTAATTTAACTCATCCCTTATGAATTTAACTCCATTTTCTTCTGAAGTGCAATGCTCAACGATCAGTGCGCTACTGAGAGCCATTCAAATTCAAAGGAGGCAAAGAAACCAGCTGGTCTTTATTTTGGTAATCAGACCTCCTCCGCATCTCCTAAACGGAGACATATAAACAGTCATGTGCTGAACCTGCAGGTTCCACAACATGGTGCTTTCTGCAGTGCTCCAGACAGCTCCATGTCAAGTCCTTCCAGAAGTCCTATGAGAGCATTTAGCTCTGAGCAAGTCATAAACGCTGCTTTCTGGGCAGGCAAGCCGTACCCAGATGTCAATTTTTTAGGATCTGGCCACTGCTCCAGTCCTGGATCAGGCTACAATTCTGGACATAATTCAATGGGAGGGGATATGTCAGGACAGTTATTCTGGCAACAAAGCAGGGGTAGCCCTGAATGTTCTCCGATCCCTAGTCCTAGAATGACCAGCCCTGGCCCCAGCTCCAGAGTTCAAAGTGGTGCTGTTACACCAATTCATCCCAGAGCAGGAGGGACGATCATTGAGTCCCAGACAAGCTGGCCAGATGATGTGAAGCAACAAAGCCACCGGTTGCCCCTCCCTCCTATAACAATTTCAAGCCCCTCTCCCTTTTCTCATTCAAACTCAGCAGCAGCATCTCCGTCTGTGCCACGAAGTCCAGGAAGGGCAGAGAATCCAACAGGCCCAGGATCTCGCTGGAAAAAAGGAAAGCTGCTGGGTAGAGGCACATTTGGACATGTCTATCTTGGATTTAACAGGTATACACCCCAAAAGCAAACACTTGAATTTGTCTGATTTAGCAATATTGCATGCAAGGATGCATTATGCACCAACTGTTTGCAACCTACACTATAACTCAGTAGAGATGCCTAGTTGTGACCGTTGTTAGTCGGTTAAGTTGACTATTTGTTTGTGGCGCCATTCTTATGAGAACCTACATGATTGATTGACATTTTTCCTGAATGACATTTTAAACTTTTCCTAAGTTTCTAAATGTTTTTGGAATTGAGGACTGCATGTCTGATTTTACCTTTACAATTGGTCAGTGAAAGTGGCGAATTATGTGCAATGAAGGAGGTGACATTGTTTTCAGATGATGCTAAGTCAAAAGAAAGCGCTAAGCAGTTGATGCAGGTAAGTTGATTGCCCCTTAGAAATGAAGTTTCCTGTGACATATGATGAACGTTTTTTGCTTGTGTATATATTTTTGTATTTAACTTTTAAATAGCTTTGAAAGAAGTTCTTACTTCAGTCTTTTGACAGGAAATTTCTCTTTTAAGCCGCTTGCGGCACCAAAACATTGTGCAGTACCATGGATCTGAGACGGTATGCCTCTTATGTGCTGTTCTTTATCTTTTGCGTGCAAGTGCTATTGAATTTAACCTCTTATATTCATATTGAAACTAGTATTATTGTTACCATAACCTTTGGCTATTTATAGGTCCTTTTATGTTAGGGTTAGAGTAACAGTCAATGGTTAGTGATCATAAACCTAATATTGATATTCTAGAAATTGAATTTTAGGTCACACTGGCTTGCTTAACTGTAGTGCAATAAGTAAGTAGTTAGTATTTCTTCATTGTGTGCAATTTGCTCTTTCAAGGGACAATTGTAAGTAGTATACTTCATTAACAAAACCTTCAAATGATTTCTTGAACAGGTTGGTGACCGACTTTATATATACTTGGAGTATGTATCTGGTGGATCCATATATAAACTTCTCCAAGAATATGGTCAATTGGGCGAGCTAGTTATTCGTAGTTATACCAAGCAAATCTTGTCAGGGCTTGCATTTTTGCATTCTAAAAGCACTGTTCATAGGTGAGTGGACTTTCCTCTTGTTGATCTGAATTTTTTAATTCTTTTTTCTTTTATTGATAAATATATTATTTTCCTCTTCAGAGATATCAAAGGAGCAAACATTCTAGTAGATCCAAATGGTCGTGTTAAATTAGCTGATTTTGGCATGGCAAAACACGTGAGTCTGTAAACATTTATTTCTCTCTCCAAAAAACAAGATGAAATTCAGATTGAAGTGGAGCTGATATACGTATATTTATGGAAATGGAGTTTGTTGAGTGATGTATATGACAACCTGGTAGCTCTCACATAATCTCTTGCCAGCAAGCAAATTTACCTTGTGAAGACTGATTTCCTAAGTTTATATTCTTTGGGTGCATGCACTAGGTGCAAAAAGAAAAAAAAAAACATTATGTGCTGCTGACTACAGTCTTATCTACTTTTACTGTTTACTCCCTCTCTTATGGTCTATCCTAGTAGCTGAGCTTACCTCATCTTTGCTTACCAGATCACTGGGCAGTCATGTCCACTATCATTCAAGGGAAGCCCTTATTGGATGGCACCTGAGGTCAGAGGCTTTTTTTGCTCAACCTTGTTCTCCTTGTAATGGCATTCCCATACTATAATCAACCATCCTTTTTTTCATTGTTTTCTCAGGTTATAAAGAACTCAAGTGGTTGCAATCTTGCCGTGGATATATGGAGTCTTGGATGCACTGTTTTGGAGATGGCTACCGCAAAACCACCTTGGAGCCAGTTTGAAGGAGTAATTCCTATAGACGTTATTTAATTTAATGGTGTCTAAAATCTAAATATTTTAGTTGATCAAAGGAAACTGGGATAAATATGTGTATTCTGACACGTGCTTCTCATTTATAAAGATTTTATAGGTATTATATTTTGCTCATTCTTCTCATGTACGATGTTTTCAGGTTGCTGCCATGTTTAAAATTGGAAATAGTAAGGATCTACCAGCAATTCCAGATCACCTCTCTGATGAAGGAAAGGATTTTGTAAGGCAATGTTTGCAACGTAACCCACTACATCGACCTACAGCTGCCCGGCTCTTAGAGCATCCTTTTGTAAAATCAGCAGCGCCTTTAGAAAGACCTATTCTGAGCCCTGAACCTACTGATCCACCCTCTGGGGTTACAAATGGAGTTAAAGTTATGGTATGTTCCTTTGTTCATGTTGTTCCTACTGAAGTCTTATTTTGCATGCTTGGATAGTTAGCTGCATTTTTTCCCTTCATCCGAGATGGAGGAAAGGCTGTGGTAAGGCAATATAAACTCTGGCAATGTTTGTTTTAAATAGTGAAGTCATCATGTTAAATTTATCTCTGATATGGTGCTGAAATGCATTTCATTTGTAGTCCAATGATGTCATGTTAAATATATGAATTTGTACTGTTGCCTATTTAAAAAGCATGGGAAGAAGTTTGGTTATATGGTGGAAGTTGTCATCTCCTTTTCATCATAATAACCTACAATTTGGTGAAGAATGCTTTCTCTGAATTTTTCTGAGTAGTTTGTGCTCTGAAGGATACAAGCAGAATTTGTAGCGAAGAGGATGTATGCATTGGATGAGAGGCTGTACAACTTATACTTTTCTGTTTTGTTTATTATGCATGTGTGAAATGCATTTTTACTTATGAAGTCAAAAAACTGATATATATCTGCAGTGGAAGGTTACTTGACTGTTAGTCTCCTGCTTTTGTTTGGAAGTATGATTTAGGAGAAACCTATTGATCTGTCACCGAAAGCAGAGGAAAGCCATGAGAGCTTAAACAAGCTGTTGTTCATGTTTGTTACAATCCATTCCACTTCTGGATACCTGCCATGTTAAGTGTTTCTGTGGTTTATTTACCATGTTTCAGGGCATTAATCAATCAAGAAACTTTCCCACCTTGGATTCAGAGAGACTCGCAGTACATTCATCTAGAGTTTCAAAAACTGGTCTACTTGCCAGGTATCTCTCTCTCATAATATCAATGGCAGTATTGCAATCATCCTCCCATCATCTTACGATCTGATTTAAATTCCCAAATCTGTAGTGATTTACATATTCCAAGGAACATATCATGCCCTGTCTCTCCCATTGGAAGCCCTCTCTTTCATTCAAGGTCGCCACAACACCTAAATGGAAGAATGTCTCCTTCACCTATAGCTAGCCCGCGGACCACTTCAGGCTCATCCACACCTCTGACTGGTGGACCTGGTGCTATACCTTTTAATCACTTGAAACAGTCAGCTTACCTGCAAGAGGGTTTTGGAAACATGCCAAATCACGCAAATGGTATGTATGCCAATGGCTTGGCTTATCATGATTCCAGTCCTGATCTTTTTCGAGGAATGCAGCCTGGCTCTCCCATCTTCTCAGAGCTGGTTCCTTGTGAAAATGATGTCATAGGAAAGCAGCTTGGAAGGCCTACTCAAGGGGAACCTTATGATGGACAGTCAGTCTTGGCTCTTCGAGTGTCTAGGCAACTTTTGAGGGATCATGTGAAAATGAAACCATCCCTGGATCTGAGCCCCAACTCTCCTTTACCCAGTCAAACCAGAGGTATATAATGTAATGCATTTTCGTGGACTGACAGATCAAAGCAAGCTTTCAAGATTTTGAGACTGTCATTTTTGTTCTATATGATTGTTTTATTCATCACATTAAAACAGCTGAGGAAACTAGCATGGTCAATAGAGGGAAGGAAATGTGGAATAAGTTTAAAGGTGAAGAGACTGGTTGGAGGCAGATTGGTCAGCGTGGTTCCAAGCTTATGCATTTTGATAAAATGCATGCCAGGCATACTAAGGTATCTGAAAATACTCATTCTGGCCAGATCTTCAGATGCACTGAAATAGAGCCTGCTAACTAAACTGAGAAACTTGCTCTTGTGGCCCTTTTGTGGTGACATGCACTGCGAACTTGCACGTACTTGAGAGCACGAATTGCTTGAGCACTCCACCCGATTAAGGTGAAAGATTACATTCCCCCCTGCATGGCGTGGTCTCTCATGATCCATTGCACGACAGTTTCTTCAGCAAGGAAATTATTCATGGCATTGAGAACTGTATATTCCTTTAGATCAAGGTGTAAAGAAGAACAAAGATTGAGCTAGTAAGTGCAATCACTACTTTTTTGAACATCCTTTTTTGGTTCTGAAACTGCTGTACAGAAGATGAGATTTGTTTTCCAAGCAGCTGTGGATTTGTCGAGCCTGCGTGTAGCTGTTTCTTGGATTTCTTTTTATGCTGACTCAGATTAACTGTTGTCTTAAAGTCGGTTCGAGCTGATTGTATGTACATTATCACCAGTAATTGAAAAGAATCTAATCCAGTGATTTCTGTATTTTCGATATCTCATTAATTTATTGAATGACAACGTTTTCAGTATTTGCTTCGAAGCAAACCGCGAGTTACAAAGCCAATCTATGTATAATTACAAATTTAAAAATTAAGAAAATAAAAATTACAGTTAAGTGAAAATTACAAATGGCAATCATTTACAATAACTTGAAATAATACGAGTAGAATCTTATTTTATATTTTTCCAGGAAAGTGAATCGTCTGAGAACTCACTTTGAAATGTTAAGGCTGGGAATCAAGCTTTAGAAATTGAATGCTCTAATTGAACATGCTGAGATGCTTCTTAATTCTAGCAAAGGTAAATCTGGCTAGAATCGAACTGGGCCAGCTCCAAATTATCGATTCCATGGTCATGGGAAGTGTGGTTTCATCCATGCAGATTGAGATGACTTTACTTGAAATGAGACGTAAAGAGGCTTCTTATTGAGAACTTGCAACATAATCTTTGCAGGGCAGAGTTTCATTTTTGGAATCAGTTTTATGATTTTATGAAGGATTTGTGCCTCTGCGGACCAAATCTAAGCTGAAATCCCAGAGTTTCTTGGCCAACTCAGCATCATTTGCTTGTAAACTCGCCTTGGCTATGTTGCTGTCAGCAAAATACTGCCCGCTCATGCCTTTCACTTCTGGATGCAATGCTACATAGCATGTAGTTGCTGCCCCCTACACCCAGATTGATTTAAAAACAGATCATACATGACCTCAAAAGCCTGTGTAATCTACAGCAAATCCATCATTTCAAATCAACAATGTCGTGAACCCTAAAGAGAAAACACTCATAAGAAAACTACACAGTTTTGTTTCCATCAAAACTTGTGGTGCAAGAAGACAGGCACAAGCACACATGCGCAGGAGGGAAGAGAGGACACGAGCGATTCTAAAGACATCATAGTAATATTTACTTAATTGTTTTTTCTCGGTTAATTATGAGTACCTGCTGGACATTTTTGATGACGAACTTCCCAGCAAGACCAACAAGACCTGCATGAAAGCCACATCATCAGCACATAAATTAAAATCCCTGCTGACTTTCATCACATACATCCAAGAGAAGAAAATGGGATTTTAACCTGAAAAAAAAAGATATTAAATCTTAGTGAGATTTTCCCCAGGATGAGGCAAACATGGGTTTTACATGATTCATCCTTGTATATACTGGATTCATTAACTGTGTGATTCAGTGAAAAGTGAAGCACACAAAAAAGAAAGAAAGAGAAAACTGTTACTTCTTAAGCAAAATATGGGCAAGACAGCCTCTGAAAGATAAGGTTGCGATTGTGAAGGCCAATAATTCTCAATCACAACTGGGCAAAGAAGTTTGATCATCAACTCTCCTCCTCCCTGTCAGTTGGCAACTGACCAAAGAGGTATGGTCATAAATCATGGTTTAAAATAAATCATAAGATAAAGTTGTCTTTGATTATTTTAACACTCCAAATCTTTTGAAATATATTTGTTGTCCATGGAGTAAGGTTTAAAAACAAAGTAAATGAGATCATTTGCCAACACTGTTTTCTTCGCTAAACCAAAGCAGAAAAAGTTGTTTTCGTATTCAAAATCAAAAGCTAATCTACTACAAAAATAAGTAAATTACCTGTGACAAAGCTATAATGCCGAAAAAGGTTGGTGGCTATCAGTCCTGGATGAACTGAATTTGCAGTTACCTCCACCCTGTCCTCCTGATTGAACAACATATCATCGAAGTGTTGCAGCAACTTACCATTATCATAACTACCACTTTCTAATTTATATTAGACAGTGTGGAGAACATTAATTGTGAATCATAACAACAGATTGCCTTTCCTCCAAACTGGAAAAACCCAGTGTTTACTCATTGCTGTCTATACATATAGCCAATCAACTGAGAAAAACACAAAGACCAAAAACTTCAAGGACTAAGGCCAAGGAAGTTTGCAGAGAGAAAAACCATATTTATAGCAAAGAGATAATGTACACTGGCAGAGTTTCAAAAATATCATTTCTGGAAGCTCATAGGTATAAAAACACAGTACTGTGAAGTTCAGTAATATGCTTGAGCAAATAACACACCTTTAGTTGTCTTGCAATCTCATTAGCATGCAAAATATTTGCAAGCTTTGACTGACCATATGCAGATAAACTGTTATACCTGTACAATCACATTCACTACTTGTTAAGAGGAAAGGTATATCTTCCGTCTCCTAAGAATAATTTTGCAAAAAAATAACAAAACATTCATTACAAATCATCCAGAACTATGTTTAGAAATCAGTCCCACTTTATGACAAGCTTTAGTAGTAAAAATGGGGGCAACAAACTGCAAATTCCCCCACAAATTTAGTTTCAAAGGACATCATATACTCCACACATTTGATGTTCTACACTATTGACTTGCCACAAAATGAATGATTAATATACTGTTGCTTCCCCATTTTGCTCCATGCCTATCCTAAAAGGGATTTTCTATACTAAATGTGCTCAAAATTCAACTCACTTTTGTTAGAAATTTGCAAGACTTTTCAAATGCTACATCAAAATCATCTATAATTATCCAGACCAGAATGCTTAACATAAACAAATAAAATGGAATCCATAAGTCATATCCATGCAATTCTGTGTTGAGATGTGGTTCTACCCTGATGGATCACTAAGTTTAGCAAAACGAATCCCTTCTAGGTATGAGAATTGGTGCCGTCGTGATGAGACATTCACAATCCTTCCTTCTTTCCTGCTTGCACTAGCTGTCTTTCTAATGGTTTCCATCAGTAAATTCGTCAACAGAAAATGACCTGCAATATCAGAGTCTCGAGTATTAAAAGAAAATATCACACGATTGGCTCCATAAGAATGATCACGCTATTTTGGATACATCTAACAGTTTCTTCTTCCCACCATCTTGAACTAACAAAGAACCCTCCAGCACATGCCCGTGCTTGTGCATCCATGCAAATCTCAGAAAAATACAGACAAAGGTGGAGGCATGAAGCTTTTTAACAATCAAACAATTGATGGTTCATTTATAAAAAAAAACAAATGTACTCACCCACATGGTTTGTTGCGAATTGAAGTTCTATGCTGTCCTTGGAGAGCATGAATGGTGTTGCCATGATTCCTGCATTGTTACTAATAAATGTATATCTGATTTCAGTGCAGAATTGTCACTGGGTGAAAACATCAAAAGCTACTCAATGTAAGCAAAATGAAAATACTGAGCAAATTAGAGTCCGTCCGTCAATCATTTTTCCTGTTATCCACTTAACTTACATGAGAAGGTTTAAGGGGAGATTCAAGGACTTGAAGTCTTCTGCAAATTTCTTTACTGATGCCATGGAACTTAAATCCAAATCCATGGCATCAACTTTTGCATCGGGGTTTCCCTTAACAATTGCCTCCTTGACCTCCCTGCCAGCTTCCAGATTCCTCACTCCCATAACTACATGAACTCCCCGTAATGCAAGCACCCGTGCTGTTTCTGCTCCAATCCCACTCGATGCTCCTGCAGCATAATACATCCATGATCATCAAATAAAAAACTTTTCCCTAATGCTTGCTTTCAAATGATCACTTCTTTTCGGGTTCAAAAAAAAATTGACCTGTGACAATGGCAGTGAGACCAGAGCCATCAATCCCTTCTGTAACATCTTCGGCTGTGGAAGAAGCTGAGAACCCAGATGCCCCTTTTCTGTTCCAAAACCACATTCTTTCTCTCTTATCATAAACGCCTCATCTACCGTTAACCTTCTTCGTAGTTGTACTATTAAAAGGGCCGTGGACGGTAGTGGTTTTTCCATTTTATTTCTTCAGGGGCTAAAGGCCTCAGTCCAGTCCATCAAAACATGGCCTGTCCATGAAGCCAGTTTAATTCAACAGATGATCTCCATACAAACCACCTCATTGAGGTTAATTGGAGGAAGCCAGTTGAGATCATGTCTCATAATCTCCGGTTTTGTACCGTTGGAGATTTTAAGGGAAATGTGTCATTGCTGATTCCCTTTTTTGAGGCAACATTCCTTAAATTTTGAGGAAATGCAATCATAAGAACAACATTCCTTCAAAAAAAAATTCCTTTCCTTTCCTTTTCTATGAGGAAGCAGCATTCTGCGAGTACATTTTAATAATGAAGTATCACAACAATGATACCAAAGACAATTTGGCAAATAGAATACGCCATCATCTTTTATAAGAAATCAAGAATCCCTCTAAAATATATTACATTATTTTGGAAACATTGAAACTTTTATGCATCATTTATTGAACCAAATCCACACTGAAATCCCAGAGTTTCTTTGCTAACTCAGCATCTCTACTCTCTGAGGATGCAGCGGCCAGATTACAAGCCGAAAAATATTCACCACTTGCACCCTTTACTTGTGGATTTATTGCCACATAGCACGTTGTTGCAGCACCCTACAATCGAAATCAAGAAATAAGAAATTGAAAAACGAAAATGGAAACGAGGATCATTAATTAGGCTTCTGTGCAATGAAGGTGTTTCAGTTTAGGGAAACAAGAAAGACGTCGTGTATTTTGGAGGACAGGCAGCTCACCTGCTGGACATTTTTCAGCACAAGCCTGGCTAGAGACTCGATAAAGACTGCATTAAATCAAGAGAACTTACGTTAGGAAGCTGCTTTTCACTTGCATTAGGGTCTATGTCCTGTGAAGTAAGACCAAAAAGATAGAAGAGTTAAAATGTGAAACCTCTTATGGGATTGTCGTCGGCAAGTATCATATTATGACGGAAAAGATTGGTGGCGATTAATCCAGGATGCAATGAGTTTGCAGTTATGTTTATTCCATCTTCCTTTTTATCAAAACAACAAAGAACATAATACACTTAGCATCATATCTATCCATGCACAGATATAGTGTAGGCTACCATCTCTAAGCAGTTGGAGGGGTGTTTTTGTTAGAAAGGAATGGTTTGATCCTCATTCCTGAAAGATGCTATCGACTTTCTGTTTTTATCAAGTACTCCCTGAGAATTTTTCAAGAAAAAAAGAAAGAAGACAAGATACCTTGAATCGTCTAGCGAGCTCATTAGCATGCAGCACATTCGCAAGTTTCGATTGGCCATATGCCAGGAATTTCTTATACCTTTACAAGAGAAATCATAGACACGATCAAATTCCTCCATTAAGAGATCAATATTACATAGCATGATTATATCAGACAACAAATCAAACATAATGAATAGCATGCATCAAATCGAAAGCACGTAGAGAAATGCAGAACGAGTTTCATGGTTTACAAATATAATGAAGAAGCAAGATGTGCCACGAAGGTTATTCCAACAACAAAAGCACACACTACATTTCACAATTCTACCTTCCGAATCATATCAAAAGACACAAACAGCCGCCTGAGAAATTCTGACATCTGATAAGCTCATTGCTATGAAAGTATTCATGTTTACCAAGAAAATCAATCACAGAAAGGTCATGGGAATTTGACAGGGATTCGGGTAAAATCATACGAAGCATGCACATTGGTTTAAAACTTAAGGAAAGGTCGAAATTTCAGATGTAAATTATTCTTCATTTTTAACAATCGAGAATTATCTTTTACTTCATTAACTGTGTTCTTGAAGTTTCGGACTTCGCTTAAAGATACAAGGTTATTAATGTCATCATTTAAGCAGCATAATTATAAAAATATGTCTATATTCAGAAAATTGAAAGATACAACATGGGCCATCCCATATCCCTGGAGCAGGCATGTTTAAAATAGAAATACGAAACTAGGGATACTGGCCCTGCTTGGTGACTAGCATACTTTTAAAAGTAGAGATTGATTACAGTGTTACCCTGACTGATCATTGATTTTATCAAAACGAATTCCTTCAGGATATGGAGAACGGTGAGACTCCGAGGAAACATTTACAATTCTTCCTTCTATGTCACTTTCACGTGCCGTTTTCTTCATGGTATCCAGCAATAGCCTTGTCAAAAGAAAGTGTCCTGTAAAAAGCATTTAAGGAAATTAACTCAGTCTACTCATTCTTCTGAGCTAGAAATCATTAAATTGTTATTTCTTAAAACAAGACGATCGAGTACCCAGGTGATTTGTTGCAAACTGTAGCTCTATGTTGTCTTTGGAGAGCATGAATGGTGTCGCCATAATTCCTGCATTGTTACTTGCAACAGAGAAGATGAAATCATTCCTCTATCTATAATTCTCTAAACTGGGCAGGCCCAGGAGACACCAAGAAAGCTATGCGTGAATGAGCAGGAACCAAAATGTGAAATCATGAGACCAGGACGAGAGAAGGATGAGACAAATGCGAAATATATATTGTCTGCCATCAAAGTTTTGTTATCAATCCTCACATTAAGAGGTTCAAGGGACGGCCTGAGGAGTTGAAATCCGATGCAAATTTCCTCACAGATGCCAGTGAACTGAGGTCCAATTCCATGAGATCAACTTTGGCAGCGGGTATTTCCTTAACTATTGCATCTTTCACATCTCTTCCTGCGGCCATATTCCTGACCCCCATAATAACATGGACACCACGCAACGCAAGAACTCGCGTGGTCTCACAGCCAAGACCACTCGATGCTCCTGAAACCGACAGGAAATACAAAAGCTTGTCAATTCATAGTGGCAATACGAATTATTGAATGTCTTAAAACACAAAACCTGTGCAATGCTTGCACGGTCCACAATTACGATTTATAGGATATACCCATTAATCATAAAGCATGCAGATAGATTTCCATTCTCCACAGTAAACAGTTTTGCAATCTTTCCGAAAGCATGCAAGTGTGTTCATTTCATAGAGTTTTGTAGAACTAGATCCTAATATATATCCTGTTAGTATCGATCCTTCATATGCTGCTATCTAGTTCTAGCAGCATATACACCTTGTTAATCACTTTGTGCATAGCAAATCAAATGAGCTTACAAACATGTTTTGGATATTGTCTCACCATACAAACGAACTCTGATTTCTGTAAGATGAAGCCATGATTCTTGCAAATTAATACGGCAATTTCATCCTGATAAATCCTACTGAAATTCTCAAAAACAAGCCCATATTTGAGGCCAAGTGCTACAAGAAATAATATTATAAATCACAAACACACAATTAAAACATATGGATGCTGAAAAACTATTGAATATTTCCATTTGGAAGCGCAAAGATAAAACAACCTCTCCCTTATTTCTTTTACACCCATACGTTCTATATAACTTACTACATCAAGAAATGAAGACATGCATAAATTACAAATTTAACTCCTATAAAGCGACTCCCATTTTGTACGAGGACAAAACAGAACAATCAAAATTCACATAGAAAAAGACATGGACGCCTGCATGACCTGTGACAATGGCAGTGAGGCCAGAGGCATCAATCCCATGGGTGACTTTCTCCGCTGTTGAAGATGAAGAGAACCCAGAGGATCCTTTCCTTTTAAAAAACCACATGATGAGATGATCTAAATTGATTCCAGTGGTAGAGCATGCGACGACAGGATGGAAGCAGCCAGCAAACCTTTCTTGACTAGTGATGCTGTGGAGCAAACAAAAAGTCCATGGCCATGCAATTAGTCAACGTTCCTCGGGCTGTCGTTTCTACTTAATTTCGGCACTTTTTTTTTTTTTTTAATTTTGGCATTTCAATACATTATTATTGCACCGTTTTTAGTTGGGAACTGGTCGATTAGCCCAACATTAAAAAAATAAAATAAAAAATCCTTCAACATAAAAAAATATATATATATATTTAATTTTAAACTCAAAATCCGATGCTCATATTTCGTAAAATAGATTAAGGGTAAAAAATATTAGTAAATATTAAAAAAGTTTGTCAATAATGACCAGGTGAGAAAACTAAAAACATTTCATTTAATTTTATCGAAATTATTATTTTTAATGTAAGAAAATTATAATTTAAATTCTATTGAAATATTTCATTTAATAAAAACAAAATAGTTAATAGAACAAATAAGGGAAAAAACAAATATCTCTGAAATTATTATTATTTTTTTTTATCTCTTCAACAGGCTCTATTTTTAACGTTAACCTTTTTTTTATCTGGATATAAATTCTTCAGAGAAATTACTATATATATAATACCCGTGTGCAATTCACTGTGCACCAGTGCACTGTGCACACAGACACAGTGCACTGTGGATTGCAACAGTAGTTGTTGTTTTTTTTTTCCCTACTTATGTTTTTTTTTCGTTTCTTCTTCTCTTTTTTTTCGTTGTTTCTTCTTTTTTTTTTTTGGCTTTTTTTCCTAATTATTCTTTTTCTTCTTTTTTTTCCTCCGATTTTTGCTTCTTTTTTTGTATTTTTTACTTATTATTTTTTTTTCATTTTTTTCTTATTATATTTTTTTTTCTACTTATATAATTTTTTTGTTTTTTAATAATCGGGGTGTCCGAGCTCGCTTAAATGCACCACGATTAATCTCCATATCCAATTTTTTTTGATAACCAGGGTGTCCAGATCAACTTATGCATACCACGACAATCACCGGACCCACATTTTTTTTCTAAAATGCTTTCTTGCTGGTACATTTTTTTTTCTTTTTTTTATAATTTTTTTTTATTCACTTATATATTTTTTTTATAACCAGGATCTCCGGCCACCTTAAGCACACCACGACTAATTCTTGGGCCGAATTTTTTTAAAAACAATATGGATTGTTACAGTGCTTTCACGCTTATACTTTTTTTTTGTTTTCTTTCGCTTATATATTTTTTTGTAACCATGGTCTCTCAGTCAGTTTAAGCTATTATTTTCACTTATATATATTTTTTATAACCACGATCTCCGACCCAGCTCAAGTGCACCACCACTACTCCTCGGACCAAATCTGTTTTTTGATAATTGGGGTGTTCAGGCCAGCGTGGACACACCATGACTAATCTCCGAACCAATTTATTATTATTTTTTATTTTTTTCCTTATACGTTTTTTTGTTTACTAATCTCCAAACCAATAATAATGATAATTTTAGTGATTATTTTTTTATAAAAATCTTTTGATTTTTTTAAAGATTTTCCTGAAATTTTAATTTATATCGGTGATCATTTTAAAAGTAATATTATTCTATTTTTCCCTTTATTCATTTTTTTTTTGTTTTCTGTTTCTTTATTTGTTCTTTAGATTATATGATTTTTATGATTTTATTATTTATGCAATAATAATGATAATTTTAGTTATTGTTTTTTTTATAAAAATCTTTTGTTTTTTTTTCATGAAAATTTAATTATTTTAATTGTTTTGGCAGTAATGTTAGTAATAATTTTAGCTTTAATAGCAATGATAATGGCAATAACGTCAGGATGAATTTTCAATCTATGTTTTCGTCTTTTTGTTGATAGAAAATTAACAATTTATTTATTTTATTTGATTATTGTATGTATTTTCACAATTTATATTTTATTTTTGTTTAATTTAAAGTGAATTATAAAATGAACTAATCTTAATATAGTGAACTTAATAATTCAGATATCCAAGTTTTCTTGCTTTTTTAATGATGATGATAAATTTATGCTGGTTATTTCGTTTGAAACTACTAAACAGATAAATTTATATCGATTTTATATATTTTATAAAAAACTTGCACTTGACATGAATTCTGCACATATTTATTATTTTATCTAAATTTATATTATAATAAAAAATACACACAATTAATATTTTTTACATTAAAAAAAATATTGTGCCGCCCGCGGCAAAGCGCGGGGCATTGTCTAGTTATAATAATTTGACGTTGATAAATTAAAATAAATAAATACAAGAACATGCGTTGCCATCGATGACTTGTTGCCATCGATGACTTTTTAGCAGAACGGAATACCCTATTTTGAAATGCAATCATAGAATTCCTTAGTTTTTCTCAGCGAGGAAATATACCTGTGTGAGTACATTGTCATAATAAAGCAGTCCAGCACAGCACTGATACCATATGGCAAATAATAGAGCACACCATCATCTTTTTTCAGAATCAAGCGTCCCTCTAAAATATATTACATTATTTTGGAAACATTGAAGCTTTTATGCATCATTTACTGAACCAGATCCATACTGAAATCCCAGAGTTTCTTTGCTAACTCGGCATTTCTACTCTCGGAGGATGCAGCGGCCACATTACAACCCGAAAAATATTCACCACTAGCACCCTTTACTTGTGGATTCAATGCCACGTAGCACGTTGTTGCAGCACCCTGCAATCGAGTTCAAGAAATAAGAAATTGAAAAACGAAAATGGAAACGAGGATCATTGACGAGGCTTCTGTGCAATGAAGGTGTATCAGTTCAGGGAAACTAGAGAAACAGAGCGTATTTTGGAAGGCAGGCAGCTCACCTGCTCGACATTTTTTAGCACAAGCCCGGCAAGGGACTTGAGAAAGACTGCATGAAATCAAGAGAAGTTCAAGTTAAGAAGCTGTTTTTCACTTGAATCTGGGACTGTGTCCATTGAAGTAAGACCCAAAAGATTCGAGGAGTTAAAATGCGAAACCTCTTATGGGATTGTCGTTGGCAAGGCTCACATTATGACGGAAAAGATTGGTGGCGATTATTCCAGGATGCAATGAGTTTGCAGTTATGTTTATTCCATCTTCCTGGTTTTCAAAACAGCCAAGAAAAAGCTACACTTAGCATCCTATCTATCCATATACAGATGTAGTGTAGGCTTGTACTTGAATGCTAGATACCTTGAATCGTCTAGTGAGCTCATTAGCATGCAGCACATTCGCCAGTTTCGATTGGCCATATGCCAGGAATCTCTTATACCTTCACAAGAGCAAGCATAGACACGATACGGTTATTCCAACAGCAAAAGCGCATGCTGCATTTAGCAATTCTACCTTCCGAATCACATCAAAAGACACAGACAGCCGTCTAAGAGTTTATGACATCTGATGAGCTCTTTGCTATGAAAGTATTCGTGTTTGCCAAGAAAATTTCAATCACAGAAAGGGCATGGGAATTTGACAGGCATTCGGGTAAAATCATATGGAGCATGCACAATGGTTTAAAACTTACAGAAAGGTCGAAATATCAGATGCAAAGTATTCTTCATTTTTAGCAAACGAGAATTATCTTTTACTTCATTAACTGTGTTCTTGAAGGTTCGGACTTCACTTTAAGATACAACATTATTAACGTCATTATTTAAGCAGAGCATATATATAATTATAAGAGTGTGTATATGTTGATCTACAGAAAAATTGAAAGATGTAACAGGGACATATGAAACTAGGGATACTGGCCCTGCTTGGTGACCAGCATACTTTCAAAATTAGAAATAGATGCATTGCTGAATGATTACTGTGTTACCCTGACTGATCGTTGAGTTTATCAAAACGAATTCCTTCAGGATAATATGGGTAACGGTGAAACTCCGAGGAAACATTTACGATTCTTCCTTCTATGTCACTTTCACGTGCCGTTTTCTTCATGGTATCCAGCAATAGACTTGTCAAAAGGAAGTGTCCTGTAAAAAGCATTTAAGGAAAATTAACTCAGTCTACTCATTCTTCTGAGCTAGAAATCATTAAATTGTTATTTCTTAAAACAAGACGATCGAGTACCCAGGTGATTTGTTGCAAACTGTAGCTCTATGTTGTCTTTGGAGAGCATGAATGGTGTCGCCATAATTCCTGCATTGTTACTTGCAACAGAGAAGATGAAATCATTCCTCTATCTATAATTCTCTAAACTGGGGCAGGCCCAGGAGACACCAAGAAAGCTATGCGTGAAAGAGCAGAAACCAAAATGTGAAATCATGAGACAAATGCGAAATATTGTCTGCCATCAAAGTTTTGTTATCAATCCTCACATTAAGAGGTTCAAGGGACGGCCTGAGGAGTTGAAATCAGATGCAAATTTCCTCACAGATGCCAGTGAACTGAGGTCCAATTCCATGAAATCAATTTTGGCAGCGGGTATTTCCTTAACGATTGCATCTTTGACATCTCTTCCTGCAGCCATATTCCTCACCCCCATAATAACATGGACACCACGCAACGCAAGAACTCGCGTGGTCTCACAGCCAAGACCACTCGATGCTCCTGAAACCGACAGGGAATGCAAATGCCTGTCAATTCATAGTGGCGACACGAAGTACAGGGTATCTTCGTTTCTTGATGCCGCTATTCAATGGCGTTATCTTACAGAAATCATAATTCAAATAGAAAGGAGGTGTATGACCTGTGACAATGGCAGTGAGGCCAGAGGCATCAATCCCACGAGTGACTTCCTCTGCTGTTGAAGATGCAGAGAACCCAGACGATCCATTCCTGTTAAAAAACCACATGATGAGATGACCTAGATTGAAGCGGCAGAGTATACAATGACAGCAGCAGCAGCAGCAGCAGCAGCCAGTGTTCTCTCTTGAATCGCACCTACAGTGGGGGAGCAAAGAAAGGCAATGGCCATGTTGCGGACAAGCATCGTGGGAGCCTTTATTATGTGGCTCCTCGGAAAGTGTCAACATCCCTAGGGCTGTCGTTTCTACTTAATATTGGCAGTTCAACACATTTGTCAAGACGATGAAGAATTCATTGCACCGTGTTTTCTGGTTGGAAGTCCTAACAGTCAACAATAATTTCTTTTTCCTCTCTTTTCACTTTCATTCATGTCTCTTCGCTGTCTCTGCTTAGATGTTGGCTTACAAAGATCCAATTATCTATCTAATTAATTATTTTTCCTTGATTTATTTATTTAAGCTAATTGTTTGATGTCAATGGATTTTCGACCTGTTTCGGTGCAGCCATTTCTAGTGGCAAAGGAATTTAAATTTATTTTTATTGAAGGGTGAGATTGAAAAGAAAAATAAATTTAACAAAAGGATAAAATACAATCAAAAGAATAAAGATTTAATTGAAAAAAAAAAAGTTAATGTTTTGGATTTAAAGATGAAAATGAAAAGTCTAAAATCAGAGAAAGGAAAGATTCGAACGATGGCAGAAGAGGAATTTTTTGGCTGTCATCTGATGCCTCACGTGCCAATCGAGTACAATTAACAAAAACATTCCATTCCCTTGCGATTAGGGTGCACACATTGATCTATTTATTGTGCCCGTTTACCTAGCCCCCATATTTGTTTCTCATTTCAATTTTGATCCCTTAAAAATCGATTGTTTTAAAGCAAAAAAATTTCATCTAGCTTTGATAAACCAAGCAATGGTTTTTTTTTTTTTTTTTTTTTTTTTAATCTTGGCATTGGCAACATGAGATCTCCTCGCGGAGATAGACAGAAGAAACCAGCCATTAATGTAGAGTCCTTCAAAAAACACTTATAAATGCGCGTGTAGTGTCGCTTTTATCTGGTTGGGTGAAAAGATATTTAATGGTTGGAACAGAAATTAAGAAATTATTGCACCGTGTTTTGGTTTTGGTTGAGAGTTGTGATTATTGATTAGGTAGGTTATCTATGAAATCAATTATCGTATCGTGATGGTTGGGATTTATTGTCATTTATTAAAAAAAAACCATTTATTTATAAATTATTTTGAGTATCTGGTTGGTATTTATTATTTATCAATCAAAATAATAGTTTATATCTAAAGTATATGTATATTAAATAAATAAATAATATTATATATATATTGTCATTTCTAGCTAACAAACATCATCTTATTATTTAATTATTGTTGGCTCATTCATCTACCATATAATTTAGATAAATTAATTCTCACTAAATCAATAGTTTTAATTATATAACATGTGATCAAAATGTTAAATTAATAATTCATAATATATTTTGATTAAAAAAACACATAATTGCCACTTGATATATAAATTAATAATATACATACATGACTTAATTGGATGTAATATATATAAAAAAAAATTACTTATTTTCTTTTGAAATTGCATCCTCTCTAACTTCTCCTATAATTAAACAACTTTGGTGCAGTGTCGTAGAGGTACCTTTGACTTGCTGTGGATGAAGTATATTTTTCTGTAAAAACGGATAGATCCATGATTTTTATTTAATAATTACATCCATGAATATTTAATAATTCAGTAATTACACGATATACTAAAAATATGGTAAAACACCATAAAAATGAAAGTTTTGTAAATTTCTCCGATCTGTTGAGGCAATGAATTTTAATTTTTATTTTTATTTTTATTTTATTTTTACTGCTGTAGAGATGAAACACTTTTAATTTTACTAATTTATTCGTTCATGTATTTTAAGATTTATTTTGTTTGGTTTCCGTAACGTTTTTACATTTCTCGATCTGAGAAATAACTATTTTATTTTTATATTAAAATGAGATTTTATATGTTTTTATTAACATGTAATATACTGTTTTGCTTTTACATTTAAATAAATAATACCAAAATATGTGCCCGTATAAGTTTTATTAATCGGATCGCCCCATGCTTTGTTTTTTTATATTTTTATCTTACAATTGCTTTGCTGCCACTTCAAAATTTAAACAGGCAACGAGAGGGAGAAACACGGTGGCAGCAGTGAGCAGACAACGGTATTCTTCTACTCTCGATGGAAGTCACGTGCACAACTGAAACAGCCCAGCCCAGCCCAGCCCAGCACATAGTGGGTCTGTTTGAGAGTATTTAAATTGTTTTTCAAATGTTTTTTATTCTCAACAGTATCTAGAAATATTAAAAAAAATAAAACAAATGATAAACCATTATAGCATACCAAAGACGACAACGCACAAGACCCAAACCAGAGAGAAACACAGACACCATACAAATTAAATCAAATTATATTAAGCTACTTTTCATTTCTCAAGGTAAGCAACTCTCTCTCTGTCACTCAATCCTGATATCATCATCATTATTTTCTTAAGCTTGTTTAATCTCGATTTCTTTTCTTTTTAATCCTTTTTTTTTTTATAAAAAAAGCGTAGCGCCTGAAATAACAATGCTAATAGGTGAAAAAAGAATGCAACTTTTCTTTGTGCATTTAATAATAATTTATGAAATTGAATTGTTGTTGTTGTTAGTAGTAAAAGTAACTTCTTTCTTATTTTGGTGAAAAAATGGAGGGTGGACATAGGGTGTCAGCCTGTTTCATTAAGATAAGTTATCTAATGGGTGCTTCCTTTTCTTCTTGCTTTTATTTTTCATGATCCAAGCAAGTTTTGCTGACAAGAATGGTGATATCCACAGTGTTGTTGGGACTCAACAGAGTGTTCTTCTGGGAAGCTTTGGTGCAGAGTTTGTGTGCATCTCTACAAGCTGCTGTTGTTTTGATGAGGAGCCTCTCTGTTTTATTGCCTTCCCGTCTTTCTTCTTCTTTTTTTCTTGAGTTTTTACCACATGTCAGAAGCTGGATTGGCTGTGGATGATCAAGGCGAGTACTAATTTTATTTTCGCGTCCTCATTCTTTGCGAAAAACTTTTGATGAATAGTTCATTCGGATGGATATAAAAAGATTATGTGAGTTGATATCAGCTGCTGACAGCCTCCAGTTGAAACCTCTGGTTGATCTTACCAGTTGTGCACTTTCTCGAACTATTGAAGGGAAAACTCCTGCGGCTTTTCTCAGGGAAACTTTTTTATTTAATCTGGTTGACTTTTATTTGTACTGTCTGATTTTAATTTCTGTAGTCATTATAGTATCAAACTCCTCATACCTGCGCATTTTGTAATAATAGCAAATGGATTTTTCATATGTTCCAGAATGTTGATGTTGAGGAGGAGCATGCGGATGACTGCTCGGTTGAGGATCTCCTATCATTTATAAATGAAGAAGATGGAGGCTTGTGTGTAAAAGTTTCTTCATCTTTCTGCTGAAGATGGTTAGCATCATCTTCTGACCAAATTGATAGCACATGATAACAGCAGGCTTCTCCAGTTGCTTCAGACTTTGTATTGATATTCAACATTCAGTATACGCCTTACAGGAACATTTGAGAGGATCAGTTCTTATATAGCTATCTTTCAGTGTTTTCTGTGTCCTTGGAAGCTTACCCGATGAGCTAACATTCGGAGATTCAAAGGAGGGTAGAACTAACGATATTAAAAGGAAAAATCAGAGAAGTGTGTGTTTTTCTCATTGCTACTTTTTTGTTGTTGGTTGATGTCTCAGGAGTCGGACACCCCCCCTTCTGCTTTCCCTAATGATGAGGTTAACGATATCTTGGCTGCCTCTCCCAGTAAAACTTCAAATTTTCAAGCTCTGCTGTCACCTTTTCACCTAAGCTTGGTTTTGATGAAGCTGATATTGATGATAATTTAGATCCTGCAATGACGGAGGAACTTGACAGGTTAATTGCTATGTTGGATTGCCTTCATTCACTCAACGAGTTCAACTTGTATCTTGTTCTGAGCAGCATTTCATGTGGAATTTTGATGCTTTTGAAACAGTAGTGTACTTTAGACTGCAGAAGTTTCTTAAACCATATGTTTTTGAGGGAGAGAGCTGTTAGTGCTTGCTGATTGAGATTTACAGTCTCTTTTAATTTTCCATATTACAGGGAGGTTGAGGACTTTGCTCGCAGATTAAATTCTGATTGGCCAGAAAGGATGCAGGAAATATTGTCTTTGGCCCCAGAAAGAAGGCTTGCACCATTATCTATGAATGGCAACAGATATTCAGGTTCTTTCCCAAATTCCTTCTTCTTTTTTTTATTTCTTTTGAGCATTTGCTTTGGTTATTGGCATCTTGGTAGTTAGGTTCTGTCAAGTTGACAGGGATGCTCAAGTTTGTTAAGAATTAACAGGTTATTTTGTGGCTAAATAACCCTGAAATCAGCAGCACGGGGAAAATGTTTCGAGTCCCCAGTACATAAAGCAACATTTTACATGAATATTTTGCTCTAGAGGACTTCCATGGAGCATGGTCGTCTCCTCATGTGCCATGATATGTACTCTGTCCATTGATACTTTGTAATGTAGCGAATGTGATATTTGATATGTATAGCAGGTTTGGACCAGAGATTATGTAAGGATACTCAACCCTCTTTAAAATTCTTGGAGTGTGTTTGGCATTGTTTTTGCTTTTGAGATTGAGGTTGATAAAAAGCAGTTTTAAAAAAAAACGTTTTTAGTGCGGTTCAAAATAAGCTGTGAAGTGTTTGGTTAAAACTGTGGTTGAGTTGGAGGTTGAAAAAAAAGCAGTTTCAAGTGTTTGGTTACCAAGCTTTTCATATTGCTTTTAACTTGTGAAATTACTTTAAAGGGCATAGACACACACACACACACACACACACACACACACACACACACATATATATATATATATATATATATATATATATATATATATATATATAACCTGTGAAAATAAATTTAAAAATAATCACAATTTATTGCAAGGAATAATTCAAGTAAAATGGACACTTCATTTTATTCTCCAATCAAACTATTTGCAATGCCATCACGAACAATATTCATACGTGAAGGCGTCCGCAATCTCTGACTATTTTCACGCGCTACAATATCTGGTAAAAAATCATATGGGATATAATTGGGATTACGATCATATTCAACAAAAACAGTATCATCTTGTGATCTCCTTCTAATATAATTATGTAGTGTCATCGATGCAACAACAATCTCAACTTGCGTTTTGTATGGATAAGCTGGCATGCACTGTAAAATTCTCCACCACTCATCGCTAGCCATAATTGTTTCTAATTCGTTACTCCAGCCCACACCAGTTTCACCAATCAATTTTGTCCACAACCTCCAGTTTTATTTACAAACATCTCATTTATTTTTCAATTGTGGTTTCGTGAACGCATAACCCGTTTGTTCTCTAAATGATGTTACAATGAATTTCCATCCGCATCTATCAAAATGCGAATTCGGTCGCCCAACACACAAATTTTAAAAATCTACCACTTGTTCCTGCAACTTGGAAATTGCCATCCCTTTCTTCCAGCCCTGGACATTTATCAAAACCCAAACTAAAAGGCAAAGGCCCTGAGCCCTGCCCTCGGTCTTTGTAGATAAATATCGGCCCATCACTTGAAAAATATATTCCTTAAACCTACTTCCTCTTTCAAAAACCACCTTATCTTCACCACCCCTATCTATATCCACCGCTTGGTTTCTCCTAGCAAAACACTCGAGAAAAGAAGGAAACCATGTCTGCAACATCTGCCTCTTCGCTAGTCCAACCATCGCTTAACCACCCAAATACCATAAAATCTTTCTACGGCAAACCCACTTCACTCTCTTTTTCATCTCTCTCTTCCACTTCTTCTATCAAGCCCGTTTCTCTTTTTCTCTCCTTTCACCAACAGCAACAACAACCTTTGTCCTCTCGGTTTCTAAAAAATGTTGCCATTTCATCTGACTTCAGGCGCAGACGAGAGGATAATGTAGAGTTTTTTTTTTTCAATGGTTATTTTTTTATTTCAAATGTGTATCGCCATTTCAATAAGCATGGACGGATCGCAGATAAAAAAGCATCAATTTCCAGCTTTGCATGAATCAGCACGTTTTGAAGAGAATTTGGTGTGAGTCCCATACAATAAAACTGTGTTTACCTGTTATCCAAACATAAAATTGTGAAGTTATTTGATAATCGTGGATCGCACCGCAATGTCAAACGGTCATTTAAGCTGCATGACTGTTTGTGGATAAGAACTAAGAAGCATATATAGAAGAAACATGTCTTCTTCTCTATGGATTCGGTACATGATAAAATACCCTTCATATGAATCATTCAACTTAATTACAGACTAACATGCAAGAGCTTAATTGGACAAAAAAAAAGAGGAGCTTATTACACATGATGTCATGAAACTGTAGAAATTAAGATTTTAATTTCCTTTTCACTCCATTTTATAAGTCGAGCCACGAAACAAAAAGAGGGCGATTTAATCCAAGACATTCATCCAGTGTAGTGCTTCTTGAAGGCTCTAGGGATATAAACAGGCAACAAGAAGCCAAAAAGATTGAAGCACCAGAAGGCCAAGTTGGCCACCGCAAGAGATCTTCCGATGTGGAGCCTCCTAGTGGATCCTCCGTAATCCTGCTCCGCCTTTGTGACCTCATTCCTCAGCCAGTCCACAAGTGTGAAAATCCTCCTTGAATTATAAAACACAGGCACAAAAACACGTATTGGGATCGAAAGCCTTTCTGAAAACGCCACCCCTTCCATGAAAACCTGGGCTGCCAAGAGAAAAACATGGGGTGCTGCAGCTTTGATTCCTTCTTTATCTCCCTCGAAAATGCCTTCAAAGATGTAAGCTACGGGGAGGAAGAGTCCAATAATAGCACCAGCAGACACGTATAGGCCGAGAATCTTGTTTTTTGGATCAAAAACTAGAGAGTCTCTTGGAGGATTGATAGGGGGGAATGCAACTTTGGAGAGAAAATACATGTAAATGATGGAAAAGACAACAAAAGCAAAGTCTTGAGGGCTCACCATGCCACTTGCAGCAAAGACTGTCATAACAGCAAGAGAATTTAGTTGTGGAAAGCTCAAGAAACCGACTTTCTTTGAAGAGGTACTGCTTTTAGGGTTTTTCAACGAAGACAGGTCTTCTTGAAGTTTCTGTTCTTGTTCTCTTTCATTTGGAAGGCCTATGTCACTACATGTAGGGCCAACACCACCTGACATTTTGCTCTACTTTTTCTATGGCTAATCTGTGGGTGAGCTAGGTTATGTTCAGCGTAAAGATGAAAAATTCGAGTAGTGAAGCTTAAGAGGAGAGAAGATGGGAGATATGATCAAGAAGAAAGGTGTGAGGCAAGGACAGTGTACATGTGTCAGTTTGTGAGGAGTTTAAGGTGGAGAACTACGTGGCTTGTGTTAGTGTGGAAATTGTGAGCATGGCTTTATCTTCTAGGTCAAGGCTTTGGATTTGCGGTTTGTCACTGTTTCAACTCTTGGTTCTTACAGAAGCAAAAAAAACTAGGTTTCAGTGCTTAATCGTCAGAGCTGAAGTTCAGGCCATATCAACGGAATTTTTTCAAAGAATTTTGGTGAGCTTCAACAAAGCTCATTGAGACCTAGAAACCTATCTTTTTTGATAAATAGGAAAGAAAATCTTTTAGCATGTAATCTCTTTGAAGTAATGTCTTCATCCATAGACAGATTTTTTTGAGAAGAATTGATTGAGCATGTAGGTTTAGAATTTGCTCAGTTTGATTTAGATAGCCCTATTCCATCAGTTTCAAGGATGCAGATTAAACTATGTATCAAGAATCAACTGGATCAGTCTATATCAACTAATGAACAATGGCCAAAAATGAATACATTAGTTTAGACTCCATTTTCTGCTGATTGGTTGCCCCAGCCACCAAAACGGAACCCCACATGGAGGAACTCAACAATACCAAGAAAACAAAACTTATTACACAAATATTTGGACTATTAATTCAAAAATACCTAAGTTTAGTTTTCTACAACAGGAAAAAGAAAATGGCGGAATAGCGAGAAAAAGGGCGAAACCTTTCTCCAACTTCCTGACAGAAGACCATCGGTAAAACTGGAACCTCTGCTGAGAATGCAACGATGATAATACTGTGCACATCCATAAAATAAAAATATCTCCTTCTCTTCTCCATCGTATATTAAATGATCGTTCTTTGTTTCGGTATATACTTTAACTTGACACCATTATCAGGCTTTGTTTTATACTTGGCTCTATCAGCTCCAGAAGTTGAAGACTCCTGTGCCTCCACATCAACCGATTGATTTTCTGCCCTGCTGATATCGTTGTGCTTACTGATATCCGATGAATGATTTGTAGCAATTTGATTGCCTGGGGATAGAGCCAATTTCACATGTTCCGCTGCAATGGCCTCCTTCCACCCTACAAGAGATATGATAGCCGATCAGATCAGGAGGCCACGCAAAATAAGCTAAGAACATATAAGAGAAGAATGATGACACAATACGGTGGGAAAAGGACTATACAGGTGCAAGTGCAAACAAATATGAACTTACTCTCAGCAAGAAAAGCCCTTGCTTCATGGCTTGTAAACTGCATGACTCCGGGAAGAAGCCTTCCAGGTAGAGAATCATTTTCCATCCCACCAAAAGTATTGTCCATGGCACATGATCTTAGAGAGCTATCATTGAAGATCTGATCCTCACCCTTACCATCAATGCTGTCATGTTGGCATTCTCTGCTGACATTTTCAATTATCATTTGACCTTTCGTTCCATTTCGACTAACAGGCCTCCAAAGCTTTACTGTTGAACGGCTTGAGCCACATTGGACCAAATCAGGTCTGTAGTGCTTCTCCTGCACATTTTTCTTCTTTAGAATTTCATGCTCTACCAGGCAACCATCTCGGACTCCATCTGAATTGTTACCTCCATCATTGCTACAATCTCCAAGTGTGACAGATATAGAACCAATCAGAACCTCCCCCTTCTTATCATGATCCAGTCCGGTCACTACTTCCTTTTGCACTCTATCTTTCAAACTCTCCCCATTATATTCTGGTTTAGGTTTTCGGCTCCATTTTCTATTGCCATTCATTACAGGTCCAGGCTTAAAATTAAAATCCCTTTGATTTCCATGCTTCTGTTTGGTGCCAGGTTTTGGAGCGTGAGAATTTTGATTAGCATGGAAACCATAGGACAGATGATTCCACTGTGATTTTAAAGGAGCATGCCATTGAGCAACAACAACGTGCCTATAACTCTTTCCTTGTAACATTGACCGTCCACCACCACATCCCATGTGATTTTCCAAATCAAAATCTTCATCTGTTCTAGGTAGTTGTAAGGGTTCAAGAGATGAGGGAACATCATCTAGCAGAGTCTCTGAACCAAGCGAATCAGAATCAGATATAGCCAAAGGACATGATTGTTCAGCTTGAGGCACAGACTCCAGTGTATCCTCAATACACTCCTTATCATCAACCTTATCGTCTAGCCGTTGCTCCTTTTCTTTCTGCTCTTTGAGCCTCAGTTTTTTCTGCCTCTTCCTTTCCAGGAGTTCGACTTGCCTTCAAAATTTAGGAAATAAAATGAATAAAATATGTTTAGGGAAAGCAAATTCAAGAGAGGTTTTTCAAGCCCTGCAGTAAGACACAAAAAAGTTCTTGGCTAATGGATATCTATAATTCTAATGCACTGAAGAGGCGTTCAGGTAGTACTGAGGAAGATATTAGGAGTTGTAATATCTGAGCAACACCGTGATGGTTGAATAACTGGCCTTAAACTGGTTCCATAACAGTTAAATGGACAGTCCAATTTTCAGGACATAGGTTTGAGAGCTTAATAGAAACTAAGAAAACAGCAGATCCAAGCAAATAAAAATCCTGATGAGACAAAAAAGCTCTTATCAGTGTCTGTTTCTACTTTATGCTGTGTTTTTCACAGTGGGGCAGTTTGATATTCTTTTACTTGAAAAAATTAATCATGTAATTTCCATGAAGATTAAACCATAAGTAGCTCCAACCACAAATGTGAGCTTCATTGAGAGTAGGAACACAGATGCTCGAATAATCAAAACAAGAGAATAATCACCAGGAAAGCTTCATTGACTCTCAAATGATCATAAATATCGAAATAGCAAAACAAATCTTCTCCTGATATTTTTTCTGATTATCTTAACTCTTGCTTTCCATCTTAATTTTTTTCTTTCCATGGATCCTTGGATATGAAAAGATTCTAAATAACTATCAAAGATAAATAATTTCAAGATCAAACTAAACTCGCAATATAAGATACAACATAAAGCAGCATCATAAGTTCAATGTATAAGTGTGAACACAGTTTCACCTTCTTTGTGCAGCTTCCTCTTCCTCCACAAGCAAATTTTGGCACCTCAAAGCTTCTGCATCCTGTTCTGCAAGCCATGCATTAATCTGAATACAGAGAATCACAAATGCATAAGGAACGACTGTGGAGCATGTAGCACCAAAGCACTGGTTTGTTACGATAACTGGAACTTTGGAAGTAACTGAGTCCAAAAGAATGAAAAGAAAGGAAAGAAAGATACCAATTTCTGTTCCACCACAAAGCTTGTGCAAGCAACTATATTCTTTGTTTCAAGCCCAATCTTCCCAGCTCCTCCATCAAAAATATATTTTTGTATTAATACAGCAGTTCCACATAAAAACGTTTTTTCACTTGCATCGTCAAGAATACTAAAGAGCTGCTCAGAAGACAAAGGAAACCTAGAGGGCCTCCCCTGGACAAGATCCTATCAAGAATGAGGATACATCACATTTTTAGGATAAATAATATGGCAGATGAAAACTAAACAAATTCCAGAGGAAAACAATGACAAGGGAGGATGCTCCCTTACCAAAAGGGTAGAACCAGCTCTCCAACAAGATTGAGTAAGTGAAGCGATCCCTGGTTTCCGAATAACTGTCGTCAATGACCTTATAATTGAAGACCCTGGGACTTCCTAGTAAGTAATTAAAGAAAAGGGGGGAAATGTTTACACAATAATTATAGAATGACAATGGATTGCATTGAAAAGAAAAGGCAAAGATCCCAACTCTAGATGTTTATTAGTCAACATATAAAAACATGGAACAAATGAAGACACTCAGCAGCTAATACCACCAACTCAACGAAATCAATAGGAGATACCTCAAAAGTAACGTCCTTGAATGATAAGATTTCCTTTCCCTCATCCTCAGAGAGCTGACCAAAATTAAAAGATATTAAAATTCAGCATAAGAGTGATGGGGTCGGCCAAACCTTCCTAAGGAGGGAGAAAATACTTTACCTTATCCCAAAATGCTCCTAACAAGTCCCTATTTTTGGCAGAATCCTAAAAGGAAAAATATAACATCTTTCAGAAATATTTATTGCATGTAAATTGACAGAGAATAGCCATAAACAAAACAATTTGATAGGCAAGATCAACATTGACAGAACTGAACATCTGACAATGATGAACACCAGATTTACAAGTCCCAATAAACCCAAAAAAATGTTAAAGCAGCTGGACAAATAAAAGAACAAGCATTTCCGTGAAGTGAAATGAATGAAACCTTATCAAGTCTTTTCAATCGATGATGAACCCGCAAGTGTCTTCTATAGTTAATGGAAGAGCAAAACTCTCGGGAACACTTGCTGCACTTTTGCATCTGCACCTTCAAAGGAGTGAGCAAAGGCCAGCCTGGGTAATCTGAGAAAATGAAAACCAAGGAAATCAACAAGTTGATTCAATGTCATACAACGCCATGTGCGAGCCTTGACCCAAAAAACCACCGACTGCATCAGGAAACATTCCTTTTCACTTCACTGAGAAACCAATACTTATGGATTATGATTCTTTTAGTACCTGGCTGATCGAGAGCATGAAGTAATTGGATCCACTGAACAGGGTTATCATTCGGCCTTGAAAAAGAAAGAAGCGGCTGTTTGCCAATGGTATCCCTGATGAATGTATCTAGGGAAGAATCATTCCCCTCACCCGGTCTCATCACATCAGTAATACTGTTCACGGGCTTCACAACTGGCATTTAACACAGCAACTGCACAAAAAAGACCGATTCAAAATCCTCGGTTTAACAAGCTAAAAAGGAAATGGGCTCTCCACATAAAACCTTCTCTTGATCTAAAAATCAGAAACATGAAGGATAAACAATGACAACACTTCCATTTCGATGACATTCATAATGAACTTTCCATAGAAACACATAAAAATTACAACTTTTTTCAAACTGCATGAGGCTACTAAGCTCTATAGCAAAGAAAAATGAAGATTTACAGCTAAACAAGCCAAAATCAACATATATTCAGCACCAAATCGCCATAAAAACTATAAAAACCGAAAGGGCATCACACGAAATTCAAAAAACGATGCTTTATATCGGCATTTTTAAGAAACCCGACAATTCAGAATTCAGTTTATCGACAGCTAAACAGCTTAACAGCAATTAAACACACACAAAAATAACCTTTTTTTCCTTAAAAAATAGCATGGTTTACGCGGTCTGTGATGAGTTCTTGAAGGTGACGTACCCAGTGAAAAAAGTGAGAGAGAAAGAGAGATCGGAGAGATTTGGATTCGCCGGGAGAGAGAACAGAAAAGGTGATGAAATTGATGATCGGCCGATAAAACAAGAAAAAAAAGGAGAAAAAAAAAGGTGTTTCGAGGAAGTGAACAGGAAGTAAGAAAAAACCCAACTTTACATATATATATTTTACAAACGAGGGCAAATGTAGAACCTTTTTTCCTTCTTTCTTTTTCAGGAGGCACCAAAATTCATTTTTAATCAGTTCTTTTTATTTTTATTTAGAATAAAAAAGAAATTGATTTAGGATTGGGATGCCCTGTTTTTGCTCATATAATTTGATTATTTTCTTTTTTCTGCTCCTGTAATCTGATGATTACTTAAGAAGTTATGATGTACATGTTTATATGGTACAGGTAGTGAAGTAAAAACATACATACATACATACATACATATATATATATATACATACATATATATATATATATATATATATATACACATACATATAGTTTTTCATTAGGTTTCATGGAATTGGGATGTTGCAATTTCTTGAACTCTAGGGGTGATGATGAAATTTTGTGTACTATAGGAGTTGTTGCACCCCATCGCGAGAGTACGGCATCGTGGCGACCCTCCCCGTGGGCGGGGATTTCAATGTTTGGGGTATCATCTTATTTTCGTGAAAAAGGGAGTTGTCACCTAGTATTATGGTTATTAGGAAACCTAAAATTGGTCTTTCAGAAATTCTAGGGTAAGGTACTGGTTGCGTAAAGGGAAGGTTTTAGCACCCCTAGTACACCCTACCTAAGGTAAGCTGCTTGGTGTGATCGAGCTCTCGAAAAACATCCAAAATTTTACCTTGATTTTTCTACCGACACCAGCCCCTTTTATTTTATTTTTTTTGTTATTTTCGGGTAATTTTGGGGAATGACCCAAAATTGGGTTATGACAGGAGTATAGATAGAATATTAATGAAGTCATGGGGGTCAAAATGAAGTTTAATCTATTAACATAGGACATTATCGTGACATATGAAACTTCCCATCACACCCCACCAGGGGAATTTGAGAATGGATGACATCATGTGATGGACGGCCACAATTAGCCCCTTGTTGTCCTTTAGATATTTACTTGTAATTTATTCGATGTGGCTTAATTATTATTTTTTAATGAAATATTGAATGTATGTTATTTTTAAAAAAATAAAAAAAATCTAAGTATAAATAACGAAAATTATATTTTAAAAAGTAGAGAAACGGATGTAAATAAAGATATTTAATTTCGTAATATAAGTTTGATAAATTTATTTTTAATTAATTAAATAAAAGTAGAAATAAACATAAGTATAAAATTAATTGAAAAAAATCTAAGAGAAATTTGTTTTTCACAAGATTGCATTTATTATAAATATCATTCAAAAATAAAGTTAGTTTATATAAAACATTAAAAAAAAATAGAAGTGACTTGGAATAATCTATTGAAAAAATAAAAAAAACAAAATAATTAAAAAAACAACAACTATTTAAAATAAATAAATACAAAAAAAAAAAAACATAACTTTAAAATAAAATGAAAAAAACATTGAGGGATTAAATATGCATAACTTACAAAGTTTGAGGAGTAAATTAAACCTTTTGTGTTAACTTTGAAACCATTGTCCATTTGTGACACCTATTCTGCTTTGATCATATGTCTCTCAATTTTGTTTTCAGTCAATAACTTTGATTTTGATTTAATTATCCTTTAATTTAGTATAAAAAGGATGGAATTATGTAAAAAGAAAAGTTTGAGAGACAAATTTAAAAAAAATAACAGGAAAATATAAGATATTGAACAACATACATCGTGCACAGTATTTAGTCACACGGTTTAAAGTATTTGTTTATTAACAATAAAACATTGTTTTTTTTTTCCTTTTCTAAGATCCCCCTTTTGATGTATAGAGACACTTGTTATCTTCTCCAACGGCAGACATTGCATCTGATTCACCCAGTCCTGCATGCATATGTTTCTCGGCTATAGGTAAGCTTTGATTGTTATGAAAAAACGAGGATGGAATTGAGAACTTCATTACATTTAATGTTTTGTGAATTTGGTATTGGGTTGCTTTTGCTTTTTTGTTTAAGAACACAAGTTCAATAAAAATTATAATTTTTTTTTTTTTGTAAATAATGGAGGGCAAATCATTTCATTTCTCTCTCAAACAGCCTGCATGATGATGTTTCAATCTCAACCAAAGCACCACCTTGAAGCAAATATGCATTCATCTTTTTAATCACTTCACTTCTTCTATATATATCACAATATGTGTGTTCTTGTTCTGTACACATAAAAGTCAAGCCTTTCAATCAAAAACTTTCAATAGCTATCAACAACAAGTATAGTGTAGTGTTGTTTACGAGCTCTCTGTCTTTCCTGTAATGTTGAGTCCAGTCAATTCACAAATACTGACGCCACCCAAGAATCGCTCGATGAAGAGCATGGTTAGGGAGTAGATTACAGTGCTCTAGTTTGAGATTTGTCATTGGTGAAGTGTTGTGTCCGCTCTGCAGCCATCCTCTAATAGCCTCCGCTTCATATGTAAACCCATCTGCGGCTATCTGTGGATCACCCATGACTTCCTGCAAATCCAACATGACAGCCATGGTCATAAATCAATAACAAAAAATCTAATAAGGGAACAGTAGGATTTACATAGGTTTCATGATTCTTTTTTGCATAAATATTAATCTACATTGATCAAAGAGAGGAACCATGTTCAGCAGACACAGATCTATGGACGTGATTATTACCTGAAGAATAGGACAGACAAAATGAGATGGAATCCGACTTGGCTCCTTGGGTCCTGAATCAATACCTGAAGTCTTCATTGGCTCAAGCACTCTCAGGATTAACTCGAGATCGGGTCTGTCATGTCGGTTCTTTTCACAGCACCTCAAGGCCAAGTTAGCTAGCTGTTCGGCTTCCTCAAATGGCCAATTCCCACCAGAACAGTCCAGCAGTGCTTTGAAATTATCCTTTTCTATTGCACATTTTACTTCTTTCAATATGTCCAAACTAGAACTCCCAGTCAAAAGCTGTAACAGTATAATTCCAAAAGAATACACATCTGACTCTGGCATAAGCATCCCGGTCTCAAGATATTCTGGATCAATATACAAAGAGGTGAAACTGGGGTTGGATTTATTACAAATTCCAGTTGAGTTTGAACTGCTTTCACTTTGAGGGATCAAATAAAACATTCCAAAGTCAGTAAGTTTACTGACAAAGTTAGCATCAAGAAGGACCTTGGATGGTTTTAAATTCCCATGTATGATACAAGGCTTGTTAGAGTGAAGGAAAATAAGTGAAGAACATATCTGGACAGCAATGCGTATCCGAGTTTGCCATGGAAGCGGAGGCATCTTATCTTTGCAGAAAAGGTTATCTTCAAGGCTTCTATTCCGTACATACTCGTAGACAAGCGACCTAGACTCTGGACAGGTTCCAACTAACATTACAAGGTTTGGGTGCCTCACTCTACTCAAAATCTCTACCTGAAATTCAACAAAGCAGAAAATCCATGGTCAAAAAGTTCTGATTCCCTCGTATGGCTTACCATTCTCATACTACAGTGACTCTAATTGCTGGACCGTGAATAATTTTACACGCACTAACACACAGACAATCTTTCTAAAGCTCTTGCAGGATGTATAATCTGTTTACAAACCAAGCACCTGTGGGATGTATATTTATTAGCCCCTCAATCATTTGTTTCTTCACAAATGATTTAGATTCAATAGCTCCCATCCTGGTCTGATATAAAAATTGAACAGATCTTTGAAATAATATTGAAGATATATATCCAAACTTCATAACTAGAGGCAATTACAGTAGCAGATTAAGCAATCATCTCAAGGCAACCAGAGGGATAGCCTTAAAAAAAATAAAAAACTAGCAAGGTTAATTTTATTTCTTTGCACAAGCTTTGACTTTAATCTCTCAATTATCATTATTATCTCAATTATTACCGATCACATGTCCCATCATGATTGATTGTTTCAAACAATGATTTAGCTGATGTGTTAATAAATTGATGGTATTATAGAGATGGGAAAACATGATTACCCCATTTTGAAAGTCCAAGAGGCTCTGAGAGCTGTAAGATGGAAACATCTTGATGGCAACAAGGAGATGGCGAAGGAGCCCTTTGTAGACACTTCCATATTTTCCTTCACTGATTTTCCAGGATGGATCAAAATAGTGAGTTGCTTCATTGATTTCCATAAAAGAGAGTTCAAGGATTTCTGACTTGCCGCCTGCAGCTACAGCTTTAGCTGATCTGTCTAGCCTTCTAACTTCCTGTATTGCATTTTCAAACTCCACCCTTGCTGCATCCCGCCTTTCCTTAAAACTTATCAGGAGTTGCACAGCTGAGATGATCTTCTGCTCCAACTCCTCCGCTGTATTCTGGGACTCTGCAATTTGGCTTTCAAGTGCAAGCTTGTGCTCCTGGACCATCTGGAGTTCTTTTAAGAATTCATCACGCTGATTCTTTTTCTTTTCCACTTCTTGCTTTCTTCTATTCAAGGCTTCCTCCATTTCTTTTCTTTGGCTAATCTCCTTAATGCATAAGTTTTCTGATGCTTTAGCCTGTAAGAGGATAAGATGCCAACAACATTACCGTGAATTTTTTTTGGTATTTTCCAATATTACAAGAAAGAAACACAAAACCTTAATTCGTAATATAATTCTCCATAATTTGGAACTTCTCTTTTCCTTGGGGAAACAGAAGTACAGAACATAATCAAGTCTGAAACAATAATTTATGAACTCAAAAGCAAAAGATGAACAGAAGAAAAGAAATAAAAAAATTGCCTTGCATTTGGCCTCCATAACATTGTCTTCCTCTTTCCATCGCTTTACTGCCTCCACAAGAACCTTTTTCTTTGAGTCCTTAGCATCAATAATTACTTGTTCCAATCTAGAACATGTTTCTTCAGTTGTTTGTATTTGAGTTTTTTCTTCCTGCAGAAGCCACGGAGCATTATAACCTCATGAGGTGGTTTAAAATAGAATCGAAAAATTGGCTTTAGTGACATCTATAAAGACCACATGCATATGTACAATGTATTTGTAAGATAATTCGGTGTGTAATCCTCAAGATGGGCCTCAAATTCAGCCTCATCGTGTCAAAGATCCTGGAATTCAACAATTTCTGATGGTAGCTCATTGATTTCTTCATTGTACACATATGAATACAAGATTTTTTTTAATGAAAAAAAAATTATAAGAAAGAAATATGAGAGATTATTGGGGAATAGGACATCTTCCAATCCAACAGAACAGAGCTTAAAACACAAAATCAATATAAGAGGGCATTCTATTTCCTCTGAATATCTGCTCGAGAAGTGCCACATGGAAGCAAAAATACATTTGAGATAAAATGTTTCACTGTATTAAGACCTCATGCCATGCCATGCCATGAAAATCAAAATCACAGATGAAGAGAAAAACATCTCATGACTTTTGAGCTGAGGAAAAGAGCAGAAAACCAGTTTCTCTACCTCATCTGTCAACAATGGAATCACTTTGGAAGTATTGAGTATTATGTTGGTTGGTTGACAAGAATTAACTGGATAATAATCAAATCTTCCCAATATTCCTTCCAAGTCACCAGCAACTTCCTCTGCGCCTGTACAGCTCTGCAACAAAGTTATTCCTCTAGCACTCCTTGAGAAATCAAGTCTTTGAGCTCTCCACATGAGAAACAAACTCAATAGATTTGATCATCAAATGCAATCACTGTGCTGATCAGTAAAGCTTACCGAGAGATCTATCTAGTTGTATAAGAGACTCTGATCCCAAGAGTCTCAATTGCTCGGTATCTGAATCTGAACTCAACAGCAGCATTGGAAGAGAAATATCTGTTTCGGATCCATAATCTCTACCTTCCCTGTTTTTCACATTCCATCTATGAGCGGCATTGGTGTTGTATAAGATGAATCAAAGTAATAGCGATAACAGAAGTAATTCCAGCGGAGGAGATACTCCAGACTGGCCAAGCCTTCACAGCAAGGCTATTGCACGGCATTGATGAGATGCCTATGTTTTAACTGAAATGCTATCCATTCAGTTCAATCCTTGTTGAATTAGAATCTATGAAGATCTACAATTGCAGTTTTGCTAGTAAATTTCAGAATCCAAGTTAATGCCATTCAGAACATGTGCTCATACATATGTAAATGAGATAATTATCATGGATAGATTCTCTAACAATTATCAGGCTGATCCAGTGATCTAGAAATTGTTGGTCAAAATAGACCAAACAACCCACTAGCCCAAGATTTATAACTCAGTACCAACTCAGTAGACCACCAACCACAACCAAATGATCAACAAAAGAAATGGTGTGCTAGTTCTATAAGCACGTTAAACAGACCAAGAAAGAAATTTTATAAAGCCAAAAGCACCTTGTGTAGATAAGAGAGCCTCTGCAAACAAACCAGATATGACAGGAAGTTGGTGCTTGCTGGCACACAAATATTGCTTTCTTGGACTTTAATTCTCCTAGTTTCCTGCAACTGAAATAAACTCAAATTAACTGGGAGTGGCGTGAGTTCTTTATGCGAAGAAACTTATTAAGAAGAATCTATATATTATTTCCTAACATTACTGTTGCATCATGAAATAGTGACATTGGAGCAGATGCACTAAAAAGTTCATACTTTGAATAGTATTTATCAGCTGCTGCTCCCATGACAAGCCACCTAATGTTGCCTTGAGCAATAACCTCAACAATTCCCTTTGCTATATCATCCATCTCGATCCATAATATGTCTGCTTCTACCTACAATATAACCAAGTTTATCAATAAACTGTTTTGAATGTCCATATATGTATTGACCCTGGCCTAGCTTCCAAAAGCATTTGAGTTTAAATCACATTTGTAGAGAGTAAGATTTTTTTTCCTGTTCAATTTAATACAATTAAATGCATTAGTGTTTAATGTGTGGGAATCAAACTTCTACTCTAAAGCTGACACCCACACTCCATCGTTAGTAGTTAGAAAAGATTGATGAATCAGAAAATTACCCCTTCTTGATCAAGAATGAGACGGTATTGATCTAAGACATCATGCATCTTTTTCGTTTTGAATTCTTGGAATGCCTTGGCAACACCTTCCTTTAGTTTATTGACAGAAAGCTTTCTGTGTGCTGCATAAATCCCAAGAAGATCAAAACGATTTCATCAGGCCATCCACGACAAAATTAAAATCGAAAGCACGTGTGTCTTTACAATCTCCATAAGCATGTGATTTCCTTTCAAGAACCCAGTTAATTAAAATTATCAAAAGCTTCACATCCTAGGAAATTCGATTCCATTCAAATTCAATATCAAATCATCGGGACCAAAAAAATAATGCCCTTCAATTGCAATACGTTGTGGATTCTTTGTTATGTTGGAGCTGAGATGAAACAGAAGCAAGCAAGCAAACAAATAAACAAAAAGCTCTGCTGACTACAAAACAAGTAATCAATTATCAAGCTTATACAACACTAGTATTTTATCCCTGTATAGCATGAACAACAGCACAAGATGGATTAATCACTAATATTTTAAATGGTCTTTTTCAATATATGAAACATGGCCTTTAAAATTCAATTTTCCTTTCCTTTTCCTGAATTCTCTCAGGGACCAAAATGGAATTAATCAAAACTAATAGCAACATTGAAATGGATGAAACATCATTAAGAGAAAACAATAAAAACGAAAACTCACTGAAAGACACAACATTTGCAGGCCGGTGAACATAGAGGAGGCATATCTTCTTGCCTGCAAAACTCTGTAATACCCAAAAAAGCAATCTTTTATTATTCTCTACATTCTTGCCCACTGCAACAAATATAGTCTCCTCCAAATCAAACACTTTATCTGACTCGAGCCCATCAACACCCTCCATCCCTTATATAATTTGATCACCTTCTCCGTCTGTTAGGTGAGAGCACCAGAGTGAGTCAATCAACAGTCGCCTCGAGTCGCAAACTGGGTGGCTAAAAAGGATTAAACTTTCCTATTCTGGAGTCCTTCTGTGACGTGGGATTAGCTCTTCTAGCTTGCCAACCTTTCGAAAAAGTGTTGGAGAAGATGATTTTTCTCTCCTTTTGCATCAGTATTTTTTCAAGAGTTTCTACAAATCTTAAACTTGAAGTCAAGACAAAAGCTCGTATAACGAGGGCTTTGAGGACAAGTGGAACACCTACCTGGCAATTGGGTTTTTGTTTGTTTATTTACACACACACCCCTACCTACAGTTTCACTATTCCATTGACCTTTTCAAACAGCTAAATAATTTCTTGCACGACAGATTCAACTCAGCTTCCTGTTAGTTTCGTGGTGTTACCTTAGATTCCTGTGCCCAAGCCAACTAATTTCTGTGTTTGTTTTAAAAATATTTTTTATTTTAAATTATAAAAAAAATCATGTTTTTATATTATTTTTCATTGTTGATGTTAAAAATTATTTTAATATATTTTTAAAGAAAAATTTCTCTAAAAAAGCAACTTTAATAAGACTGTCTTCACAAATATTTTTTGTGACACAGACAGCTTAAAAGTTAGAGGGTAGGCATGCCAGTTCCTAGGAGTTCAGTTTACCTTTTCTATTTCATCGTGAACGATGTTAGGGTGTTTTTATTTTTACTGGGGCATGGTTTCTTGATAGGATGAGATTGACTTTATAAATCTTATGGTAGGACACAATAACTTTAATTTAGGGACAGTTTAGAATATAAAGTAGTTTTCTTTTGTTACATCAAGAGTCAAACCGAAACTATTTTGATTTTATATGAAAATTCAAACCATATAAAAATTATCTTGACTTAATCACAATCGCCTAGTATCTTCTAAGAAAAAACAAATTAAAAAGAAATAAGAGTTTAGGCACTCAAGATGGCAATACTATCATATTCATCAAAATCAACACAGGTTAATTTGTCAAGATCATCACTCAAATGTTTATTTGGGATCTTGATAATCCTATATATATATGTGTGTGTGTGTGTGTGTGATGTATTGCAAACAAAAAACTTTCAAAAACAATATCTGCCATAATTCTACTCTACCAAGGTCAATGAATGTGCGATATCAAAAACCTAGACATTCTAAAAACTGCAGAAAATAAAATAATCGGCTAGAGATGTATTACACTTTCTTTGGTTTAATGAAGGGAAAAAGAGAATGCGAGTTCCGTTTTCAACAAGCATTGCAACTCTTCCTACATGTCCCATAGTAATCGGGGGAACCAATCATATACACAGGGTTCTTTTCGCATTCTCCGAGAGCAGCCCAGCTTGAACAATTTCCATCTTCATCAGTGCATTCACTTGCTTCAGAGTCGGAAAAGACCTTAATGGCTCTTAAATAAAACGTTTTGGTGGCATACCACATTTCTCCCTCAAGGACAGGGCATCTGGAATGGGAGCTACCCATGTCCGGAGATGAATTGGGATGCACTGTGAAAAAAAGAATTGCATTCCCTTTAATGGGTCGAAGGGAATCACTGGTCTTTGTACAGTCAGACCAGATCTTGCTTTTAACCTGTGGCAGATTGAATACTGGTGTTAATGAGTGGGGCTGAATTGAAATCCTCCATTTACAGATGAGCCCAAAGATGATTTCTCACCAACCTCTGACTTAGGGAAGAGTATCTCGCCACCCTGGGTGACATTTGAGAGATAAAAAACCAGAGTTGCCATCAAAGGCTCGCTTGAAACGATTGCAGATTTGTTACCAAAATAATCAACGTTGTTTTTGGCATCTTCAATTCCATAATGCATGACCTGCAGGGGTTTGCTGTTCTCTGATATGCAATACAAGCCATGCAACACCATGAAACACTAAATCAGATAGATACGCAGTTCATGGAACAGAACAGCTATTCTAGGGTGATTTATAAGAGCCAGGTTGATCAAACATACCTTTTGGAAGGAGAGTCCAAGCTGAAACTCTTTCTTCAATCCTTGAAAGTATGTTATCCTGCAAAGAAAAGAAGGTTTGCATTCAAAGTGGTGAATATGACACATAAGTCTTGCAATGGAATAACAGTTTCAAATCTAGTGTATCAACGCAAATCTCAACATATGCTCTTCATCCGTTTTTTAAAAAGGGAGAGGGAGATCTCAACATATGCCCTTCAGCCATTTTTAAAAAAGTAATATTAAAGTGGTGGATCGGTGAGTCTCCATTTATAGAGAGCTCTCTCCCAGCTAAAGATTGTAGAAGAAATTAGTAGCTACTTCATCAAAATGAAATAAAGTGACCTACAATTCAGAGCCTCCGAGTTGGATGTTGAACCTAAACCATCAGAAAGACC
This sequence comes from Salix purpurea, assembly GCA_027405865.1. Taxonomy (NCBI): domain Eukaryota; kingdom Viridiplantae; phylum Streptophyta; class Magnoliopsida; order Malpighiales; family Salicaceae; genus Salix; species Salix purpurea. The sequence goes on along the minus strand of JAOWLH010000036.1, from coordinate 5,607,973 downwards.
ACTTGGAAACATCATTTGACTTACAGAACTAAAGACTATTGTCAATCTATTTTCAAGCAGAGTACGGAAAGGAAACAAAAATGCCAAACAGAAGAATCAGTTTCTCATGAAATAGAAGAATAAGTTCCTCTTCATTATCCATACCTAACTCAATGATAGAAAGCATCTACTAAATCTTCACACAACCTCTGAAAAACAGTATCTAACAGTAGGTGATTATCCATGTTGTAACAATATGCAGCATTGAATGCACATTTTTTAAAAAAATATAACCATACAGAAACTTACATCCATGTTTAAAAGAGAAGTTGAGCTTGCAAGCAGCCTGTTTCTCCCAGTTCTCCCTGAATCATCATCCTTTCCCTCAGAAGTTTCTTTTGTACCCTGTGCCTAGAAAAAAATCAAATAATTTCCAACATGAGAAATCCATAAAACAAAGAGCAAAAGAGCAAAAGACAAGGACATACCAAAGAAATAAGATGATCGCATTCCTCGTCTGTCAAAAAGCCATTGTACATGAACACCCTGATTCAAGGAAAAGAAAGTCATACATTTTTTAGTAACCGGGGCCATTGAGCACCACAGCATTCATTCTGTGCTATAATTCAAAGATAAATGCTCAGCCAGGCATACTTAATTTAATAACCTTAATACGTAACACAGCCAGCAACAATTCCCAATTTACTAATATCCGATTTTTTGGGGGCCATACCAACAAAATGACTCCTTGCAATACCCCCTGTGAAAAATCAAATGCTCTACAACAACGTTATCAAATTAAAGTACCTGACCTTGGTCGCCAAGAGACCGTGACAACTCTTGATGGGTCTACCCTGTTGATCTGAATTGAGCTTCCAGATTGTATCATTGTTTCAAGGTGGGGCTCCGTATTCCTTAATTCCTTTCGGCTACTGAAGCAGAAAATTCCAAAGAAAGACATGGTTATTGCTGTATAAAACAAGTATACACCACCACAGAAAGTCACTCAGATAACATGAGGCAAGTCTCTTATCAGGTTATATGCACACAATATCTATCTAACTGTAGAAAAAGATCATTCCTTTATAAATCAGAAGCTAAAAAACACCAAGAAGCTCTAAATCCCATACCACACAAGGTGTTGTAGCAAAAACCCAGATCAAGAACAACACAAAATTCAGATGTCTAATTAAATCAGAGATAAAAAAAAAAAAAAAAAAAAAGGTGACAAGTGATTGTTCCATTAGAGATATTAAATTGTGAAGGTGGGATAAGAAAATAAACTTGATCCGTCACTGGAAAATAAGCCATGAGAATGGAGATGAGTTTCTTTACGTCTTTCCGAAACAGAGAGAGAATTGGGCTGTAAGTGTAAGCACCATGAAGAGAAGAAGGTAGACAAAAGAAGCCATGGATTGGAGATCAAACTCCAAAGAGATGCACGTCAAGATTTTTATTTATTGCTTCCAGCTTTATACAATCTTTCTCAGTCGTCGTGACCGTGATTTTTTTTTTTTTGTTTTTCAAATTATTAAAAAAAAACATATTTTTATATTTTAATATGAAAAATAAATTAAATATATATATATATATATATATATTATTTAAACCGTAATTAATATTTTTCTAACTTGTAATTTTATAATGATTGAAAATATTATTACATTTTAAAATATATTTTATAAAAAATGATGCATTTATAAAAACCAAAAAAATATTCTTAGCAACTAGTAACAAAATAAAAATATATAAAATAAAAAGAAATTTTAGAGTAAAATATATTATACCTTGGACGTAGTTAAAAATATTGTAGAAACTATTTTTTAAAGTATTTTTTATAAATATACTAAAATATTTTTTTATTTTTAAAAATTATTTTTTGATATATCATAACAATACAAAAATATTTCAAAGAATACAGTGAAACCACAATACTAAACAAAGTCTTTAAAGTATAAAAATTAGCTTCTTATTTTAACATTTAATTTTTTATTTATAAATTCATATATTTCTTTAACTTATTTTGCATTAAAAAAAAAAAAAAAAGTAAGGTGACATCCCCTTTTCTTTTCTTCCATGTATCATGTTTGCAACATAGATCTTATTCTCCAGTTTTTCAAAAAAAACCAAAATTTGCAATCCTCCATTTACTTATTCACTCGAGAATAATGGACAGATAATTTCAATTAATGTCTTTTGCAGGAAACATACACCCTCCTTTTCATGTTGCAAATACATGATCAATCATCCATCCCCTTGTGATTTCTTGAGAACCATGTGGCCAGATACATCTCTGTCAAAAAGAAGTTCAATCAATTCATCCCAGTTCTCTCTCTTCGGAGAATCAAAAGAAGATTCCCGGCTAGATCTATGCGAACCCTCTCCTTCCACCTCATCGAAAGTTCCATACTTAGATGGTGAATATGCATGGGGAACTGAGAGGGTAACAGCCCTTTGTAATGCAGCCCTGTACTCCTCACTGTGTTCTCGGGCCAAAGTCTCCTGCCGCTCCATCCTTTGCTTTGCTGGGATCTCCATGATATCATCTTTCTCTACCATTATCTAAGTTGAGGAGAACAAGACGCAAATGTCATGATACAAGCTTGCAAGTAATTTTCTTACAGCCCCAGTTTAAGAAACCTTGGCCATTGGGTGCTGCCGAAGGTGCTTTAAATAACAGCAAGAAAATACTCGTGCTAACTCCCATATATTTGTGTCAGCGCTGAAATGAGTGCAAGTGAATGCAAAAGGTAGTGGAGAAAATTGTTTCCAATTGGATTGCTGTAAATTTACTGAGTGGCGTGAACTTGCAAAACATGCACATGAAGATCAAGTTACTAAAGATAGGCAATGGAATTTCAGCATTCATCGCAACAAACCGCGGGGGAAGAAGAGGGTGCAGCATAGTCCAGAATTTCAGCATCCTTTTCTGATTAGCAACAGTTTGCCACTTTCAGAGCAGCAAATAGACCCTCCCAACAACCAACATGCCAGAAAAATAAAGCAACTAATGGTTTGAGAAAACTGTCCAGAAAAGATCAATTTAATACTAAGAGATTGAAAACTTACATCCATAGCCTTCTGGGCTTCTCTCTCTATCCAAATGATTGAATGATCAGAAATAGCGTTGCAAGAAAGAACTATATGCTCAAACCGCCCATCTACTGGTACCGCTGTCCTTACAACAGGGGGGAATCTTCCCAATCTGCAAACCACGCAGAATCTCCATTTGTCAATAACTCAGATCTTTACCAGCCAAAATTGACTAGAATATCTACTGAAACCATAAAGTGGTCGAGGCAACAAAGCACGTGAACACTGGACTCTAATATTTTTTAACTCCATTTCAATTGATGATATATATATAGAAATACTTGACCACTAACCCACCAAGACTACTTGTATGATCCGTGCTTCATAAAAACTTGTAGCAATATGCTCCACTTTGCTAACTATATGACTTGACTAAGCTATTTAGCCTGGGAAATACCTGAACAGCTTCCTTTCAACAATGTGATACAGGCGGCCAGGTGCATACAGTCTCCTCGGATCTTTGATCATTTTCTCATCTGGTATACAAGTATCTCTCATGCACCTTAAACATAGTAGGCAGGGCAGACTGTAGAAGAAAAGGAAAACTAGAAAAGTCAGTGACTTGTTATAATACTGGACAACACATTGAATAAAACTTTGAGTAGAAGGGAATTTCATGGTGTTTAGAGTATCAAATAATTAATGCCATCACCTAACTACATTCTTAGTCAAAAATAAGTTCAATCACTTCGTTCTACAAGCCTCCCTTTTGTTAATCTTCCATTAGTAAATTATGTCCTGTTGTGCCTCGAACACAACAGAAAAAATAGAGACCATTGCAAATGGTTGATGCGGATATGGTCTAGAGTCTCTCAAGAAGATTGGTGAAAACTCTAATAACCTTGTCAGCAATGATCAAACTTTAATAATTGAACATTATCTGTACCAGAAAAGTGACTTGAAAATGTCTTCCAAGGGTGTGGATGTCCGCGGCAAGAAATCATCCTGATCCAGTGAAATAATCCACAGGCATTTAGAAACTTCATCAGAAATTGTTCGGATAAAATCCCCATGGCAAACAGATGCAGGCATATCTATGAGCATCAATGCTCTAACACCAACCCATGGACAGATTCTTCACATAGTTTTCAATGCAAAAAAAATATATGTGTGTGTGTGTGAACAAATATATCAAACATTTCAAACTTTTGCCATCCAAAAAAAAAAACCTTCCTTTGCAATAAAAAATAAATAAAGTCATCTTGCAGCAGGACCTTGTCACCTACTTAATATTTTATTCTCTTTCCCAAGATAAGGAAACAAGCTTAAAATCAAGGGAGCGCCATATTTACTGGTTCCCTGTGAATAGCATTTTTATAAAGGTTGAAGCAGGAAAAAATGTGGAACATTTTCTATGATATCGATCAGATATGAAGCAGTAGGAGCTATAGTAAAAAGAACCTTTTCATAGAAAGAAAGGTAAGATATCATGTTACAGATCGATAACACAGGTGTGTAAACTTTGTTAAGGTTTCTTTAGATGCATATCTTTATATAGTTTTCCACGTGTATGAATTGGAACAACAACTTGCCTGAAGCACTACAGAATTGATAACATCTGCATATCTGACAGCCAAATTAAGTGACATGCATCGCGCAGGTGCAACTGCGTAGCATCTGATCCTCCTTCTATCAATGTTTCCCAATTTATCATGATGTAGCACTGCCACTAGTGCCAACATTGCTGCTACACCTGACCCCAGAGAATGACCAGTAAAAGTCAATGTGTAGTTCGGATACTGGTCCACTAATTCCTTCAAAATGTCACATTCCGCATCCAAAACCCAACCAGCAGCCTTCAATAGCCCATTGTGGACATAACCACCATCAATTTTCCTTTTCCCTAGCTTATTATCCATGAGTACAGCATAGTCACTCTCCTTTGCCAGATTAAGGCCCCTAACAGCTATAACTATATCAGCATGATCATGATCAAGATATAATATATACGGTGGCGCCGTTCCACGAGTATCTTCGTAAGTTCTTTTTAGGATTAACCCATCTGGCTTCATTCCATACCCTCCAGGAGGTTCCCAAAGAGGGTGCCGAAGATCATCTTCATAAACAGCTAGAATATAGCGGCAAAGGCGAGGAACTGGCTCGAATTCTTCAGCAGTTGCAAGACCCCAAGTCTCGCTGTCATGACCAGCAGTGTGGAGACATCGTTTCCACGCCCATCGAGCACAAGCTAGACAATACACACACTCAAGGAGAGGTATGCCACATATGATTGACATTGGCGCCTAGAATCTGACCACGCTAAAATTGATCAAGAGGCATGTATTTAGAAGGAAAATGACAAGAGAACCTAAGGAAATATTATCAAAATAGATGGATGATTCAAAATGTGCCCCGGTGCAGGATGAAAGAACTCAATTGGACACCAATACGAGTCTTTTAAGACGGTATGAGGTACTAGAAATTCATTCAGAATGTGAGGAGAGATTTCGAAGGGTTTGAAAATGGTGAAAAATGTATTTAAGCTGTAAACTGAGCGGGATGAGTGGAAGAAATACCAAGTCCACAAACACTCAATCGGCCAACAACACCCAGGGTATAATGAACTGTACAAACAGAATCACACACCAGAATCTTTCTTCCAATAACAAAATGGTTTAAAAGAATAGATATCAATTCTCACATCAAATAAGAATAGAGTGGCAGCAATGGAAATTGTCAAAAACAATACGAAAAACAAGTAAAAGAGAGAAATTTGACAGCATCAATGAAGCATATGTACAGGAATGAAAAAACCACTCGCCAAAGCTTGAGAATTTACAAACGAATGGCGATCGGAGAGCCCGGAAGTTGAGTTTTTGAAATAAAAACTGATCTGGGTCTCCACTACGAAGGTTCTTTGTCAAAGCTTTTGATACTCAGGCAAATTAAAGGAAGAGAATACAAGACAAAAGTAAGAGATGCAGAGATAGCCACGGAAGAGATTTTTACTTTTTTCTACTACTAAGGTAGAATCTAGCTGAGTTGATGAACGATCAAAACTCTAGAGGCCAACATTCATGGAAGCCACAGAAGAGATTCCATCCAAATAATCTGAAGCACGTGCTTTCTTTCACTGCCAAGAAGATGACAGCTTTCTTCTTCGGTCTTCTTCTTGATGAGAGAGATTAGACATATACAAGGGGGTCTGAACCTGTAGGCTGGGTGGTGGTGGTGGTGGTGGTGGTATGGTTGAGTTGTAATGATTGAAATCTAAGAAAATGACAGGAAATTAAATTAAATAGAAAGGAGTTAAATATAAAAAAAAAATTGAGATGGGCAAAGGACTGTGAAGATCGAGTTTGTTTTTGTTGTTTTATTAAAAGTAAAATTAAGATTTTTTATGTTTTATTAAAAGTAAAATTAAGATTTTTATAAATTAAAATAAAAATAAATATTATGATAATGAATTTATTAACAAAAAAAAATAATTAAAAAAAACAACCACTTCTCTCCCATGTCAAATTGGCTTGTAAACTTGAAACGATATTCGGGATTGTAGTTGTAATGTGTTCTTAAAGAAATAATTCTGATTTATTGATATTAAATATAGATTTAAAAAAAAAAAGATGAAAATATTTACGGGACTTTAACAGTGACATGAAAGGAACACATGAAACATGAAACATGATCACCACCTGTTGTTTTCTATATTCGCAATCGAATCGGTTACTGTACTTCTTCTAATTGGTCCCCTTCCCACATTTTAGAATTTAGTTGTCTTCGTATAAAATTGTTTTTTAATAAAAATATATTAAAATAACATTTTTATTTTTTATATTAAACTGAAAGGATTATTAAGAAATATTTAAAAAAACAATATGAACAGAGAAAATAAACACATTTATTCGAGTAGAGATAAAAACAGATTTAAATTTCAATGTCTATGATAATTTAATTATTATATTAAAATAGATTATAAAACTCAATTTCTAATTAACCTAACATTGGAAGATGAAATTATATATATAAAAAATATCAATTAAAAAGACAAAACATGTGATTTGGATTGTGAAATAAAAAGTAAATTGAAAAAACAAAACATAAAGTATGTTTTTCAATAAATTTAACATTTTAAAATATATTTAAAAATTGAACAAAGAGGAAACTTGTAATCTAGATTTTAAATGTTTTTTTTTTTATTTCTCAAATATTTTTAGATTGAATAAATTGATGTTTTTTTTAAATATTTATACTAGATAAAAAAGCTATTACAATTACTTGTATAAATATAAAATAAAAAAAATTAGTAATACTATATAAAAAATAAAAATAAGAGACTAGTTCCTTTGAATAAAAATAATAATAAGAAAATGTAAAAATCATATAATAAACCATACTGTAAAGTGTTAATATTTATTTATACAATTAATTATATCTAAATTTAAAGTAAATCCACATAGTTTTTACGAGAAAAAGATAATCCATACGCATATCGAGGACTTAATAGTAGTGTGGGTATTGATCTGAACCCCCTCCTCTTGACTGAGGACTGTTTTGAAGTTTGCCCCTTAAGCTTCCAACTGAATTGTGCTAGTTATTTTATTTTTTTGGTCCAAGCCCATTTGCAAAGGAAACGAAAGCCCTTTCACTGATCAGTGTAAGAGACTAAATTACCCCTTACCTTTCTCTCATATAAACCAGGAGACCGTGATAACCCTAGATTCTCTGCTTCCGCCCCTACTCGCTGTTACTGATCTGAGCTAAGGTACCGTCGCCAGATCCATGCTTTTCTTTCGTTGAAATCTTTCCGGTTTTATCTATTCATGTATCTGTAAATTGCCCTTCTTTCTTGACATTATACTTGTTTTAGGCTGTAAACAAAATGGAATCCTTACATCAATCTGCAGCCTTATTTTGATCATTTCCATGTTTCATGGCTTAGTCTGTTTGTGTAGCTTTCGAGCTGTGATTTTTTAAGCATTTTTAAGTGTATCACGAAGATTTATTTATATGTTTATATTGTTGATGTAAAGCTGATACATGCTTTTATTATCAGTTTCCTATTTTGAATGTTAATATTTATGATCTCTTGTCTGTTGGTTACATTGTTATTCATATCAGGCCTTCCTCCCCCCTCTTTTGGCTACAGTTTTGAGAACCCATTGATGTATTATTATGATTTGTGGTATGAAAGCTTTGGTGCCCTTTGTTCCGTGTTGGATAGGTTGGAATTTAGTTGGAATAGAATGAGCTAACAAATTGTGTGATTTCAGCTCCTTAAATATTTAATGGTTTGAATTTGTATACTGTAGCTTTGCTTCTGTGCTGAATTAATCTTTGCTGTTACAGCAATGGCTCCAAAACAGCCAAATACAGGTCTCTTTGTGGGTTTGAATAAGGGGCACATAGTCACGAAGAAGGATTTAGCTCCGCGTCCTTCTGATCGCAAAGGGGTAAGTAACGTTTTACCAAGCAAGTTTCTCATGTTCAATTTGTTTAATCTGATTTTGTAGCTACACTGTACTCTTGAAGGGAGAGTGTGTCAATGTTCAACTGTTTGTAATACATGGTAGTAGTTTTTTGTTGTTAGGGATTATGTAACTGGTCTTCCTTGGATTTATCTCTGGACATTTTAGGCCATCTGAGATTAACAATTTGCTCAATGGGACATTTTTTTTTGTATAATAAATTGCTGATATTGTGATATGGTCTCTTTCCCCATGCATGTGTTGAGTGCAGAAATCTAGCAAAAGAGTTCTCTTTGTCAGGAGTTTGATCAGGGAAGTTGCTGGCTTTGCGCCTTATGAGAAGAGGATCACTGAGCTCCTCAAGGTTGGCAAGGACAAGCGTGCTTTGAAGGTGGCTAAGAGAAAGCTCGGGACACACAAGAGAGCGAAGAGGAAGCGTGAGGAGATGTCCAATGTTCTCCGCAAGATGAGGTAAGCTTCTGGGATATTCAATTTTCCTTTTGTTGCTGTAATGGATCTGTAAATGTACTTGAAATCCAATCTCTTATGCTGTCTAATTGCCTTTTGTGGTAATGTTTCTTGCAGGGCTGCTGGAGGTGGCGAGAAGAAAAAGTGATTTGATTTGCAGTCTCTTGATATTAGATGCTAGTTAGAGAAACAGTTTTGTCTAGAGACACCATGCGTGGAAGCTCGTTATTTTATTTTTCAGGATATTTTGTTGCTTTTTAAACCAGAACTAAATTCTATGTACCTCGTTTGTGATCTGCAAGTGTCTAATGATTACATATGCGTTTTCTTTTTTTTACAAGCTTGTCTAATTCTCAATGTAAAATTATTATTAAAAAAATACAGGATTTCCAATTCACCTCTTTCCCAATTTCTTTCCCTCCCAACGCCATATCTCCATTTTATTTCTTTCTTTCCCGTTAAATTTTTGGTAGAATTCTCTTCTTTTCCGGCTCCAGTGATCTCATTATTTTCCTTCTAATTTCACGGAAAATTGTTTTTTCCCGGGAACCTTTCGCCTCCATTTTTCCTCTTCAACGACGTTGGGGTTTCCATAGCCTAGGTAACACAAACACAATCCCTCACTCTCGCGCGCGAGATTTTATTTTGTTTTTATAGCAAATATTTTATTCTCATTCTTAGAAAATTAAAGAGGTATGTTTAATGATTTTTTTTTCTTTTTAAATAAAACCCAAAAGGAGTGTTCATTGTAATTTTTTGGAGATTGGAATGTAGATTTATGATACAAATTACAAAATGCTCAAATTACATTATAAAGTGTAGTTTTGAGATTTGTTTTTTTGTTGGGTTTTGCTTTTTTATTAAATAAATACTACTGATTTTTTTTAAAAAAAAATGTTTGTTCATTTATTAAGAAAATAAAAAACATGGTTAAAATACAAATTATAATCTATCATTTAAACATTAGACTACAGTATTATTGTTAGTATATTGTCATAAAATATAATAAATTATTTGAGAGACCCATGCATGCGTTTAAGCTATGAGTGCAGAACAACAGAATCTTGGTAGGTAAAAGTCATAGCGGAATTCTTGATTCGAAGTGAAATCTGCATGACTGAACATGAATAGGCAAGAAGGCTATTTATGTAATGCTTAGCAGTATAATCAAAGGCTGCTATACCCATTCAATTCTCCAAATTCAAAGAATATACCCACACAAATCTCACGGAGATAGCGATGGTAACTTGTGTCAAAACCCGAACACACATTTTCCAAACGAGGGTGGTGATCAGGTAAGTTGATACAGAGAACATCACAGAACTAATTTCTCAGTTATAGGTGCCTGCAAAATTTATTACTAGTACAATGGGAAGGAACGGTGGGTCTGGGGGAGCATTCAGGATTTGAACTTCTGTGTCAGTTTCTCCACTCCTTCCCTGCAATCTTCCGTCACCCGCTTCGTGCTGTCCTTGACAGCTGAACTAAACTCTGCAGCATGTTGCTTCAGCTCTTGCACTGATCCTATCGCCTTCTCCTTGATGGCAGAGCTAAATTCAGTTGTGTTTTGCTGCAACTCGTGTATTGATGACTTTGTCTTTGAGATGGTGGCTTTTTTAAGTTCTTCGGTCCTCGCACATGCCTCTGCAATCCACTCCTTCAGAACTGAGATGAAGACCTGTATTTTCTGTATGATTTTATCAAGTACTACTCGAGAACTCCCTCTAACGTTATCTGCCATTAGCTTGAGCCTATCCACCATGTTCTCAGCCCTGTTAACAGTTCCTTCGGCAGAAGAGACTTGATTTCCAGCAGTCAGCCATGTAACTCCAGTAGAACTCTCTTCAGCAAGCTCGCTGTCAACCACCACCTTGATGCCATGTTTCTCCCACCGGTATCTAGCCTCTTCAAGGGCTTTTGCCTGCTCTCTTGCTCTTTTTGCCTCGTCTTGAGCCCAAGCCCTGGATGATAATATAAAAAAAATGAAGGTTGTGATTAGTTATCGTCATGGTTTTAAATATCAATTACATAAGTTGATGACGACATGATAACTCCATTGCAGGTTTACATCGGTAAATCATGCCAAAGACAATTATTACTTTCTTACCTGGCCATAGACAAGGCTTTCCGCTCAACCTCTAGGTCATACTGTAATCTCGAGATCTCCTGCTTTTCACTCTCTGCTTCTTTTTGCAGCTTGCTAATCCTTTCCTTTTCATATGATATCTCCACCTTGTTGCTCAAGAGGCTTTGCAACTGCTCCTCCAATTCACGCCTTAGCTTTGAAAGAACTTCCATTTCAGATTGAATAGTAGCACGCTCCTTCATCAAGGCAACATCATCCTTCTCTCTCTCAGCTCTTAATGTTTCTAATTCGCACCTTGCCTCTTCAGCCATTTTCTCTATAGCATTAATCTTTTCCCTCTCCATGGATAGCTCCTTCTCAAAACTTGCATTTACATCCTGTTGAACTTGAGCTACTAAAGCATTGTGGGCAGAAACAGCATTTTCTGCCACAGCTTCAGCTTCAATACGTGCAAGCTCCTCACTAACTATGTCAGAAGCCTCACCAGCTGCAAGAGCAACAGCAGCTTGGGCCTTTGTGACAGGTTTATCTGGCTGGAACAATCTTGTGCAACCTTTTGGAGGACAAAAGGGTGAGGGTTGGTGCATTGAGGCATCTAAATTATCCAACTTGACAGAAAATTAAGAAACTACGACCATAAGCTAACATGACTCACCAAATGCAAGTGATATAATCCCTTGATCTCCTGCAGACAAGTCAGCCACAAGAGCAGGCCATGCATCCGGGTTTAACTTGTCAATATCTCTGAACCCAGAAACGTTGTACAGCATCTGTAAATGATTGCAAAGTGAAGATGAATGCAAAACTTACCGATAAAACTTACAGAGTAGCAAAAGAGACAGAATAAGAAAAAAAGGTTCCAACCTTTTTATCAGCTTCTGGAAGTTGTCTTTTCTCCAGGGCCATCTTCCAACTGACAAGATCCTGGCGTGACAAGGGGCTGCAGTAGTAAAACTTGATGATTACAACAACAATGAGAAATCATAATATCATAAATAGTAATATTGAACCACATACTTGAAATAGAACAGAAAAATCCCAAAAGAAGAACATTGAGCGAGATTTTCCATGGTAAATTATCAGTATGATATAATACATAATGCGTGACAAGGTAACCAGAGGAATTTTTTTGCACTGCAGTCTCTTACACAACACCATAATGCCAGGGATTGGTAGCACCTTCATATATGGTGCATCATTACTAGTAAAATAAAATTTAACAGGGTATGCACATAGGTGCACTAGATTCTACAAAGGACAAAAACCAGTCTTAACTGTGAAAAGAATACTATATTCATAACAATTAAATAGGGTATCAAAATCAACACAGTTGATATTGCAGGGTAAAACTGCTATCACCTTTCAGCAGCAAAGTAAAATCGACCTTGGTTTTCAACTGAAGAAGAAAGCAAACTACCACTTGAAAGCTTGCTTGAGATAAGTCCTGCTTCAGCTAAGCCTGAAAAAGATACAACTTGGTTAACAGCTATAATGCAGTGGAATAAAGCCTTGTTACTAAAATTACCAATGAAGATCAGAAATGCAGTTTGAACCTTGAATGGATGAAAAATCAGGGTCATCAGGCGTGATATCATCAAATGCAAGTTCAGTAACATTCTCTATGTACATCGCAGGGTACACTTTTGACACCGTGCTCCTTCAAGCAATTATAAGGCAGTCAAAACATGTATTCTGAGCTTCTGGTAAGCACTTTGCATTGCTAGTTGGCTGCAAATCCTCAAGCTCAGTGCTAGAGAAGCAATATTAACAAGAAAGATGCATACCTTGAAAGAGCACTGCTAGCAGCCACTAACCAACGAGCATATTCACGCCGGGTACATAGATCACTAGGTTGAATATCAGCCTCAATAACCTGAAATTGCCAAAAAAAAGAAAAAGAAAAAAAGAGGAATTTCAAACTGGTTGTCCTCATTTATCTATACAGGTTATACACACTGCATGCCTCACCATCCTGTAATATAATGAGAAGCAAAAACAACAGAAAAGAAGTACCTTCAAAACTTGCAGTGCAGCTAATGCCTGCCCCTGAACCTGATCAACAACTGCAGGAACTAGAATCTTTCCAGGAAGCACCTGCAAGGCTTCAGAAACTGCAGATGGAGCATGTATAACAGCTGAGGAGAAGGAAATTTCAGGAGTTGGCGGTTCAAAAGACGGTTTGCTTTCCTTCATCTCATTATTAGCAACAATGACGTTTGTGTTTGCAAATGGGTCGACTGAAGCTGACTCGGAAATTGTTTCTGAGGAATCACTTTCACCTAAGTGATTCACTTCCAAGGATGAACTATTTCGCTCAGCTGAGTCCTGGGTTGTATTGCTCAGATCAAGATTTTCTTTGGTTAAAAATGAGGCTACAGTCTCCGTATCATCTTTGGGGACAATTTGAGGTTCTGAACTTGTGTCCATGGGTGAACTCTCTGAAATATTCACACCCACAGGCTCACTGGGTTCACAAACAGTGGAATTAGAAGAGTTCAACGATGGATCAGAATTGTCATTTATCTTTGAGGCGGGCAATTCACTCCGGTAGTCTGTGTTAAGATTTGTTATATCTGGCACATTGCTAGGTTCTAGATTAACAGGGTTTTGTTCAATTTCAAAGGTTGATATAGGGGAGCTTGCACTAATATCAGAACTGGGCAAATTCTCTGAGCTGGTTTTTGTTTCAGGAGCAACAGATTTGTCATCAAAATTTGATTGATATTGCAAATTTTCTTGAACAGACTCATTATTAACAGTATCACTGACCCTAGTAGCATAATCAACATTGTCTACAGAGGTCTCCTTATTGCCACCGAGTTTATTTTCACTGGGTGCTTCATTAAGTTCTGGAGATGAAGAAAGATCCATTTCTATACCTTTCTTGCTTTCCTCACTTTCACTCTCCTCAACTTTATCATCCTCCTTGTGAGAGACCAATGAAACTTCCTGCTGAGTTGTGAACGGTTCCATCTCTTGTTTTGGTCCTGCATGTAGCATTATAATTAAGCATTGGATTGGTTGAACACCAAGGAGAAGAGAAACTCAAGAGATACATGTATTCTAGTAGAGCCCATTTGATTGGTTTATTAAGCACATGACATTCAAACCAAAAGATTAGGCACCAGTAACCAGATGACTGTGTTAGTATACAATTGAGCATCTGTTCTTTCTTTCATTTCATTTTTTTTAGCAGGAAAAATACATCTGACGACCAATAGTTTTCATATTTTTTATCAGCACTGGTCCTTTAAATTCTTCCAAGAATAGAGGCAGCCACTTACTGGAAGTGCTTCGCTTGCTTAAAGACAGTGCTGCAAAGGTAAGCCCCGCAAATAGGATGACCCCAGCTACCCCAGCTCCAACTATCCCTGAAAGCAAACTACTTCCGAAGTGTAATTAGTCCATTAAAAAAAGGAGCAAATGAAACCTTTAAAACCATTCTCACTTTCACACGTAAATGCAGCAATGATAATCCAATAAAAGAGTTCATATACAAAGCCACTATCGACAGCAACAAAGATAATAACTTCGTTTGCGTTTACACAATATCATTCACCAATACGATTACTATTAATGAAATTATTCCTCACACCCTGAAATTAACACTCTTGAAAGAGCTACTACATCTCACACTTTAATCTAAAAAAGCTCCCATATCCACAATTCATTTCCCAAAACTACCACAAAAACAATAGCAAATATGAAACATTTTGCTTCCCTTCATGCCAAATTTTATCATTTGCAGTTAAACATAGAGAATAGCAGATTCAAAAAAAACCTTTGCCAAATAGGCTAACTTTAACCCACTCAAGAGAGCTACATTTTGCATCACAAGTTAGAAGAAAAAAAAAAAAACATCATTCATTTCTCAAAATTAACTAAAAACTTCGCCCATCTTTACCTCCAAACCATTTCTTTCTCCGATTCTCAATAGACTCATCCCTCCCACTATCCGAATCAGTCCACGAGCTCGAAACAACCCACGAAGTCCCATTACGTCGCGGTTCATTTCGAGACAGAAAGAGAAAGCGAAGGTTACCATCAATCTTCTCCTTCTTCCTCACCCAAGCCCGTGTAAGAGTTGCAGGTGCTCGTCCACAGTTGTGGCAGCTGAAGGCTAATCGAAGCTGGAGAGAGGTCGGAGAACACGTGGCAGCCACTGACGAAACCATATCCGGGTTTGAGTTTTAATATGGAGTAGAAACGGGGATAGGAGGTAGGTGAATTGAGAAAGAGGCGTTCTGTGTTATTTGGTTGTCGGAGAACAAAATGGAGGGGAGAGAGGATTCAGAGTAGAGTCTAATGGTTAACAAAAGGAGGAGACAAGAGAGTCCGGTGTTTCTGTAGAAGTGTATCGTTAGTTTAACATGGAATCTGTTTTGGGATGTCCCATTGGAAGTTACCGTGTTTAAGCTCCGTTTGGTTGACCATAATTTGTTATCATTATTTCTTCTTTTATATATATACTAGCTAATTGCCCGCGCGTTGCCGCGAGTATTTTTTTGTATATAATTTAACATAATTAAATCTACAATGATAAATTTATATGATATAAGTAAATAAAAAGTATAAATTAAAAGATAACATGTTTAAAATTTTGAGTTGAGTTTGTCACGTAAGCATAGATTACATTTTTTAGAATATAGGTATTACATCATAAACGATCACAAAAGAGCGCGCACTAACATTAGAAAAAAGAGCAAAATATTTGAATAAAAAAAACAAATTACTGAAATCATTATTGTGCAGATAATAAAATTATAAAAATCAATTAATAGAAAGAGCAAAAAAAAAAAAGGGAAAAGGAAGCAACATTAATTTAAAATATTATCACAATAGCAACATCGGAGTCTTAATATCTAAAATTATTGTTGCCGCTAGAATAAAAACAAAAAAAATTATTAAATTATACCGAGGGAAAAAATAAAAAGCATGAACAAAACAGCAAGCAAGAAAACAAATTAAAAATTATTATTATTATTATTATTATTATGAAAGAATAAATAATCACTATTATTATAATAATAGAATAAATAATCACTATTATTATAATATTCATAATAATCACTATTATTATTATTCTTATGATAATTCTTATTATTATGTTAATAATGAAAGAAACATAAATAAATGAAAGATTAAAAATATCCCAGAAATTTTAACAAAAGATAAAAAAAAATTATCATTGCTATTACCGGCAAGAATAAAAAATTATCAAATTATCGGGAGGGAAAAAAAATACATGGACAAAAAAATAATTAAATCATGATAATTATTATTATTATTATTGCTGTTGTTGTTATTATTGTTATTATTATTATTATTGTTGTTGTTGTTGTTGTTGTGTTAAATACACTTATATATACATGGACAAAAGTAGGGATTAAAAAAATAAAAGTGTAAGGCTGAAATGAAAATTAAATATAAAGTGATTAAATTAAAAAAAATAAAAGTCAAAGGGCTGAAATGCAAATTATATTTATTGTCAATTGAAATCAGAGGACAAAATTGCACAAATCAGAACTTTGGTACTGAATTGATTTAGTTCTATACAGCCAACCCGGAAATTGAAAGTAGAAGGACCGAAATGAAACTTTCACATTCAATCAATTAAAATCAGAGGACCCAATCGAACTAAATCAAAACTTATATTAAAGAACTGAGGACCAAAAACCAAATTCAAAGTAGAGGGACTGAAGTGAAAAGTTATGAAATATGGGGGACTCTCCTGCACATTGACGTGCAGGAGAGAGAGAAACGTGGTCGGCGGCTTTAACCGGCCTCCGCCGCGTCCACGGACATGTGGTGGTGACACGCACCACCGCGGAAGGAAGACTACGCGGCGGCGACTCGATCTGTCCTCCGGTATACAATTTCCGGCCACCGTATCACGCCGCACGCGCCGCCTGAAAAGGGCATGAGGCGAAAAACCGTCTGGCGCGTGCGGCGGACGCACTGCCAGATGCCGAATATTAAATTAAAAAATAGGGTCAATTACCGTCCTGTCCCTTGACCCAATTCAGTGTTTTTGTCTTATTAGGGGCTAAAACCGTCTTTAGCCATTTCAGAAAATAATTAAAAAATCAAAAATTGCGGCGGACCGGACCGGACCGGTCCGGCCGCGCGCAATTACGGCGGTACCCCTCAGTTGGAACGCTTAGTTTGTCTTATTACCGGGGACGAAATAGTCAATACACTGTTCACAACTGAATATTTAAAAAAAAAGAAAATCAAAAGGAAAAACCGAAATTAGCCCCGGCTGACCAACACCTGTTGCCGCGCGAACGAAGGGCAAAATCGTGCGTGCACTGTCGCAATCCACAGTGTAATGTGAGAGGGTGCACAGTGCAACTATCCACACGGTTTATATGTTTTGTAATATATGTATTATTTTGATGTGATATGTTAAATATAAATTTAAAAAAATATTTTTTTAATATATTATTTAGCCGTGTTTGTTTGATAGAAAGTATTTTTTTTTCTTCTAAAAAGTAAGTTGAAAAATATTTTCCAGTGGTTAGCTATATTATAAAAAATAAGCTGAAAAATAACTCATCGATAAGTTAAAACGGGAGATCTCACCGAGTCCAAAAATAATCAAAGAATCCTTTATGTTCTTGTAGGTGCACGTATTTGATCAATTAATGATGTGGTTATCTTTTAAATCTCTAAAATATACTTAAAATTAGTATAGATATAAGTCATCCAATAGTTGCAACTTAAGTTTAAAATCAAGGGACTCCAGAAAAGATATAGAATTATATTACATATTAGTTTGATACCCTACGAATTACATATTTAAATATAAACAAAAGTAATATACTTTACTTATCCATTATAAATTTACCAAAATTTTAGCAGAACCTCCTCTATATTTAAACCATACCAAGTTATTGACAAACTTCTTTTTCATCACCATTTAGTAACACAATCATGGTTCAATCATCCTGGACCCTATCTCATCTCATTTAAATCAAAGTCTCCATGTCTATATATATTTTCATGATGCACAAATCGTTTTTGGTAACATAGAGCAAGTAAAATGCCTCCTTTTTTCACATCCATTTGAATTTTTTTCTTTTCCTTGATTGCTTGTGGAGGGAGATAAATATGAAAATTTTCCTTCCCTGCTTTCATCTCTGACATTTAAATTGGTCGTGCGAAAAGTCAAATACAATTCAGTAAACATCAAATTGTTGATTCTCTCGTGTAAGTTTTTCATGGATTGAGTTTCCAGGTGAATTTACAACTTCCAGCTTGCCCAGTAAACTCCATGGTGTCGAACCACGGAGGTGGGCTCAAACTTCTATTTGGCGTGCTTTGTCACTGACATTGGACATGCTTCCTTCCCACAACTCAGGCAGTTCCCTCCTAAACCAAGAGGCAGCAGTAACAGGTCCAAGGGTTGAAGGCACCTACATTCACCATCAAGCAAGACAACAACAACTCAGAGAAATACAGGTATGTTTTCAAACCTCAAGGAATAGCTCATTATGAGGCGAGTAGAAAGTGAAACTAACTGGATAGCTGCAAGAACACTAGATTGGGATAGTTCATTTGCATGATATTTATAACCCCTTGCGCAGCCAAAAGTTTAAAAGAACAAAAAGAAAAAAGCAGCACAATCTAACACTCAAGCATAGGCAGGTATATTCCAACTACAATATTCAAGCAGCAAATAAATACATTGCCAATATAAGTACCAGATAGAGAAGTGCAGGTTGGGGTGAGTGAGTCAGGACACCAGCTGCTAAGGCGAATACCAATCCAATGGCATACCCAGGAAGAGCATACCATATATATTTGTGTCCCTTGGAAGAGTGTAAGTCGAAGAGATTCACGGGATCTCTGCTCTTTCGGTAGTCAAAACAAAGAACTAAAGCTAGAAGCATGGCAGGGATAGCCTGCAAGAACAACATTATTGAAATACAATGTAACATCTTTCAATATTGGTGTAGAAAAAATCATATTCTCCAAGTAGAAAATCAAGTAAGATTTTGGCGTGCAAGCATGAGCATGCAAATAAATTTAACAAATATCTTCACCAAAACGAAATTGCAAAGGATGCATATCATATAGGTAGCTTCATTTTCCAAGTAAGCAGGGGAATAATTTCATTATTCATTACAGCTTAGCATTTAGTTACTGCAAGAAAAAATAGTTTGGAGAGAAGGAGAACAACATTTACAATCAGTTTGTGGAAGGCCTGTGAACTAGAAAGGTAGAAGAAACAAGGTACAGCAACGGGCATAATGATTATGAAGATTTTTTACCAATGGGTCCTAAAAATGTACATTCCTTATTTTGCGTTTACATGCATAGTAAAAAGATATAGAACTATGGGCTCCTATGGATACAATCTGACCTAACAGCGAAGAGTCTATACCTGTGATGACTAAACTACAAAATTGTATGCAAATCCAATTAAGGGATTAGAAGCTGTAGATCAGCGATGGACCTAGCAATCCAAGAATAGTATGCACCAAGAAAATATAAAGAGAACTGATATTCAGCATGATCTGGCAATGGGCAGCTTAGTCACCATCCTTGACAAAAGATCAGTCCATTGGAGTGGGATTGGGGCAAATACTATACAGATGCCTTGGTCAGTGTTTTCAAACAGAACATAAAATCAAGTCCCAAAATGATCAATAGCCCATCTATGAAAACTTTACGCGGAAACTTATATGCACTGCATTGCAGAATTTTGGTGGGGGAAAGGTGCATTTCTTATTGACTTGAAAAATACCATGCCAGAAAAACTAGCAAGAAATCCTTACACACCATGTCCCCGAGGCCAAGCATCATGAAATCTGTAGTGTTTCCTCCTGGAGCTGAACTACTGAACAAATTTCGAGGGAAGACTATTTTCACGGGCAACTCAAGCTTCTTTGTAATCAATTGCAACCCTGGAAGACTCAAACTATTAGCCACTGTATGAACAGGATTCGATGCTTGCTGAGTCGCCACAGATACCATGACATTGGCACCAAAAAATCTCTCTGAGAAGAACACCCAGAATATGTCATATACGAACAAGCATGCGAGGAGCATTGCGCATATTTTCATGTTTGGAAGTCGTACATGACTCACGAATGCAATGCAAATTGAAATACCCAACAAATTGTTCAATATCCAATGCCCAGATACAAGCCAAGCTGCAACAATAAGAAAGCATGATAGCAACAATAACCCTTCGATTCTTGTAAATGACTTTGCACAGCAACGGGACACGAATGGGTCTGCCAAGCCATAACATGACTTTATATAGGCAACAAAAGGAGAGAGGCAGAAGAAAAGAGATGAAACAGAGGCAATGGCTGTGAATACAGTAAGGAGCTGGGAGACAGATGAAAACAGGTAAAACATCAAAAGCAAACTGCAAGAACTCATTACTGGGATCATTAGTGCTTGAGACCTGTCCAATGTAATGGATGCTTCAGACAAGTCAAGATTCCTCTCCATTTCTTTCCCATAATTTAAAGCTCGAAAAGCAGATCCAAATGTCACGGCTACTGCTGTCACTATAAGGGTAACAGGTGCAGGCTCCAGCAAATATAGAAGCTTCCACAAGGTCTCCATGACAAAGAACAAAAATCTTTCAAATCAATTATCTCAAACCAGTCTTTCGTACATATAAAAAAACAAGAAAGTCTGGCCACCAATTTTGCGTTCAAAGCTGCATCCTTTGACCCATGAGCACTTAAAAAAAGATATTCAAGGAACCAGCAAAACAATCCGGTCCTGTCAAAAAAAAAATAAGTGACCGCAGAAATATGAACAATTCAAGATTCTAAAGCATGTATCAACAAATTCCTATTTCCCAGAAAGTAAAATCTAGACACGAATATGCAGAAACAGCAGTTCCCTATTTCATATTTTTTGTTCCAAGCCAGAGCTACATGACACAACTTAAATAGAACAGGCGTAAAACCTAAAAGAAATCTATTCCCACTTTTTTTTCTCTTTCCTGGCTTAAATTTCTCATCACAAAAAGGTCTACCAGCATGAAAAAATTCCGTCCAAATCAACACCAAGCAAGCACATTTCACTCCCGGTCAAGCTCCCAATACAAAACAAAACCAAAACTTCACACGGCAAAAATTCTGAAATCTTAATTTATTTCCCAAAACAACCAAGGAAACAACAAACTCTACTGGATTGATCCAAGCACAATTATGCTGCCTATTTAACTTCAGTTTTTCTTTTTCTCTAAAAACCTTTTTTAAACCAAACAAATAGACTCAAGATTTTTCAACATCTAAAGACATCAAAACATCCCAAACACAATTTTTTATCGGCAACCAAACTACTGGCTATTAACTCAAAACCACTAGGATGTAGCGCTTACAAGCAAATAAATAAAAGTAAACAAAATCAAATAGATAAAAAATCTCCAGCAAAAGATCTGAGCCCAGAAGAAATTTCAAGATGGGAAATCAGGTTTTGAGAGATAGGACTAACCTTGGACTTTCGAAGAGGCTGAGGAGTCTCGCTCTCTCCCAGTCTATCGTCACAGTTTTTCGAGCTGCCTGAAACCGTACAACAAAAGAGAAACAGAAATACGCTTATTTGCAAAATAGCCCCAATCGTTTTTGTTTTTGTATATTGGTACATGTGTGTGCTTGGGCTTACAACAATGGTTAACCCATTTCTGTTTTTTATGTTGTGGGCCAAAGTCCAAGATTTGGAGTCGAAGACAACTTATATTTGTTTGATATTGTGTTTTTGAAAGAATAAATTAGTTTTAAATTAATGTTTTTATATTTTTAGTTATTTTGATTTGTTGGTAATAAAATATTTTTTTAAAAAAAATATTTTGATGTATTTTTAAATAAAACAACTTTGAAAAACAATATCTACAACACTCTTAATCAATTTATTTAAAGTGTGTTTGTTTTTGCATTCAAAAAAAGCTTTTGAAATTTTTTACTTTATTATTTTTCAATTATTTTGAATAGTTTGAATATAATAATATGAAAAATATTTTGTTAATTAAATTATTTTGATAAATTTTTAATAAACAAAGCTAATGTTTGATGTATCAATACTTGTTATTTTTTTAGGTTGTGTGATACTGAATTTTCAAATATATTATTGCAAAAGAGAGGGTTGTGACCCCATATCTTTCAACTCAACTAAGTGTTAAATCTAGACATGTACAGCTCTACGGGTTGGTTTTAATTTTGAGATTAACATTAAAAATAATTTAAAGTAACTTGGTTTTAATAGAGAAGCAAATTAATTTGAAAATAATCTTTACATAATTAATTAGTATGGTAATGAAAGGTGTTTTTTTGCTTGGAAATATATTAAATAATTGTTTCTCATGTTTATTATCAGCCCATTAAAATAATTATAAAAACAATTAAATATCTTTCCAAGTAAAATACATTTTTAAAGTGTCCATAAAAGGAAAAGCCACCACTAATCGACTGAAGGGGGCCACTGGTCACTCACAAGCCTGCCCAATAATTTCCCCTCTCCAACGGCTATAAAAAATAAAAATAAAAATAATTCTAGAGGACGCAGCCTCACAAGGGCTAAGAAATATTTAAGAAACCAGCATATATCAAAAAAAAAAAAAAAAAATTAGTACACGTCAACTCTCTCTTCCAAGGTTTGTCGTTGAGTAGTCGAACCGATAAGATGATTTCAAGAACGTAATCTTCGCCAGACGAAATCCATGTCTTCCCTTTCAAGATTCTACCATAAGGATAGCTCAGCAATTTGCTGATGGGTCTCATTTACCGACCGAGTTTGGTCCTTTCCTCTCTTCTCTGACATAAACCGGTTGCCATGTCTGGTTCACGACATGAATCTATGATGCATGAGCTGGAGCCAACGTTTGATTGCTCGTATATTTTCTTAACGCCCCTCCTCTTTCACACCTCTTCAATTCCTTTCGATGCTTATAATTAACGCTTCGCTAACGTTCAAGATTCATCTTCATTTCTATAAGATCGAGCACCCCCTTTTCCCTTTCATATATAGCTCCTCTCTTGGCCTCCACCATTCAAGATGGAGTTGGCAGTAGCCATGCTGTTGATACTGCTGATTTTAGCATCATGGGGCGTGCTTTCAGAGAGCCGGCTTCTTGTGGACATGACTCTGGTTTCCGATGCTTCCAACAATGGTGGCTGTGAGTTTACAGGATCTCTTATTGTCTTCTTGATATATTATCATTAGTTCTTAATTTGTTCATGAAGCAAAGATTAATCACTGGTTCTGCGCTTCTTCTTCTCTTGTTGGTGAATATTATTTCCTCCTAGTTTGCCTGGATGGAAGTTTGCCTGCGTATCATTTGCACAGAGGATTCGGTGCTGGTGCAAGCAACTGGCTTTTGCAATTTGAGGTAATTATATCTTCATGCTTTTAGAAGGACATGTCTGTCTGAATGATTGATGTATAAACTACAAAAATAAAAATAAAAATAAAAATAAAATAGCAGTAAAGGTGGCTAAACAAAAAAGAGCTGGTAATAATAACCAGCAGTTCCTGTCATTACGTTCATTTTTTATATTTTTGTTCAAGATTTTCCCTTGAATCGATTAAACAAAGGAACCGTTGACAGGAAAAAAACCAAAATTGAATTTTCAGACGAGACTCTCTGTAAATGTTTTATATGATAGCGATCAGCTGCAGTATATGGACATATAATATGCAGGTAGCCCTGAAACCTGTTTTAGCCACTTGGGTGGGCTAGTGGGGTCCAAAATTGCGAAATTACTAGCCAGAATCTTAACTATAAGTCAAATATGATTTGATCTTGACAGGGAGGTGGGTGGTGCAATGATATACAATCATGCTTGGATCGAGCCAAAACGAAGCGTGGATCTAGCCTTTACATGAACAAGCTGGAGGATTTCAATGGAATCCTAAGCAACGATGCCTCACTTAATCCAGGTAATTAATCACCTTGTAATCAAACTCCAATGACCCATTATTTAGTTCACTAAAATCTAATACATACATACATCCATGATCCATGTGTGTGTGTGTGCATATATATATATATATATATATATATAATACACATGGCATGCTCGTGTTCCTCCACATTCTGTCTTTGCCTTTTGCTTGTTTCACGTGATCGTATAGTATTGAAGGACAGCTTCTGCCTTCACCGAGCCTTTCTTGTCAAAAATTGTAGCCTAATTCATTACCTTCAAAGGTGATGATGATAGCTTGAAAGAACATGTTAGACTTCACTTGATGGATAACAAGCCTAAACTATTCCAATGCCTTTTATCATATTAAGGCTGCTGGGTGTTTGGTTAGTTAGTGTCGTTGACAAAAGAGAGATGCATATAAAATGGATAAAAATATATTTAATTAAAAAAATAGAAATAAAAACACAAGAATAAAACATATTATGGCTGTTCTTTCTTGATCTTGTTTCCCAGTCCTTGAGTGTTCCGACGAGGCCTGGAACTGCCATATTTAGTCTGAGTGTGTGACATTTTAATTCTTCTTCGTTGATCTCCTGAATGACTGTAATAAAAGTTATCAGGAACAAAGGCAATTCCTTGTCGTCAGGAGATTGATTTAGACTCTTGAAAATTAACCATCAATACATGTTGTTTTTTCTTATCAGATTTTTATAATTGGAACCGTGTGAAGCTTAGGTATTGTGATGGAGGCTCGTTTTCTGGAGATGCCAAATTTGACAACGGGGTATTTCTCCACTCTCATTTAAAACTTTCTTTTCTTTGTTATATCTTGTCGGATTTAGAATAAAAAAGGTCATTAAAGCTTAAACATGCTAAAATCTCATGAAATAAATAAAGTTGATCTTTCTCCGGAGTTAGTACGCAGCATTCAATTGAATTTTGTATGCATGACTGTGGAGCAGACATCGGTCCTTTACTTCAGAGGACAAAAGATTTGGGAAGCAATCATTCTTGATCTTCTCCCCAAAGGTCTGGGGAAAGCAGACAAGGTAAAAATCTCTTTGAATATTTTGTTTTGAATTAGACTAATTGTCTTTGGTTCAAATCATCCCAGAAGCGAAAATGTGATCTTTTCCGTCGAATCATTCCGTCTCTTCTCCAGGCTTTGCTTTCAGGTTGCTCTGCTGGGGGTTTATCATCCTTTCTCCAATGCGAAAACTTTTACAGGACATTACCGACGAATACCACTGTGAAATGCTTGAGCGATGCTGGTTTTTTTTTGGATGAGTAAGTTTGCACTTTCTGATGCGAAAATGCTGGATATTTTCTTTTTCTATCCTTTTTTTTTTATATATATATATATGTTTTCGTATCTCCTGTTCTTGTTCTTACAGAAGAGACATCACTCGGAACTACACCATGAGGACCTTCTTTGAAAACCTTGTTTCTCTACAGGTACAGCTAGCATACTGAAATCTGTGTTCCATTGCGTTTGCTGTATTTATATCTTGAACTGTTCGCTGCAGGGAATTGAAAAGAATCTGGATAAAAACTGCACTAGTTTCCTTGACAATCCAAAACTGGTATTTCTTGTTGAAGCCTCCTGTTTAACTTTTATATGCTGCTTCTTGTTGCTAGCTGATCAGATGGTTATGGCATTTGTCTTGTATTTGTGCAGTGCATGTTTCCACAGTATTTCTTGAATTACATGACGACACCATTCTTCATCCTGAACACAGCCTAT
This sequence comes from Salix purpurea, assembly GCA_027405865.1. NCBI lineage: Eukaryota > Viridiplantae > Streptophyta > Magnoliopsida > Malpighiales > Salicaceae > Salix > Salix purpurea. The sequence goes on along the minus strand of JAOWLH010000036.1, from coordinate 5,582,299 downwards.
GATGTATACCAAGTAATTTATTCTAATTAGATTCGCCATCTATTTTTTCCAAGTTCATATCAGTAAAGCATGATTGAAACTGCAAAATTTAACAGTTCCATCATGCATTGGTTCCACCTTCTGCTGACATGAATGGAGACTGGAAGGGTTGCAAGCTTAGCATAGCATCATGTACTCCACAGCAGCTTGACATTTTGCAAGGCTGGTCTCTTCTCTGGCATCAGCCATCCCGAACTTGAGCTTGGTGTTAACTTTTCCTAAAATATATAATCTAATTGGTAATCACTATGTGATGGAAACATCTTGCGTCCAGGTTTCAGGGGTGATATGCTGGCGGCATTGAGATCATTTCTCATGGATTCCACAAACGGGGGAATGTTTATAAATTCATGCTTTGGTCATTGCCAAAGTGAGACGCAAGAAACATGGTTTTCACTTGGGTCCCCGATTATCCAGGATAAGGTACGTCTCTTCCATCACACCTGCTACATTCCATAAAAATCTTAGTGCACTCGTTTTAAATTCAGGGCATGATTGAAACTTTTTGGCACTGTGAGTGAAATCTCGAGGACGTTTCACAGACTATTGCAGGAGCAGTTGGTGATTGGTATTTTAGTAGAAATATAAGCAAGTTCATCGACTGTGCGTATCCTTGCGACGCTTCTTGCCATAACATCATTGCACAGGCATGTAATTTCCTAATGGCCTCAGATATATTTATTATCATTGGAAGATCACCTGGTGTTCTTGTTGCTGAGGCGCAAATGTTGCAGGTTTCCTAGAAGTGCGAGATATATATAGATGAAACGCAGATTTTTACAAGCTTCATTCTTTGAATTCTGGAGATGATAGAAAGAAAAAGAAGAGTATACAGAAGTGACACTGAAAGAAAGCGCAGAAAACAATGGATGGAGCTCACAGCATTCGTTTCTACTACAGAGGAAATCATAGAATTGTTGCAGAGTTTAGAGAACCTCTCTCTCTCTCTTAAGTGAGATAATACATAATGAACTCTGTTAAGTTTAATAATAATGTTTTTTCTAAAACTATTTTTTAAATTAAATTCATATATTATTTCTCAATCAATTCAATATTAAAAAATAAAATCAGGAAAAAAACTACTAAAATAATTAAAATAGCAGCAAAAAAAACATATATGACCATGTATGAATAATGTGTTTTGCTCTAGCCACTATTTATTTTTAGAATTTTTATTCAATGATATGGATCAATCATTAAAGTTTTTATATGCCATATTATTCATTCATTCCTTTCATTTTCTCTCTTTCTTGTATTTAGAATTCATATTATTTTATTTTAGTTATTTATTAAAATATCATACTTTTAAAATGAGATTTTTTTATACAGTCACATTTTCACCTATAAATTTAATCAAATTATGTATTTATACTATTTTATTTTAATTATTTGTTAAAATATCATATTTTTGAAATGTTTTTTTTTACACACTCGCATTTTCACCTGTAAATTTAACCAAATTATATAATTTTTCAAAAACAATTTTTTATCGATGCTAGTGTGCTAATCTTTTTTTTTTTAAAAAAAAAAGCACCCAAAATGATTTTTTTTTTTGAAATTTAGTAATTTTCCATAAGTGGCTATACCCATCTTGTCAATTGCAACACAATGCCCAAATTGATGATTGGTACCGATCATCATATGTTTTTATATTTTGACATGTATTTAATTTCTCATAAGGCATTAATTATGAAAGCAATTTTAATTTAATTTAATTTAATTTAATTAATTGAACTTAAAATCATTAACAAGAGAAAAAATAAAAATAAAAATTCCCTTTGGGAGCCACCCAATGAGTTTTGTGACTAAGAAAACCTACAATCATTACAATTACATGCAAGGACAAACATGGTAATTACGACCACATCCAATCATTCGGCCACCCATTCCACATCCTCACCCAACACCAAAGTCCACTCCTATGCCACCATCCTATCACTTCACCACTCACCAGGTGGCACTTTATCACCCACCCGCCGCTCCCCTTTCCTCCTTCCACCACCACTGCTGCAGCCGTCCACCAAAATTCCCAAAACACCCTTATAAAACAGACTGCCTAGAAAGTCAAGCCCCCTAAATTTTATCTAACAATGCAAATTACCTCATTATATAATAAACCCATCAATTGGGCCAACGAAGCCCCATTCTTTTTACACCCTCCATCTTTTCTACTTAAAAATAAAGCCAACAGAAAGCTCTTTCAGAGTAGGAGACAGCACTTCAACACTAGCAAAAGCAATATTAGTGGAAGTGGTCTGTTTTTCAAAGGGATGCCTAGCGATTCAATTGCTAAAACATCTGGTGGTTATGGTGGTGGTGACGAGAACGGGTCTCTGAGGAATTTCAAGCTGAATGAATCAACTTTTTTGGCTTCTTTGATGCCTAAGAAAGAGATTGGTGCCGATCGCTTCATTGAAGCTCACCCTCAATATGATGGCCGTGGTACCATCATTGCTATCTTTGGTATACTTCAATATAGAAAGAACCCTTCTTTTCTTTCTGCTAATAGTAATAAAAAAATAATTGCTTTTTGTCATTATTATGAAGAATCGATTGACAGAAGAAAAACTTTTTTTTTTATTCTGGCTTTGTGCTCGTGGGATATAAAGATCATGACTTTGTAGTTTGTAAGGATTGGTTGAATTCATGGTTTAGATTCTGGAGTTGACCCGGCTGCTTCTGGATTACAAGTGACATCAGATGGGAAGCCTAAGGTACTTGATGTTATCGACTGGTAAGTTTGAAACAATTGGTGGTTTTTTTATTGCACTAGTAATCTTAATGTTTCTATTTCGTTAGTAATATTGAAGTGTGAAGATTTTGTGTGTTTTATGAAGCACTGGGAGTGGAGATATTGATACTTCAAAAGTGGTGAAGGCCGATGCAAATGGTTTCATACAAGGAGCTTCAGGTCTGGTTTGGCTGTTCATCCATCTGCTAGAATCACGAACGATTTGCCTATTTTCATTGTGTGTGTCAAGCCTTTTGACGTTGTTAATCATTGTGTATGCTAAGATTGGCAGTTGGCAGCAGCCTTTTCAATCCTGTACTCTTTTTTTTTTTTGAAATAGGGGTTTCTTTGGTTGTCAATTCTTCTTGGAAGAATCCTTCTGGTGAATGGCACGTGGGTTACAAGTTTTTGTATGAGCTACTTACTGGCACATTGACTTCCCGTTTGAAGGTAAAGCAATAAAATTTGCAACTTAAAGAAAAGATCTTAAGCATTCGTTAATTTCACTGATAAGAAAAATCTATCCTTTTTACCATTTTTGTGACAGAAAGAGAGAAAGAAGAAGTGGGATGAGAAAAACCAAGAAGAAATTGCCAAGGCTGTAAAGCATCTGGATGAATTCAGCCAGGTTGTATGAACATATTGTTTCTGCTTTATCTGTTACATTTGTTTTAGTCATTAAAAACTGTATATGTTATTTCATTCATATTTCATCCGTGTATTCAACAGTATAATTTTTCTGTTCTCCACGTACAAACTTCCCTTCCAAAAAAAAAAAGTGAAGAAAAAAGTTTCCCTGGAGGGTCACGTTTGTTGTATCCAATGAATAAAACTGAAACTAAAATCAATACGTAAGATGTAGTGGACCATTTCTTGCTGAGGAGTTGATGCTCTCATAGCACAATTATCTGTATTATTGCATAATTCTCTCAATATATGCTCATTTCCAGAAACACTCCAATCCAGAGGACGCAGACTTGAAAAGGGTTCGCGAAGACCTTCAAAACAGAATTGATTTACTACGGAAACAGGCTGATGTGAGTGCCTTATTCTTTTAATCCATTCCTCCTCCAAGGATTATTTTGTTTTCCTGAAAATGCAAATCTCTTTACTGTGTTTTAGAGTTATGATGACAAGGGACCTATTATAGATGCTGTTGTATGGCATGATGGAGAGTTTTGGAGGGCTGCTCTTGACACACAGAGTCTTGAGGATGACTCAGATTGTGGAAAGCTAGCTAACTTTGTACCCCTTACAAATTATAGGTATGGTATAGTAAGAATTTCTTTATATTTATCTGCCAGAAGATGCTTTTCATCTTTCCAGACTTTGTATATCCAGATCAAATCTTTTGAAGATTATGTTACATGGATTATAGTTCAAACATTTACAATTGATTTTGTCATAACTCTGTCCATCATTTTTAGTGAAGAAGGAATGACATCCTTGCCAAACTAAAAACTGTTAGGAGTGTACTTAATACACAACATCCTTTAGTCTGCTTAAGTATCTCATCTATGTGTTCTAAAAGAATTAGAGTGCAAGCTTTAGCTCTCATGCATTTGCAAATGTGTGCACATGCATTGTAATGGACCCTTGATGGATATCCTTGCATGCATTACGTACTGAAAAACTTGATGAATAACTTTTGAGGGATTTTACGTACTGATTTTAGTTTCAGTTTTATTCATTGGATACAACATGGCTGATTTTAGTCATTGGCTGTTTTGATGAAAAACTTGGCTTCTGACCTGTCATTGGTTGCATTCTCAAGCTTTTGAGGGATTTTAAACAAACAGTGCTGCTCAGATCTTGAAAACTTTGTTAGTTTTAGCAATTGTTAACCTTGTAAAGAGTAATGAAATAAATGAGTTGGTAGATCTTTTATATGATCTGGATACCTAACTAGCTCCATGGTAAATGCTCTTTCAGGATTGAAAGGAAGTATGGCGTGTTCAGCAAGTTAGATGCCTGTTCATTTGTTCTTAATGTTTATAGTGATGGGAACGTCTTAAGTATTGTAACGGATAGCTCTCCTCATGGTACCCATGTTGCTGGTATTGCTACAGCCTTCCACCCAAAGGTATTGCTGTTTAAGTTACTATTGTTTTCCTTTTCACTTTCTTTCTTTTGGAAATGATTTGATGTCTGTCATTTTCTTTTATATCAGGAGTCATTATTGAATGGAGTTGCGCCTGGGGCACAATTGATATCTTGCAAAATTGGCGACACACGTTTAGGTTCAATGGAGACAGGCACTGGCTTGACACGAGCCCTAATAGCTGCTGTGGAGGTGAGTATAATTTATTTCTTGTCATGACCAAAATGCTAGCTGAACCTCTCCTTGCAAGAGGAGATTGCAAGCCCAAGTTCCTTACCCGACAGAACCCGGGGGGTGGGGGTGGGGTGGGGTGGTGGGTATATGGCAAATTATTATTATTATTATTATTATTATTATTATGTTTGCATACTAAATGGATTCTTTGTTGCAGCATAAATGTGATCTCATCAACATGAGTTATGGGGAACCTACATTACTACCAGATTATGGCCGCTTCATTGACCTTGTTAATGAGGTATCAAATCTAAACCTTGCAGTTTCAGCTTTTATAATCGTCAATCTTCTTGTATTTACTCTTTCATGTTCTTATATGCTACGGTTACTGTTGCTTTAATTAGGTGGTGAACAAGCACCGTCTTATATTTGTAAGCAGTGCTGGCAACAGTGGTCCAGCATTAAGTACTGTTGGTGCTCCTGGCGGTACAAGTTCAAGCATTATAGGGGTTGGTGCATATGTCTCTCCTGCAATGGCTGCAGGTGCTCATTGTGTTGTTGAACCTCCTGCCGAAGGACTTGAATACACATGGTATATTAATTTACTTTTGCCTGACTCTAGCCTTAAGTTTTTGTTTGCATGTGAATATAATTCATTGAAATGGGATGTAGGTCAAGCCGAGGCCCGACTTCTGATGGAGATCTCGGAGTCAGTATAAGTGCTCCTGGAGGGGCTGTTGCTCCTGTCCCCACCTGGACTCTTCAAAAGCGCATGCTGATGAATGGAACATCAATGGCATCTCCATCTGCTTGTGGTGGAATTGCATTACTTATTAGTGCAATGAAGGTTCTTGTTTATCATTCTATTTCTTCTTATCCTCCTTTTGTCCTTGTTGCATGGTTCCCTCTATGTTGTCAGTGCTGAATCAAATCTTCTGTTGGGAACATTTGTGCAGGCAGAGGGTATTCCTGTAAGTCCATACAGTGTAAGGAAGGCCCTTGAGAATACATCTGTTCCTGTAGGTGACTCGCCAGCTGATAAGCTATCCACAGGACAGGGGCTTATGCAAGTTGACAGGTTAGGCTTTCTTCCTCTGCCTTTTTTCCCTTACAGTTGTCAGCTGTGGTCTGTCTTGACTATTTGTTGCATGACAGGGCACATGAATATATAAAGCAGTCCCGGAATATTCCATGTGTTTGCTATGAAATAAAGGTCAATCAATCTGGAAAAGCAAGTAAGTACCAGCGATGTCTGCCAACACCACACAACATGTAAACACACAACTTATTCAGTCTAATCATTATGTGACTTTGAAAATTTGGAAAAAGGTGATATTGCGGACTATTGTATAGTTATTTCATTGTAATTGTTATGCTACTCATGACACTTCTCAGTTGAGGATATGGTGATTTGTTAGCTATTGGGGGATTTTGCAAGATATTTGGAGATAATCCTGCCTTGCCTGGAACTGATTCCACAAATATTTAGAGGCTTTTTAAAAATTTCAAGGAAGTTTGAGCTATTGTTCACCAGTGACCAAGTTTCTTCTACTCATGTCGGGATTGAAGAATTCTTGTTGATTTTGGATTATCTATGCAATGAAACCGTACTCTATTTATGATGAATTTTGGCTGCAGCTCCTACTTTACGAGGAATCTACCTCAGGGATGCTAGTGCTTGCAAACAACCTACAGAGGTGGGGGTGTTATTATATTTGATATTGATTGTTGTTGTCTTGTGAAAAAATACATACATGTGATAAATTCTGCTTGAGTTTGCTGAATTCCTGGAATTGTATTTGTAGGCATTTGTTAATGTTCTGGTTGTTTTTCACCGTAAACCAATCATTTAGTTCTTTCTTGTGACTGAGTTGCCTTATCTTTGTTCTCAATCATGAAAGAAGCTAACTTGGTTCTCTGTTTTTGTTTTTCAGGTTCTGTGTTTTCTTTGATCTCTTTTGATTTTACTTGAAATTTAATGATGCTGGCATGTTGTGTGGACACTAAAGTTATTAATCTCTTTGCTTTGGATTTACTAGGCTCTTATTATACAGCTGTTAGACATTACAGCAAAGTTAGTTCTTGTTAAGGAATTGCTCATGCTTCATGGAACATAGCTTGGCTGAGAAAGAGCATGACTTTGCACCTAGTGATCAGTCTGATTAGCAATCCAGATACTGCTCTTCTTTCTTGAAATTTCTCTGCCCAAAACCATATTTCGTTGGGAAATATTGATTGAAAATCAGTTTAGTCAATTGCATTGTGGTGGCAGTTTCTCTTTGGCAGTTACTATCTAGCCTGATTTGTGTATTATTAGCAGTCATTTGTCAGTGTTTTTTTTTGTAGATGTTTGTTTCTTTTGTTGATGCCTATGTTTTCCAATATCTTCTCATCTTATTATTTTGGTCACTGCTGGGTTGCATGACTTTTCATTTTTATCTCTAACATCATAAAGCATTGTCTTTACTGCTAATACGTAGATTTAAAATGCTATATCATTGTTCACATAACGAGTAATATGAAATATTATAATGTTAGATTACTTATATCACACAAGAATTCCTCCATGTTTATTGATCTCATCTTGGACATTGATAGGAAAGTTTGTCTTCTGACAAAAGGATTTTTTCAGTTCGATCTTGTCTGTCACTTTTATAACTACTAAAGTAACATTTTTGACAGTGGACAGTGCAAGTCCAACCAAAGTTTCATGAAGGTGCAAGTAAACTGGAAGAATTGGTTCCCTTTGAGGAATGTATTGAGTTACACTCTACTGAAAAGACTGTTGTGAGGGCTCCTGAGTATCTCCTTCTCACTAACAATGGGCGCAGCTTCAAGTAAGTTAGCATCTCTCTGCTCCATCTTCTCTCCATCAGACTGCTCCATCTTCTCCTTCTGAAGAATTCTTGAATGTTTTCAGATTGCTGTTGTTATTTACAATTTGATTTGCCTATTTGACTTCGCAATCATTTCATTCCTTCTTTATCTTTCAATTTTAAATTCGTCTGGTTGCTTTTTGAGGCCCTATACCCTGACATAAACTAGTTCTACCCTTCAACCGGAATGGTGGATATCACTAGCCAGACATCATGATAATGCTCACAACTGCATAAAACAGATACTTGTTCATGCACGTCTTGCTAGAGAGCTATATTGTTTTCCCAAGCTTCTTAGGTGTCTCTAACCCTTTTTTCTGTTATTAATCTAACTTGGAGGTTTCCCAAGCTTCTTATGTCTCTTACCCTTTTTCTCATGAGTCTAACTTGGAGGTTTTAGCATTATGGCTTCAAAGCATCTGTGTTTTTTTTTCCCCTCACTAGCAGGATCTTCTTTTAGATGTTGACAGGTACCAAGTTTTACTAATTTGTGTTTCATTTTCCTTTCTTTTCAGCATAGTGGTTGATCCCACCAAGTTAAGTGATGGCTTACATTACTACGAAGTATATGGGGTTGATTGCAGAGCACCATGGCGTGGTCCCATTTTCAGGATCCCAGTCACCATAACAAAGCCTATGACAGTGAAGAATCAGCCTCCAGTTGTCTCATTTTCTAGGATGTCATTTCTGCCAGGTCACTTTTTTCCTATCCTATGATATTAAATTATGATTTTGGGTCTCAAGAGATTTTAGGATACACTGCTTTGATGTCTGAGCTAGCTTTTACGGCAGCTCGTAAATCATTTTTCTTTCTATCTTGAACATTTTGGTTGAACAGGGCACATAGAAAGGAGATACATTGAAGTGCCACTTGGTGCTACTTGGGTTGAGGCAACTATGCAAACATCAGGGTTTGATACTACTCGACGATTTTTTGTTGACACTGTTCAGGTATGCATGCAGTGAGAATGTTATATTGTGTCGTCTAGCCCTCTTTTAATGTGATGTCAATGTGCAGATTTGTCCCTTACAAAGACCTTTGAAGTGGGAGAGTGTCGTAACATTTTCTTCTCCTACTGCCAAAAGTTATGCATTTCCTGTTGTTGGTGGCCAGACAATGGAATTAGCTGTTGCCCAGTTTTGGTCAAGTGGGATAGGTAGTCATGAAACCACTGTTGTAGACTTTGAGGTAACAAGCCATTTCCAATTTTTCGGCATTTTATTAACTGCCTATCTCTTTTTTTTCTTTTTTTTGGGGGTATGGTTATGAATAGTCTATGCATTATGAAATATTTTCCATTTAGTGTAAGCTTTGATTGATTGTGTTGTTTTATAATCTTATAGACAGTAAAACTCCATCTTGTAATGTAGAAAATAAAGCTAATATGTTCTGCTAGTTCATTGATCTGGTTAACAATCAGAAAAGTAAAACCTAAGCATATATTTTGTTATTCTAAACTTGCTAAATAATATCATTTATCTTGTAATGACTAGATTGTGTTTCATGGGATTTCCATCAATAAAGAGGAAATCATTCTCGATGGAAGTGAAGCCCCTGTAAGAATTGATGCTGAAGCTCTATTGTCATCTGAGAAACTTTCCCCTGCTGCTAATCTGAATAAGGTGAAATATAGCTTCTGTTTTCTAGATGATGAGGGTTGGAATTGTTCATTTTGTTTCCATTTAAATAAATATCAACTTTTCTTTTGTTGTGGTGGTTTGTTATTTAATGCTGCATTTCCTCATGTTCATCTTACAGATAAGAGTTCCATACCGACCCATTGATGCTAAACTTAGTACTCTTACAGAGAGTCGCGACAAACTACCCTCTGGAAGACAGACACTGGCACTGACATTAACGTAGGTTACAGCTCTACTTACACATACTCAATGAATTTCAACTCTTATCATCATCTACTCTTGTGTTTTTGTTGTTTTGCAGTTACAAGTTTAAATTGGAAGATGGAGCTGAAGTGAAGCCTCAAGTTCCATTGCTTAATAATCGCATTTATGATACAAAATTTGAATCACAATTTTATATGATTTCTGACACTAACAAGGTACGTGAACAATTTATTTTGTCTTAGCAGATGATATTTTAAAATGCATGTTGATCATTGCTCAAGGACTGGAATAGTTAATTCGTAGTATACAACTAGCATTTCCTGATAGTCAATTTAGTATTACAATTATTAGCTATACACTGAAAAATGCTACTCTATTCCACACACTATTACTGCTTCATATCATTCGATTTACCAGCAATGGATGATGCTTTTTTTTCCTTATTGCTTTGAATGTGCAGAGCTGATTCTTGTTTTCTTATTTTATTTTTTCCCTTTTTGATTACAGCGTGTATATGCCATGGGTGATGTCTATCCTAATGCTGCAAAACTTCCTAAGGGTGAATACAATTTACAGCTATATCTAAGGTATGCCCATTTGCTGATGCGGCCCAAATTGTAATTAAAATTAATATAACCAATTTTCGATAATTTTTAACCTGTACTTGTCTGTATCAGACTATAACTGTTTTCTTCTTAATCATGAATATGTGATAATTTCGAACAGATTTAGTAGTAAATGCTTAAAATCCAGCTTAATCTCTGTAATGATACTGATCGTGTTTCAGGCATGACAATGTGCAATATTTGGAAAAGATGAAGCAGCTGGTATTGTTTATTGAGAGAAACTTGGATGACAAGGTAATGTGTATTTTATTTTAACATACTGAATTCTTGAGATTTTAGTTGAATTCAATGGGTGCCACACTATTGAAGTTGGTTCTCTGATAATTTGAAACGTAGGTATGGACATAATACAATTTGTGGATTTCTTATTTGTTTTTGTGCTTAAGTTGCATCTTTATTGGCTCTATTTTACTAGCAATTTATTTTGACTTCAGCTCTCCTTTTTCTTGATAGAATATCTGTTCCCCTTGTTCGAGCACTCTTTTTTTTTCCTTTTTTTCTGGGAACTTGATTATGCAAATAATGTTGCTAATCAACTAACTGAAATATGTTTTTTTTTATCCAGGAAATCATTCGATTGAACTTTTTCTCTGAACCAGATGGTCCTGTGATGGGAAATGGTGCTTTCAAGTCCTCAGTTTTAGTTCCAGGGTATGTTTTATCTTGAATGATTATTTCCATGGTTCACTAAACTTGTGTTGTTTTCTGTTTCAGCGTGCATTTTATAACTTCAAAGCTATTTTGTAGGAAGAAAGAAGCCATTTTCTTGGGCCCACCAGTGAAAGACAAGCTCCCTAAGGTATTATCCCAGTTCCCGACTTTTGTGGTAAAAGAACATTATAAATTGGAATTTCTCATTTTCTGCAGAATGCTCCACAAGGATCTATGCTGCTGGGAGCAATCTCATATGGAAAGCTATCATTTGCTGGTCAGGAAGGGGGGAAAAGTCCACAAAAGAACCCTGTATCTTACCAAATCACTTATGTAGTGCCACCAAATAAGGTTGCATGTATATATATATTTTTTTGGCCCCTTATAAGTCAATTTATGAGGATCTAAAGAAGTTGTGTGCCATTGTTTTCATGGTAAACTAAATCCAAGGCCATGCTTATCATTTTGCTAATGTTGCTATGACAGGTTGATGAGGACAAGGGGAAAAGTTCTTCAACTAGCTCAAAAACTGTGTCTGAGCGTTTAGAGGAAGAGGTACTTGTGCATTTAATAATTGTCAAGGAGTCGATTTTTGCATAAGCAATAAAAAATAGTCTTATCACCTCATTTGGTTGCTGTAAAACTGGCAATAACTGAATTGCTTTGCATCATCAAACAGGCACATGCCTCTGGGGTCATTTTGCTTGAATCCTTTGATTTTTCAGTTACCACTTTAATTCTTGATGATCTGTCCTTTATGCACTGTAGAACACTGAGATTTTGATTATCATCCTTGAGTTTAGACCTTTTAACTACTTGTATACCTCAGGTTCGAGATGCAAAGATGAGGGTTATTTCAAGCTTAAAACAAGACACTGATGAAGAACGCTCAGAATGGAAAAAGCTATCTGCTTCTCTTAAGGTTGAATATTACTAAATTTAAAGACTAGTATACTACTGTCCTTTTAAAGCTCTTTTTATTTTTTGAAGATGCATCATTTCATCCTCACCCCACCCCAAAACTTAACTTTTTAGGTCAAATCATCTTCTGGAGTTCCAATTCAGAATCCAGCAAATTTTCTAGAATGCCTGTTTAAATTTTGTCCCATATGCTGGAATTGCTGTATCATCTTGGATTTAAATGCACATTAACAGGGGAGATTTTCATAAAGGTGGTAGAGGTTTCTCAAATTGAAGAGTCTTGCTTTACTTGTCCTATTTGTTTTGCATTGAGACGAGACAATTGCACCATGAGCAATCTTGCAAATTCTCAAGCCTCAACATGTGCCTACATCATATGGGTTTGAGGCATTTGAAACTCAGCCTCCTTTGCTGTTGGCAGCAATCACATTTAAAGGTTATAGAAATATTTCAATACACTGTGACCTAATAATCGTGTGTCCTTTGGCAGTCTGAGTACCCAAACTATACTCCACTACTTGCTAAGATTTTGGAAGGCTTGCTTTCTCAGAGTAATGTGGAAGATAAAATTCGTCATCATGAAGAGGTAATTTCTATAAAAAAAAGTAACAATAATATATGTTGCAGTGCTAGTTTTTTCACATCCTCTATTGAGAGAGGAGCTATGAAAATAGCAATTTACTTGTGCATGCATTCTGCAGGTTATTGATGGGGCAAATGAAGTAATAGATAGTATTGACAAAGATGAGGTGGCAAAGTTCTTTTCGCTCAAAAGTGATCCAGAAGATGAGGAGGCAGAGGTGTGCACCTATGTTGCTAATTTTTATCTTCTTTGTGGGTCCCATTTGGACAAAATTCCTTGATGACTTTTTTTGAAGTTCATAAATGAGCTATTGGCATATTAGTTCTATCAAAATTAACCCCAGTTTCACATGGTTGCTTTAATTTTGTGGTTCAATTTCTTATGCTCGATGATGTGAGCTCTGCTCCTACTGTTATCATCTCTCCTTTTTTTTTTGTTCCCTTTCAATTGTAGCATGTAGTTGCTTTCATTTACTTGAACAGCAGTTATGAAGCTGCGCCTGTTATGCTTTTATTGTAGAACATGAAAAAGAAAATGGCGACAACCAGGGATCAATTGGCTGAGGCACTGTACCAAAAAGGGTTGGCATTGATGGAGATCGAGTCTCTAAAGGTAGTGAAGATCATCATCTCTTTTTGGCTGTGGGTTTATGCCCCTTGAAGTATTTTTTTTTTTTTAATTCCATAAAATTTGTTAATGGAATAGCTGGTTTTTCCTATAGTACCTGTGTCCAATTGACTGGACAAGGATGCTGGTATCAAAATTCGGCTTTTGGATCATCAAGTTATTTTTGCTTGCTTTAAAAGAAAGAAAAATGTTTTCAAGTCAGTTGAGCAACATTACTGGTTAGAGAGACAGAGTCGGGCCCTGGCAACCTGTGGTCCTTTTTGAAATTCTGACCTGAGCAATGACTGACCTTTCTTTTTCTCCCCGAACTTTTTCTTTCGTTTCTGTTTTTTCTTTTTGGTAAAAGGATTTGATACTGTATATCTTCAGGTGTTTGATTAGCCAAATTCCTAAACATATCTTCACTTTTTAGTGCCTTCCACTCTGACAGCAGATAATGATTGGCATATAAACTCGTTGACACTAGAATATGTACACGGTTATTTGTTTCAGTGGTGTTTGTGATTTGTGTATTTTACAACTATTATCATGGCAGGGTGAGAAAGCTGAAACGGAAGACACCAAAGATTTGTTCGAGGATAATTTCAAAGAGCTACAAAAATGGGTTGATACGAAGTCCTCTAAATACGGCACCCTGCTAGTGGTACGCGAAAGACGACGTGGAAGGCTAGGAGCGGCCCTGAAGGTAATATTTTACTCCTCCTCGAGTCATGTTTCTTATGAACTCAGCCGCACTTGAAGTTTATTTTGAGCATTAAGATAGTATTCGTCACCTGTCAAGAAAGCATGCTGAGAAGAAGGATAGTGTTTGATAATCGAACCTGATGATCCATTGTAATGTCCAGGCATTGAATGAGATGATGCAAGATAATGGAGATCCACCCAAGAAGAAGCTCTATGAACTGAAGCTCTCACTACTTGATGAGATTGGATGGGATCATTTCACAACATACGAGAAACAGTGGATGCTCCTTCGCTTTCCACCAAGCTTGCCGCTTTTCTAAGTTCATTATTATATGCTACAGACTCTGCATTTCAACGAATCCTTTGATGGGTGGCAGTATTCTATGAGACGGAAGGCCATCTTCTTCTTCTTCTTCTTCTTGATGTGACGTAGGAGTTTAAAGGAAAACAAAGCAATAATAATAAATATGTTTTTCTGCGAGTACCAAAACGCAAGTTTCCAAATGCTATGCGATCAGGTCTGCACTGTAAGGTTGAATGGGAAGACTGCTTTGAGCACCTCGCATTAGCAAAGGGATGATTCAAGAAACTAACAGTAACTTAGCATTCGTCATCACGAAGAGTACGTACTTTTTATTTATTTATTTTGGTTACAAATTAATATTTTTCTGTTGTTTAAAACTTTAAAAATAAATAAAATATTATGTTGATATGTTTTGTAATAAAAGAATATTTGAAAACAGTCACTACTATAATTTAATTCCATGTCTTTTTTTTATTACTTTCTTTCAAAAATCTTCCTTGAAAACGATATACTTATCATGCTCCATTGATAAGCTACAATTTGTTTTTATCATTCTAAATTTTTCGTTGTTGGCTACGTCAAGCTTGATGGTGGAGCCCACCACAAAGATGACCGCCCTTATAAAAAAGAAAAGCTCCGGCAACCATGAAATGCAAGGCCTAAGAGATCAAGGCGTTTGAAAAATGAAGGGCAATGCGAATCATTCTATTTTAATCAAACCCTTATGTGGGCCAGGAGCACCCTCTAGCAAGGTCATCTCCCTTGTCTATCATAAAAGCTCGTAAAAACTGTAATTATGGTGGATTTGCTAGGGTTGTTGCTCCAAAATCATCTTACGTGTAGATAGAAGACCAGGAAAGATGTAAACAACAAGGCCATTGGCCGATGAGTACAATTCCTTAAATGGTTTTGAATGATATACTATTATTATAAATGACCCTTTTTCTCAAACAAACATAATCCTTTTCAAATGAGAATTTGAGAGACCAAAAACAAATGGAATGGTTCAAGGGTGTTCTCTCTCTCTCTCTCTCTCTCTCTCTCTCTCTCTCTCTCTCTCTCTCTCTCTCTCTCTCTCTCTATATATATATATATATATATATATATATATATATATATATATATATATATATATTAAATGAAATTGATTGTGGAAACCATTGAAGTTGGTGTTAAGAGACCAAATATTAATTAACTAGATGGTCAAGTTGTAGTCATAAAAGCAATAAAATACTTTCAAAAAAAGGAGGCTAGAATCTAAGACGGGACTAGTAGCAACACTACTTTATATATATAAGAGTTGATGTACGTGGTTAATCAGCACGGTCATATATATTGTTTTTCAGCTACAAATTCTTTTCTCGACCCTTTATTTTTCAAACAGCGTTCTTTTCTTGATGTAGAACGAGAATTTCAGAGAAACAAAAAATAAATGGAATGGTCTCCATTGACTGTTATATCATCATGTGTTCCAGTACTGTGCTGGGTCTAATACGGCGGGACTTGAAAGATATTCAAGCTAGCTCGCTAGGCGATATGTCCATTTCGTTTTGGATTGTACGTAGTGCTGTTCATATATATATATTTTCCCACATATGAAGCGATGAGATTCATGCAAGGCGGAGATTCTGGCGATAAACTCTTTGTTGGATACCAGTCATTTCTTTTCTTCAAAAAAATACAGTCTGTTTATTCGATGACTTGAACTATATATCCTTGAAAAAGAACATTGAATGATTGATTAAGGGAACAGAAATAATCAGGAACTTGTAACAATTAATTAAATGGCCGAGCTCGCCATTGATGACGAGAGAAATACATGCACAGCCTGGCTAGCTACAGGGGTTGGAGAATGAGTTGCAGGCCATTGGCAGGCCTCAAGGAGAGCATGATAGCAGGAGAATGATTGTATGCTGGAGAGATAGAGAATGAAAACCTAGTTAGAATCAAGGTCAGCACAGTCTTATACTCCATCACCATCAAGTTCCGACCAATGCACATTCTTCCTCCGAACCCAAAGGGCAAAAACCCCATCTTGTGTCTGCACCCGCCGTACAGGGGATCATCCCTGAACCTCTCCGGCTTAAACTCGTTCACATCTTCTCCCCATAGCTTCGGGTCATGGTGCATGGCCACAACATCAATCCACATGTTGGTCCCGGTTGGTATTAAGAGCTCATTTACTTGAATATCTTCTCTGGCTTGCCTCTGCACATTAGGCGATGGCGGGTAGAGCCTTAAGACTTCATTCATCACCCACCCCATCTGCAAGGAGACAATGTTTATCAGATATCAGCGAGTTTTCAAACGAACTAGTGCTATTAAATGATAGGCAAATCCTTCCAGACTATTTAAAAACCAAAAATGAAAGAAAAACACGTTAAAAAATGTGAAAATGTATAATTCAATACTGTTTTGAAATACACTGAAGAAGGCACGACGACACAAATAGAAACACAGATGATGACGCAGATGCATATGTAAGCTTGTTGAGGGGCCGGGGGTGATAATGGGTATGCTGTCAAATTGGCGGCGACACTTTTGGGCAGTCAAAACCATCGGGGCGAGACTCAGGTGGGAACTAAAAATGTCAATTTGCTGTTACGTGTGCGTCTCATTAATGCACTTTCATTTACTTTGTTGATTTTCATTTAAAAATATATTAAAATAATATTATTATTTAAAAAAATCTAATTTTAATATTAAAAATATTTAAAAACACCAAAATTTTATATTTTAAAATTAAAATTAAAATAATTTCAATTCTTTTTTAAAAATATTTTTAAAATAAAATGTCAAACACCTCCGTACTCAAGACCAAGAGGTGTGCGCGTGTGGACTAAGACCTTGTTGCATTTGACCATCTAATTACAATTTGGTTTCCTAACACCAACCTCAATGGTTTCCGAAATAAATATATATATATATATATATATATATAAGTTTTACGTATAGCAAACATATCTTTTTGCTAGTGCATGGCCCCTACTTATATTCAATCATTAATCATCTCTCCCTTTACATATATGGGGTATGGTGGGCTCTGGATTTTACCCTAAGAATTCCTGATGAAATTAAGAAGCATTAAACAAAGAAACAAAACATATATAGATTTATCTTACCTTCTTAAGTCCAGCAACCTTCGTGAAATCAGTTTCTATATCTCCTGTAACTTCTCTAATCTCCTCTCTCAACTTGTTCTGCCACTCTGGATGCGTAGCCAAAAGCAGCAATGTCCATGATAGAGCCAAAGCTGTGGTCTCGTGGCCACCAAAGAAGAAAGTCTTGCACTCATCGACCAGTTGCCTTGTTGTTAGCATCTTCGTCCCTGACATTCCATTTACAGGATCCTCTTGGAGCAATAACCCCAGCAAATCCTTTTGAGAACTCCCATCATTAGAGCTCTTATGAGCTTTTATTATAGATGAGAGGAGAGCATCGATTTCATTTCCAAGTTTTTTGGCCTCCATGGTTTTTTTAGGGGAGATGAGCTTGCTAAAGGGTACCCCTACATAACGGTTTGATTTAAACAGAGTGATTTGCATTGCCCTTAATTTTTCAAACACTTTGCTCCCATTTTCATAGCTCATGCCAAAGCTTGCCCTGGCTATGATCTCTCCGGCCGTCGCCGTGATTTCTCTCTCCACGTCGATTTCATGGTTGCCGGAAATTATGAGGGCAGTCCACTTGTCTAGCATCCTTGTGGTGGACTCCACCATTAAGCTTGACATAGCCTATAGACAAGTCAAGAATATAAAATTTAGAATAAACATAATCTTTAGAGCTAACCAGTTGAACATGAAAAGAATCATTCCAAGGAGGAATTTTGGAGGTCAAAGTCTATAATCCAGCTAGAACCCAATCAAATAACAACGAGATAAAGATTTCCATTTAGGACTTTTATGACAAAGTGAAATTCTATCTATCCATTTACTCAATGAAGTTTATACGACCAGTACCCAAGAACATGAGAATGAAATGCCAAAGTTTTGGGTGGAATCTTTCGTCAGAATTCATGACAATCGAAACTATCTGATTTACACCGAGTAGTAATCAATAGGATTAATTAAAAGAGAGATGGTATAAATGGACCTTCAAGTTGGCTGGAGAGAATGCCGGAGTGATAACATGGCGGTGGTGAACCCATTCATCGCCTTCAGCCATGACCAAACCATTACCAAACATGGGTTCTCTATCATGTTTAAATACTCGAGGCTTTCCCCAGCTCTTGCCCATCACCCCTGAACTCATTTCTTTCAAGAAATCCGGGTCTGCTATGTACAAAAATGGCTCTGTACCTAACCAGTATATGAATACTTTCCCTACAAGGCATCAAATGTACACATTGTTAACTATTCTTTTTATATGCATATCACATATTAAATAAATAAACTCTAAAAAATAATATGTAAAGTTAAAAATGCTTCATTTATCATAAAATTAAAGGAGCTTTAATTCCTTGTATATAGCTGACACATACGGAAAAAACTTCAGAAGAAGAAGATCATGAACAGCAACAACAAGAAGAAGGTCATGAGTCTTACCATGAGACTTCTGCCATTGGGAAAAGTAGGGAAAAACTGAAGAATGAATATCATTAGAGATTTTCGAGAACCCAGAAGAAGAAAAGGTGGTAGCATTAATATTATTATTAGAAGAAGAAGCTGAAGCTGCTGCTTTCCTGCTAATCCTTTTGATTTCCTTATGATTTCCTAAAGGGAAATTTGGTGTTGGACCTCCAAACCCGTTTTTCCTTAGCTTCAGATGCGTCCTACTGGGCGAAATCCAGCAAGAAAACAGTATTCTCCCTATTACGTGAAGAAAACTACCAAGAAAGATGAAAACAAGCACTTGAAATAGCACTCCCATTTCTCTTATCTCTCACACATGCACAGATCAACAAGCAGCAATGTTTACAGTACGTATCTTCCAAGGCAGGAGATATATATGAACTGCACTCGTGCTGTTTGCTTTCGGAATATTGATAACAGAGATAGAGGAAGCAAAAGGGTATTTATAGATGGAGAGGGAAGCCTTCAAAAAATTAATTTCGGGGATTTGACTTGAGAAACTACATGCCCAAGTTACGTAGTTGAAGTTTGATCCCCCCCCCCCCCCCCCCCTTTTGTTTTTGTGTTGTTTCCAACCTGGCTTTCCATTGATTCGAGGCTGTAAAGTTTCTAGTCTTTCATTCCGAAGTATGAAATTAAGAAAATAGGGTGCGGAAACATCACTACTAATTCTATTCAAACGAATCCCCTCCCTGTAAATGCTTTCCACCTTTTTGATTTTTGACCATGGCTGCAGCGTGTACCAACTCTTGGACCGGGTAGCGACCGTGTGTGCGCCCTTGAAATTTTACACTTTAATAAGAAAAAACTAAATTTACTTTTGCTACTATCTTAATTTTAAAAACATACTTTTATATTGTTTGATGCATTGATTTCAAGAAACAAGTCAGTCCCTGTTATCTTGAAATTTGGACTCCAGAAACCAGATGTGTTTTATAATTAGGGAGAAAAGTAGACAAATTGATTAATCTCCTCGTTCTAATATAAATGTCATATCTTTGACTCGATTGAGAAAAATATATTTAATATTGATATATAATAAAAACAGTTCAAGAATACCTTTCCGACCAAAAAAGAATTCAAAAGTACTGTTTCTAACTTTTATTATGTATATTTATGCTTCGTATTTGGAGGTTTTATGTATTATAGTGTTGCACAAAATCCAGAGGGACAAGATTTAATTAAAATTATTCTATGAGGAGTTTATCCATTGTGGCTAATAAGGTTAAGTTGGGTTCTTACTGCATCTTTTCGAAAGTGAAAGTAAATGTTAATGCCAGATTCTTACAAGTGTCAACCTTTGATAACTTCAATTGATGAGCACAAGTCATATTATTCTAATTTTCTAAAATGTATAAAATTAGAAAAAGAAAACTTGTAACTTACAATCACTACCTCCCTCCAAAAACTAAGTTCAATCATGTTTGGGGGAAAAGTCTATTACCCATAAAATTGAAATCTAATACCAACTAAAAAAGGCTTGTATATGAACAAGGTTTGAAATATAAGGCTAATACTCATTCAAATATGGCTCGTCGAGTCAGGATCAATTTGTCCGGAAATCCAAGGCTAACAACCCCTCCAAAAACCAAGTTCAATCATGCTTGGGGGAAAAGTCTATTATCCATAAAATTGAAGTCTAATACCACCTAAAAAGGGCTTGGTTATGAACAAGGTTAGAAATATAAGATTAATACTCATTTAAATATATATCAAATGACGAGTTACGAGAAACCCTACGTGCGTCAAGAATAAAGAAATATTAAAGAAGGGGAGGGTTGCTTTAACTCTTACATGAAATTAATAATCTAGGAAATACACACACCTCCCTTCCCTCCCTATGAACCAAATTAAAATGAAAGAATATGACAAACAATAATAAGCAAACTAAAGGCTGCCTTTGTGATTAGTTTCTTTCGTTCTTCCATGGCAAGAATCTTGGCGTTTTGATCGTTCTTATTATTTTATTATTTCAGGTTCTTCCATGGGAGAAGGAGAGTTTGGAAAATATCATGGGGGTGTTTGGGAGAGCTTTTCGAAAGTGTTTTTGAAAAAAAATTAAAAAAAAATTATTTTAATATTTTTTGGTGTTTTAGATAATTTTGATGTGCTGATGTCAAAAATAATTTTTAAAAAATAAAAAAAAATATAATTTTGAAGCATTTCTAAATAAAAAACACTTTAAAAAATAACCATAATCACACTCCCACGTAGTCAAGTGTTTGCAACAGTACGCTTATGTTTTATGCATAAGATCATCCAAAGATTCTATTAATGCACGTGATGATGCACTCCTCAAACTATTCTCTATAACTTTTCTTTAGTTGAACTTATTTTCAACTTTTTATTTGAATTTCTCGCGGTACGACCTGCTGTCAAATATTGAAACAGGCACTTCAAAGTTATTTGTTTGAAACTTTGAATGACGTGCGATACTTGATGTGCAATACTTCAAACAACGTTTTTAACACCTTTAAATATCTTTCTTTTTTTAGTTTAAATTTACTTATTAAAAAAGATAAAAAGAAGCTACATGCATTTGATTATTTTTTTTAATATACATCTTCTATCACTGAGTGAAATTCAAAATTAAATATATTATCGTGTAATTACCCAAAAAAGGAAAGAACTCGAACATAATTGTGGATTTACATAATTGATAGAGTTTTTTATTATAAAAATGATAAGAAGGGATGTACATCATTTATAAAAATGATAAAAAATCCAAACAAGAAAAGTACCCATTCCCAAAAGTAATTTGGACAGTCATCTAACTTTTATCAAAATGTATATATATATATATATATATATATATATATATATATATATATATATATATATATATATATATATATATATTCAAAATGCACCTAACTTTTGTTAGGCTTAGTTCATCCATGGAAGGGAAGCTACCCGCACTCCATTGTTAGCTAGCGAAGAGGTTACCAATTTGCCCACTTCACTTTCATCAATGACCTTGCTCTTAATGGTCGATTCCACTCCATCATTCTCTCGTTGTGCTATGTGTCTTGAATCGTGAAATGATATACGATGGTCGACGCGACACATGTCGAGCAATCTGGCCGTACATGCCTGACTCCCATTTCTATGCTACGTTCTCATCATTGCACATCGTCACATGCACGAGTATCATGCGATTTCATTGGCGATGATGGGCCATGCACATGCACTATGAATGGGGGTACTGCTAATTTGCATCCCCATTCAACATGACATGTTACCCATGGAGCAAGGGGAAGAACGCTAGCTCAGATCATGGGACGGATGGGAGGAGAATACGACCGCTTGCATGGGCACCCTATCTTGATTCGAACAACATAACAAAACTATTGCCAAATCCCTCAGCTTGCCTGCCTACTTGTATGCAAAAAGATTTTACCATTTATCGTGTGATGCCGGCTCCTCTAGCCGCTTGCATTTACTAGCTTTGCTACCAACTAATGTCACGAACTCTATTTTTATTTCCTTACAAGTGAGCTAGTAGCATGTAAGCTTTGCAATAGTTTAATTTTTCTAATTTCAAGGTTAAAATTTAAAATTATTCCATTGCCACCATTTTATTTATATATTAAGATCAGCGCAATTCGAATCATCATGATTTTTCTCAATTAAAATCCAGGGTTTTGTTCTTTTCCATAGAAAAAAGAGAATCAAAACATGATTCTTACAAGAGCACCTGACTCTGCTCACTCACAAGGACTCGATTTTATGTGCAAACATCATATACCAGCGGATGTGGTCACCCTCGATCGAAGGGTCTGAAGAGACCCAAACTTGTGAAAGAGATGGAAACAATGGATTCAAAACAACAAAACACACGCTGGCTTGCCATGGAGTTTGCCTCCATGTTTCTGTAAAATTTGTCACAGATATGGTGATTGCTTGCATGTGATCAATGGTGACACGACATAGCAGCCACCAGGCCCAAATATATTCACCAGGGCCTATCATTTAGTATCATCATTTCCGAATATGGGCTCTACTGGCCCAACCCTTTTCTCATTATTTCTATTAAGAACTCAGCGATCATCTCTCTATACAGGGAAGCACTGGCTTGCTGCATGGAATACCCTTCTGCCATGGAAGTGGAGAGATTTATTCTACCAAAGAACGGAGTCGTTTTGGTTAACTTGCTTATCATTCGAAGGCTTGCTTATTATTTCAGTAATTTCGGCTTAAAAAAGAGCACAACACAAAAACCCCACGAGTGAAAGGGGATCAAATCGAAGTGAGGGAGTGACGTGGGGCATCGCCGTGGCAGTTTGGGCGTGGGGGTCTGCTTATATAGGATGTACCTTCAAATAGTTTCATGACCTTAACCTCGCACCTCGCCACGAGAGAGAAAAGATTGCATGCGTGTGAGGGTGTCAAATCATCATGAATTGCCCTCTTTATGATCAACCATGGAAATCAGACGAGATCTCTTGCCATCATCGATTGTAGATTGATAGAGAGGTGAAATTGTCTATCGTGGGGTAGCATTGATTAAAAAAAAAAGATGTATGCCTTCAAACGATTTTATTATTATTATGATGTCATGTTCAGAGATTTTACAAGACATAAATGGTCGAAGCCCTTAATTACTTTGTTCCTGTGATAGAATTAGAGGGTATTTCAGATGTGGGTTTGAAGTCTCTCATCAAAATGATCAAGGTTATATATATATATATATTCCTTGTAATAGGCATAAGTTTATGAAAGTTATCTTTTGGAAGTAGTGATCAGCGAAGATGAAACTTCTTTGTAGGGTTTCTTCCATGAGTATATATATGTATGATCAGTCGTGGTGACTTGGTGCTGAATAATCATGGATTCATTCAACTATTTAGTTCATCAGACATCAAGGACGACAAGGTTGAGGCCCACATTAACCTCTGCAAATGCAAGAAGAAGAAGAAAAAAAAAGAAGAAGCTCACCACCACCACCAAAACATAACCCTAGCTATGATTCCTGTATAACTTGTCTGCTAATTGACCCTGTGGAGATACCACCTATCATAACAGTGAACAAGTCACTAATTAATTGGAAGCAATCCAGCAGCGGGGCCAGCACTCGTGTGTGGCCATGGATATTTTCTTGGTTTTGCATTTATGGGCGAGACAAAGGTAGCAATAATAAAGATTGAAAGAAGAAAAAGGGATGGTGTCATTTTCTTGAATGGACTCGGTGTTTAGTTTCTTCCTGACAGCATTAGCTGTGTGATTGCAATTTTTATGGGGGTGATTGAGATTATGTTGCGTCGTGTTTTTTTTTTTTTTTTTTTTTTTTTAATATTTGCTTCTAAATTTGTTTATTTCATTTCTAATATCAGTATATCAAAATGATCATTTTTAACCACTAAAAATCATCAATTTAGATTTTTTTAAACAAAAAATATTTTGAAAAAAACATTTTTTTTTTTAAAAAAAACAGAAGTTATGACAAACACCCTCTACTTACCTTAAAGCCATGTAAGCCTCTCGCTATCTTGTCTACCATCTTTATTACTGGTATACCTTTTTGATTAAATTGAACAGTTTTATATTCAATTATCTCATTTTTTTTCAATTATTGAAGCAGATTAAATGTCCAAAGAATTATTACAGAATTTTTTTTATATATATGTGTGTGTGTGTGGTTAACCGTACACATAAATAAATAGCTCTAAGAAAATGAATTTATTTTCTTAAATAAATCAGTTCATTTTTATTAATTAATTATCTCCAGTATATATTATATTGGGAGGCAACAGTGTAAGATTTGGTTATCATTTTCATTAATTGGTATTGGATTAGACTAACTGCATGCCTAAGTGTATAAGAGGTGTAAATTAAATTGACTCATCTATATATAAAAGTGAAACAAAAAGTGCTGAATATTTTATTACCTGAAGATTGATATCTTCCACTATGAAGTAGTGAATTCATTTGTGATTATATTCTTACAGGTGTAACCCTAATTTCCATATATTTCATTTCTAGGTTAAAATGTGAAATTCAATAAACAAAAACATTGGATGGAGATATTTTAGTAATTTAACAAAGCAAGAGTCATATTTCATGAGACCTAACCTCCTATTACACCACTAGTGTGAGGTAGCAGAAAAGGACAATATCTCTTATCCCTTTCTATAAAATAAGAAATAGCCCAACCCTAGTTTTTGTATTTCCATGCGCTGCACCAAGAGCTATGTACATTGAAGTCCCGCAACAAAAATCGAAGCTTTTCAATTGTTATGAAATTTTCTTAGTGCAGTTGGAGGGTTCCAAAGGGATCGCATTGATCTAATGACTTTTGATGTCTAAATGATGTTCATCTTTAGTCTTTTCATTGGATCATGCGATCCCTTGGGAATTTTCCAGCATTTAGCTCTAAATCTTCACCACCCTTTCAAGGTAAGCTTACACAAGATCTTATATGGACATGTTTTTCTTCTGAATTGCGAGAGTTTTTAGTATTACACTGCGTTATAGCACTACTCCTGTGGCTTTGTTTTTCTTTATCTAAACATGTTTGAGACCTGTGTCAATTCTTCATCATTATTTCTGCAAAATTCAGGTAGCTGGTCCACTTCAAAGTAGGTGATCTTTTCTGTGGAAGTAATATATGCTGCTGGACCCTTCAAGAGAAAATAGTAATTAACACTGTAGAATATCCATGCCTTGTTTGTTGACTGTTAACTGTGTTTGTCTATGATCTCGATCTTCCTCCCTGCTGAACTCCACAGCTAGCAGTCCTCTACTTATCCATGATCGTAGCTATGATCACTTGTCGCATCCCTTGATGAAATAAAAGATGGGGTTATGATATCTCTATGATCATTATTGTTTAACCATTATGTACAGCACTAACTGGGATAGATAAATTAGTGAGATTAACCAGTAGAATATCACAGTGATTAGCAGGAGGTTCAGTATTTGATTTTCCCTCCTCGTGCTTAATTTTCTCACCCTCCATGTTCGATTTCCTGAAACAAATTTAATACAGTCTGAAGTGAATTTTTTAAATCCAGCTTTCCTAATTAAGGGATTCCAGAATTCAATTAGTAATTAATATAAAATAATTTAAATCCCCTAGTGGGCTCAGCATTAACTTACTGATTGCAGTGATGATTTTGGTACGGACTTTTTGTGCTCATTCTCTGCAAGGAAAATATTGGATCGAGATTTTCTTGCATCCCATTAGACAAGAGCCAAGCATGAATGTCCTCGTAGACAAACAAAGGCCTACTGTGTCCTAGATTCATGTCGGATTCTCACTTCCTTGATTGATTTGTTGCTGGTCCTGTCTTATCTGATACTTGCACGAGCAAGCATTGCAAGTGGAAACCAGCAAACGCAATGCTTGAATGACTCAAAAGGAATAATTAATCTGCAGTAATTATAGAATTTAGCTTCTTTCAAGCCGTACCAGGGAATCAAACTATCTTTGCTTCATCTTTTACAGAATATATACATGATGTAAATGTCTGTGTCTTTGACTGTTGAAGTTTTTTTCTCCAGAATATGTTCTCGGAGAAAGCTTTGGCCGCCGTCAATCACTTGATTCAGTTTCTGTGCAAGCAAAGGATCAGTTTGCTTCCCTTCTTCCAGTCAGTCTAATAGTATTTCACACACCAGAAATTAAGGTCCTCGCTTTCAATATTAATAGCAAGAAAGATTGGAACCTACCTGCGTTTTATAATCTATTTCTCAAGGGCAATTATGGGTGTCAACTGTTAACTTCTCCATTTTAAGTTCGTATATTTGACAGAAATGTTATTTTCTAGGTTTAATGAATCCTTTCCTTCTGTTTATGTTTCTTTGTCTAACTGTACTTGTGACTCTTCCAGTGATTTTCGATTCTTACTCTTGAGTGCTCAAACTATTTTCATATATACCTATATCCACCGTGATAGATAGATAGAGATTTGAAAAATTTGTTTTCTGCTCAGGATATGTTCACAACTAGCTTCACCTTCATGAGGTAATTTAGCTTCTGAGTGATCCAAGCTAGGATCTTGCTTAAATATGATGATCATGTTTATGATATAACAACAAACCATGATGCACGTAAAGCCTAAGATTTTTGTTTATCATTGAACATGATTCAATTTTAGAAGAGTTAAATTTAAATAGGTGAAGCTTGAGATTTCACATCTCATATTCTTTTTTTTTAGTAAAATGGTTGTCTATGCCAGTTTGTACGCATCTCAATTAATCTCACAAGTTCTGAAGTTAACAACCATATAAATCTTCAGTGACCATCATATTAGCAACCGCAGGGATAACAAACTCATCAGTCCTAGATTCTTATCATTGGGCATCTAATACACTTGTTATACAAGGTGGTAGTATGAAATTAATGATTAGTTGAGTGTGAGTTTTACTTACAAATGTTGGCTGAGCTGAGGGAGTTTATTGATATATTTACTTTTTTTTTTTTTATCATGGAAAGATATTCATATCATAATTTAAGTGATGATACTGAAGTGATATTCCACAATACTAATTATTAGAAAATAATATTAAATTACTCTTATAATTTTATTTTATAATTTTATTATTTACATTGAATTAGTTCTTGATATGATAGAAGAGTTTTCATTATCAAAATAAAATTATTAATCATTCTAGTTTGAATTGGTTCCTTATTAATTCTCACTGACTCGAAGATTTGGAACACTTCTTTAGATACCATTTATTTACTCTTCCTTCATTAAGTAGTTTCTGTGAATTTAAAAACAAATTTGTTCCAGTAAAATGATGTCGGTCCAACCAAAAATGTATAGCTAGCAGGATCAATTTTAAATTATTTTCATAAGATAGACTTGGTATATAATCTAGGAACGAGTGGGGGTAGAAGAAAAGAGTGGCCATGGAAATGTTGTTCTTTTTCATGTAGTAGGAGTACCCAACTGGGCCAAAGTTTTTAATATGAGCTGTGTATGAAAGCACTAGCATGGGCTCCAACATTTCCAGCTTTCAACAAGAACTCGATTTAACAGCTACAAATCCAACTTTTCTATTTTGAATTGATTATAAATTAGCCCCTTTAGCATAGCAATAATAATTAATTAATTATTATGCTTTTGAAACTGTATATTTAATATTTATATTTAAAAACATTTTTGTAACTTAATTTTTCTCATCCATTTCGTGTTTTCTTTTAATTTAAGTCGATTTTTTTGTATTTTACAAAGATAAAAAAAGTTATATGGGATGATTGAGTTGATAAAAAAAGTCTTTTCTTTTAAATAATATGTTATTAAATTAATCATGGTAATGGGAGTTAAACAACTATTTAATTATTTTTGTTATCATACAAATTAGTTAATTTTGAAGTGCTCCTACTCTAATGCCCGCTAAAAGAAGAGAGAAATAGTAGATAAAAGCTTGATTAGTAGCGATTAAAAAAATGAAAAATTAATTAACCCAAAAACAAATTATAATTTTTTTTTTAGATTGGGTGGATTTAATTGAGACTTAAATTACCTTAATTAGAGAAAAACCTTTTCCGATAAAAAAAAGAAAAAAAACTCTCACTCATGGTCTCTCAATCTTTCTTGTTGCCTCCTTCATTCCAATCTCTATCTCGTCTTCTATTTTCATAGCATCGGTATTTGATAATTATTGTGTTTTTTTATGAGTTAATCTGTTTGAAAATGTGGTTGATATTATTTTTTAAAGAGTTTTTTTGCTTTAAAATATATTAAAATGATATATTTTTTAAATTATTTTTGATATCACCATATTACAATGATTTTAAAATATCAAGAAATCTTAATTTAAAAAAAATCAAATATTTTCAAAAATATTTTTGGAACGTAATATCAAACAGTTACCCAGTTCTAAATAATCACCATGTGATTGTTATTTTTTAGTGACAATTTGAGTCTAAAAAATGATTAATTTGAGCTTTATTACATCAAAGAGAAGACAAGAGGCATCTCTTTTTTTTTTCTTTCTTTCTTTCTGTCTTTGCCTTCAGAAGTACATCGCTGATTCTTCAAAAACCATCAAGAAGAGAGGAATGAATTCAAAGTAGTTGAAGAAACTTTGTCATGGTAAAGCAGGAGATTTCTAGAACGAGAAAGTTCAACCATGTATATTATTATTGGAGGACCCGACAAGCCTTCAATCAACTATTAAAGCAAGGCAAAGAAAACTTCCCATGCTATTATTTCATTCACATGATTCAACCCATCTTATCTAACTAACTCATGACTTGTGTTTTCTCTCGGAAAAATCCCTTTGAACTTCAGAAGATTTAAAACATCAAAACGTTGTCGTAAGCTAGCTAGCTAGCTAGCTAGCTAGGGCGCAGGAGAAAAAGAAAATAAAGAAAAGTGAAATGGGTGCATCTCTCTTACCGAGAAGTTACGTTGAACCACATCATTTCCGAAAGCATAGGCCACCCCGAAAAGAAAAGTATGAAATAAGAACAGTGTTCGATTAAATTAAGAATATAAACCTAAGATTTTCTCCCTAATCATGGGAGCTGCCTACCCTATGTTCCATAACAAACAATAAGCTGGTCGACACTCGGCCAATAACTAACTCTCCGTGATTGACGGATCAGAAAAGTCAATGTCTTTTTTTCTCTCACCAAATTGTTCTCTTTCACATTGCTATTACTTTTCCCTTCGCCCAACATAGCAATTAATTTTCTACCCAAATATATATATATATATATATATATATATATATATATATATATATATTTGTTTGTTTTTAGATAATAAAAGATATTTTTGAAATACTTTATGTAACAG
Organism: Salix purpurea; assembly: GCA_027405865.1. Lineage (NCBI taxonomy): Eukaryota > Viridiplantae > Streptophyta > Magnoliopsida > Malpighiales > Salicaceae > Salix > Salix purpurea. The sequence continues at coordinate 5,552,812 of JAOWLH010000036.1, read as the reverse complement.
TTAGTTTTAAAACTTCATCCATTTAAGTTAGAAGTATTGATTTTTTTTTAAATAAAAGTTAAAAGGATATACTTTTAACTAAATATTTTTTTTTTAAAGGTAAACAACTTATTGATTGTTTTTAGTTTTGATTGATTCAGACTCTCATCAAATATAATTACTGTCAAGGAACCATTTCATCTTAAAAGTTAAGGTGTTATGTGAGGTTCTGAGTTATGATTTGTATTATTCTCCAATACATCCTTTCAAGAAAAACATTTTAAACTTGAAATTTGTACAAATTAATATTGTTTTGTACTTAATTTTTATCAAATAGAATAAAAATAATAGAGTTTAAACTCGTGGCCAATTAATATACTAGACTCTGATATCATATTATATTACCATCTCATCTAGAAACTTAAATTTTTAGAGGAAATTATTCTTTACTAATTAGAAGTTAAAACCTCTAGTAAAATAGTTAGATTTTAAGCATGTTTTTAAATACTTCACTACAATTTATTATTATTATTATTATTATTATAATAAAAACCGGCCACAATGTGAAGAGTCAATTAAATTGCACTAGGTATTGAATCCACGAGAAAGGCTTGTATTATTTTTCTCCTCCTTTTTCGTTTTTCTTCGTTTAACTAAAACGTAGATTTTATTGACGAGGTTGAATCCCAATCGAAGAGAATCAGCTCCACGTGTATTAATTTGTCACAATCATACTTTTAAATTTAATTAATGGTTAAAAGATACAAGTATAACATAATAATTAACTCAAAATTAAGATGGATAAACAATCCTATATAGTCTTAATTACTCACAAATTAGCTCGAATCTCTTGAGTATTTTTCTGGAAAACACAAATTTCACATAAAATTGTGGTTGCAGATGTCATTATACGACTACGTACGTACCAATTTGAGCCCAACTTCTCATTTTGGGTGTGGAAAACAAGAACGTGCTCATTTAATTTTGCTGTCTAAAATCGTGCAGACAAATGGACCCGCAGTGAGTCAACTCATCGCGAGGGACCTCCATTCAAAGAAGAGAAAAACTTGTTCTCAGGTCCTCGAAAACTGAACAGACGAGAAGTAATTAATTAGCCCGCGTGATTCATCATCAGCCACCTCCATTCTTCGTCGTGCCTTGTCGAGAAAGTTCGCAACTCCACTTGCTATGAAGGTTCTAACCCTCTTCAATGCATCATCTCATCAACCCTCTTTCCATTCTGAAAACATCAACTTGCGAGTCATGAAGAATGTGCATTCATTCGTTTACGTTGACCATGGGGTCTGCACGTAATTCAGAGAATCATTTCGTCTTCCTTTTTTCATGATAAATAAAAACATATATACAATGTACAGAAATATATTTAATTACAGGGATGCAGGTTTTATATATCTTGCACCCGCCATTGATTTCGGCCGTCTTTGACTGGTAAATACAATTTCTTTCCGGAGCAGTGAAATTTGTGACCTCTGCGCCACGAAACCCCATTATTGTGGGGTCAACACCCATGACCAAAATCTTAACCTTGACAGTGTTACAGTAAAGTTCTTGTCACTGCGCTTTTTCAATAATCTACAGCGCCATTGAAGTTGAACAAGTATAAATACCCCCGCTCCCAGCTATTTATTCCCACCAACTTATTCCTCCTCGGACAAATACAAAAGTTGGTGCCTACCTTTTGAAGCCTAACAAATTTTGGGCTCCAACTCTCTGTTCTTAATAAAAACTGTGGTTAATTATGGCTCCCAGCCTCAACATTCTGTCAGTCATGGCTATTGCCCTTGTTATCTGTGTGCAAGGAACTCTAGGTATGCAGAGTTTCGTTCTATCTTTCTTTTGAATTTTCTTTAACAGATTAATTACTCGATCATCATATCGTATTATTATTGTTGCAGGAGAAATAGCATGTGAAAATCTTGACCAAGACACATGTGCCTACGCAATCTCATCGGCCGGCAAGCGTTGCGTGCTCGAGAAACGGGTGAAAAGAACCGGGGAAGAAGCCTACACTTGTCGCACATCCGAAATTGAGGCTGATAGATTAAGAAACTGGATTGAGACAGACGAGTGCATCAAAGCATGTGGACTTGACAGGAAATCACTTGGAATCTCGACAGATTCTCTCCTCGAGTCTAGCTTTGCGCAACAACTTTGCTCTCCTCTGTGCTACGATAGCTGCCCTAACGTCGTCGATCTTTACTTCAACCTTGCTGCTGCCGAAGGTAAATAAAAAACATGTCCATCGATCATTCAGTACAGGAACACAAGTACTGATCATGTGCATGCAACTTACTTTTCTTTTGTCTGTTCTGGCAGGTGTGTTTCTCCCCAAATTATGCGAGGCGCAAGAAGGAAGTGCAAGAAGAGGGTTGATGGCTGATATCAAAAGTTCTGGTTTTGTTGCACCGGGACAACTTCATCCGGTGAAGTACACAGTTGCCCCAGCACCAATCAAACCAGTGAAATACACAGTTGCCCCAGCACCAGTTGAACCACTAAAGTACACGGTTGCCCCAGCACCAGTTGAACCACTAAAGTACACAGCTGCCCCAGCAATGTCACCTTATTAAATAAACCTTTTGAAAGGGAATTAAGGCAAAGGAATCAAAAGTTAATATATATACATGTATGTGTGTGGCAATAGATACTAGCTAGGCAGCAAACAAATACAATAAGGGAGGGCGCCAATTCAGTAGCCGGCCGGCCTGAGTAATCCACCATTACTAGTGTGCGCTGTGCCAGTTATTTGAATCACTAAGGTGTTGCCCAGATGTTATTATAGGTAGATTTGGGTGTGTTAATTTTGGTGTATTGTTTTTATTATATGATTGAATAATATTATTTGTCGTAATTAATTTCCCTATGAGCAAGGCCTGCTGATGAATATCGAATCGAATAAATTAAACCTGTTGTGATTGTAAATCCATTTTTCTATCGAATTCTATATATATATATATATATATATATATATATATATATATATATATATATATATATATATATATATATATGATATTGGTTGTATGCAAATCAAACCTCTTCTCTTGGACATGAGGACTGAAGAATAATCAAAGGGGTCTGAGTTGAACAGGAATAAGAACAGGTAAATGAAACTAAAACTAGCGGGAAAAGACTAATTAAGAAAGATAGTCTCTAACATGCAGAATTTAAATGGTTCAAGCTGACTTTGTGCTTCTAATTAAATTGAAATGTCTTGACTACAAATTAAATATATATATAAGAAGTCAAACAAAATGAAATTAAAATACATTTTTTTAATTGAAAGCAAACATTTTTTGACCCTTAAACCGGGCTCAAAACCCTCAATTAACAATTTTTTTAATTTTTTTTAAGAAGAAAATATTCTAAATTGAAGGGGGTTATAACTCAACCGACTCCCTCAGTCCAAGGCTTGTTGACTATAATATTGACAGTATTGTTCTGCGCTGACCAGTTGGGGTCACCAAAGTTGGGCTTGTAGCTGTTGCTGTTCAATGATCTTTCCGACTGTTTTGAAAGTCATGCCCAATTTCATTTTTTTTTCTGTATGGGCTTGATCGCTTAAGCCTTCGTTTGTGTCCCCAGGAAAGCTTATCTAGAATACTTTGAGCATTGCATGAAGAAAAGGTACCGTGGATTATGTTTTTTTAGGGGGGTTTAAATGGAAAATAATTGTAGTATTTTGGATGTATCCACGACACAAAAATTATTGAGTTTGATAACTTTCTAGACTCATGTTGATCTAGGCTATGCAAGTAGTTAAACCCAAGTATATTGAGTTTAATAACTTGTAGGATCTATATTTATTTGTATTGAGTTTTTTTTTTTAATACGGAAAAACTTTCATCTCTCAAAAAATATATTTTATAGACTCAAATGATCGAGTAAAATTCAATAATGAATCAGTGCTGATTTTGTGAGGAGAAGTGGACCTTCCGGATAACTTATTTGTTGTTGACAATGCTATTATTATTATTATTATTATTATTACGAAAGTGGTTTCTTTCTTTTTTATAATTCAGGGGGAACAACGTTTGCCAATTGCTTTTTTTGTAATGAACATATGGCTAGCTAGAGATTGTTCTGATAAGGGTTTGAGAGGTTCTGCAGCCACTGGCAGAGAAGGTAAGCATAACACATGCCAGCTTCTAACATGTTGTTTTAGAGCCCGTTTGGCTCAACGTTGCAACCGGTGTTTTGCTGAAATTTGAATTTTTATTTTATTTTAAATGAATATGTTTTGGTGTTTTTAGATCATTTTGATGTCCTAATGTCAAAAATAATTTAAAAAAATAAAAAAAAATATCATTTTGATGTATTTCGGTACGAAAAGCACTTTGAAAAGCTACCGCAACCGTACTCCCAAACAGACCCTTAAGCTGTGGAGTATTTGGATGGTGTATAAAACAGTATGAATGCAGTTGTACGTAGCTAGAACTCTCGACCATGATGACAAAATTAAGAGGGAAAATAGGTTGTCCTGGATCATATATGTATTTTTTGATAATGAATCTTGTCGACTTACATATTCTTTAAAGACCACAATTGTTCTTTCTTTTCGATATACTTTACTTGCCCCATTATTTATCTCGTAATTTCAGTGACTGGAAGGAAAGTAAGGCCTCCCTCCCGGGCATGCAGTTGACTAAGTTTGCAAGTGGAGATTAGATCGATGATGATTTTATGACAGGAAACATGTATAGCATTCCAGAAGACAACTCATCTCGGCCCTTCTGATTCAAAAGATAATGTTCATAAAAAAAGAAATGAAAGTTCCAAAGTAGTGAGCTTTGTAGGGTAGAAAAACTGTCTTGAGATGAAACGAGGAAGCTTGACGTGTAAAATTTATCAACTAAATCAATCCCAATAAAAAACTTTAAAATGATCATTGAACCCTTATAAGAGAGCACGCTCTTCTTTTTTTTTTTTTTTGCCAGCAAGTTGATACGTGATGAGGGGTTGAGAAGACAGGCATAACGTGGCAACGTTATTCTGTTTAGATAGAGCTTACTATTTTTGCCGTCTTTGATACATGAAACCATCGTTGTGGACATGATGAGCCTACAAATGTTAGACAATTCTCAGCCCATGTTTTGTCCCTTAAATTTCTCAGTTTCCCCGTGTTTGTCTGAGACCTCATTGTATACCCCAGATTAAGGATCCCCTACCTTCTTCTCCTCTCCTCCTCCACACGCCCATCTTTTCATTCCCTTTTCCTTTCTCTTCTTCCGATCGAGTCCTCACAAGGTTTTTGCTCTCATTGGAAGTCAGCATGGTATGCTCCTTATCTCCTACTTTTTCTTATGATATTCTGATTGTTATGATATGATGACTAAGAGAATGAAAAGCATGTGTGATTACTCGTCTAAATTCTACATTGCTTTCATTAATCTATATGGAAACCTAGCATGATGCGATGTTGGATCAAATATGCGGATATTAAGCAGGAATTGTTGTTTCATCAGATTTTTATTCGAGGGCATTTCTAGTTCTTGTATCATTTCTGTTCATTCATTGAATTCGGCAGCTCAAATGATTCATGCCATCTAATTTCAATCCACCATGTTTATCAATTTAATTGGTTCTAACCCTTAAGAGCTACTCTTGTAAATATTCATGTTCTTTGATGATCAAATAATTGAAATCTTGATCAAATTAAAAGGTTCAAACCCTTGCCATGCAATTACTGAAACTAGTTTTAATCTTACAGCTAAATGAGAATTGAGAATTTTTTTTGAAACCAACGAAAACTTAAGAGGCCAGGATGGTCCATATATTTTCTTGGAAATTCTGTGATTCATATTCTTCTCTTTATATTTTCCAACGAAACATTTGGATTAATTAGGCGAACGCGGCGTCTGGAATGGCTGTTGATGATGAATGCAAGCTCAAGTTCTTGGAACTAAAGGCAAAGAGGAACTACCGATTCATCATTTTCAAGATCGAGTCCCAGCAAGTGGTGATAGAGAAACTTGGAAGCCCTGAAGAAACTTACGAGGAATTCGCGGCTTCCCTCCCTGCTGACGAGTGTCGCTATGCTGTCTTTGACTATGATTTCATTACCAGTGATAATTGCCAGAAAAGTAAAATCTTCTTCATTGCATGGTAATTGCATAGTTTCTCAGACTGCTTCACATTTTCTTTCTTATATTTCCCCTGTCTCGAACCAAAAATCTACAGCAAACTATGCATGATGCTCTGGCAAATGCTTCCCTGTTTGATGGGGTCACTGTTTTTTAGCCAGACATGGTGAAACGCTAGCTAGAAACAGAATTACTAGATTGTTTTGCCATTGCAGGTCACCTGATACATCGAGGGTCAGAAGTAAGATGGTCTATGCAAGCTCCAAAGACAGATTCAAGAGAGAACTAGATGGTATTCAGGTGGAGTTGCAAGCAACAGATCCTAGCGAAATGAGCTTCGACATTATCAAGTCTCGAGCTCTTTAGACGTTGTTGTTTCATTTCCTTCAACTGCCAGCCTTTCTCGACGAATTTCATCTCGCCGTTGTTGTTTATTTATTTACCTTTCCATGTTTATTCTTCTAATTAATCCTAATTTCTGCTGTATGGATGTATTTTAACCTTGTTTGGTATGATATTATGCATTATTTTTTCATGTTCAATACTTGTAGAGATACGTTTTGATCTGCAGCATTTATAACAAGGATATGATACAGTAGACTAAGTACTGCTACTGTCAAGAAATGAAGAAAAAGAAACTAATCCACAGCATAGCACTTCAAGGAAACAGATAATATCCAGCAGAACTTCCGTAGAACATCCTCGAACTCGTACCTCGTGCAATCCAAAAACTGATGATTCAAATCGAGAAGTAAGAACCTGTCTAAAAGCTAACCACAAATCCAAGTGCCATGCTCACATAAAACCCACACACTTCATCGTGCCCATGTTCAAACACTTCATCAGCTCTACTGAGTATGAACTCACCTGCAAGTTTTCAGCAGCAGCGGCTATGCTGCACATAAACAACTGATTGTGTAGAGATGAGAAATTTATAGAGGATACTAGAAGAAGATGATTCAGGAGACATCCTGATAAGGCAATGCTGATAAAGAAGGGAGTGTGCTTGTCCTCATAAAGAACACAGTGAATTTCTCATTACCATGTACTGCCTTTTAGTGCTCTTTGCTTTCTTCTTTGCTCATGCTGCAGTTTCTGGCAAACAATTTTTTGTTATTTTTGTACCAAACTCGGATGTTGAAAGAAATTAAATTTAAACATTTCAATATTTATTCTAATATCAAATATTTTTTTTATTTTTTAATAAAATACTTATTTTGTTATATTCGTCTTTGACAGTAAATGTAACCCACTCTTAATTATTATTAATTACTTTTTAAATACTATTAATTTCTTTTATTCAGATTTCACTAGCAATGCTGTAATTGGAGTTTAAATGTGAATTTGGATTTATTATATCATTATTTTGAATAGTGAAAAGTTATTGATGTTATATTTTCTAATTACAACATCATAAACTATACTATTTATCTATTTATTTTCTCTATATATATGCTCTCTTTTTTTTTAAAAAAAAATAGTGTTTTTTAAGCTTAAAAAAAAAGAAAAAAAGAGTTCGAATTGAGATTTTCTTCCTACTTCTCGACCTTGTGGGCTTCTAGATACAATAGCGGTGGGCATTTTAGCCATGTAGATGGAGGACACAGTATTTCGTTTCAACTTCTTGAAAGAAGAGAAACCTGACTCTCTCTCTCTCTCTCTCTCTGTGTATGTATGTATGTATGTGTATATATATATATATATATATATATATATGGATGGCCGACAGGATGACGGTTTCAAGGTCTCCGTCCCGCATAAGCCATGATGAAAATTGCTAGTTGAATACCATGGATTGTAATAATAGCCTTTTGGTTTTTATTTTATTTTATTTTTTATTTGGAGGTGTAAGCAGGGTTATTGATCCTGTCCCGGGTACCGTTCCGGTTTTGTGTTTGGAACGGAACGTTCCGGTTTCGGTATCGTTCCGGGTACCGTTCCGGTTTTGTACTGTTCATTTTTATTTAATTATATATATGAAAAAAATAAAATATTAATTTAACAAGTATAATTTAAATTCAAGATAAATGAAATTTAAATTATACAATACAAACATAATCTCAAAATTAGAAACATCTTTGAAATTCCAAAATATTATGAAAGTAAAATGTTCTAAAATAAAAGAAAAATACATCAAACATCTTCTACATCATTAATATAAAAATAAAGATCTTGATCTTGCGGTGAAATATAAAGAAAATCATCAACTAGACATTCCAATAAATGATCATTTCCACCCAGCTCATTCTCGTCGTTAAAATCTCTCGCCATTTTTTTCTGACTTAATAAAATTTGTTTTTTTTTTTATTTTCTGGAAAAGAAAACACTGAAGTGGGCCCCGGAACTCGGCAGATCAACGGTCAAAGATACAACCATTCTCGAAAGCCAAAGCACACGCTCGCTCCTGTTATAATATAGTTCATTTAAAACGAAATGGGATGGACGGCTGATGTCTTCTTTTCTCAATAAAGAAAACTGAGCAACGACACGCGGAATAAAAAACGATCATAGTCAAAAAGGCAAAGGATTGGAGGAATGGACGGCTGTGAGACTCCTTAATCCTCATCGTCTTCAACTCCATCTCCGACATCAAGGCACTAATCCGTTACGAGGACTGCGTCATCTCAGTCACCGAATCCCTCTCTCTCAAAGTCGACCGCGTCATCTCACCCGAGTCGCTCTTCACTTTCTTCAAATCTCTTCTCAAATCCATCCACGATCTCTTCAATCCCGACACCAAACCCACAGCCCGAAACCAAACCCAGAACTCCCTGGCCCGAATCCTCTCCCAGTTCCACCGGATCCGTGACCTCCAAATCGAGCTGCCTACCTCTTCCTACACTCATGCCGAACAACGCTTGATTTTGATTTTTTATTTTTACTAATATATAATTTATGGGTTGAGAGGTTGAGTTCTTCTTTTCTTTTCTGTTTGATTTTTTTTTTATTTTGATACCGGAACGGAACGCCCGGTACGGAACCGGGGCGTTCCGGCCGGGATTCTACCCGGGACAAAAACGTCGCCGTTTTGTCCCGGATTTGGCATTGGGACGGGCCGTTCCGGCCGTTCCGGCCGGAACGGGACGGGATCAATAACCCTGGGTGTAAGTGTTTATGCTTTAGCCAAAATATATTTTTGTTATTATAGTCACGATTATTTTCCTATTCTAGTGGACGATAAATCCCTTTTTTTCTCAGCTCTTCACCACCACTGATTAACCTTTGTATATATGTATCGAATTGTAAAAATAAAATAAAAAAAACGGTAATTCATCAATGTTCAAACCCTAGTTAAGGGAGGAACGATCAGCATAAGACTTTTAATTTCATTCCCATGTATCAAATACTTCTCAATCAATGAGATTCTTCCATATAAAATCACCATGACTTTTCAATAGGAAAAATCAGATTTTAACGCTTGGAAGGTCGTGGATCTGAGTTTCATATACTTCTAAGAGCTTATAGTTTTTCTTTTTATTAATCTAGCAAAACTCCCATAAAATCTGAAAAGATAGATTTAAATACCATAAACATCCAAAATATCTAGGAAATAACAAGTAAAAAATTAAAATCCGAGTATAATTTGGTAAATCCATGTGATTCATAAGCATGACATACAAGTACAAGCTCAATACTAGTTATATTTTATTGGAAACTCGCCTGTAATATTTGAAGCTAATTCAACGATCAAATCAAAAGCTATAATTATTTTGAGTTAGACTACACGTTTGGACAACTTCTTAATCTATAAAATCAAAAGCTAGTTGTTTATATGAGTTTTTTTTTTTTTTAAAGGAATCATTTTATTGGATAAAGTAATTCAAAAGTAAAAAATGTTCATAAAAGGACTCGATTAAGAAATATATTAAATATTTCAGTGTCAGGATAGAAAAATGTTTTTAGTTTGGAGATCCCATTGTAAATGAATTAATGGGTTGGCTGGGGATGACATAACATGATCTAAGCCCACTCTACAAATTAAAATAATAATAGAGAATATATATATATATATATATATATATATATATATATATATATATATATATATATATATATATATATATATATATAAGAAAGATGATGACAAATTCAATCAATCAAGTGGCTCAAACTTGTCCATCAAGCCAACTTTATATTTTTGTCAAAAAGTGTCATGGATCTACACTATATATCTGCATGTAGTCACCCACCACCTTCACCTGTAGAGTATAAACAAATAGTAGCGCCACATTTCACATTTTCAAACCCTTCATATACAAAGCACCCCACCATTTTTTAAAGTATTCAGACTTCTCTAATCCAATATTTTTCTCTTCTTCAATCCTCTCTTCTAATGGCTCAGGTACCCTTCTTTATTTCCATCTCAAATAGATGATAGTATTGTCCTTGTATATTTTTCATCAGCTCCTGTTAATCTCTTAATCTGCAGCAGAAGGTGGTGCTGAAGGTATTGACCATGACTGATGATAAGACAAAGCAGAAAGCAATAGAAGCTGCTGCTGATATTTATGGTACTTCCTTTTTCTGTATTTTTATGTGTTGGAGCTGGCGAGGCAAATTAAAGCAGAGCTTAACATGGTTTTTTGAACACAAACAGGAGTTGATTCCATAGCAGCAGATCTAAAAGATCAGAAGCTAACCGTGATAGGTCAGATGGATACTGTAGCGGTGGTGAAAAGGCTGAAGAAAGTAGCGAAGGTGGACATAATCTCAGTTGGACCTGCAAAAGAAGAGAAGAAAGAGGAAAAGAAAGAAGTGAAAAAGGAAGAGAAGAAAGAGGAGAAGAAGGAGGAGAAGAAGGAAGAGAAGAAGGAGGATAAAAAGTAATTAATTAAATCAAGAATATTTCACTCCTCGTTTTGTTTTCTCTGTTTTTTCCAATTAATTTTGTAAGCTTAATTATTACAACCTAAATCATAGTGTAATAAGAGAAGTTAAGAATTCTGAAATGGTATAAACTTTCTTCATCTCTTCTGATCCGAAACGACAAAAAAATACTAAAGAAAAACAAGGTAGAAGCCAAGCAGAAAGGTTTTTTTTTTGTCTCTTTGTATTTTTCCTATTGTTTTAGCTGCTTTTTTATGCTAATCCGAATCAATCTTTGTTTTTTCTTCGATAATAGCAGTGTTGATTAATCAGTTGGTGTGATTTGGGCATCATCTAACTGTAATTTATGCAAATGGGTTATGGATGTAAGTGAGGAAAATGGCAGTCTTGTCCAACTGATGACAGTGTTTTGTCTAACGATGGAATTTCCTCTTCCTGTTAGTTATAGGGTCACTGCCCATCAAAAATGAAAGCACACCTTCTTCTTCTGCCATGCATGCGCCATAAGATACCTCCAGCAGGAAAATAAAAGAAAAGTAACGAAAGGACAAGCAAAATGCGCAACTTTTTCAAAGGTCATAAAAACAGGCAAAGAATTCATCCTTCTTCTTCCATAGATTGCGAGGGAGACGCATCATGCTTGAGAGTGACATAAATCAGGTCACCTCACCATGTATAATTAGTAAATGGTTCCTCTCTCTCTCTCTCTCTCTATATATATATATATATATATATATATGCGTGTGTATTTATATATGTGAATGCGCCTTTTGTAGTTATATGTACGTGGACATGGAAATTAGAAAAGCATTAGCAGACATTTGATTATATGTGAAGCACTTGCTGGATTCATGAATCAGAAAATACCAGACGAAAAACAGAAACTTGAGGCACCAAATGGGAGTCTTTTCGTTACAAATGAAGGAGAATTGAACAGTTTTTGTCTTGCTAGGCTCAAATATATATATATATATATATATAATGGGGTGGTGACGTCACTGCGCATGCTTGTTGACTAGAAACAAAGCCTCGTCCATCAGAATTATTAAATTGACAGCAGATAGGCAAGTACAGGTGAGTTGCCTTGTAAAAGTTTTGTTAGATGATAATCAGTATAGAATATGTATTTCTTGTAAGAGTCCGGTATTACCTGATAGTTCACCCCCTGCTATATAGATTGATCAATGGTTCACAGTAAGGATATCGGATTTCGAAAATATAGATTGAGTGACAAAGAACTTTTTATCACCAGCTCCTGGTAGACATGAACTAATCATGCTGTCCATGTACGAAGAATAACATATAACACAAGCAAACAAACATCATAGTCTGCTGTCTGAATACCAGATAGTATTCGAATCCAATGCAATCAACAATAGTATCATGATCTAATATTCGAAATTTGGTTGTGGTCAAAACTCTAAACAACGACCTGAAATTTCAACAAAAAACAAATCGCCGTTGCCGGGGATCGAACCCGGGTCACCCGCGTGACAGGCGGGAATACTTACCACTATACTACAACGACATTGCTGGCACGATTCAAACACTTAATGTATTTATAGTATAATTATATACTCGCCCCTCTTTTATATGCCTTGCTGCTTCCGTTTTTGGTTTTGGGCTCAAAGCCTCTAACATGTTGCATATTGATCTTCCAGGGTTTAACTTTTTTAAAAGTCAGGATGGGCCGGTGTGTAGTGGTAGGATAACAAAGCCCACACATGCAATCCCGCGAGAGGATTTAAATACTCAGGCGCCAATTTCAATTTCTGCTCTTAAAAAGTAGTCGTCGTCCGTTACTCTTCACTCTCTGTATCGAAACACAATGCGAACTCGATTTCTAAACACAGACTACTTTTCTTCTTCTCTGATCGAAACCCTAAGCTTCCTAAATCTTCCAGTCCCTCACTTAGCTCCTCCTCCTCCGGAACATGATCTGCTTAGTTTCCTTCGCTTCTTCGATCCTCTTGAAACCCTCTCTCTTCCGATCGAAAGACCTCCTATCGATTCCGCTCTCTCCAAATTCATCTCCGCGGCCCTTCCGCATTTCATAGATTCTGATTTTCTTGAATCCATACCTGATCGATTTCATCAGGTCAATATCCAAAATATCGTGTTTTGTTTCCCTGTTTTGGTATTTAACTTCTGTCTATTATGATGCGTTATTCTTAATTTATTTGATAACGGTCAAATTGATTTGAAGTTGAAACAGTGAGTTTGAATTATATCTGTATATTTTAAAAAATGATTTGAAGGTGAAACAGTGAGTTTGGATTATATTTGTATTTAGCTAATGTGAAACTCACAGTTGGTGTTCAATTTGCAGAAGGAAGAGGAGATAGAGAGAGGTTTTGGAACTGATTCAGCTCAAGAGGTTGAATTCCAAAACGAGTGAAATTGGAATTCTGTTTGAAATATTTTTTTTTTAAATAATTTGGTTCGATTTGTCTAATGTACAATGGACATTTGGTCTTGCAGAAAGATAATGGGAATGACAAACATTCGGAGAGGCTTGAAATTATACAATTCGAAGCACCAGAGCTTTGTACATTCTTGGTAAAGATGAATATTTAGAGAGTTAGTTAGTTATGCGGGTATAGATACATTTTCCTTGTGTACGTGTGAGGAGATTTTGTGCTTATGTGCTGTGATTTGTGTGATTTTGAAGGAGAATGTGTGCTTCTCTGAGGAAGGGATGCAACTTCTCTCTGAAGTTTCTGAGATTGAGAATGATTTGGTAAGTTTCTGAGCCATGGTATATAACTCGCACTCTTTGTATAATGTGCTTGCACGTGATTATGAACTAGTCTCCTTAGAACCATCTTTGTTATGTAAAGTGATAAAGGGTAGGTGATTCATCGAGGATTGGATACTTAAATCATTGGGACAATTCTGTTTCTCAAAACACACACACACACATATTATTTGGTTTAAGAGATTTGGTTGGAAACATAAGAAGCATTTATGGTGACTACCAGTTCAAATTCATCAAGTGATGGTCTCGTTGTTTCTCATATCTGATTCATTCTGGAAAATGGTGAGATACAGTACTGAATATATGAAAATAATATGATGTGCTGATTGCAGTCACCTTTTTCACTCATTTACCATTGTTTTTTTTTTTTCAGAAGGAAATGAACAAATACTAATGAGTTATTTCGTTCACTTCAGTTTTGTAAAGTTGGTTATAATTTTTTTACTTTGTTATATGTACTACGATAACTTGCTTTTCATTGCTTCCCCTTATTGTCAGATGTTTAGATAAGGATTTTGCTGCTTAAAGCTGTCTGGTCTAGAAGTATTTTAATGGCTTTCTCAGGTTTTTATGACTATGGCATTCGTAAATCATCACGAGGTTATATTTATTTGTTGATTTTTCCTTTCACTTGCAGGATCTGCTCAGGCCTGAGATTGAAATGCAAGATCCTGACAAAGTTCAAGAATCAGTTTATTCAGTTGAAGATGCCACTTTAGAGTTTGACATGGATGAAAAAGCTTGTGCGCTGGAATATGATGGTTCTGTTCAGGAGCAAGCACACTTTCAAAATAACAAATTCCCTCTTTTAGAAGTTGAAGAGACGAGTCTTCGAACTTTCACAAACCCATCCATGGAAGATGAGTTTCTTTTATTTCTTGAGCATGTTAAATCCAAATGGGGTCAAGAAAATATCCTGCATACTGACGAGAAGGAGCTACTAGGTTCGATGCAGTTTGATATCTTAGAATTTCTTTCAAAGCATTGTCTAGAAAAGCAATGCCTTGAGCCTGAGATGGCTTCTCTAGATACATCCCCGGGAATGGACATTATAAGAATGGTGGAAATTCCACAGACCCGTGAAGACTCTGCAGATTTTCTATCATCTATGAACCCAGTTATTTTTCAGGAATTCAATTTCCTTGAGACGGATTCATCTCGACTTCACGAAGTCTTCTTTGAATTGCAATCAACAGATGAACCGCAAACATGTGACTCGATGTTCAGAGAAGATATGAATTTTAAGAATTTTGATGAATTGATTGTTAGCTGTGAACTAACACTTGAAGATGACACATTCAAATCTCTGCCTATACCTATTCTTTCTGACCATGGAAAAATAAGGTCGATCTATGCCATCATGGAGGAAAAACTAGCTGAACTCAAGCCACAACTCCTATCTGCATCCCATGGGATTTATTTGGATTGGCATCTCTTGGAGGAGGATAAATACAACAGTAAAAATTCATCCATATATCAAAACATGTTGGAGGAGTTAGATACACACAACATTGATTTTGATAGGGAATCCTTTGATGGTGGAAAGTTGGTGATTGACCTTGTTTTCACTGATAATGGTTTGAGTGGGGCACAGATGGAAGAACATAAGGAACTGTTGAATGTGATTTCTGAAACTTCCAACAGTCGACTGGAAGGTTCTTCAAGTGAGTCTTTGTATAGATGTCAAAAAACAGGAAATCGAGAAACAATAATTGGAGAAAATGGCAGGAAGGCTTCATTGTTGTTCAAATCTATGTCGCAATTCAATGATCTTGATTACTTCTTGAATCCCGGGAAAGCTACTGCTAGAGAAAAAAATGAATCTACAGTCAAGATTCCTGATATTAGGGCTTCATTTCCCAAGGTAAGTTTCTTTTATAAGTCAACAAATCTGCCAGTCTGGGCCTGTTGCTTTTTTACTATACGAAGAGATTCTTCTTTTTTTCCTTAATCGTTGCAGCAACAGTTTTTTTGCTTTGAGTGTGAACAGAATTAAGGTAAATATAAGATAATTTATCACCTGAGATTTATCATACTGACATTCTACTGAGATTTATCTCCTCCTATAAACTACCTCTCTCTTCCTAATGATGTTTTTGCAAAATATATTTTCAAATTCAATGTTAAATTATTCTGCAAACATAATTCTTCCACTAAGTATCACTAACCTAGCATTACCTTCATCCTAGGTAAGCAAATCTCATCCAGTTCTTCGTATGAATGAGAATATCAACGATCAGAAATTGGAGGAACTGCTAAGTTTTGCACCTATTGAGGACAAGTTTAATATGACATGTTCAGAAGCTGCAGATAAAGCTGAAGCTTGCAGCATCCCTTTGCAAGCTCCTTATGCAATGAAAACTGAGAAGCCTCAGGGGGACATGATGTGTTTCCCTGACATCGTCATTATTGTGAATACTCAAAATTTTGACAAGGAAATGATAGTATCCAGAAGAAGTACATACCAAAGAATTCTTGCGATGGAGAAAGAAGGAGCACAAGTTGTGGAGCGTGACTTGAATCTACCCGTTGATCTTATTATTAGTTCTTCCATTTGCTTAGTGTGGTATGATTGTGGAAATATTGGAAAGAAAGCAACTGCGGCAGATGAAGCTTCTTCATGCTTGCCTCTATGCATTGAGAATATTGCTGCAAATGTTTTGGCATTGCTGAGTTTCTCTTTTAGTGGCTGCATTCTGGTAATTCCTGTATATTATGATGTTATAATTCACGTATTTTCCTCTGTTTTATATCTCCTCCAGTTCTACGTAGAGTAGTCCAGTCTTTCGAAGAAAGAAACTTGTGCATTTTTCGGGAGTTCTTGTGATTTGGTGAAGCAGCAATCCACTATGCTTTATGAATGAAAAAGCTCTGGGTTGAATACAATACTATGCTGGGTAGGGTCTATCGATTAATTGTTGAATTACTGAATCACTGTACGTGCAAGTTTTCTTCCAAGCATTAGGAAACATTAACTTTGTCGTAGCACAAATATGTCTAATAGGAACTCTGAAAGCATTTCTCCAGCATATTCATAATTAATGGAATCTTAGTGGTGCATATTAAATTATGATCATTTTGATAGGTTATCTTCATCAGATATTACTTTCTTGACATTAGTTATGTGCATTTGTTACGCAATTTTTATCTTTTCTTGCAAGGGATTTTGAAAATAAATTATATCCGTTGGTGTGTGAATTATATTGTTCATGTATTAGTATTTTACGTTGGCGACTGATATATGAAGGTTTCTTCTTTAGGATATTCTTCTCAATTACCTCTCCTTCACGAGTAAGTTGCTATTTTGGAACTTTGTTTCTTACCTTTCATCATTACATTTTCTGCAGGTCTTTGAGGGAGAAACCAGATTCCTCTCTACTGTAATTGAATTCTCTGATGTACTCTACGCAGCTGCAGCAAGCCTGGGAATTGACCTACAGCTCTTTTCTTCCTATTCAGCTGAATTGACCGATGAAATTATAGTAAGCAGTATTTTGTATGCCACTAAGTCTTCCAGGGGCAGATATCCTAAAATGCCTGAATCAGAAACTCTTGCAGAATCCTTCCTTACCAAATTTCCTTCAATTAACCCTCTGACAGCACATGCAATTCTGTCGTCTGAAGGCATGCTTATTGAGTTTCTTAAATGGTCACATGAACACAGGATCCAAGCAGTCCAACAATATCATGTTCCAGTTGAAAGTGTTGCTCTATTTAGTGCTTTGTGCAAATATGGTGAGCAGGAGGATTCTAAATCCATAATGACAGACTGTTCCTCCTCTGCATCTTCTTGTCCTGACTCAGATAAACTTCTTCATATTGATTCTGAAAGAAAACGAAGAAAATGCATAGATAGCCTTCAAAAAACTGACATGCATGTGGATGACATGTGGAAATCGGAATCACTGAACCAATTCACTGATGGTATGCTGGATCCTGGAGCGTTTAAGCAATATGATTGCTGGATGTTAACAGATCCCGAGATAGTTGGTGATTTGAAGCCACCTGGTTCATCTTTGAAAGATCTGTTTGGTCAGAAGCATGTGCCGGATATTGCTCCGGTGATGGATTTTCCTACTTCCACGGAGCCACTTTATTCAGGAAACTTCAAAGATCTTTTGATTCGGGATGACATAAGACAGCCCAGGTTACCACTGAACGATAAATTTCTGGGTCAAAATCGGGCATCCGAAATAAATACCAAGGAGTTGAAGTTAGACAGTGGCAATTCCTGTAAATCCAACTCTAAAAACCTGCATGAGTACTTTAGAGGTGAAGTCATAGACCTCACTGACGATCCCGTCTTGTTGGAGAAAGACGCTGCTTCTATTGCCAACTCTACATATTTCTCACCTTGGATGCCTGAAATCGAACAAGATTCTGCAAGAAAGTCGAAAGCTGCAAGACGATTGTCATTTGGTAAGAATAGTCACCCTAATAATCTAACGGCTGCTGAGCGAAACTCTAGTTTAGATTTATGGACCCCTGTAGAAAATGGTAGACAAAGGTTACCACAAAATCGTGGTGATCCAAATATGGACGATGAGCATGAAACAGTGCCTGTACAACCCAGGAAAAATCTCTTAGAGGAGGCTTTTCCACCGAGAGCTTCTGGAAAACCCACTAGGTTTCCATTTGAAGAGGAGATATCACATTGCGGTGGAAGTGGAACACCACTTTCTAAAGCAATCCATTCTGCTCATACACAACAAGGTTCACCCTGGACAATAGAGTTTCTTAACAGAGTAAGGGAAAAGAGCAGATTGCGGCAGCAGTCCCTTCCACCTGATACATGTACTCCAGATTTTTGGAATTCAGGAAATAAATCCAAGGCTACTGAGAGAAGAAGTCTGTCTATTCTTGATTTTTTCAAGTACCAGGGGGGAAGCACTCCTAGAAAAGTACATGAGCAGAAGAAGCAGAAACAACCTATTCAAATGTCAAGTTCATCCCAGAAGGAAAGAACTTCGGCCTCCCTAATTCCAACATGGACACCCAGGGATAAGAGATCAAAACAGGTATGGTATGTGAACCCTTTTGTATGAGACATTTTTCTGTATTAAATTGTCATCATAATAAGAAGAAGCTTCATCAAATGTAGACTTTATCCTTTGCAATGGGTGATGGTGGAAACCAAACTAGGCTGGTCTGGAGTGATGGAAGTGCCCACCGCATGAGCAAAAAGCTCAGGAGAAATTAAAGGAAAGGGAAGGTATGGATGTTTGGGTTTATGTTGATAAATTTAGATTTTGGTCCTTAAACATCTGTATCAATGCTATGCTTTTCTTTAAATCCTGTAACAATGCCACCCTTTCCAGTGCTTTCTATAATATTGGAATATCATAACCTTGGGTTCTGTAACAATCCATTTTTTTCTTTCTTACTGGACATAGCTATGATAGGTTAATTTCTTTCAACACGGTCAACACAGATATCATTGTCACAAAACACAGAGTCTTAGATATAAGTTGATTTCTAAAACACATTCAGTACTGGCAGAACTAACGTGAAAGGTATGAGTGAAGTCATGAACATAAAACTGTTGTCATTGTTTAACATAGAATTCTAGACAGTGATGTCTGCAATTCGGAATCTCATTGGAATATCTTAAAATTCTAATGCTTTTCATTTCTGCAATACAACCACATTTCAGGTTAGGCACTGATACTTCAACTAGATTAGCTACATGAACATCACAAATAAGGAGTACACAAATCTGTATAAAGCAAAGAAGCATGATCTTATTTACCTTTTGTAAATAGACATTGCTCTAGCTCTAGGAGGGAATCAAACAAAGGGAAAAGGTCTAATAAAGAGAATTATAGCTGTGTGTGTAAGCTCCCATGTAAATGTAATTGTGGGAATGAAGATGATAAGATTTTGACGAGTAACAAAAACTTGGATGAAAAGAAATACGTAAGTAAGGAAATGAAAAGAAATACGTAAGTGAATGGGGGATGACGACTACAAATATATTAAAAGTGATGTGAATGGGGGATGACTACTACAAATATATTTAAAGGTATTATGGAAGTTGAAATAAGGATTTAGAATCTTTGTTTAAGATTTCATAACGATAGCGAAACCGAAAACGAGTTTCGATGGAAAGAATAATTAGAAAATTTAAAATCTATAAACGATGAAGAAAAAACATATGATTTCACTTATACCACCGTTTTGGGTTTAATGTAAGGTCTAATATTAAAAAGAAGTCTAAATGGATTAAAGAACGAGTTAGTGGGCTAAGTTTGAGGTTTAGGTTAAAAAGAGGTGAATTTGTTACACTAAAACTTTGGTTATTATTCGGTCCATACCTCGAGTTACAGAGGGAATTAAATTGTGATTCTAGTTGGGTTTGAAAATAAACATTTGTACCTTTCCAATTGTATATGATAAGATAGAATTTATTCAGACGAGATAGAACGACATGTTTGAAGTTAGGTTTGAAATCAGAATTAGAATTACACTGTTCAGTCTTACGTTAACATGCATAACTCTCAATCTGACCTTTGTTTAGGCTGAAATTTCACGAGTAGTTTTTTAACAAATCTCTCCACCTTGGGTAAGAACTTCAAGTCAATCGGAGTCAAGTCAATCGGAGTTCAGTAAAGCTTTACGTAGTACATGAAATTTGTCCAATAGGTTTTGTTTTAAACCTTTCATTGGTCTTTGAATCATATTTGGATCTTTATTAATCCAAAATAAGCAAGGCCAGTTTCATTTAAAAGGTAACATCTATATCTACACTTTTTATGAATTAAAAAAAAACACTTAGTTCTACCATTTGCATGCCCAAAACAACTCATTGCAATAGCATACAAAATATGTCTAGTAGGATTCAGTTTTCATTCATACCTTTCATGTAGCTTTTTTATCTTTAACATGGTATAGTCTATTGAATTTAACCAGCTGTGAGACTTTTGAATTGCTAGCTAGTCGGGGAAATGACAACCAATGATACTAATGAGTTGGTATCAATTTTCTTTGAGAAAGCATCCTTACCTGATGAATTATGATACTAAATAAGAATTGATAATGACATTATGCATATCATTATAGTGATGGATAATAAAGGGTATTATGATGTCAAATTGCAAATTTATATATATATATATATATATATATATATATAAAAGAAAGAATGAATGTTAGAAATAAATCTTGATGCTTGATTTGTATAAAAAGAGAGAAAAGTTAGTGCTGTTCTCATTATCATTGTTGCTATAGGTTATTTGATATTTACATTGAAAGATTGTATCTTTCCAAGTCCTTTGAACTCGCATCAAGAGTGACCTTACTTCTTTTATTATGTTCGTATAGACTATGTAGATCATGTGTAGTTTAGAGTTATTCTATTTTCTTTAATGTTTCATTATCCATGCTGTATATTATCATGTGGACGATGTGATGAGTATTCTTGATGGGAATTGAGATCCAAGATGATTGGATCATGATTTGTATTAGATTGAGGTATTGATAAGAGTGTCGATAACTTGGTATAGTCCAAGTATAAAAGAAGCTCTGCCAAAATTTTGATATGGATTAAATGTAATATGAATTTAAATAACAATGGGAACGTGATGAGATTACGTAAATGAGTTATGATAGGGATTAAAGGTTGTCTAGAGAGGAAAAGGTCATATAATCTATATGTGTTGAAAATAAATAAATTGTGGGGTAAGTTCCATAAGTTATGGAACAATAATGTTAATGTAAATTTAATATATATATCCATGAAGTCAAAAGAATTATGAAACAAATTAGATATAGAATGAAAACTATATGAAAGTGGTTGTACATGATTAATCAATTTTATAAATGAAAGGAATGATTCGTAAAGGAACGAGTTAAATTAAATTATGAATAAAATAAGCATTATGATATAAAAATGATAACGTGATGCATTAAGAAATTGAAAGAAAAATTTAGAATTTTTTTTTTTTATCTGAGAATGATGAAAGCTCAAAAATTTGGAAATTTATATAAGAATCACGCTCTTAAGAAAAAAAAACGTATAAATACGTTTTGATCATAAAATTGTTAATTGTTAGTGATTGAGATAATGCAAATACTTCATGTGTTTTATTTTGAAATTTCATGTATATCATAAGTAAACTACTATAAGAATATCATTTTTTTCAAGTCGCTTAGCTACGGGAAGAATTTTTGTATTCCTAGGAAAACAAAAACATATAAATAGTTTATGTGTATCTAGTTTTATTATAGATTGTAATTAAAATTATTTGTATTTAAAAGTATTAAAAGGTTGCTCGAAATTTTTTTTATAAAAAAAACTATTTGAGTTTTCATGTATTCCATCATCATTGAAATTATGTAGAAGACCATAGAAAAGTGTTGGGTGTTATAGAGTGTGTGTGTGTGTGTGTGTGTGTGTGTGTGAGAGAGAGAGAGAGAGAGAGAGAGAGAGAGAGAGAACAAACATGTAGAACTGCACCAGAGTTGGCAAATTTAAGGGGCAGGGGAACTGACAACGGTTCAGTTTCATCAGCAAAATCTGCAAAGTCAATCGAAGCTTCTCCCAGATACCCTGATTTGGATGACCCCTAGGGGAATTCATAGGATTCGATCAGTGAACACACACATGCGTGCACGAAACACTATGCCCTGGAAAATCAATAAAGATTTTAACAATATTATCAAGGCAAGTTTCTTTAGTTTGAATGTTTTCTTCTTTTTCTTCACGCTCCTCCATGACTTGAACATGTTTTGACGTTGTTGTAGATTCTTTAGAGAATCCTCATCAAAAGACTCGCTCAGTTTTCAGTACTTCTGACCTGGATCTTCTATGAAACAATTTATGTTTTGGTTTCTTCTCAACTGTGAAGCCCGGAGGAAACAATGAAAGCAACAAAGAGGGAGTCTTTTTAGTTTCAGGTTAAATGAGCTCCAATGTTGTTGCCCTGAACAACAATCTATGATAGGAATATCAAATTGTCAGAGGCAAACAAGTTTGAGAAAGGGTTGCCCCAGAGAAGGTGCTGGCCGGGCATTGATGAAGGTAACAATAGAAGAATTTCTCTCACCTACCTTATTGACTACAAACAACTACTTTTCCTACTGCGCAATCAATACACACGTCTCTGGATTTTGTCACTACTGAACTCTACTATCACTGGCTCCTCGAGCGTTTTTTTTAGAAAGTATACAAGTGCAGGAAATAAGGTTTGAATTAGATCACGGGAATTTCATTTATTTTACAAAAAAATAATTCTTTCTTCTTCCTTTTCTCTCTCTTTCAATTGAATCTTCTTGACTTTTAATTGATTTTTTAATGTTCAGTTGATTTTGAATTTATTTTCTCTGTAATTCATTTTGATCGAGGTTATTATAGTTTTACATAAATATTATGATATTTAGCTGATGTTTAATTTTACAAACTTTTATTTTTATTATCATATCATTTCGTAAAAAATATGTTTTAAAAAACTTTTTAATCTTGGTGGAGTCTATGATCCAGTAAAATGTTTAATAGGTTAAGTTCGGAAACTCGAATTGATTTATTGTGTAGTTATCTTAATACTAAAAATTTTATATATATATATATATATATATATATATATATATATATATATATATATATATAGTTTTTTTTTTAGCTAAATAACACTTTTTGTCGGCGAGAAAACTCAAGTTTAACATGTTCGGTCGAAATTAATAATAATTTCAAATAATTTTCTAGTTTTTTTTCTTAAGGTTGAAATTATTGTCGGGGGTGATATTTTCCTAGAGATGTCTTGTTGCATTTCATAAATACCCATCAAAATCAAGCAGCTAAAAGAGTAATGGGTACGCACTGCTCCATCGGTCATTCATCATCGTGGAAAAACAAGCATCGCTCCTTTTTTTTCAAACAAGTTTTCTGTTTTTAGCCGAAACATTTTCATTTTTTAGGAAGACGGTCGAACCTCATGACTCTCTTAATAGAATTTAAAGATTAAAAAAAAAACATATATGTTCATAATAATCTCTTACAATACACAAACTTTCAACTTAGTTTTTAATATATAAGTTTTGAATTAATTAAATGATTGCTTGATATTAGTATATTCATAATGAATCCCTAAAAGGAAATTAATTTTATAATTAAAATAGATGATTATTTATGAGACTAAAATACAAAGGATCCAGAGGAAATGAAGCTCATCTTACAAATGTAGTCCACATGGCACAATCGTATCATGAGCACGATCTCCATCCAGCGGTCATAATGGCATGAAATATCTGGTGGAGAAAACATTTAAATGACGTATAGGCCGCGTGACTGTCAACAATCAAAGAAGAAGATTTTAGAAGCTCTTCCTGATTTTATCGTTTTCTCTTCTTTTTCCCAGTTTCGAACTGTCAAGATTTAAGATTTTAGAAGAAGAAGAAGAAGAAGAAGAAGAAGAGGAAGACTCAAACATGGCTATAGGGGTGGAAGCGCTGCCATTAACGTTTGCTGCACATGCGCTTGCTGTTGCTGGTGCTGCTATGGTCCTGGTTTGGAATCTACATTATAGAGGTGGCTTAGCATGGGAAGCTACGAACAAGAATCTCATCTTCAATGTAAGTCTCCCTCACTTATCTTCTTTCTACTTAATTTTGTTCCATGGATTCCTTCTTGGGTGTTTTCTGCTGTCTTCATTTTAGTGCTCAGACGCTTTTGTTGCTTGAGCTTATCAATTAGGTTTGTATCTTTACGGTTTACTTCATTGATTGTGTCAGTTCTAATTTTATTAGGTTTGTATTTATCGTCAGAATTTTAGGTTTTCTGGCTTGAATCCGTCATTTCTTAAAGGCTTGGCTATTACTGGTTTGGAATTTGATAATTTTGTTGCTTTTAAACATGATCACTATTACAAGAATGGTTTACTCTACCCATCTCATAATTATTCAAGTTGTGATGAGTTTACATGCCTGATTTTACTTGAATTATTATTTTTAAATTGATTTTTTAATTTTAGATTTATTAAGGATTGAATTATTATTATTTATTAAATTGACATGGCATTGAACGACTAAGAAAAGCCAAAATAAGCCAGACATTAATTTTCCTACGTACAGGAATGACTAACAAAAGCCTACGAAAATCAATGCTAACAATAAGAGGTTGAGTAAAGTGGCACAACCCATCTTACTGAAAAATCAAGAGTTTATAGGGATTAGTTGTGGTGCGTGTAAGCTGACTCGGATACTCCGGTTATAAAAAAAAAAAATTACAAAATTATTTTACTGTTTATTACCCGAGTGAGAAGCACAGATATTTTGATAAACACGATGGAAGCCTATGTTAAATGTAAACATGATGTATAGCTAATTTTTAAGTAACCTATAAGGGTATTAAATTAATCGGCTATCAATCTCAAGAGACTGAGCTCATGCTTTAATTTCCATGGCTACATCTGAGAGTGTTCTTGGCACACTCCTGGGGCCTTGGACTAGAGGGGTCACTCGCCCCTTCCACCATGGATGGGTAGCACAAGATTTCAACTCGTATGGCTTGCATGGGGCTTTGAATTTTAATTAGTCGCAAGGTAAAGCTATAAAAATATCATTTTAATAAGAGATCAAACTGAGTTTTAACACATGAATTATAGGCTGATCCATTGGATCGACTAGATCAGCTCCCGTTCAATGTTTTTTCAAGACTCAACCCGAGTTTACGGATCAAATTAACGAGTTATTGAGTTGATTCATCGAACAGGGTCAGATTCATTAACTTGTATCTGCATATTACATGTAGTAATTTCTTTATACTTGCAATAATGTAAATCTCATATATATACTGTAACAGCTTCATCCTGTTCTAATGCTAATCGGCTTGATCATCATAGGAGGGGAAGGTAATTGAGCATCTTTTTGAATTCCTACAACAAGTATTCCTAAAACTTTTTCCTTTTTTTCTTCCATACTGATATTCTTTTCCAAAAAAAAACAAGAACAGCCATTATGAGCCACAAATCTCTTCCTTTGAAGAAAGAGGTGAAGAAAACAATCCATCTAGTCCTCCATGCTGTTGCTGTAATACTTGGCAGCGTTGGCATTGCTGCTGCATTCAAGAATCATAATGAGAGCAACATTCCCAACCTATACAGCTTGCATTCATGGCTTGGCATATCCATCATTTCCCTCTATGGTATTCAGGTAGTTAAGTCGCTCCTTTTACTCTTTTATTTTTTTATTCTGAAACTTTATTTTAAAAATGGGAAATTAATTTGCAGTGGATATATGGGTTCACCGTCTTCTTCTCCCGTGGAGGGTCTACAGCAATAAGGAGCAAGTCTCTCCCTTGGCACGTGCTGTTTGGGATCTTATTATATATTTTGGCTGTTGGCAATGCTGCCTTAGGGTTCTTGGAGAAGCTCACCTTCCTCCAAATCTCTGGAATTGCCAGGCGTGGTCCTGAGGCTTTGCTTGTCAACTTCACTGCTGTGATTACAATATTATATGGTGTCTTTGTTATCTTATCAGTTCTTAGCCAGGCTCCCGTAGAAGATGACGATTCCTATTCTGCCAAATAAGGCCTATATATATATATATATATATGATCAGCCATGAAGAGAATATATATTCCATTTGCTGAGCTTTTATTGAAGCCAGGAGGATATCTATTATCTGTATCTGTACATGTAAAATAAGCATTTCCATTAAATAATTATGGAGCTTATAGTACTAGCTAGATTACATAAACGAGAGAGAGAGAGAGAAATACATCATTGCATAAATAAATCCAATAAGTAGCATATGCCTTGAGTTTTTTGTAAACAGGATTTTGTTTAATCAAGTTGGTAGGGTTTGGCAAGATCAATTATTGTGCGGTTCAATTTCAAGCCTGATTTGGATTAGATATTGAATTTCCAATTTAACTCATCAAGCTTAACGTAAGTAATGCAGTCGAAACAGCATTTCTCATGATTGATACAGTCTAATGATCTCATGAAAGATCACGGATTCAATTCTTAATAATGTAAGAGCCATGGAATCTTAGGAGCTGTAAGGGTCCCGTCAGGTTGCAGTTGGGGTTTGGTTGGTTCATAATAATGTTCTGGGAGTTTTTTTAAAAAAACTAACGCATACATGATTCAACAACAAAAAATAATATTCTCCCGGGTCTTGGCGTGAGTGGTGAGGGCGCTCTAGTCCCTTAAAAGAGGTCAGGGGTTCAACCTCTCCTCTTGTATAGAGCCGGCCATTTGGGGAGCACTTTCATCCCTTCGGGGCCCATCCGGTGTGAACGTGGATTAGTCTAGGCCAGCGCCTGGGACACCGCGTGGTTTATACAAAAAAAACAACAAAAAATACATACTTGGTAGATTACTACAATTCAAAGAATATTTTAAAAAATGATTTAGTTAATGAATTGTAATGTTGGGAAAATCGAAACTTATATTTATACGATATCTTTTTTTTTTTTTTTTAATTTCAGCATGTAAATTAATTCATCAATAATCCTTGTTTGTGTTGAATTGATGTCGTAAGGAATTTTGTAATGCGAGTAAATTAAGGTGCTTCATTATTGCAAGCGATGCGACTTTCATCCAGTTTCATTTATAATTTCGACGATTATTTTATTTCTTTCAATACAATGCATTATTAAAGAACACAATGTTCATCATGACTTAGCCATTGCTTAATTAAGAAACATTTTCATATTTTGAGTTGCTTTATTTATTCTTGTACGATTAGAGTAAGTTCTTGGTACCTGAATTAACTCCTTTTCAACCTATTTTAGACATTACATTCACATATGAACTAATACGTTCATGTAAGGATTATTTTATTATATTTTAAATAATAAAATCGAAGAATACCCTCTTACGACTAATGTAATTAACATACTATTTAATTTCGTTGAAGGCAGGCATCTGAAACATATAAGACGCCAACCTAATTATTTCTACGGGGAAAAAACAAAAACACACCCGTTTTCCTGTTCCTTTTCTCTCCTCAAACTTTGTTATTTACCTACGTACATTAATCCATGTCGTTTGAGTGTTTTCTTGACAGGTATGAGTTCTTTCATTAATCGATCGAGAAAAGGTGATCACTTCGAATGATCTAGCTGTCTGGCTACTTGTTCATCATATGATCCATATATATATATATATATATATATATATATATATATATATATATATATATATATATATATATATATATATATATATCTACCAAATGGTTGATAACCTGTAAAGGCCATTGCTAATCACTTGCTAAGCTGGCAGAACCAGCTCTAATTGCCTGGTATATTTCTCTTAATACAATTCTAATGTTTTTCTGACCTCACAAGATCATATGAGATAAATGCATGTTATCTTCATGGATTCAGACAAGATAATTAAGCTCCTTGTTCCTAGCCTAGTGGATTTTTTCTTATAAAAGATATAAATTACACCATTTAAAGCAATTAAAAATACAAAAATCAATGAGTTTTGACCAGGTTTAAAGGGTTTTTTTATAAAAAAATTAACAAGACGGCAGATCAACCTGGATTTGTAACCAGGTAATTAAAGTCTCCTCCTACCCGGCTTGGTGTAGATCATAGGCCAGTACTGAGTTCGTCATATATGGTCCCATAATGGCTTGAGAAATCGATCGAGTGCCTTGACAACCAAGGCCACCAACTGTCTGTTACATGTAGCTATTAATCTAATCTGGCTGCTGTTGGGATTTCTTTTTCTTCAAGGAATTATTATTGACGATGATCAAGAAACACTCGGTCCCTTGCTTCAATTTCTTTTTCTTTTTCTTTTTCTTTTTTAAGGAAATACATCATCATAACCACAACAGTTAGTTATCATGATGTGCTTCTCCTACTTCTTCAAAAATTAAAAAATAAATTATGATTGCTTCAAGTTACCGTAGACTAATCCTCGTTTTTTCTTTGAATTTTTCAAATCAATATATATGTATATGTATATGTATATGTATATGTATATGTATATGTATATGTATATGGAGTGCTGATTTCGCTTTACTAATCCCAAATAATCAAACACATCACTCTCAATTAATTGTCAGGAAAATCACGCTGAGTGATATTAACGTAACATGTGAATGGATCATCATCACTTGTCACTCTACTCAACCTCAAGGATTGGATTCAAAAATATAAATTATAATTCTTGCTGTGATCTTATCAGGAAGAAGAAGAAGAAAATACATTAGTCTGATCAGAGTGGTAAGATATACAAGTATATTAATTTTCAAAGTAATTTTTTAAAGTCAAATATCAGGGGGGAGAGAAAAATATGACTTTACAACCTGGTCCGCGAAGATTCCGTGGCGAATACGAAATACAAAGAATCTTAATTAGGACCTGGCGTGTTTGAATCTTTTTAGGTGAACGAAGCGACTCCGTTTCACACCATGCATGTAGAATGGAGCCAGAGCTGATTTGGAATTTTCGATAACGACGCGTCGTTTTATGGAGAGCTCTTCTGCTAGTTGCCATATTTATTGCCGAAAAGAAATGTTGCATTATTGTCTCTTCGATCTCTCAACAATCAACACAACCACCTTCTAGTTACTTGTAATTTCAAAAATCTTTTTTTTATTACTAAAAAATCTTGTGTTTTTATATTAAAATGATATCTCAATGTTTTTATTTTTAAAAAAATGATCTAAAACAGCTTCTAACATGCATCGTATCGTAGATTTTAGTGGGAAAAACCCAAATTATAGATTTAAATGTTTTTTCATGAATAATTATGCAGTGAACCATGATAAAAGAAAACTAATGCAGAAAGCATCCAAAAACAAAAAGAATAAAAGAATGGAAAAAAGGTTGCTTGAAGGCACCCAAAAAAACAAGTAGGAGAGTCAGCGTCACCATCTGCCAACACATATAACATAGACATTGCTTACTGCCAAGAAACACAGGAGACATAGCAGCCAGCTCAGTTTTCTCAACTTCCAACTATAATATCTCAGCCAGCACCACCCCCACCCTCTTATTTCTCTCCATCATTTCTGTATATATCTCCATAGCTGTCTTCTTGTGGTTTTGTGGCTTCATAACTTTCCTAGTACCTTGTGTTGAAGGATATGGCAGAAGAGGAGCCAAAGAAGGTGGAAAACGAAACTCCATCAGAAAATCCTCCTCCTCCACCGCTACCTGAGCCTGAAGTTGAGGCTCCAAAAGATGTAGCTGAGGAGAAAACTGTAATCTCTCCTCCTGCTCCCGCTGAAGACACGGTGGAGGAGTCTAAAGCAGTTGATGTTGTTGAAAGTAAAATCTTCTTTCCATCTTCTTTCTTCTTGCTTTGATCCACTTTCTTCATTTTTTTTATAAAAAAAAAAACCCACTTTGAATTCTTTGTTGTGATTCAATTCATTTTAAAAGTAAAAAAAATAAAAACTGTATAGATTTTTATTTTCTGGGGTTTGGTAATTTTGTAAGAGTATGTTTGTCTTTCTTGTTTCTTTATAGACTATCACTTGATGAATCTTTTTTTAGATTCTTAAAACATAAAAATAAATAAACTTCATGTTTGCTTCTGTTGTTTGATACATGTGTTATCACCTTGAATTTTGAGTTATCTGTTTTCTTGGGGCAGAAGCTTCTGAATCTGGCGGGGAGAAAACAGAGGGCTCTGCCAACAGAGGTATCCATTGTTAGAACTCAATATTGTTAATTTATTTAATTATGGGTTCCCCTAGCTATTGATTAATTAATATCAGCTTAACGAATCAACTTTTTTGTTTGTTTGTGTAGATGCTATTCTTGAAAGGGTTTTTACAGAGAAGAAGATATCACTTATCAAAGCATGGGAAGAGAGTGAGAAATCCAAAGCAGAAAACAAGTATGAGCTTTCTTTATAGTAGCAAATTTTTAGTAATTTAATTTCAGTTCGTCATTTCTAGATACCCAACTTGTTAATTTCTCTCTTCGATACCTCAGAATGATCTTAAAAACACTACTGAGCTATGATTTTTAAATCTCAAGAGTTCTTTCAATATGATGATGTCTTCTGTCTGCTCTCCAAATTCCATACTCTGATACAGTCATATTCTCATATTACTAAATTGAATTTGCCGAATCCGTTATGCAGAGCTCACAAAAAACTCTCTACCGTTGCATCATGGGAGAACAGCATGAAAGCATCTGTGGAGGCTGAGTTGAGGAAGATGGAGGTAACAGCAACTCTTATTTTATGTTCCAAGAGAGAATTGAAAAACGTTGTCTTGATTTTCCGCATGGTCCCCTGAATGTTTGGTTGATGAATTACCGCAGTGTGAAGCAATTCACCATATTTTGAATGTCTACCAAATTATTAAGGCTGTTTAAAGGGTTATAGTTAGTAAAGTATGTTTGACGTTCATATTGTTTGATACATCGTTGATAATAATTGCACGTGAGCAGGAAAAACTTGAGAAGAAAAAGGCAGAATATGCGGAGAAAATGAAGAACAAAATAGCAGTAATTCACAAGGAAGCAGAGGAAAAGAAGGCGATAATCGAAGCTAAACGTGGGGAGGATCTTCTCAAGGCTGAAGAGATGGCTGCTAAATATCGTGCCACTGGAACTACTCCAAAAAAGCTTTTTAAGATGTTTTCAAGCTAAGATTTCTCAGTTTTGATTGAAAATTGTATCATTTGTATAGTTTTTAAGCCTTCATCTGTTAATGTCTGTTTGTTTCTTTGCTGTTTCAATTTGGGGAGAATTGGCATGAGTTCGTTTATTCTGGGTGTACATGTTGATGTATTTGTGTGTATAGAACATTTCAAGATATTGTTTCGATAACTCGTTGAATTTGTGAGTCAAGATACGTAGCTCATGTAAATCATGAAGTAAATGGAAACTCTGGTATTATAACAAATCACAGAGACAGAAGATGTGTGGTTCTGCTGTGTGCCTATGTTTATCAGGAAATCAAAGATCATGACGTATGGACATTCCTTGCCTTTGTCTCTCTCCCGTAGAGGGACCCAAATGAATAGAAAATCTTGTTTCCTTGATAATTTCATGGTAGACATGGAGAGGACCATGTTGGCCATGGCTCATCCAGAAGATGTTGCAGGTTTATAAATATCATGTAATGATATAAATCAGTTGACGATAAGAAAATCAAACAGAACTTCTACCACATGCACGAAATTACGGGTTCGTGTCGCCGTCTATGCACAAAAGACCAAATATATCTATAGATGAAAACTAGAAAGAGAAAAAAAAAACCTTATATTTAAGCTAATATGGTGTTCTATATACAGAAAGCACCCTTCATGCTCACCGTAGAACTATCAAGATCACTTGGTAGTGTAGCAGAACATAGAAAAATATCTCTGGCATTTGAAGCACTTTAGACATCCAAAACTATTCTTCTAGCCTACATTCTTATCCATTGGACCCTATTTGGATCATGAAAGGAGGGCACAGCGATGAAAACTAGAAACATCGTAACCTGTTGCCGGATTCCAGTTGTCACCTCTATTGCCTCAACTTTTTCAGAGATCAAGCAGTGAATTGTCAGCCTAGTAAACTAGATAGCCTATATACCAGAAATCAAGAAGGTAGAAGAGAGAGTGACCAAAAATCACCATCATCTCCTCTTTGAGTGACACCAGAAGCAGTTTCAGTCGCAGCTAAAATCAAGGAAGTTGAAAAAATTCTGATTCTTCTCCTATGAATTCCATATCATTGCCTCCTGGGAAATCTAACAGTAGTTTCAATGCTGTATCTGTAGAATCAGCAAATTCATTAGAACCAATGGAATCTGAAACAGTCATCACATCTTCATTTGGCTTGCAAGTATCTTCTTCTTGTTCCTGCGTGGTGTCAATGACGGTGGTTGTTTTGGAAGGCATTGGTGAAACTGTGTCGTCGAGCAAAACAGGTTCATTTTTTATCGATAGAGGTTCGTCAGATACAATACTTTCACTTGTTTTTCCATCTTTTTCCTCGATGATGCGAAATGCTTCTCCAACTTCAGATTTCCACAATTGGAGAAAGATATCAGGATGGCTCTTAGCTGTTGATTTTGATTTAAGAATCAATGACTGCATGGACAAACGGGCCTCAGCCTCAACTCTAGCACTCTCCCATTGTACCATGTGGCGTGTTGAAGGAGATTCACACTTGATATTGATAGGTTCAGAAGAGGAGGAGGACTGGTTGATCTGCAACTTTGGACCAATAGAAGTTAGGCGCTTCTTCAGGTGGGTGTTCCAGAAGTTTTTTATCTCATTGTCTGTTCTTCCTGGTAGTTGAGATGCCATGTATGCCCACCTGAGAAGTAATGCATTGAGTACAAAATAAAAACTTGGAAAGTCCAAGAGATGTGGCATGGTTTATGCAAAACACGGAAAGCATGCTGATAAGAAAAGGATAAACAGCAGTGCTAAGCATTTGATCATCTTTTTAAAATACTCTACTTTTATGACATGCTTATCAGAATCCAACACTTAATACCAGCAAGAGCAAAAAGTTAGAACCATTCATAAGAAAATCCATAAATCAGTAACTCATCTTCTAATCAATTCGTGAATATCTGGAAGAATGAGAAGAAATTTTTAGTATCCCAAATCTGGCTTATCCCCGTATAAAGACCTTTCGACTGATTTAGTTTTAGAAGCACTATAAAACAGAAAGCAAAATCTATTCAAAGATTATTTTTTTCATCCTTCATCCTAATGAACATATTGACATGGGATACAAAGTTCCTCTTCATGATACAAAATCCAGATAGAAGTTCAAAAAATGGAAAGAAGTGCGTTAGAAATATATCAGGAATTCAACAGGCTGAGAGAAGTGTATTAGAAATATAGCAGGTATGTCAGGAATCCATCAATCTTCATATACCTATCCTCCAAAATCCAAACAAAAGATAATGCACAGTAAACATGTGAGCAAACAAACAGCACATTACTTGTTACCGAGCATGCCATGAAGATGAACAATAGTAGCCTCTTCTGCAGGAGAGAAGGGGCCGCGTTTAATGTCAGGGCGAAGATAGTTAGTCCACCGAAGCCGACAGCTCTTCCCACATCGAAGGAGGCCTGATCATAATATTTTGTTCATGTTTAACACTTCAGGACATCAATGTTCAGAAACTTCGAGGAACTCAAAATCAGAGTTTAAGAAGGAATTCCTGGTAGCAAAGCCAACTGTAATTTGATTATTATTAGATTTGTTTTTCACCTAATTAAGGTTCAACTATAAACTTATCCAAGCTGGGGCAGCTTATACTCAAATATCTAACTTTGATTCATCAAAATTGTTGTGCTGAAGGCCACCTAGTGACTTTTGTACAGTTGTAAGTCTTTTGACAACATACTTGAAAGTTCCCCAGGAGATGCAAGGGTTAAAAAACTAGAGCGCAACAACGTATGACATGAAAAAAAATAAAAGAAAAACCCCACATCAAAGAAGGCAGGCGAACCCAAAATCCATTCAAGGGTGGTCACAAATCCTCTTCTTTAACAAGTTGAAATTGTAAGAACACCAAGCATGATTCCAATAAATAGCAAGGCCTAAACAACATGGCCTTTGAATAATAAAGCATCAAGAAGGGCCATTTGCCTTCCAAAATCCAAGCCATAGCCATTATTCATTCCTTTTCTTCAAATTTTAACTTAGGTTCAATAAATTTGAAACTCTAAAGCAGAACATCCCATAAAGAAAAAAGAAGAAAAGAAACCTGCGTTCTTAGGGAGGCTACGCCAGCACCCAAGACCATGTTTTTGAATGTACTGAACCAAGAGTTGGTCTTCTTCAGGAGTCCAAGGTCCTTTCTTCACTCCATCTTTATCACAGCAAGGTCCCCTCCCCATCTTCTCTACTGTCAGGCAACAAAACCCACAAAGCTCTCTTAGTTATAAGAGATGTGAAATGACACCATGACAGTACTCCTACAAGATTGAGCCTTTAATGAGATAACAAAAACGAAGGAAAAAATCAACTGATGGGATTTGTCATCTGGGGTTTTAATGCTTGAAACAAGCAAGTATTATTTTTTCTTCATAGGGTCAGCCAGCATTTACTGTTACTAGACTCAATAAAAGAGCTGACTGTCAAGAGCCAGGTTTCATCAGAAAGTTAAGTGTCTTCAGAAAGATTCCATCATCAGAACCGAAATTTGGAGAGAATAATGAGCCCCATACAAAGAAGTAGACAGAGCTTCTGGTGATCAACTTATTAACATGTAATGAAAGGGCTTTGCTGTAATTAACAGCAAAAAGGGCCAAAGAAAACTTCACTTTGGGTGTGTTTTGTGCAGAAAAGAAAACATTTTGACAACAAATGACTAATGGTTAAAGATTGAGTGCAAGAAGAAATCGGTGAAGAAGTGAAAGGACATGCCTTTGCTATGATTCTGGACTGAAACGCTAACTTCTGAAAATGCTAAAAAGGAAAAAAAACCCTTAAAAGTAGGGAGTGTTTTACTCCGAGTTACTCTCTCATGCTCTTTCTGTGAGTCTTCTTTAAGGGAGAGATTTTCCAAGTTGATGGAAGAAAAACAGAATCTGTTGTTTCCAATGTTTAATTTTTTTTTTAAAAAAGATAAAGTTTACAATGTAATTGAAGCTATATCTCATTAGATTTATTTATTCATTAAAACACTATCTATGATGATGGTAACCCAAATCTGTTATATCTATCGTTACGTCTAGAGCGTGAAATCTATATACTTTAAGTTATTTTATTAGATTTAATTATTTATTTTTCAATCATGGTGATTCAGATATACTACGAGTTGATTTGATACTTGATATTATGATAGGTAGTGTGGTAATAGTTATTTTGTAAAATATTTTTATTTATAAATATATTAAAATAATATATATTTTAAATTTTATTTTTAATATATCACATTAAAACAATTTAAAAATAATTTTAAAGTACATGTATTGTTGTGCCTCGGGCTTGAGTTGAAACCCATACACTTTAACTTATTTTCATTGGGTTTACATATTATGATGATGATGGTTGAAATCCATGATCAAATGAGTTTTTTTTTTTTTTTATCTTAAAATAGTTCAGCATTAGTGAGCTTTGATAAACAATTTAATCCATTAATCTACATAAATATTTTTATTTTTTTCTTATTTAACGGTAAGTGGTAGATTATTTTAATCAATTTATATGTGAATTGAGATTAAATTGCTTTCTAAAACTATTTTAATATATATTTTCATATTAATATTTTATAAAAATACAATTTTTTTTAAATATTTTAATCTAGAAGACCAAAGAGCCTCGAGCCTCACGATCACAAAATGAATACATCAAAGTCTTTTATGATGTATAACGTTTTTATACTTAATTTATAAACAATAAATATTATTAAAAAAACACTCCACATAACACAAATGAAATAGATAATCATGAACTCTAAATTGGACTGAGTTTTAATAGATAATCTCAATCTATATGGAAAAATTGTCCGATGGATAGGGCCGACTTGACATAATCATTGCCGGAAGGACTAGAATAATGGGCATGGATAAGTGGCTTGAAGATGACAGGCTGACAATTAAGGTAAGAACTATTATTTTTACTACTGTTGTTGTTGTTGTTGTTCGAGAACAGTTCATATCTCGTGAAACCAAAAGCCTTCGACTATTGTTGAGCTTGTGATTAGTCTTGGAGATCAAGCCTTTTCAATTTAATTATATCTCTTAATTTTTTTTTCTTGAATATCAATCAGGCCGGATCAAGGACTATCGGAAACAAGATTGTTAATATCGTTTCGGTCACTGTTTTGGTCATTGTTCCAGTTTTTCTATTGGAACGGAACGTTTCAGTTTCGGAGTGTTTCGACGTGCCGTTTCGAGGTTGTACTGTTCATATATAATTAACTATATATATATATATGAAAAAAATTTAAATATTAATTTAACAAGTATAATTTAAATTCAAGATAAATTAACTTTAAATTATACAATACAAACACAAAGTCAAACAAACATAATTTCAAAATTAGAAACATCTCTAAAATTCCAAAATATTATGATAGTAAAATGTTCTAAAATAAAAGAAATATTATGATTTTGAATCGGAACAGTACCGAGGTGTTCCGGCCGGAATTTAGCCGGAATTTCCGGAATTAAAACCGGGACGAAAACAACGTCGTTTCGTCTCAATTTTTTTAATAGCACGGAACGTTCCGGCCATTCCGCCCGAAACAGAATTAACAAGCCAGACCCGGAAGGCTAGGTAAAAAAAAAAAAGGCCCTCTTGCCATATATACGATAGAAGCACGGGATGAAAGCGACGATTGGGGATTCCAGAGCTCCTCCATTAATGAGTCTGCTGCTTCATCACTCAATGCTGCAGAAATAAGGTACATTCACAATTTATTGGAAATATTTTCAAAGTGCTGGTGGTAATTAATTACTATCAGAACCTGCCTGCTAATTTAAGAACCCTATTGTAAAATTTAAGATCCAATAACCAAAAGAGAATAGGATATTGAAAACGCGTTGTAGCTTTATATATTTTCAACACACTCCATGCTCTTACAATACAGCTATATCTTCCCCTCTCGAAAAGTTAAAATTCTAATCAAATCCTGCATGAAAAGCAATAGAGCAGAGAAAGAAATGAAAGACGTCGAAGAAAGGAAATGAATATTCTCAGGAATTCTTTCCCATCACCCACAGGGAATAACTTCAACACCAAGTCTCACTCGCCTTTATAAAGGCCCAGCTTTCTGTTCAGCCTCGACCCACAAAACCTAATTTGGTTGTTTCTTGGGATGGTTAAGATTACAATAGTTGGAAGGGTGATGGATGGGCTGCCTCTTGCACAAGGGCCTAGGTATGTGAACGAAGAGAATTGCAGTTTCTTGTGTTACAAGCAACAGGGTGAGTTCATACTCAAGGAAATATCAAGAGGAGCCTTGATACCCTCCAAGATGACCATTCGCATTGATCATCACTCTCTCAAGTATCCTTTTCCATATCCCTATTTTTTATATATGAACACATCTGATTGCTCGATGATTTCTGTTCGATTTGTGCACGTAGGAGAGTAATATAAGCATGGAGTGCATTCGATTTCTTCTTCATAAAAATGGAAAACACAATGTGATAATAACAGGGTTGGTTCTATTTTATTGTATGTTTAACCTTTTATGCATGGAAATTAAGCTACTTGATTGGGAATGGAGTCTGCTTCATGGCACTATGCGATTCTTCATATCCAAGAAAGCTAGCTTTCCATTATCTACAAGATTTGCAAAAGGAGTTTGAGAAATTTGACAATGGCGTAGTTGGGAAAATTACAAGACCATATAGTTTTGTTAAATTTGGTAATCTCTGTAGCCCTACTCTCTTAGTTTGATGCTATATTTGCATGGAAAATTGGGAACTATGGTGTTCTTGGTATGCACAGAAGTCGCTTGCTATTATTCTGGGCTTGTTTATTTTTGCTTAGCAACTTGTATTCAAAGTGGCTTGCAGATGGTGTTATTGGGAGTATTAGGAAGCAATATATAGACACAAGAACTCAGGCTAATCTATCAAAGCTGAATGCGAATCGAGAAAAAGAGTTAGAAATCGTTACAGAAAACATATCAGAAATTCTGCAAAGAAAAAGAAATTCAGGTGATTAATCTTATTTTACGCTACATTAATCGTAAACCAAGTTTACACGCACAAAAATAAAGAATCCTATATGTTCTGCTCATCAATTGCCAGAAATCTCCGAAAGACTACCGGCAACGAGTACTCCAGAACCAGCCTCTCCTATCTGGGGTTCTCCCCTGCTAGAGGTATTTTCAATTAATGAAGAGAGAATTAATAATTACTAAGAGAAGTGGATAATTATGTTCTTCTCTTATATTTTCGTTCCTATTTTTTCAGCAACAAAACATTAGGTTAACATTTTTTTCTCATCAGAATTATAACATATAATATGCCACCCAAACAGGTGATTGCACTGAAATGGACACCAATTACAGCCATTGTTGCAGTTGCTGCTATCCTGTTATGGGCAAGCCTAGTTCTCAAAGATGATTTTATCATCTAGAACTCATGAAAGAGCTCGAACCATAGCGTGAAAATATAAAATCATCATCATCAGAAATCTTAGAGGGCAATGTCTGTTTATAAAATGACCCATCAATGTCTGTAATTTTTTTTTTTTTTTTGTATACATAAAAAACTGTCTTGTGCTTGATTATGTAATGCTATGAATCATCATCTTCTTTGTGAACTGAACACTAATCAATGTGAGTCAGTACCGACTTAGGAATATTATATACATTCTATTTTCCAATGCACATTAATAAATCCCAGGATTAGGCAGAGAAACCTTGATTCCTCCATTTACAGCCCTACGCCCGAGCTTATCAAAAGTCAACGGATACAGGCCCCTTCATTAACATGGATTATTCTTTTCCTGCGTGTGCTTTTTATCTAATTTATTACTTGCAGCAGCCCTAAACCCTTTTTAGTTTATTTCTTTTATCAAATGTTCAAGGTACCATTTGGTTACTATCTTGAGATGGAAGAAACAAAAGCAGAGAAAACATATCTCATGCACCTCTGGTCCCAAGACAGATATATTTTATGTTTCTGTCCCCATTCCCCTAAGAAAACAAGTTTATGTCCTTTTTGTATATGTATCTTCTATCCAGAGAGACCAACTAAACCAGAACTTGCATCATCAAGAGACAAGAAATTGACAGATTCTTTATTCTTGAAACAATCAAAAGCAACTCCATGGAAGAATAACCACAAACTCAACTAACAGTACAATTGCTAAAGCCTGTTACATTATCTACACACCTGGTTCTAGCTAGCCCTTCTTATTTGAGTATCAATCTATTTTTTTTTCTTCTTTTTTGTATAGTCAGGAGTTATTCTTCCTTGTAGTTGCTTTTTGGAAACCAAACCCTCATATGTGCATCACATCTCTAATATTGCTCAAGTTGAACTCACTACATAAATCCTCTCCAGAACTAAAAACAAACTCATTTCCTGGACTCTGGCTTTCAAATATGAATTCTGAACTAAAAAAGTTGCCACTCGAACCATCGCTTAGAGAATTTTGATACTCGCCACCAAATGCTCCTTCCAATAAGTAATCATGCATGAAACTGTCTTGGAAGCTTGGATTATGATCGAATGTACTCTTTGTAACCACAGGCTCACCTGAACTTGCGAAGCTCTCGAGTGAGAGCCACTCTGCAAACATAACCTTTGGCAATAAGGAGCCTCTGTTAGGTTCCTTAAGAGAGTCAAACATCTGTGGAACCGACCGGTCGATATCAGTTGATGGTTTTTCCGTATTCATTGATGATTCAATACTTGGACTTTGCATTTTAAGCCTTTTGGGAGAGGGTGAGAGATCCATGCTGTCTGAGTTTGAGCTGGCAGATTGAGTCTTATTAGGAGATTCCATTTCTTCAGCTTTGAACATCTTTTTCTTCAAATAGGAATGCCAATGGTTCTTTATCTCATTGTCTGTTCTTCCAGGCAAATGATGTGCAATTTGAGACCACCTAGCCATTTCAAAACAGATTGTCTCCATATATCAGTTCCTCTTTATGAATACAGAGGAAGGTTATAATGCAGTGGTTACGACAAATTCAGAAACACAAATCCTGCAGTGCTTCTGCGAATTCGGTGGAATGAATTCAAGGATTTTAAATGGAATCATATTCTAAGTTCCTTGCATCATTGCTAAGGTTTCAAACGACAAGTTGACCTACAATGGTCTGTTATCTGGTTATAAAAAATTCCTGTGAGCATCATCAGAACAAAACGTGGCTTGATTTGGTGGAGGCAGTTGCCAGACAATTAAAAGAATACATGCTAGCTAGCATCTTAGCAATAGTCTTTATTATCAGAATTTATTGTATATTTTTATTATTTGACCTAAAATGTCCATGATCATCCAAATCCTACTCCCCTAATAATTAATTATCAGTGAAGGGGTATCCCACCTAATAACAGAGAGGTATTGAGAGTGGTCCTTAATGCCATAAGAGTGATTATTTTTAACGACTCCTGCTTACTTGTTGCCTAGCATGAGATGAAGGGTCAGGATTGTCTCTTCTTCTTGTGTAGAAAACGCCCCTCTTTTCAGTCCTGGTCTCAGGTAATTGATCCATCTTAATCTGCAGCTCTTCCCAGTCCTCTGCAAGCCTGCATTAGTGCAATGATCACTTAGCACTACTGCTTCATCATCAGGAACTTAAGAAAAAAGCCATCTTACAAAGGCTTTCTTAGTCGTTTTAACAGGAGGTCATCGTCAATCTTTGTCCCTTGAAATTTAGAGATTCTACTACTACTAATGGCCATTTGATTTATCTGAGAAAATTGTTCCTAGGAGAATTGATTACAGAAACCATAACACAGACTCAACACTAAATTAAATTACTCCCACCAAAATGAAAATCTTGTCCAACCATTGAAATGCTCCCGGTAATAATTCATCAAAGTTGGATCACTCATGCTCAATAAAAAACTCGATGTTTCTGGGAATATAAGAACACGCAATGCTATAGGATACAGCATAACACGCCTGTTTCTATGAAAGGATTTGTTTTTAACTAAGATTGAAGTGCATTAGCAGAATGGCATGTTGGTTTGCAATGCACGAGATTGGTGAATGATGAGTGGAGGAAAATTACCAGCATTAATGGGGACAGAGCTCCAACATCCATGGCCATGTTTATGGACATGGTTTTTAAGCCTTTGATCTTCTTCAGGTGACCACAAGCCCTTCCTGTGCCTTAGCTTTTGCTTTTGCTGTGTCTTGGCTGATGATTTGCACCCCATTTTGCCAAGAACACTGGTGATGTCAAGGATCGGTGACATGTACAAGAGGAAGAGAGTATCAGACTTTCTGGTGGCTGCAATGAACAGCCGACCAGGAATGCTTTGGTATATAAAGAGAAAAGATTAGTTGCGGTTTACTATATTAAAAGTAGATTATAAATTGTAAGCATGATGCGTCTAGCTAGCTCGAATTCTTAAAATATATTTTGTTTTTGTTTTCGTTTTGCTGGCTAATTAATATTATATACTAGTTACGAATGAGTAATAATAATTGAGTGAATGAATCAATCCTTTGGTTTTAAAAAGATTACAGTTATTTGACTGTTCCTACATGGACTTGAAAGCAGCCATGTTTACTGTAAACATTATTAACTACTCTCTAAATGGCGTGGAATTTGCCCTGTGCACTGTCTCACAATCCACTGTGGATTGTGGCAGTGCACAGGCGAGATTAGCCCTGGTGCTCCGGCGGTATGTGTATATTTTATGGGGGTATTTTCGGTTTTTGGCTTTTTTTTTTTTTTAATAGCCGCAATGTGCACAGTGGATTGACGCCTCTGGCCCCCGAAAACGACAAAACAGCGAACAGGACACAGGGGCTCCGTCGGTTTTTCACATTATTGTGCACAGTGCACTGACGGAAAAAGCCCCCGAAAAAGACAAAAATTCGAACAGTAAACGGGGGCTGCGTCGTCTTTTCCCCCCCGGTATTTTCGTAAATACCAGTGGGGACAGGGTTCTTTGGGTCATTAGCCAGGGGGACAGCTGGCGCGTCGCCTGGCCGCGCCAGCGTCGTTCCAGGCGAACGCGCCATGTAGGCGGCGCGTGCGTAGTCTTACCGGCGTCAGAAATGAACGTCCGCCGTACAGAAAGATGCGCCTGAAGGTCCTCTATCGTCCGTCGCGGCGCGTTCCCATCATGTATGCGCAGGTGAGCGTCATCGGACGGTTTTTCACCGGCGGTCGCTTTTCTCTCTCCTCCCGCGGCAAAGTATGATCCGGTCCCTGATAGTTGTGAGAAATTGATTTCGGCCCCTGAAGTTTTTATTTCGTCTTTATGACTGATTTATGGAAATTCAAGTTTTATGATTTTCAATTGTGCCCTTTAATTAAAACTGATTATATAAGAAGTTTTCATTTCAGTCCTTATACTTTTGATTTTGCATTTATTTTGAATTCCTTCAATTTTTCCGGTACAGATGTTTGGATTTCTTTAATTTGGTCCTCCAATTGATATTGGTAATATATACAAAGTTTGATTTCAGTCCCTCTTCTTCTGATTTTTTCTCAAATGATAGCAATTACTATGATTTATTTTTGGTCCTCCAATTCGGTTTTTGTTGTAATTTAATCCTTCAAGTGGAATTAATTTTATATATATTATTTTTTGTTTTGGTCCTTATTCTTTTAATTGTTGTTTATTAAGTCATTTCTTTTTATAATGTTTATTTCTTATGTGATAGTAATTTATTGTTTTTTATATATTAATTTTGTCTTTCTAAAATAATTATAATAATAATAAAAATAATAGTTTCATGAATTATTAATTATTAATTACTAATAATAATAATAATAATAATAATAATAATAATAATAATAATCATGATTTAATTATTTTTCATTCTTACTCTTTTGTTATTTGTTTTCCCTCCCGATAATTTGATTTTTTTTTCCAATAATAGCGATGATTATTTATTCTTTCATAATAATAATAATAATAATAATAATTTTTTAATTGGTTTTTCTTGCTTGCTGTTTTGTTCATGCTTTTTATTTTTTCCCCTCGGTATAATTTAATAATTTTTGTTGTTTTTAGTCTAGCGGCAATAATAATTTTAGATGTTAAAACTCCGATATTGCTATTGTTATAATATTTTAAATTTATATTGCTTCCTTTTCCCTTTGTTTTTTTTTATTTGCACTTTCTATTGATTTATTTTTATAATTTTTTAATCTGCCTAATAATGATTTCAGTAGTTTTTTTTCTCTTATTCAAATATTTTCCTCTTTCTTCTAATGTTAATACGCGCTCTTTTGTAATCGTTTATGACGCAATACCTATATTTGAAAAGATGTAATCTATGC
The DNA here is from genome assembly GCA_027405865.1 of Salix purpurea. Taxonomy (NCBI): domain Eukaryota; kingdom Viridiplantae; phylum Streptophyta; class Magnoliopsida; order Malpighiales; family Salicaceae; genus Salix; species Salix purpurea. Next base: position 5,509,328 of record JAOWLH010000036.1, on the reverse strand, counting down.
TTGCGTGACAAACTCAACTCAAAATTTTAAACATTTTATCTCCTAATCTATAACTTTTTTTTCTTATATCATATAAATTTATCATTGTAGATTTAATTATGGTAAATTATATACAAAAAAATACCCGCGGCAACGCGCGGGCAATTGGCTAGTACATATATATAAAGCGTGTCGTGGTTTCACTGTGCACCAGTGCACTGTGCACACAGACACAGTGCACTGTGGATTGCGACAGTGTTTTTCTTTTTTTTTTTTTTTTTTTTTTTTTTTTTTCGTTTCTTCTTTTTTTTTTTCTTCTAATTATTCTTTTTCTTCTTTTTTTTCCTCCGTTTTTGCTTTTTTTTTCTCCTTTTTTTTGTATTTTTTACTTATTATTTTTTTCATTTTTTCTTATTATATATATATTTTTTTTTTCTACTTATATATTTTTTTGTTTTTTAATAATCGGGGTGTCCGAGTCAACTTATGCATACCACGATAATCCTCGGACCCATATTTTTTTTCTAAAATGCTTTCCTACTGGTATATTTTTTTTTCTTTTTTTTATAATTTTTTTTATTCACTTATATATTTTTTTTATAACCGGGATCTCCGACCAACTTAGACACACCACGACTGATTCTTGGGCCGAATTTTTTAAAAAACAATATGGATTGCTACAGTGCTTTCACGCTTATACTTTTTGTTTGTTTGTTTTCTTTCGCTTATATATTTTTTTTTAACCATGGTCTCTCAGTCAGCTTAAGTTCTTTTTTGCACTTATATATTTTTTTCACTTATATTTTTTTTTTATAACCACGATCTCCGGGCCAGCTCAAGTGCACCACCACTACTCCTCGGACCAAATCTTTTTTTTGATAATCGAGGTATCCAGGCCAGCGTGGACACACCATGACTAATCTCTGAACCAATTTATTATTATTTTTTATTTTTTTTCCTTATACGTTTTTTTGTTCACTAATCTCCGAACCAATAATAATGATAATTTTAGTGATTATTTTTTTTATAAAAATCTTTTGATTTTTTTTTAAAGATTTTCTTGAAATTTTAATTTATATCGGTGATCATTTTAAAAGTAATATTACTCTATTTTTCTCTTTATTCGTTTTTTTTTTTGTTTTCTGTTTCTTTATTTGTTCTTTAGATTATATGATTTTATTATTTATGCAATAATAATGATAATTTTAGTTATTGTTTTTTTATAAAAATATCTTTTGCTTTTTTTTTAATTTTTCATGGAAATTTAATTATTTTAATTGTTTTGGAAGTAATGTTAGCAATAATTTTAGCTTTAATAGCAATGATAATGGCAATAACGTCAGGATGAATTTTCAATCTATGTTTTCGTCTTTTTGTTAATAGAAAATTAACAACATATTTTTTTTATTTGATTATTGTAGGTATTTTCACAATTTATATTTTATTTTTGTTTGATTTAAATTGAATTATAAAATGAACTAATCTTAATACAGTGAATTTAATAATTCAGATATCCGAGTTTTCTTGCTTTTTTAATGATGATGATAAATTTATGCTGGTTATTTCGTTTGAAACTACTAAACAAATAAATTTATATCGATTTAAAATTCATATATTTTATAAAAAACTTGCACTTGACATGAATTCTGCACAGATTTATTATTTTAGCTAAATTTATATTATAATAAAAAATACACATAATTAATATTTTTTACATTGAAAAAAATATTGTGCCGCCCGCGGCGAAGCGCGGGGGCATTGTCTAGTATATATATATTTACTGCAAACACGGCTGCTGCCATCTCTCTCTCTCTCTCTCTCTCTCTCTCTCTCTCTATATATATATATATATATATATATATATATATATATATATATTGGTTATATCGATAGACTCACCAAATCTGGTAAAATACGTGACATCTTTTGTATTCATCAATTGATATTGGGACCAAAACTTAGAAATATTATTGTTAATTAAACTATTCTATAAATATAGATGGTGTTGAAAGTGTGGTTGCGGTTGATTTTCAAAGTATTTTTCACTTAAAAATATATTAAAATAATAATTTTTATTTTTTAAAGTCATTTTTGAAATTAACACAGCAAAATAATCTAAAAAAACTAAAAAAAATCATTTAAAATAGAAATAAAAAAACATTTTTTTTATTAAAAACACTTTTGAAGTGTTTTCCAAACCACCCCGATGCCGTGGTTTTGACAAATATGATATGCCACAATTGCACACTATGGGAGCCCAGAAGATATTGATAAAGATTTAGGTCGTGTTGAATAACCTACCGTACGAAAAAAACTCATAATTTTATGAAAGTATATATTTGAAAACATATAATATATTCAATAGAACATTAACTTTTATGAAAATATATATTTAAAAGCATACAATATAATCAATAAAGAGTTAATAAAGTAAACAAGAATAATAAAATTGAGGGAATGGAAGAGAAGAGTATTTTTATTTCATATAACTTTATAATTACATATATGTGTTTTTATTTCTTTCAACAATATATCTTTTTATAGACACGTGTACATAAATACGTGTAAGCTCAAATAATATAAAAGAATGTAGATTCAAATGAACAAGAAAATAATAAATGATTGTAATATGAGACGGGTGTATGAAGGAACCTAGATATATCCACACATACAATGTATGGTTTTATAACACCCAACCTTGGATGTCTATTGTATAGTCTCACGCATTGAAAATAGTCTCATTAAAAACCTTACCAGAAAATCGAATTGGAAAAAACCCTGATTAAGAAAAATAGAGTGCAATGTGTATTAACTCTCTCTCATATATGTATCCCTTTTAAGTCTTTAAATTATTGCATTCCAATATTGTGTCACAATCCTTTAAATGTTGGGTCGGTAATGTTTTAGTGACAAAGACCAAGTAATTGTTCATTATCCTCACGAGATCTAAAAGAGTTTTTTTTTCTCACATCAAATGATCAAACAACCATTGAGGTACTCAATAGATGTGCTTTATCTATATAAAATCTTTTAAGAACCTTCTCTGTATAGTTGACTAATGAATGAAATTTTCATTTGCTACATATTTGCTTTGCAAGCCGAGACAAGATTTGGTTTTCCCCAAATCTTTCATCTCAATTTTTTTTTAAATAATTTTTTATCTTTGGTATCTCTCTATGAGTTCCAATAATATTTAAATCATCAACATACAAAATAATGATAGCAAAAATAGATTTTGACTTTTTTATAAAAACACATGGGTGTATAGTGTCATTATTGTACCATTTCTTCAATAAATACTCACTAAGACAATTATATCACCTACGTCCTGCTTATTTTAACCTATATAAATTTTCTTATAACTTGATTGAGTAAACCTCCCAAAGATTTGAATTATACGTTGCAGGTATTTTCATGTAAATACAGTTATCAATTGATCCACATAAATATGCTATGACAATATCAATGAAGCACATATCTAGTTTTCAAAAGTTGTCAGGCTAATAAGATAGCAAAATATGATTGCATTTACTAGAGGAGAATATATTTCATCGTAATCAATGACAGGTCTTTATGAAAATCATTGTGCTACTAGTCGGGCCTTACATCTTACGATTTCATTTTTCTCATTTTGTTTTTGCACATATACCCATTTGTATCCAAATTGCTTTACACCTTGAGGTGTTTGGACAAAAACTTCATGTTTTGCAATTAAATTTAATTTGATGAAAAAACAAATATGATTGTCTGCTTCAAGATGAAAGCGATGAGCAATTTTGTGCCGATAACATTGTATAAAACTATATATTTAGAAGCATACAATATACTCGAATTAATAGAATAAAGAAGAAGAATAAAAATTGAGGGAATGAAGAGAAAACATTCTTATTTCATATAACTTTGTAATTACATACAAATATTCATTCTTCTCTCAACAATACAGCCATGTTTAATCCCCTTAATATTCTTTTCTCCTAGTAGCTATACAGAAAGTTTTTATAATAATGTGGAAGGCAAGTCATCCAAGTAAAGAGCCAGAAGTCAACCCAAAAATCCCTGTTGGACCGGGAACAGCAATAACAAACACTGGCGTGTCTTTGTTACATTATTATAAATAAGGAAAATAATTCTTTGATGAATCAATAATTTATTTTATAATGAAAAAAAAAGTCGATAACTTGTTAGATTGACCAAGAAAATCATTGGCTGATCCTATGTTAACAGTTGGCCTTACCTCGTTCTCCAAATGATTCATGAACCTTAATTAATCAGAACTGTCGACAACAATGTCTTAATAGGACGCGTTTATATTTTTACTAAATAAGAAATTAGATGGAATATTATTCAAAAAAAAAAAAAGATGGATCATTAATTGTATAGTATATAGTTATGTCAACCTATAATCCTATTGGTCTTTTAAGGAATTCTTTTTAAAACGAAACTTCTCACCAACTACTGCTTGACAATATTTTTAAACAGCTCCACTCCTTGTGTTAGGACTCTCTCCTGTTTGATGATCTGAGATGTTTTTATTTATAAAATTTTCTGATTTCTCGTGCCAAAATATATGAACGGTTGATTGGCTTCATCATTCTTCTGCTTCCTTATGCCATGGTGGTGGACTCCATGGCTACTATACCTAAATCAATTCGTATAAAAAGTCTTTGCCAAAGATGCTTCCTCAACCACCACCATGGATAAGTTTTAATCTGTTTTTTTTTTATGGAGAAAAACGTAGGCTGAAATATTTCAAAAACAAATGGGTATTTAATTAATGTATTATTTTTATCCCATGTTTGTCTTAACTATATAAAACTATCTCAAATTATTTAATAACACTTTGTATTTATAAAATCGGCTCCATTAAGAATCAACAATATATATATATATATATATATATATATATATATATATATATATATGTCATCATTTAATTGCTTTGTTTATCGAATATGACATGAACAAGCAATTTCTATGTGATACGAGAATTGAATTCATATACCAAATTCAGGATCTTACATGTGACTAGTAATTAATAAGAAAATAATTCATGTGAGTCCTAATTTATTACGTGATCTCCAAAAAACTATATCAAGTAAGTTTTAAGCTGCTTATGAAGAGGTCGAATGAAATTCTCATAATTAATACTACAATATATATATATATATATATATATATATATATATATATATATATATATATATATATATATTACCAAAATTGTTTCATGCATTAAATCAAATACCTTTTGCTTCAAGCATATCAATATGTTGACATTATGCACTTGAATATCTAGTTTAAATTGTCAGATTTCATACGAGCTTTAAAGTTAAATATGCTTAAGCTAGAATGTAATAATAATAATAATAATAATAATAATAATAATAATAATAATAATAATAATAAATGATATTGCATTTCAAGTTGTAATTGAAAATTAAAAAAGAGTTCTTAGAAAACGAGCGAATCCATAATTAATTGCTGTTGCTGTTGGACCCATTTTAATTAATACTATAGGACATATTTATATGTGTGTGATTTAAATTTTTTGTTTTTGTCAATTGATGACTTGGTAAATTAAAATATCAATAAATTGCTTAAACCCCCTTTTTTTTTTGGGCTTTGATGATATAAAGAACAAAAATATTTGAATCCAACACCAATTAGGGTACATGAAAGAAGTCAATCAAAATATACCAAGTCTTTTTTCTAATTATAATTTGAGAATGGAAATATACAAATTAAATTCTTGTTCATCGATCAGTGTTCATTTCTAAGTCTCAACAACTGGGTTGGTGTCAAAAATCTCAAAATCTCTGCTTCTCAAAAATGCTAATCAAGCGACACAGTTTTGATAAGGAAAGCTTAACAATGAGTGACTAATACCAAACAAATGAGGTGCATGCACGTGTAGTTGAATTACGAAGATTTTCATCAAGAGAATTGTCTTCCTACACATAAATATGCATTTAAGAGCTTATTGATTCGTCCAAGTAATGTCCAACAACTATATATATAACAACTATATATATATATATATATATATATATATATATATATATATAACAACTATATATATATATATATATATATATATAAGCAGGTAAGAAAAACTATTTTTCTTGAAAAAATGAAGGAAAAATCCATTCATTATTCGTTTACTAATCTTCTTGTAGTACAGTGTAAAAAACAAAATAGCAATTTTTAATTTGAGAGTTCTAGGATTTTTTTCTATGATTCTAAAATAATGAATTTAAAATGAATATTTGATTATTATATGATTGTCATGTGTTAGGTAAATTAATTTATTATAAGAGGTAATGCTAATTTAAATCGTTCTAGAAGATAATCTAAATGATTGTTCAATAATTTCCCAATAATCCATATGTTTTTTTTTAATCTAAACATGAATTAAATATCTATTTCAATTTAAAAATCTACAGTCTATGCACAAATCATGAAATATTTAAACCGGGACTTAAGAAATGAAAAGGTGTTGCTCTTATTATTATTATTATTTCTTAAAAAGAAATTTCCCATTTTATATATATATATTCTTTTTACGAGCTACTTTGTATCAAATCCTCTAAGAATATCTACATTAATCATCAAAAACCATAAAATAATTTATTTCTATCAATAAAAATACAAAAAGGAATCTTAATTTAAAACACCGCGTATAACAATAATAAAAAATCAATTTAAATACTAGACTTTCGTTAAGTATAGATTGCGACAACAATCATATTCTCTTTGGCGACACTTCTTAATTATTTATCAATCCTTCTTCTAGACCACTACTGGCATGCTTCTCCTCCACATAACATGTACGTACGTACGTACATGTATACATACACCATACACTATACACTATACACGCACGTATATTGTAACAGTGATGGTTAAAGTATAATCATAAAATGATGGTGGGATTAGTGAATTATTTTAAATGTATGAAGAGCCGCCTGCTCAATAGAGAGATACAGTGTGTTAGAATGTGAACTCGGATTGCTTACTCAGCTGATCGTAATAGTAATTAACACTAAACCAGGCGTCGGTCGTCTTAATTAACCAATGACCCTTTAATGATAAACAAAACATATGGAGACATAAAGTCTGATGCAACGTACGATTGGGAAATTGACATTTAAAATTTTAATTAACCACTCGTTTGAAAACATTATCGTAAGCTGACGGTGCAATAGCTTCAGCTGTCTTTAATTGACAGTCTTTATAAAAACGGGTGCGTAGATATATTCTGGTAAATATAATAAATATTTTCCGATATAATTAAGTTGAGTTGATAATATTTTTTACCATCGAAACAAAGATATTTGAAATTAAATATCAAATTAAAAGACAACGACAAAAAAAAAAGACAATGATGAGAGGAAGTAAGTTCTTGCTTCAACGTCTCTTATCCTTAAAAAAAAAAAAAAAAAAAAAAAAAAAAAAAAAAAAAAAAAACTCATTCTTTTATCGAATATTTTTTATCTACTGAAAAAAAAGAAATTTCCTTTCTTTCAATTTATGACTTCTTAACCATGATTCCACATGAATTAAGAGATTTTTTTAGAGTGTGGTTGAAACTGTTTTTGAAAGTGATTTTTGTTTAAAAATACATCAAAATAATATTTTTTATTTTTAAAAATTATTTTTGACATCAGCACATCAAATGTTCTAAGGATATTAAAAAATTAATTTAAAATAAAAATAAAAAAATTCATTTTTTTTTGAAATTTAATCGCCTCCTAATTCTATTGCAAAAGAGAAGTGTTAATCATAATCAATCATGAGTGAAAATAGGATTGCAGTGATATTGACGTTGAAGTGGAGGAGTTGGTCGAAATATCTTACGTTAGATGCATTGGTCAATGCCGGGGACATGACTTTTTTTTCCTTAGCGTATTAATTACTCTTTTAAAAAAATAAATAAAAAATGTTCACACTGAAATGAACCGGTGATCAAATTAACAAGCTGAATCACACACACACAGTTTAATCAAATCAAGATCCAGAATGTCAACTTCTGTGATATCAACAATAGAGTTAAAGGGACTTGTTTCCTTCCTCTGCATCAGGGTTCAAGTTCCATCATGCACGTCTGTCATCCTCGCGGTGCTTTACATGCTTACTGGGTTTGCAGGATATTTAGTGAGTCCGAGAATTAGTTGTGGTACGTGTAAGCTGACCCGGACATCCCGATTATAAAAAAAAATAGAGATAAAGGCCAGCAATCATTATAATCACATTTTAAGCTCCTAAGTGATTACGAAATGATGAGGAAGATGCTTAATTATAATCACTGCTGGCTGCATTCGCTTCTAATTACATTCGAGATTAATCATTAACATGTTGTAAATTATTTAAGTCCAAAGCTAAGTAGAAAAAAACGAATCGAATATTACACAGGTGGAGTTCACACCTTCAAATGAATTGATGGAATAACTTGAGAAATTAATTAATTAATTAATTAATTAATAATGACCTGCAAATGACACGTCATCAAATATTTATTTAACAGGCTTCTGGTTTTTCATTGTCGATGCCCATGATGCTCTTTTGCCGACAGATTTAACTAACCTGTTTCAGCCATCGCTTCTTTAGACCTTATATTAAAGAGATGCATTATTTAATAGCATTGACTTAGATATTGAGATTTTAATTTATAATATGCTGCACTGTTCATTTACGATCATTATAAAATTGTTCTGTTCTATTAATAAAAAAGAAAATTACATTCCCACCCCTAGAAAATAAAATCGACAAGCATTCTTGAGAATAATAAATAAAATTGATAAACTTGAAATATAGGCTGAAGGAAGCTCTTTTTTTTTTATTTTATTTTATTAATTTGAGAATGAAAACAATAAGCTCATGTTGCTTTTTTGTTTTAATTTAACTTGAAGCATTGATGCCTTGTAGCTTCGAATCAAAGCTCCCGCTTTCTTAAGAATTCAAAAAAACTGACAGCATTTATGCCTTGTAACTTGGAACTAAAAATCTCAAAAACATTGCCAGAATGCACGTTCCAACATCTGAAGCAAATCCATGCCTTGATAATCACCTGCTCTCTCTCCAGAAACGTCAAGATTTTCTCCAAATTTCTTCGTCGAACCACCGAATTCGGCACAATGGATTATTCCAGTCTAATATTCTCTCAAATGGGTCATGGTTCCAGTGAGCAAATCGTGATTTGGAATGCCATGATCAGAGGGTATGCGTTCAATGGTCCTTTTCAGGAATGTATACAGATGTTCGACGAAATGCCTCACAGAGGACTCAAGCCGCACAACTTCACGTATCCTTATGTAATCAACTCTTGTTGTGAATTGGAGCTGTATGGAAAGGGAAAGAGGGTGCATTGCGAGATTGTAAAGTCTGGATTTGAGTCGAGCTACGCGGTTGCCAATTCTCTTCTTAACATGTATTTGAAAATGCCGGCGTCTTTTGTTGCGGGCTTGGCTGGTAATTGCAAGTTAGATGATGCTCGTAAGATTTTTGATGATATGTTTTTCAGACCGGTAGAACTGTGGAATCAAATGATGGGCAAGTATGTAAACGCTGGTAACGTCAAATCGGCAAGAGAGTTGTTTGATATTATGCCTCAAAGAGATATAGTTTCTTGGAATTCTATGATTCTAGGTTACGCCAAAGTTGGAGAAGTCGCAAATGCAAGAGATATGTTTGAGAAAATGCCAGAGAAGAATGTTATTTCATGGACTTCGATGATTGGGGCATATGCTGATACAGGCGATCTTGAAACAGCAAGAATGTTTTTTGAGACAATGCCACAGAGGAATGTGGTTTCGTGGAATTCAATGATTTCAAGTTATGCTAAACACGGGAAATTCGTAGATAGTTTGAATCTTTTTGTCAAAATGCAATCAGAAGGTGTGGCCCCAGATGGCTATACTTTTGTTTCTGTTCTGTCAGCGTGTTCTAATTTAGGTGATTTGGAGTTTGGAAAATACATACACTATCTAACACGAGATTTGTCTCGATCGGAAGTCATGATAGGGACTGCCCTTACAGAAATGTATGCTCAATGTGGAGATGTAGATAAAGCTTTTGCAGTTTTTATCAAGATAGGAAAGAGGGATGTCTTTTGCTGGAATGTCATTATCAAGGCATTAGCTCTGCATGGAAGATCAGAGGAGGCTATCCAAATCTTCTTGTTGATGCGAAAGACAGGATTGAAACCAAATGATTTCACGTTTACCAGCGCTTTGTTTGCTTGTAGCCATGGAGGTTTGGTGGAAGAAGGCCTCAGAATATTCAATAGCATGGAGAAATATTATAAGATAAGTCCAAAGATTACACATTATGCATGCTTAATTGACATGCTTTGCCGGAATGGCCAGCTTGAGGAAGCAATGCTTCTAGTGGAAGATATGCCCTTTAAACCCGACGTTGCAATATGGGGAGCCTTGCTTGGGGGTTGTAGAGTTACAGGTGACTTTAAGTTAGCAGAGAAGGTAGTAGAGAAAGCTACTGAGTTGGAAACAAATGACTCGGGAGTCTATGTGCTGTTGTCAAATATCCATGCCTCCGCAGGTCAGTGGATAGCGGCTGCAGATGCAAGAAAAAAGATGGATGAGAAGAAAATATCTAAGAAGGCAGGTAGCAGTGTTGTTTAGGATATAGGATATATCCATGGATATTGAGAAATCACAAACAAAATATACTGGTGTCTTATAGAATACATAGTTTGGAGCACAAACTTTCAAAGATACTACCTCTTCCCATTCTAATAAAATATTTTCATGACAGCATTTTGGAACCAAGCAGCCCCTTAAGATTTCGAGTCACATGCAAGATTTGTAATACAAAGCTTTCAACGGAAGAAAATTAAGATCTTCCATTCTTCCTTGATTCGATAAAAAAAAAAAACCCTCGGCTTACAGGAAGAAAAGTTACAATCATGCATAAGAAAATCACAAATATTACACCAAAATGCACTTTTCAAATACAAAATGGACTCGTCCTTTTCCATCTTACTACCCCGTAAAATGGCTGCATAATCAATCCTGCTGGGGAAATTCTCAAGTTGATAGAACCCTGAGATTCTTAAGCTAATAATCTGGAATTGGATTGTGACCTTTTAAATTGTAAATCACAAGACAAAGACCTAAACCATGAAAAAAACAGGTCTGATAAGAGTCTTACACCAAAGGTTAACAGAAATTAAAAGTCTGTTCTAAAGTAATGCAGAGATTCGTGTTGTGTTGCCAATAGAATCCACTAATTGTGGACTATCATAAAGATGTATCTCGTGAGCAAATTTCAATTAGTGGTAATCATGTTGAACTGGAATCTTGAGAGCTGTTGAGGAATGGTCGATATGACTGGCCCATATCTCTGCATCAAGTAAGCAACACATTGTAAGAAGAAATACCGAAAAACCATTGGTCTAAAAAGCATAGTAGAATCATGAATGGTTTTTCTGAAACCTGACTAGGGAAATGCAAGGAGGAGACCAGTTTTTCCATCTTATAAGCAGCAGATTATGGGGGTTTAGTAAGTAGGGAAGGTTGGTGGACAAAAAGCAAGCAAGAAATAAAAACCAGACAGTTTGCCCTTATAGAATCATCATGATGCATCCACCAAACTAGCAGTTACTCTTTATATATGTGCAACTCATTGAAGCTGATGCCTCAGTTTTCCCAATCGGTAGTAGTTCAGGAATAATTCAGTTTTTATGCATAAACTAGTCAAAGCTAAAGAACATATAGCATCCAAAACCATAAAAAAATCCCAGGCAATTCCAAAATCAGATCAAACTCCAAACATAATCGATCAACTGACAGCTACATGTGATCATACCTGAACATTATCATAGAGTTCAAACAATGGCACAGCAAGAAGTTTCAAATTTTTTGGCACTGCAAAGTACTCTCTTTCAGATAAGTGAACAAGGAAAAGTTTCTTGCACTCCTGCATTACAGAGATTGGAGAAAGAAATGGATAAGCATAGCCTGCCAGCTATATGAAGGAAAAAGAAAAGGAAAGATTCACATAAGCAAAGAACACGAGTCACCTTGGGCTTTGTTATGTGGGGAGGGCAATATGGATACATAGTGGTTTCAAAGTTTGGCCTCCACAGGATAGCCACACATTCACCAATCTGCAAGCAAATGACATGCGGCCAAAATATGGACCAGAAAAGGCCTACATTCCAATGAACTCAAGAAGGAAGAAGAAGCCATCTGAGGCACTAACAACTTCTTCCAAAATATCAAGTTCCAACAAAAGTTCTAACCTCATGAAATTCAGGGAACAAAATGCTCTTATCACAAAAACATGCATAAAGAAGCAGACCTCAATTGCTAATAAAACTACAGAGGATTTATGGTATTAATGTGTGCTGTCACAAGATTGAAAATTTAGATACAGGAGAATCTGATGCTTTGTACATGACCTTCATGTTTTCCACTCTATTCCAATCATATTCACCTTCTCTTTTCTTTTTTCTTTTTTTGTGATAGAATCCAACAATATTCTTCTAAAAATACCTATAATATCTGTTTCTTAAAATTGTCTTCATGAGTTCACACTTAGAACTGAAGATAGCCAAAAAAAGGTTACCTGCCAGTCTGGCACAAGAGCAGGTGAGTTCGCCCCAAGTTTGCTTGTCAGCTTTCTTTTCAAACCCTCAATTTCTGTTACATAGGCATGGGAAAAATAAGAAACACAAAATCTCCCAAACAATGATATAGAAAGAGCTGATTCCACTACAAACATAATGAAGAGAAAGATATTATGAAATTGAAAGATAGTAAATAGAGAAGAAGAAAAATATACCATTCTCTCCAGGCTTCAAACGCCCACCAGGAAGTTTGCAGAAAGTGTTTCCAATTTGCAGAAGAAGTATGTGAGGATGATTGTGTTCCTGTACCTGCAAGACAATAACATATTGCACCATGAGACAGATCACAAGAATGAGAAAAGAGATGCATGGAGCTATCACAGACAAGACCATGGCCAATTAAGTCCAATAAGTACAGGATCACAGACCATACATGGAGGAGTTACATGGAAGATATGAAAAAACAAGTCACTACAGCAGACAGAACAGCTATAGAAGGCATAACTGAACATATGTTCTACGTAAAAGAAATTCTTGTGGATATTGGATAAAAAACATCTTTCAAAATATAAAACCTTCTCAAGTTGATTTAGAAATCAACATCAACCACTGAAAATGAAGAGACTGAGCTATCCTAGAGGCAAATTATACTACCATGATTTACTCCACATTGTATGAAACAGACGTTTATCTATACAAACTGTTCCCAAGATTAACTTATTTATCCAAAAGGCATTCAAATTGTCAAGAACATGAGCATATTGTTCAGTAATCAGATAGAGAGTGATCATTAAGAGTACATCACCATTCAAATTCAGACTTGCATAACCAAAACCAAACATTAAAGAATACCACCTTGATGACAGCTAGCCATATAATTCAAGATCTGTTAATGTACATCCCATGATCAATGTAAAACATGAACGCCAAATACACGCAACCCACAGCTTACAAGGAAATACTGAGTACTACTATAATAAATTACCAAGCAGTATCGATAATAAATTTATTATCTCATAATCACAACCAACTTCATTTCGCAGTAATTCAATAATAAACACACATTTCAAGCACAAAAAGATAGTTAGACAAAAAAGGTAAGACAAAAGCATCACCAGCAAAATAGCTTCCACGCTTGTTCTCATCCCTTCTTTCATATAACTGTCATTAAAAACTACAAAAGATCAACATAAAAGAACCAAACTTTCCATCTAGGATTTCACTAAAGAATCTAGGGTTAACTAGAGTTTTTTGTTCATTCCCAGAAATTGAACCACCAAAACTCAAAAGAGAAAAACAAAAAGAACAAAAGGGGTTGTGTGTTTTACTTGACTTTCATGCGAGCAAGTCGATCAGCAACAGAAGTGTCTTTCTCCATCTTGGGCTCTTTAGTACCAAATGTGTAGCTTGCTAAAGGGTATGTATTCACCACAGCTGACCCTGCCCCTACCATCTCTCTCTTTCTCTCTGCTTATAACCCAATTTCCTCTTCCTTTTTTACCGATAATCTTTTTTGACTTTGGTGTTTCTCCGTGAGCTGAAGCTGTGTTTTCTCGTGTTTCCCTTTATAAAGATCTTCTTCAGCGAGGAAAGAAGAGCGATGGGAGGGAGATTAGAGAGGGACATTGACAGTTAATTTGGTGTTAAGTAGTATTATGTTCTATTGGGTTGTGTCCATGATTTGTTGCTCCAAATGCTTAGCCCGGCCCATTAATACTTTTGAGAGTTTTTTACTAGGCCCAGTTTCATTGGATGGATCATCAAAAAAGTTAAAAGTAAAAAAAATAAAAATAAGTATTTGTCTGCAGAGCATTTTTACATTAGAAACCAATCAGAAAAGAGAAGATTTTGTTCAAATATAATTTTTCTTCATCTAAAAAAATTAGTTTAAAAAATTTATATCAGACTCTAAAAATATATTTTACAAATTCTCCATAGCTTTTCAATGCAACTTTTTTTTTTTTAAAGGAAAAACATCAACAATTTAATATTTTCTTTTAGCAATGTAAAATATTAGGATTTATATATATATATATATATATATATATATATATATATATATATATATATATATACGTTTTCACATTTTTTTTTATAAACATATTCTAACTTTGATTATACACTTTTTCATGAAAATAGTTTTAATTTGAATAAAATTAAATTAATGTCTTACAACTAACTATAAAAACAACATTTAAAAGTATTTTTCTTTTCTTTACTAGTGATACTGGTTCCTATAAAAATTCGTTATTTCTTAAAAAAATTTATTTTACTATTTGTTTTCCAAATAATTTTGTCAATGTGCCAATTATATATATATATATATATATATATATATCGCATGCATCACTCGCAAAACTCGATTGATGTATCATAAACATTGATCAAAAAGAGGGGGGGAAATGTTTTAATTCTATGTGAGTTGATTCTCTAGCCAATGTCTGATAAGTAGATCATCGGAAGAACTCTTCTTGTCTAGCTAGCTAGCTATGGATGCCTTCCTTTTGCCTTGAAAAACTTGCAAGCCACCGTCTGATCCTCCCGTCACGAGCGTGCATTGGTCCTCCTCCACTTGCCTCCAGCACACGCTGCTCACGAGCCCACCGCCACACCCATCTCTGCCCGTCGGGTTAGACCCGTGAACCCATATCGGTTCACCCCATCTTTTGTCGTACACAAAAACCTTGTTGTTTTCTGATCCACACCCTAATAAGCCTCCTTTCCTCCACACTGACAATCCGACAAAGCTCCGATTGTTGACGTGCCCCCTGTACGAGCGGATTACGTTTGAGTTGTCCGAATTCCATAGCTTCAAGCATCCATCAATGCTAGCAGACACCAATGTTACGTTATCCACAAATTTAATGTACGTCACGGTCTTCCGATGCCCGTCAAGAACAAATACCGGGGCAATCGTCATTCGGATATCGTACCCGTATACGTTTCGGTCAGCGCATCCGACGGCTACTATTGGTCCACCAAATGGATTAAACTCCACGCAGCACACTGCACTGCCACCCACGCTAGGCTGAACAGTAGCCACACATTCCCCGCTCTCACAACGTGTGTCCCACATTTGCATGGTTCCATCGTCCGACCCGGATGCACCTAAAACCGGATCCCAATGTGAATAGTCCACGCTCCAAACCCGTCGCCCGCCATGTTCATCCCGTTCAAAGATTGGTATTCTCCTCTCAAGATCATATTCCATCACCACCCCGTCGTAGTCCCCGGACCCTAGAACCCCTCCGTACGACCCGGGCTTCCATCGGATGCTACTAAGCTTAGCCGGGGTACAAATACAGTAGTCACAAGCCCTAGCATGGTCTAAGCATATAGTTCCACGCACCTGATCTTGATGACCAGTATTTTCATGGGGTAACAAAGACTGAAGCTTGTAAATTCTTATCTTTCTTGCTATTCCACCTGTGGCAATGATGCTATTCGTCTGGTCGAACTCGATCACGCCTAGAGCATCCGATATGGCTGGAGTGCTGATGTTGTCGCCGCCGCCGGATGAAACAATTGTTGTGAGGCTGAAATCCCATTCACACCTGGCCTTTTCTTCTTCTTGCTCCTCTATTGCTTCTGTTTCTTGGTTTTGAGATTCTTGTGTGCGGTGGTGACGATGAGGATGGAGTTTAGTGGGGAAGTTTTTCATTTCCCATTCAAGATGTAACTAGCTGATGTATAAATTTGGAGCTTTTGGCTTTTGGACCAATGAAAGGCTACCTCCATGGATAAATAGGCTGGCCCTTGATATCTTTCCTTAATTTAGTCATATCATCTCTCCTCTAATACGATCACTGTTGCCACAGCAATGCCATGTAGCTACGTGTCTTGTTTAGGATTACACACATACATTGCATTTCTTCAGAGCTAGGAAAAGGCTCGACAATGGTTTATGGTTGAGAGGACTTTAATTACACCATTAAGATCCCATTAAAAACTTGTTTTCTTTAATCATATATATATATATATTGAAATTGAAAGTACACTTGAATTTAGCTATGGATGATCATCGATCCATTGTTCAAGTGGTTGTGGGGAAAGAGAGTTGCTGGTTGCTTATGTACCTCAATTTGATGAAAGCATGCATGTGTGGACACAGGCTGTTTTATGTCCCTTCACCTACGTGGTTTCAGCCAAACCTTTTGTGTATCACAACTGTTCCCCTCTTATGCACACACATGTATATATATATATAATTTGAACGAAACGTTATTGTCGAGTAATTATTGTGATTTATTGAAAAGCCATACCTAGATTTAATGCATATTTGACAATATATATATATATATATATATATATATATATATATATATATATATGGTGATAATCATAATAGTCTGTGAAAATATATATTTTACGTACGTACGGTGACTTTAAATAAAATTCATTCATTTGTTTTTAAAAAATCTATTTAAATTTATTTTGAAAATCACTTTTTAATACAACCCATAGTTAGGTATATACAACAATGCAATATCAAATAGAAAAAAGAAAGCGTGATGAAATAATAACCAAATTGCTTTCTTTTTTAGAAAAAAAACCTTTTTGACAAACTGATTTTCCTGAAATGGTAAAGACATGGAGTCCTAATGTATAAGGGTTGAATCTTTTGTTCCTTCCATTCTAGAAAAAAACACTGCTCAATCTTTTTTCAGCTGTTAATTTTTAATTCCTCTTTTCGGAATTAAAAGGGATAAAAATGGTGGGTTCAAGGCACTGTGTAAATTAAAAGTAGTTGTGACTTATGAGTATGAACACAGCGAAGTCAGCGATCCTTTTAGGTTTTTTGTTAATGATATCTGACAGCATTCTTCGGTTTCTATGGTGGAAAATCTGTAAGCTCTCATAGCCATTGACAGTGTTTTTCTTGTCTATCAAAGCGAGGAATCTGACCTCTTGTAGAATCAAGAACTTGGATGATGATGAACTCCTCGCGAATCTTATTCTCTCTTTTTGGCTGTCAACAATGATTCAACCAGCCGGAAAGAATTACTTTTGTGCAAGTGAAGCTAGCCACTCACGTCACTGTTCCTAGACACCAAGGATTCTTTTGTTGATTGACATTAGCGAGTACAGTTTCAATGATGAAAAGATTATGAGTATTGTGTCAGCGTGTTTTTCAGGAAAGCTAGAAAATAAACCATGTTTTTTTCTGAGTGATGAACAGGAGTTGAAGGAAAGGGCAGAGAATCACTTGTTATCTTGACAACAATGTGTTTTTGGCAGGAAGTAGTAAAGAAAGCTAAAGCTAAATTCTTAATTCTTAGGTAGTGCTAGAGATGGAATCTGAATCTGATTCTGCGTATAATTCTCTATATTAACAATACTTTTTTTATTTTTTTTAATCATAAACCATATCCATTCTCCCATATCAAGTCTTTGCTTCTGTTCTTCTCTGTTCAGCAACGATCTCTGCTCATCTCCTCCATCTCTGATCAGCTCATATGGTATGAAATCAAAAACCTTATAGCAGCTGAATAAGTAACTTGGTAGAGCTTCATGTTTCGAATCTGACTTTATAATGATTGGTTTGGAGTTTTGATTAAATTCCGGTCCTTTCTGTCTTTCTTTCTTTTATAAAATGCAAGTTATTATTATAAAATAACAGTGACAATTAATTAGACCGGGTTAGTTTTCTGAGAATACAAGTTTTTGCATGGAACTTCTGTAGGAGAACGGAAAGGAACAATCAGGTGCGAGAAAGAAGAGCAGCATAATAGTTGGACCATGGGGAGGAAACGGAGGGAGCAGCTGGGATGATGGGATCTACCATGGAGTAAGAGAAATCACAATTGTTTACGATCAATGCATCGACTCGATCAATTTTGTGTACGACAAGAACGGCAAGCCCGTCACAGCAGAAAACCATGGAGGAGTCGGAGGCAGTAGAACAGCTGAGGTAACTCGATCCCTTGCCATTTCCAATCAACCGAACGACAAGTTCATTGTTTTCTGACTTGTAATTATGATGATGTTTCAGATCAAGTTACAGTATCCGGAGGAGTACTTAACCAGTGTGAACGGCCATTACTGCCCGATAGTTTATGGAGGCAGCCCCGTGATCCGATCGTTAGCATTCAGCAGCAACAAAAGAACATTCGGACCATTTGGAGTGGAAGAAGGGACGCCGTTTACACTTTCCATGGACGGAGCATCGATTGTAGGGTTTAAGGGTAGAAGTGGATGGTATCTTGATGCCATCGGGTTTCGTTTATCTCGCACTCAATCCACCAGAGTTCTCAAGAAATTCCAGCAAACGCTTCAGAGGCTCACCAGCACGGTTTCGAAGTCCTCTGCCTCCAGGGATGCAGAAAAAACCTATTGAAGGAAGCTGGTGACCGAGCCTTGTGTGGGCCCTCTTAGTTGAACCCGGTCTTTTAATATTATTTCCTCGTGTTTACCAGAGTTGTTCTTAAGAGAATAATCAAACCTTTATTATTACCTCAGAAAAATGAAAGGTTGGTTGAACTACTCAATGAATAGATAATGTTATACATATAAATTTGGCTTTATACTTTGTAATAGAGTTTCAAAATGCAATAAGCATAAGATTTTAGACTGTAGAATGATTGTTAAATATAGCCGTTAATTACCTGTTATAGGTACTGTGTAAAGTAACAAGAAAAGTAACCGTTACTCTAGCTATTTTTAGTCTAGGAATATGTCTATAAATAATGTCTCAATTGTAAGAGAAAGATTACACTGAATATACAAGAATTAATCGAATTACGAATTCTTACATGGTATCAGAGCAAATTTCGAATTTTTTTTTCTTCTTGAAATCGAATTTTTTTCTGGTTCAAAACCCAGATTTTGATCTACACAGTACGTGTTTCATCCACGCACTGCTCACAAAAAACCCCAACCCAGTTTTTTCAATCGCTACAGTATCTGTTTGTACTGTAGCAACACTCACTGTAGGCATCAGAAAACAAAAACCATCCCCAATCCCAGAAAAACCATCACCAACCCAGAAAACAGCAAACATCAAAACACAACCCGAAACCCAGAAAACAGCAAACATCAACCCAGAAAACACCTTACCCCAGAAACTCGAAACCCTAAATCGAAAAACACACCCAATTTTTCCCGAGAAAACAAACCCAGATTGAGCATTTCTGGATTTTTTCTGTATACGAAATTATTTTTTGAATCAAAGAGAATCCCATCGTTACCATTCACCAATTCATCAACACCCATCTGCTCATCAACACCCAGAACACCCATTGAAGAACACCCACCGAAGAACACCCATCTAGAATTGAGTATGCATCAACAGGTGTTGTGTAATGAGTTGCAGCAACGTAATAAGTTCATTCAGCAGTTGCAGAAGGCCAAGATGGAAGAGCAGCAGAAGAGTCAGTTGGAGGTTTACAGGCTTGAACGTAGACTGTATATGATGGAAAATTTTTTAGAGGGCTATAGAAAGGAGTTGAAGGAGTCGCATGAGACACTTTTGAAGGACACGGGGGAGAAAGGAGCGACGGGGTGGCGCAGGCTTGAACGTGGACCGTGTATTCCAAAATTTGAAGGACACGGGGGGGAGAGGAGCGACGGGGTGGCGCAGGTTGAAAGAGGGGGAAGAGAAAAAGGGGAACATTGTTTAGGGAAAAATTTAAGGGCTGACCGAACTTGTGCAAAGACTGACCGGGCTACTGACCGAACTTGGGCTGACCAGGCTGACCGAAATGTGGCTGACCAAGTTGACCGAAAATACATAAATGCAACTGGGTTAGTGTGTTCTCATTGCGATGAAATTGGGCATTCAAAACAAAGATGTTATGAAATTATCGGCTACCCGGACTGGTGGGACTTTACGAAAAAACCTCAGAAAAATTTCCGAAAACCTCTGGTTCATCTGACGGAAGCAGATATGGCACAGCCCACAGCGAATGTGGCCCATCCAGGTATCATCAAAAATGCATTTGCACACTCTGTTATTACAAAGAATAGTACTTGGATTATTGATACAGGTGCATCTCATCATATGACTAAAGATTCCGATAATTTAATATGCCATAAACCCTCTTTACGGACAGATATATACACTGCTAATGGTAGTCCCTCCCCTGTTACGGGGGAAGGATCTCTTGTTTTAACTGACACTATTACACTAGATACTGTTCTTGTTGTTCCATCTCTTGCATCTAATCTCCTCTCGGTTAGTCAAATCACGACTACCCTTGAGTGCACGGTCACGTTTTGGCCTCTGTTCTGTGTTTTCCAGGACATTCTAACACGGAAGATTCTTGGTTATGGTGTTAGACGGGGTGACCTGTATTACTTGGAATTAACAAAACAAGGGGGGTTAAAGCTAGGTCATGCACATCAGACTAGAAGTATGGATCAAGCTCAGGCTCTTGTTTGGTTATGGCATCGACGACTCGGACATCTTTCATTCGGGTACCTTAAGAAGCTACAACCGCATTTATTTTCAAGGTTAAGTATTTTGGATTTTAAGTGTGACATCTGTGAACTGGCGAAAAGTCATCGTATTTCCTATTTGCCAAGTTTGAATAAAAGTGTAGAACCATTTGCAGTTATTCATTCTGATGTTTGGGGTCCTGCAAAGGTCGCATCTTTTTCTAATGCACGGTATTTTGTTACATTTATTGATGAATGTACTCGGATGACCTGGATATCTCTCCTCCGAAATAAAGGTGAAGTAAGTACAGCATTTCAGGAATTTCAGAAAATGGTGCTGACCCAATACCAACGGCACATTCGTACACTTCAATCTGATAATGGTACGGAATTTATGGATCAAGTACTGGGCAATTTTTTACAGCATCATGGAATTCGTCATCAGACATCCTGCACATATACTCCACAACAGAATGGATTAGCCGAAAGGAAGAACAGACAAATTATGGAAATAGTTCGTGCTTCGCTATTTGGCATGAATCTACCAAAATACTATTGGGGTGAGGCAGTCAAATCCGCTGCGTACTTAATAAATCGAACACCATCCAGTGTAATTGATTTTCAGTCTCCTCAACAGAAAATGGAATCTTTTCTCTCGGTTCCTCACCTTCCAAATTTGGAGCCTCGGGTGTTTGGTTGTACGGTATATGTCCACATCCCTAAAGTTCTGCGAAGCAAACTCGATCCGTGTGCAAAACGGTGCGTATTTGTAGGTTACTCGGAGTTTCAGAAAGGATATCGGTGTTATGATCCTCATCATCGAAAGCTACATGTGACCTTGGATGCATCATTTCGAGAATCCGAACCTTACTATTCAGGGGGAGTTCTTGGTTCTTCTCTTCAGGGGGAGAGTAACAATGAAGAGAATGAAGATATATTCGAATTAGAGGAAATGAGACCAAGTTGGGATGATAACCTGGAAGTCTGCATAGACCAGAATGATCTCAGTAACAGCCCCCCTATGTCTCAGGAATTACCAACGCTTACACCATTAACCGAAGAATCAACCGAGAATGTCTCTCCTCAGTCCCCTCAGGTAACCCTAAATCCTATCCCTAATGAGATAAATGAAATTCCTGTCTTAGAATCAACCGAGAATGTCTCTCCTCAGGTAACCCTAAATCCTATCCCTAATGAGATAAATGAAATTTCTGTCTTAGAAAATAATGTGACCAATAG
The DNA here is from genome assembly GCA_027405865.1 of Salix purpurea. Classification (NCBI taxonomy): domain Eukaryota; kingdom Viridiplantae; phylum Streptophyta; class Magnoliopsida; order Malpighiales; family Salicaceae; genus Salix; species Salix purpurea. The sequence goes on along the minus strand of JAOWLH010000036.1, from coordinate 5,487,145 downwards.
ATACCCACAAAGACTAAACCGGGGAGTCCCAAAGAAACAGTATGAACCTGATCCAAAACACAAAACTAAATACCCCATCAGCAACTATATCTCTACTCATAGATTATCGGAATCATATGCATTTACTGTTAATCAATTATCCAATGTGTCTATTCCTAGTAATGTACAGGATGCATTAGCAGACCCAAAGTGGACCAAGGCGATGAATGAGGAAATGGAGGCACTGCAGAAGAATAACACGTGGGAGCTATGTCAACTACCAACAGGGAAGAAGAAAGTTGGGTGTAAATGGGTGTTCACAGTGAAGTTGAAAGCAGATGGGAGTATTGATAGATACAAAGCGAGGTTAGTCGCAAAGGGATACACGCAGAAGTATGGAGTGGATTACCAAGAAACATTTGCTCCAGTTGCAAAAATGAACACTATCCGGATTCTCATATCTATAGCAGTGAATCGAGACTGGGCCTTACAGCAATTTGATGTCAAGAATGCTTTCCTTAATGGAGATCTTGAGGAAGAAGTTTACATGGAGTTACCACCTGGAGTTAAAATTAGGTCCTCATGCGGAACTGAAGTATGCAAATTAAAGAAGGCATTATATGGTTTGAAGCAGTCCCCCCGGGCATGGTTCGGAAGATTCTCATCCACGATGAAGGAATTCGGTTATAAGCAAAGTAATTCAGATCATACTTTGTTTATAAAACACAAAGAAGGAAAGGTAACGGCACTGATAGTATATGTGGATGATATGGTCTTAACGGGGGATGATCCAGAAGAGAGAAATGCACTACAACAATTTCTGACATCAAGATTCGAAATGAAAGATCTCGGACAACTGAAGTACTTCTTAGGGATTGAGGTCTCAAGGTCAGAAATGGGGATATGTCTTTCACAGCGAAAATATGTGTTAGATTTATTGGCAGAAACTGGAATGCTTGCATGCAAACCGGTAGATACACCTATGGAAATGAATCACAAACTGGGACAAGTAGAAGATCAGACGCCGACGGACAAAGGGTGTTATCAACGGTTGGTGGGAAAACTAATATACTTATCACATACTCGACCAGATATTGCCTATGCAGTAAGTGTGGTAAGTCAGTTCATGCATTCACCAGGAGAAGAGCATATGGAAGCAGTATACCGGATTTTGAGGTATTTAAAAAGTGCACCAGGAAGAGGACTTTTATTCTCAAAAAGGGAGGTCCAAAATATTAAAGGGTATACAGACTCGGATTGGGCAGGAAATCAAACGGATAGGAGATCGACATCAGGATATTTTACATTCGTAGAAGGCAACCTTGTCACTTGGAGAAGTAAGAAGCAGAAAGTGGTCGCAAGGTCAAGTGCAGAAGCGGAATACCGGGGTATGGCTCATGGTGTGTGTGAATTATTGTGGATTAAACAGGTATTACAAGACCTTAGAATTGATTATGAAATGCCTATGAGTCTACACTGTGACAATAAGGCAGCTATCGAAATTGCTCATAATCCTGTTCAACATGATCGTACCAAACATGTTGAAGTCGACCGACATTTCATTAAGGAGAATCTTGATCGGAAAATTATACAACTTCCGTTTGTCCGGTCTGAAGATCAGTTAGCCGATATTCTCACAAAGGCAGTCTCCGGAAGGGCATTCTATGACGCAATTGACAAGTTGGGCTTGATAAACATCTACGCTCCAACTTGAGGGGGAGTGTTAAATATAGCCGTTAATTACCTGTTATAGGTACTGTGTAAAGTAACAAGAAAAGTAACCGTTACTCTAGCTATTTTTAGTCTAGGAATATGTCTATAAATAATGTCTCAATTGTAAGAGAAAGATTACACTGAATATACAAGAATTAATCGAATTACGAATTCTTACAATGATAAATCATTACAAGTTGGTGACTCCCTTGATTAATTACGGTTTGAAAATATAACATGCACAAAGACTAATATTATCTTGTTAGCACGAGTATTCTGATTGGCATATCATATTATAGGATCATAATCAAACAAAACATAATTATTTCTAAAAAGGTTCAACTTATTCAATAAATCAAATTTTACAGGTGAGTTCTTGACAGAAAATTGAATTTGGACTGAGTGTTATACTTTTATTCACGCTTCAAGCTCGTTCGTTGCTTGTATTCTTCAAGGTAGAGAAGAGAGAACATATTCCTGCTGCTATTTTATACATATTTTCCATCATCCTTTTGCCTTGCACTTTTTATGATTCCAAAATCTTTTTGCTCAACATACTTTATAATTAATAATTATGCACCCCATCCTTGGATTATACAACATGCTTGTGTTTGGTTCTTCGGAAAGTGTAGGCTACGACCACGACTCATGAACTACCATACAGGTTGGGTGTTATCGCACCCCTAGCCATCGACAATAGCAACTTATCTTAGTCCTAAAAGTTTTGATATTTTAGCCTTCGATTTAAGAATTCATATAAAAGTTTTGAGAAAAATCTGATAAAGATTTCCTGAAAATTCCCTTTTCCTTTAGAAGAAATGCAAACTATCGATCAAAGCTATCGAGGGACCTGTTATTATATAGTGACAAGTGATTTAATGTTTAATTAGTTTCATAGTTCCAATGCTATTCAATATCTCAAGAGTAAATTTTTTAGCAAATATTAGAAATCAAATTCGCTTACACTCCACACCAATAAAATGCAGCTGCAAACGAGACAAGCAGCAGCAGCAAAAAAACACAGAGCATGGAATTTACCATAAACAAGGGTCGGAAAGGGTGATTTAGTGCTGTTGTTGCTAAGGATTTTCAAACGTCTCTTCTTGTTCTCTTTAGATCACCATCATAGCCCTGCAGATTTGGAAGGTGTCTCTAGCAGCTGCATGCTCAAGGAATAAAATTTCTTGAAAAAGATGCTGGTTGATTAGCTGCTTACACATTTTTCTGTCTTTTTTTCTCAAGTCATTTCAGAATTCCACGAAAAATCTTGAGCCCAGACCATGCTCACGCTTTGTTTGCTCTTTCCGTTATTTGTGCAATGTGCCAGACTTGTTGGGTGTGATAATTTATGGATGTGATGCAAAACATTTTTTATTTTTTCTCCAAGATTCAGATCAGATTGGATTATGATGCTAAACATATAAAATTACAAGAGTGGGACTGATTTTTAAGAGAGAGTTAATATTAAGGACTACATTTGATGAATAGCCAGCATTGTTGCCTCTTTCTTCTACGAAGAGCAGATGCCTTTTCTCGTCCTTGGCTCTCTATCCAAAACTCCATCGTTTTACCTCGTCTCCCTCTCTCTCCCCTTCCCAAAGTATGTCTTCTCAGCTTCCATAGTCGACGCCACAAAAGCAAGCTTCCTCCTGCAAGGGCTAGCGTTTTGATCCCCCCCCCCTCTCTCAATTCCTATTTTACGGTTTCAATTTCCGGGTTCTTACTAAATTAGACCCAAGTTTTCTTTCTGAAGAACGAATTTATGATTCAATCAGCTTGACCGAACTGCAACCATCACCAACGTCAATCAAGGTTCAATCAAATTCGTTTTTTGTTTATTTTTTCTTTTTATTTGGTTGTTGGGATTTTATTAAATTAAAAAAGTTTTTTTTTTTTTTTTTTTGGGGGGGGGCTGTGATTAGGGTATTGAGAAAAAGGGAAGATGGGGGCGTTTGCATCAAGGTTTTGGTTCATGTTGTTTCCGGCAAACGAGTACAAGATTGTGGTAGTTGGGTTAGATAATGCTGGAAAGACAACTACGCTTTACAAATTGCATTTAGGAGAGGTTGTAACGACACACCCTACAGTTGGTAGTAATGTTGAAGAGCTTGTTTACAAGAACATTCGATTTGAGGTGCTTTCTCGTAACTCACCTTGGATTTAGTGTGATTGATCATGTTTTTTATTTTATTTTTTGCTATAACATAAAGGAGTGTGTGCTGTTTGATAATTGGGGTGTTTTGGACTATTGGGTTGGAGTTTCTGGGGTTTGCTTTTTGGATTTGATATTTGATGACAAGTACAAGTAGGAGCTGAAGAATGTGTGTTTGGAGTCGAATTTTGATGCTGGGAAGTTTTTGTATTCCCAACTTACTGAGTGTTTTGCCATTTGAAATGATGGTTTTATTTTTTAGTAGTTATGCTGCTCATAAGGGTCTGTCACGTTCAAATCTAGCAATGGATGTGTATTGTAGTTAGGAGGTCCTGTACGTTGTTGCCTTGCTCTTTTCTTGATTTTCTAGCTCTGTTGTGCTGATCATGCACGTTTTATGACTTTGTGTTTAGATTAGGGTCTCAAGTGACTGATAGAAATTTGGTTCTTTTATGTGTTTATTAGCTTGGGAAATGCTTTTCATATCGAGAAGGATTTGCGCAGTTGTTTCTGGAAACTTAAACAGAACAAGCTTTCTCGTCTTTTGTTATATGTAAATGCTTACAATGGCATGCTTACCTTGAAACATACCCAAGGTTTCAGACACAGAAATTTTCAAGCCTGTATTAGTTTGGAGTTTATTGCTTGTCTTTCATGGAGCATGTATGCCCTTCTATGTACCTTTTTTGTTGTGTAATGCAAATTTCTGCGAATGGGAGAGTTCATGATATTGTTTTACCAAATTATAGACAGTAGCTATGATGCATACAAAAAGTTTAGAATAATGAAAAACCAATATAGGTTACAGAAATCTCAGTAGAAAGACAGATATAATATTATTCAGTCATATCATGTTAATTATTGGACCATACAGCGGAGCCATCAAATCTACTTAGAGTGTTGTTTGTACTATATGATTTCTGCTTAATCCCATGAGAATTTGTAAAGTTTAGTTTAATACAATTTTCTGTTTGATATTCTTAGCAAAAGAAGCTTGCTGGATCATGCAAATCCTCTGTGTGTGAAATTATGCTAGAAACTTAACCATGTTTGTCTATTAATGTTATCAGGTCTGGGATCTTGGTGGGCAAGATAGACTCAGGACTTCATGGGCAACATATTATCGCGGAACTCATGCTGTCATCGCGGTGATAGACAGCACTGATAGAGACAGGATCTCCATTATGAAAGATGAACTCTTCATGCTGCTGGGACATGATGATTTACAACATTCTGTTATACTTGTCTTTGCAAATAAACAAGACCTTAAGGATGCCATGACACCAGCTGAGATTACTGATGCTCTTTCTCTTCACAGCATCAAGAATCATGATTGGCATATCCAAGCCTGCTGTGCCCTTACAGGGGACGGTCTATACGATGGTCTAGGGTGGATCGCACAAAGAGTTCCCGGCAAAGCACCGAGTTGAAAGGGTCGAGAGTGATTGTCTATGCGATGGTCTAGGGTGGATCGCACAAAGAGTTCCAGGCAAAGCACCAAGTTGAGAGGGTCGAGAGTGATTGCTGAAGCGAATTATTTTTCAAATATTGATGAGCTTGAAGGACACGTGAACCATTCTCGACCAATTCTGTATAATGTTTCTCCATTTACTCGTCTTAAAGAATGTCATGTCCTCTACGCAAGTAAACATTTCCTTGAAAAATTGCAATGAAAAAAGTGTTGCTATAAAATTGTTGTTTTCCTCACTTTGATGCATTGCATCGCACGAGCATTACTTTAAAATCGTCGCATATTTATAGGTCCTAAACTGCTGAAGGCTCGGATACAAAGAAAGAAAACAGAGATCAAGGCAGCCAACCAAAGCTTTCACTGTGTCGCTTAGAGGAATCCTGTCCATCTACCTTTCTGAGAGGAGATCCTAGGGTTCTTGAAGAAATTGTTTTACAATAGATAAGGTGCAAGATTACAGAACACCACTTCCTTAAAAGATCAGCATAACATGAACTCATCAATTTATCACACACAAAAAACCAAGTAGACAATATATTTTTTATAGAATTTTCATGTGTAATACTTCCAATCATTATTATTACTATTAAAAAATCACAATTTAATATTTTCAAGAAGAAAAACAAAACATTTCCACTAGCATTAGGTCCTCTCCTCTACTTCAATTAGTCCCAAATTTTATTTCTGCTTTTGTCATCATTTAATGTTTACTTCCCACTTGTCAGAATTTAGTGTAACTATAATTCTGAATTATGTCGATCAAGTTTTATAACTAAATTCCCAACTCATTACAAGCACTAAAAAGAGAAGCAGACCCATAAAAGGAATAACATGCTGGAAAAATGAAGCAGGAGCCCATCAAAAAATCATTCTATCTCAAAATTTGTGAGCGGTATGAAGATCCTCGTTTTTTTTTAGTTATTTACTTTAATATATATATATATATATATATATATATATATATATATATATATATATATATATATATAGTTATATACCCTTTGTTCTTTTCTTGGAAGAGGTGCACAATGCCCGAAACTCAAGATGAATGATTTCTTTTATATTAGCCCAGAATTTGTTTCAGCTCTCTCGCAGACATTACAGACTTCCGAAGGTAAAGTTCCCAGATCACAATAACCCAGAACAAATATTATATATATATATATATATATATATAGCATGAAAATATACAATATCTCAAAGTGGAAATGGAAAACACGGAGTCCCATGATCCACTTTCATGGCATGGAAGAGAGGTCAACAAAGTAAAATATGTCTGCGAAAGCACTATCTTCTTAATCAATGAAACTAGAAAACAAGATTCTGGAGTCAACCTTCATTGACTCCATCTCCATCTTAAATCAGTTAAATGCCAAGATGTTTTGTTTTTGGCATTTAAATGCTTGAACCGATTGCTTACCAACCCAACACCCTTATGGATGGAATGGAAGAGACATTTTTATTGTTTCCATTTTCCGTACTCGTATTCCCTTGATCCATGGTTCATTTTTCTTGGTGGTTCTTCAGCTTGATTTTCACAATATTTTGACTCAGTTAAGACTCAGTTTCTATGATTTTGTCGAGATTGATTAATTTCTATAATAATCAAAAACTCGTTTTTGACCATATTGATTTTATAAAAAAAATTCAACCAAAAAAGTTGTTTTTAATTGAGTTTGTCATTTAATCTATCAATTTTATTTTACAAGATGATTAAGTTCTAAACGTGCTTAAAATTATAAGAACAACGAATTGAATTTTGAAAACGAATACTAATTAATTACTTTTATAAAGCTGTAAGTACTAGATAAGTTATAATATTAAAAAAAGAGAATCAAAGAAATTGCTGCCATCAAGAAGCATCATGGTTAAAATAAGATTCCATAAATTGGAACATGGCTCACCTTTAGGTTCTTGCCATCACATGAATTTCAAAAATCAAAGGAAAACAATTAAGAAAATAAGGTCCTTTCTTGTTTCACGGGAGGGAAAATAAAGTTGACTTTTTAATTATTTAATCTTTCAGGTCAAATCTTCAAATAGTTCACGAGCACTTTGTACTGAAATTGTTTTTTTTATTATCATCATCATTAAGCATGCAACCAAACAAGCATCCTTTGTAAAAATGGACTTCAATTTTAGCTCTGTTTTTTTTTTCCTCTAAAAAACTCCAAATCAATACTTTTTTTTTATGATTTTGATATACTAATATACAAAAAAAAACTCTAAAATACTATTATTTTAATTAAAAAAGGTTACTCTATTCTATCTCTCCAACTTAGATAAGCAAGAAAAGTTTTTACGAGGAAATCGATGCATGGATTTTAGAATATATATTTTTTTAATTTTCGGCTTTCTCAAGTAACCTAACTAAGTTTGAATTTCACCAAATTTTTTTTTATCTTTCTTACATGATGGTAATACTAGACTTGGTGATAGCGTCGTACATCAATAGCCCACCCTAGTAGTACCCTATACATTCTACCCTACCCTCAGCACGTACCCTACAAACGCCACTCACTTGCGTCTACCTTCACCTACCTTCTCTTACACGACACACACAATCCGATCTCTCTAAAAGTGACTCTAAACTTTCTTGTTCGGAGGAAAATCTAAAAGCCTCTCCCATGTTCTCACATTACAAAAAACACACACCACTCTCAAAAGCGACTCAACTCTCTTTCTTGTCTTAGAAATGTTTTCTTTAACCAGAATCTCTCTCAAAGAAGCCATCTTTTTTGAACTATGAAAGATGGGGTTTTTCCGGAGACTATTTGGCCCCAGGAAGAGGTCTAGATCTTCAAAAACAACACCCTCTTCGTCACATTCCAACAAGGTTGATCAAAACTTGGTGTCGACTGCTCACTTTGATGCCACCAATTTGGATGCTAACAAGCACGCAATAGCTGTGGCAGCTGCCACTGCTGCTGTTGCTGAAGCTGCACTTGCCGCTGCCCAAGCGGCTGCTGAGGTTGTTAGATTGACTAGTGGTGGTCCTGGTGGGAGATGTGGCGGTAATGTTGGTCGCAGTCACCGGCGGTTCGTGGAGGAAGTGTCGGCTGTTCAAATTCAATCTGCCTTTCGCGGTTATCTGGTAATTAAGTGTCCTGTTTAGTTTTAATCTTCTGCCATGCTCGTGACAAAAAATATATATTTTGAACTGTGGAATTTGGTACTTTGGAATTGGAATTATTTGGGGATGCATGCAGGATTAACTGATTAATTTTCTTGTTTTTTTTTTCCAAAATAATTAATTTTGAATCATTTTAGGATTGGCTTGGAACTTGGATTGTTAAATGCATGAAGGTTTCCGAGATTCATGTGTAATTTTTTAACCTTTTCAAATGGGAGATTTAGCAGCTAAGAAATGAATGCAATCCCACCTAGAAAAAAATTATTAATTTAATTAAATAGTACTAATTATTTTTTACTTAATTATTATTAGATAAATGAACTACCTTTATCACTTAGTTTTATTAGCTGATAACAACTATTCCTTTCCTAAAATAATGTAAAGGCTACCTTTCCTCAGAGTGGTCCAAAGCCAAAGCAAAGAACAGTTCCTTCCTAAAATTGTATCTCTCCCTCAACCTCAAGTAATATCATCATCAAACTTATAGACTACGGTTCAAAAGGAGTTGATTCTCTTGATTTCAAAATAAAAAAAATAAAAAAAATCTTCCCTTGCACGTGTCTCATGTCCTCACGTGTACCTTCTTGTGACTTCATGACATATGCTCTCGTCACTAGTCCAGCCCCAGTCTCTTGTCCGAGCTTCTGAACTTATTTTATTTGTTTTTTTAAGATAAAATATCTTAAAATAAATGAAAATAAAATCTTTTTTTTTCAAGCAACATTTAAAAAAAGCAGTGGTAAACAGTACTTTACATTTGTAGTGATTTTGCGTGTATGGTCTCTACTTTTTTTTGTGGTGCCAGTTGTCATGGCCATATGGGGTTCAGTGTCTGCTTTTCATGATTCTACAGTTGTGTACGAGGAGCCCACAGCTACAAGTTGCTGATTTCCAATTTTCTTTTTATTTTTATGGATACCATTAATTTACCCTATAAAAATTTTCTTTTTGCTGATTTAGCCCAGCAATTTTTTAAATGATGGTTGACATAATGCAGTTATTAGTTTGAGAAATAGTTTCATAATAGAGAGTTTGTAGCTTTTTCTCTTTTATTATGTTTGTCAAACTTGAAAATTTATTTATTTGATTGATGAAAAAAAACTATGTGACAGTCAAACTCTCTTATCGAAGTTCACACTACTACACCTAAAAAATGGGGTTTTTTTAATGTTCAAGGACATAAAAAATAAATAAATAAGATAAAAATATGTTTGATTAAAAAATATCATAAAGTAAATATATAGGAGTGAGCTCTAAAAATAAATAAATAAATAATATACATGTTTTTTCTGTTTATACTACATCTCTTCTGTTCTGGATAAGTAACCAAACGCTACCTTCGTAGTCAATGGTTTTCCAATTTTACCTGCCCAAGGACACAGCTTTACAGTCAATTTGGTTGAAAGTTCATGTCTTTTCCCACACCATGTTAGAGAATAATATAAATTATATTCTGGGGCCTCACTTACAAGCTTAAGCTTTTAGGTGAGATGGTTCCTTAACAAGTTGAAACTTTTTTCTCCTTCATGCTGGGATATTGATTAAACCCACAACTCTTCTCTAAGAATTTCATATTCTTAATTACCATTCTTATTCTGATCCATTTCATTTAAAATTCCTGGAATTTGGTGCCAATAGAACTAGATCATTATGAACTTAAAATCCCATAATATAGCACTTTTAAAATCCCATAATAATGAACTAGATCATTATTTTATTTTTTTTTATTCATGGTAGACCTTGTTGTGGTTTAGGCATGATAGTTCATGGTGAGAATGGCTGGCTGATCTTCTGTGTTTTTTCTTTGGGTGATAATGAAGGCAAGGAGAGCACTAAGGGCACTAAAAGCTTTGGTGAAGCTTCAAGCCTTAGTGAGAGGCCACATTGTGAGAAAGCAAACAGCCGACATGCTCAGGCGTATGCAGACATTGGTGAGACTGCAGGCTCGAGCCCGTTCTACTCGCAGTCATGTGTCGGACTCATCGCATGCCACTGGCAAATCCTCTCATTCTCGTTATGCTGTAAGTATACTTTCTGGTCTGTTTATGTACTTGGTTTTTCCAGTCGTTTTGAAATTATAAATTACTTAAAATAAATAAATAACAAATAGAGAGAGATGTAAATGGGACTGAATACAGGACTTCAAATGCTGGCCATGACCCTGCAGAATTCTCGATGCACATTATTTTTGAAGGATCGCGTCCATGTGCCAGCTTTCTTGTAAGATAATAAAATGCTCACTTCCTACTCGCTAGCAACTGAACCCAAGTTCATTTGTAAATTGAGAGTTGTACTTAAGATACTGAAACTTCCTTGAGTGACAGAATTATCAGGCCAGAACAGAATTGCTCCCCATCTGATCAAACCATATCCATGTGACTCAACTAGAAAAGTATAAAGCTTTGATATGATTGTTGACATGGGTACGTGTTTTGATTTTTCGTGATACTCACCCTCTTTAACTGCATTTCTTCAGGTCCCTGCAAGTCCTTCCAAGGATCACCTGTTTCGTGTTTCTAGTACCAAATTTGATGGGCCCTCGATTCTCAAGGTACCGCTTCATTGTTTTCGTAGATTATTTTGAATGGTTATCCGAGTGCCATCAATATATTGCAATTCACTATGGAAATTTGATTGCATTTTTCCTTTCCGATACATGCAGAGATGTGTTTCAAATGCAGATTTTAGGGAGAGCAATGACTTTGACAGAGTAAAATTGGGTTCGAATTGGCTAGACCGTTGGATGGAAGAAAGTTTATTGAATGACCATGGCAGCAATCCACTGAGAAGTCGAAATGCTGATGATGAGAAGAGTGACAAGATTCTTGAAGTGGACACCTGGAAACCCCAAGTGAAATCCCAACAACGTAATATAACATTTCAGACTTCACAGCGTGCTTTGGCTTCGAATCATAATAATCAGAGCTTCATAACTTTTGATTCTCCGTCAAAACCATCAAAAAAAGCACTGGATCCAATGCCGAGAATCCCTTCAGGAGAAACGTATAAATTACCTCTCGGAAATGATGAAGCAGTTTCTAGGACCGCTGAAAATAGCCCTCGCATGCTCTCTGCAACATCTAAACCCGGAAGTAGTGGTCGAAGAGGAGGCCCCTTTACACCAACAAGGAGTGAGTGCTCGTGGGGCTTCTTCAATGGATACTCGGGTTACCCCAACTACATGTCTAACACTGAGTCATCTCGAGCCAAGGTTAGGTCACAAAGTGCCCCAAGGCAGCGGCTAGAGTTTGAGAAATATGGTTCGAGCAGAAGATCTGTTCAGGGGTATTCTGATTCAGACTCTCGTTCAGAAAGGGGTTTCGCTCAAAATACTGAGCTTCAAAACAAAGTTTACGTAGCATCTGGCTACTTGAATAGGCTAGGGACTTCCAACTTGAGGTGAAAACTGTACGATTTCTTATCGGTTTTTCTTCTTCCGTTTCCGTTGTGTGCAGCAACATCCCATAGCTGTAATTATTTGATCATTGATCTTACAGACTTTGTCCTTACGGAGCTTTAGACATTTTGAGTGTTTCTGATTTGATGTAATATCCCGAAATTGTGGCTGTAACTTCTTTGATTCCAACAATGTTCAAGTGTTATTATAGTAATGCCTATATATTTCTCGTTTCTTCTTGTCTCTAGATTCATGATCCGACTTTGCTGTCATTCAAAAATATTCTGAAAGATAGAATTATCTTCAATCTTTTAAATAGGTTTTCATAGTTGGGTCTACAGTATCATATGGTAAAATCTAAACCTGATTTAACAGTCGGATTTAAAGTTATAATTACACAAACAAACCTCTTCTTAAATTTAACTATATCTTATTGATATATAAATGAATTTGTCAGGCTTTTTACACGATCCATCAAACTGTCTAGGATTCTGCCTACATAAAAAATTGTTTGGTTTGATTGACCAACATTTTAATTTGAAGAAGGATTTTGCTTCACAGGAGTGAATCATGACTGATTTGAATGGTCGGTTAAGATCCTTGACTGTCTATATATATGTATAAAACCCAAGAATTTCTAGTATGTTAGCCAACAGCAATCACAAAGCTAAGAAGTTTAAACCCGACAAGTATCAAAATCTTTATCTTATCCCACTGTGGATTCACGGATACCGGATTCTTTCACTTGTTTTATCTACATCGGATGGTCCCAGTCGATCTGTCAATGGCTGTCTGAAATGGCTATATATCCAAGTGAAAGGAATGCACTGATGCATCGCAGTTAAAAAGAACAGCTTGTATATGTTGTTTAGTGCCCATGTCAGTCAAATGTAAGCCTCGGATTCCCAGAACATGCAAGGGAATCATTATTTTGAAGAATTTAGATGATGTGAACTTTTTGGCGGTGGTGGTGGTGACATGGAAAGAACAGTTCAGAGAGGGGAGAATGGCCGGAGAAAGCATGTGATGGTGTCAATGTCCTTGTTTTGTCTTCAATTTGGGGTCCAAGAAATCACGAAGAACATGTTATAATACGAGTATTATATAGGATGGCACTATTCACACTCTCTCAAGTCAATGATTATATAGGATGCTATTATATAGGATAGCAAATAATTCATTACATCTCACTTTTAAAACAATTTTAGCAGTCTTTCAGTATGGATTAGCTTTGATTTAGCACTATAGAAAACAAGTTTAAATGAATGAATGGATATGTATGATTTTATGAATTTATTAGTTCAATTCAAAATCATATAGTGCTTTGATTTAGCACTATATATTATTATTTTAATAATAATAGCCTGAAAAAAATCAAACCAAATTTTAATTGAATTGACCAAGTTTAACTCGATAAACTTTTATCTGATTTGATTTGAAATTCAATATAGACAAGATCTATGGATCATTAAGTTAGCTAATCGGATTTAATAGAACCTACCAACAAGAAAAATAGAATCACATTATAACAAAAATAATGTTTGTATAAATGAGGAACAAACACAATGGGAAAAATCAGTTATCATCTCAAACTTAGAAGGAACACACTTATTTTGTATTACTTTTTCTTAGAGACAAGCTTCTTATTCAGTCCTCCATAGTCTGCATCTCCTTGAACCACCATAATTTCATTGACCTCAACATCTCAAGGAACACTGCACTTTCCATATATATATATATATATAGCATTAGATAACACTTTTAGGATGTGTTAAGTATACTATATTGGATGCGACAACAGAGATGAAAATTGTTAGAGAATAATATAAATTATATTTTGGAATCTTACTTATAAGCTTAACTCTTAACATGATATTAGAGCCTTGTTGACCCAACGGTCACGAGTTCGAATCTCACCACCCTCATTCTATTTGATAAAAAAATCAAGCATAAGATAATGTAGGTCTGTGCAAGTTTCAAGCCCAAAGAGCTTTAACTTGAGGGTGTGTGTTAGAGAATAATATAAATCATATTCTAGGACCTCACTTATAAGCTTAAGTTTTTACGTGAGATGATTCCTTAACAAAAACAGAATGGATCATATCGATCTTCAATTAATTATTTTATTCTCTATATTTTATTTTATGATATTTCAGTCACTTAAATTCAATTGTGCAGTAATTTCTCATCTATAAATGCATATATTGTAGTCATATTTGATCTTCAACCATATGGGTACAAAAAAATGTTGGGTTTATTTATTTATTTTAGAAAATTTCGGGCACAAATGCCACACACCTCCCTCAATTTGTACCAATGCTATCAATCTACTTAGAGCAATTGACACTAGAATACATGTGCACAATTTATTTATTTTTATCTTTTTTACGTCATTTGTGTTTTTGGTTTCATGGGTACATATATAGGGTCTATTTGGGAGGGCGGTTGCGGTTACTTTTGAAAATACTTTTCATTTAGAAATACATCAAAATGATATTTTTTTTTTATTTTTAAAAAATTATTTTTGACATCAACACATCAAAATAATTTAAATCACTAAAAAAATTCATTTAAAATAAAATAAATATTCAAATTTTTTGAAAACAGCGGTACAACCACCGTCCCAAACAGCCTCTCGTCTTTACCCACCAAAAGTAGGATAAATTTATCTTCCTGCATGGATGATTATTTACAATTTGACTCGAGGTTTCAACCTAGCAAGCAAAAAGACAGTGCATCGCCTCAACCATCACACCCCTCTCTCATGTTTCTGGTGTTGATAAAAACTAAATCTGTGAACCCTAATGTATGAACACAAAAGAATGGCAAGTGTATATATGGCGTGCTGAAACAGGATTTAGATGGGCTAGCTAGAGAAAGGCTTACGAGGAGCAATCTGTATCGGGATCGAGAATGAAACCAAGACTTAATCCACAAAAGCCAGGCAAAGTAGCAATTGCTGTAGCATTGGGATTATAGGTAGTGATGAGGGCCATGAAGCATTGACAGATAAACCTCCTGTCATTTCCAGATTCAGCAATCATATTGAGGCTTATCATGGAATCACAGCAGGGTGAGCCTGGAAGTGGGTCTGGTGTGCCATGGGCGATGAACGTAGAGCAAGCCGTGAAGAACCCTGTCACGGTGGTGCAATCGACGTCGGCTGCCACTGTCACAGCCCACGAGAGAAACAGCAACAGGAGCACTCCAGTCATTATTCTTTGGACCTCCATTTTTTTTTTAAAAAAAACTAGACTTATCGGATCTCCCTCTAGTATTAGTTCAAAAGTTAAGAGTTATTTACTGCATGATCTCATGGAAATCGATAGTTTTGTTCAGTTTGGTAGGTGTGAAATGAAGAGGGTGTGTGCTCTTTCACGCTTGTTGAATGAGCCTCTAGCCATCTAGCCGCCGTGAGAAAGTATCTTATAAAAAAACAGTTATCGATACGTCGATCTGGTGTCGTGGTGTAGTTGGTTATCACGTCAGTCTAACACACTGAAGGTCTCCGGTTCGAACCCGGGCGACGCCATTTTTAATCGCATTTTTTTTCTGAAACAAGAACACTACATGTAATATATATGGTAGAAAATGAAGCGATTACAATGGCAAGTCTTTTTTACGTTAAGAAAATCAAATTAGTTTCTAAGCTAAAACAATGCATACATATACAAATCTATACACAAGGAAATTGAAATTTCAAACCCATAAATTAAAGGTTGTTTCCATTGCATTTCCATCTGGAAGTCGGGACACAGCTGAGGTAGTGACACCAATGGCAGTGATCATTTCCATTTTCTCCCTTGAACAACATCACCAATGCAACTGTGAATCTGCATTTTTTTTTGGAAAATCATTAGAACAGTGTGTGTTTAAGTTGATATTTTGGAGTGTTGGGCAGTGACTCACCCTACAATCAGGAGCGCCACAGAAACCAACCATAGAGCATATTGGTAAGCCTTGAGCTTAGATTTGACACCACCACCGGAGGGAAGATTCCGACGCCCTTGCCAACCATACTGTGAACGGAGCAGCAGAACAAAGCCTAGGAGGAACCCTGACAGAAATCCACCGATATGGGCAAAATTATCGACATGTGGCAAAATTCCTATTGCAAGGTTAATGGCTGTGATGACCAGAAGTGTAAACAGAGCTGCGGCCTGTGGAAATAACGAATAGCAGAGATCAGGCGAACAGAAACAGCCAATCTATGCTTATCGTTACAGATGCCATTGTATTCCAGTGATGGATAACAAGGAAATGGAACTGAAAATTCTGAGCAACGAATAAACATCACCGACCTTGTTGGTGTAGATACTCCAGTTTGTAATTAGTTCTGAAAGCATTGCTCCGAGAAGCCCGAAAAGGGCACCCGAGGCACCGACAGAGATGTTGTTTCTGATAAATAGAGAGGAAAGCACACTGCCTCCAAATCCTGACAGAAGATAAACAATTCCAACGCGAACTGCCAATTTGTCACAGAAACATCAGATCACTTAAGGTTAGTTATACTAACAGAAAAAGGAAAATAATATAGTACCATGAGAGTTTAGTTGTTCATCATGGATAAACAAATTAAGACCACAAGAATCAATTTCATCAAACTTCCAGTTGGTGTTGATTGCGAAGAAGTATTGGCCTCTCAGGAAATTTTGATGGCTACTTACCGAAACCAAATTGCTGCTCGAGACGAATGCCAATGAAGACCAGGCTCAGCATGTTTGCAAGAAGATGAATAATACCAGCATGCAACCACATACAACTGATGAGCCTCCATCCTTGGTGCTCATGTACAACCTTGGTCCACTCAAGAGCTCCAAATCTCTGTAACCTTTGAAAGTTCCAAAAAAAGGAAAAAGCTTCAACTACTTGCTTTATGTTTCTCCTACCTTCTTTTCCTTATCTTAATGTTATTGACAACGATGTGAGCCAGGAGATGACAGCTTTTCATTAAGTTAATTATTCTTACTCCTGATATCAAATAGCCCTTAATCACACACAGCAATAACGTTAATTTAGTTCCTGAAAAATCCAAAAACATTGATTTCTTACGAGTTCTGCTGATTAGATACATCTTTTCAAGGTTAGAAGAGTTTGAGAAGAAAAAACACAAAGTAACAGATCTATTTCATCGGATCCACAGAATTTCCACCCCTGAAGCCTTAAAACCCATCATAAAAACATATAGTATCTCAAACCAATAATCTAAAATTCATGTCATTTGACTCCAAAGACAACACAGCCTAAGAACACAGAAATAAAATACAGTAATTGAGATATGGTCATCGGTCTCTAAAGCAGATCACACAAAATTCTCTTCAAGCATCTAATCAATCAAAAACACCCCCCATGGAAGCCACACACAAAGCATTCTAAATTCATCAAAGCAATGCATAATTTCCGAATTCATTTCTACAAACATCAAAAAGGATCAAAATTTCACCTCAAACTCACTTTATCAATCAAAAACCACTGAAACAACAGCACCCCAGGAATCTAAAAGCTAAGTCATGAAGAAGTTTTAAACACCCACCAGCATTTCATATTTATCAAACAAAATGAGATAAAACAGAAAGAAACAAGAAAAAACGATACAAAGAGTAAAAGGTAAAGCAAAGAATAATAAAATTACTTACGTAGCAGAAGAGGGACCAAAGAGAGGATTATCTTTCAAAGGCTCGAAAGAAAACCTCCCAAGAAACCTAGCAACACACTTCCCTTCAAATCTTGTATGTAAATGTTTAGGACAATTATTGATGTACATCATAACAACGAAGACAACAATATTTGCCACCACAAACATAGGTACAAGCCATGATGTCCAGTAATGAGCTTCTGCATCTTCTATCACATATGTTGAAGTTGATAAGTAACCGTTCCTGTTGCTGTTGCTGTTGTTGTTGCTGCCGCTGCTCTTAACTCCTCCTCCTCTTTCTATGTCTTCTCTTGACATTTTTAACGTCTCTTGATGATGTTCGTGCAGGTGTTTCTTTCCTTAAAACGAGCTGTACTTTGGTTTCCTGTTCTCCCTTATCTCTGTAGAAATGGTGTGGTGGTGGAGTTGGTGAATTCAATGGCTTTTAATGGAGAAAGAAAGAAAGTGGGTGAGAACTCAGGTTTCTAACTGCCAAAGTGAGCAAGGTAACCTCCATTGTCCCTTTTTTTAATTTACTATGCTTCTCTTTTTGAGCAATCCATCATTCTCTCGACAACTTCACTTTTGCTAATTTTCTATTTTAGCTTTCCTTGTCTTTTCTATATTGTTGCATTAAGTGAAATATATTTTTAATTTAAAAACTTATTATATGCATATAATCGACTCCTTTATCGATAAATTTATAGCTCAACTAATATTTAAATTGTTTTCCTTTCTCAAAAATCCCAAGTTTAAAAATTTACTCTATAATCAAAAAGAAAAACATAGCGTTCCTTTTTGTTCACGTAAAAGTGAAATTCATGGATAGATTTTTGTTGTCGAAGTAAAGAAATTCCTTTCGTTAGTGACGTGTGAAGATTCCATTGGGCAGAAGATAGATGTGAAGAATGTTCGTGGAAGCAGTGGATGGACGCTGATTGTACGCGTTCTTTCGCTTTCTGTTTGTTCTTGGAAAGCACTTCCTGTTTTACAAATGCTTGAAGCAGTGGGTTTGCTTTCCAGAATAAGCCAAGCTGGATCCTTTAGGAGGAATCAATTTTAGCCCAAGAATTCAAGACTTGCATGCATAACACAACTTCAACAGAAAGTCATGTAGCCCTTCATGGTCAATCGATGCCAAAAAAAAAGAAGGAAAACATCGAACATGGTTATAGACCCAGGTGTGTTTTGCAATAAAATCTAACCTGGATCCTGTCCCAGGTGCGGTCATTAATTAACCATTGGTCATTCCATGAAATTATTATGTCGGTACGACCTCAGGGAAGATCAGAGGTGGAGGCACCAACGGTTTCAAGTTTGATTCCCACATGGAAAATGTTGAACACTGCTGCATTTCCTGTTCTTCCAATGGCTTAGGTTTTTATTTTATTTGTTCTTCTAATGGACAGCGGTTTCTCACTGGATGATTCCTTGAATTAAACATCGTGGGAAGGTACAAGGAAGAAATAGAAAAGGTAATGACGCGGTTTGACTACGCTTTCATTACATGGTTGAAATATTTAAATATCAATAAATGGTAGCCTCAGCTCTAAAGCAGGAGAAGATTAAAATCCTTCCATTGAATATTGAAGTAGGGATCAAGGACCAACGGGGGCGTGGGTGGACTGGTAGGGGGTCCCCCCAGCTTAACCAAGGTCTCGAGTTCGAGCCTTGGGTATGCAGCTGCTTTAAAACTCGCTTGGGAGAGCTTTGCCGCCCTTAAGGGTCCTACCCGGCTCGAATCCGGATTAGTCGGCAGTGGCCGGATTACCGGATGGTTTCTACCAAAAAAAAAAAAAAAAAAAGTAGGGATCAAGGAATTTGATGCTTTTGTCGTTTCATACTCGGAATTCAAATTGTAACCCCTTTTAAGAGATTCTATAACTAGATTTGTATCCTCACTATGTCGTAAGCTGTAAAAGTTTTTTATAAATAAATTTATGTTTTTTATATTTTTCAATAATTTAAAAAACATTTCACTTCAAAAAGCCACACCAATCACGCACAAACATCCACTATTACTCAAGCATAAACGCCAGCCACACGCTGATGCAGGTTGCTTGACCCCTGGAATACGATAACAAGTTGATAGCTTCTTCAAAAATCTGTTCTTAAGCATTTTACAGTTTCCCGGGCAGCCAATTAAGATTTCAAAGCCGTAACAGTCAGGGCAACGACCGGGGCAGACAAAGACAAGGTAGTGAGCAAAGTCCAGCTCTTACCATTCAAGATTCATCAATCGAAAGGCACATGCTTTTTGTCAGAATACCTTGCAAAGATGGATGTTTAGCAGGGCCAACATGCATACAATCGATGGATTGTGGAGACTATCAAAAGGTAAACCACGGGCATTTCATGCTGAAATCTAACCATAAGCAAGCTAGAACGAGAATTTCGTATGAAGCAATGCTTTCATTTCTTATCATGATATAGGAACTCCAGTTCAGCAAAAGAACCTATGAACACAAAACAATCACCAGCATTGACAGTGCGTCCAATGCACAATGATAAAATTCAACAAAATACTCTAATCAAACGACGGCTAATTAATACTAATAGAGGAAAGTGTGGGTTCTCTAAAAGAAAAAAATGGCAACAATTGACCTTGATCCTTGTAAAATCTCCGATACAAAATTCTTCAACGAGTTAATAGAACAGCAAAGAAAGAAGGTTTTTACCGCTTTCCTCCACCCCCGCCAAGCTTGGGGGCCTTTGGTGCAGCGGCCTTTGGCAAACTACCTTTGCTGCCCTTTTGTACCTTGGCCATTACCTCAGCCTTCTTGGCTCTCTTCTCATCCTTTGTTTTCTTAACCCTCTCCTTAATTTCACTGCATGAAACATCATGCATTGAACAAACAGGTATATCAGCAAGTGTCAACAGTGACCGAATAATCAAAGCATACTGGCAAAACCAACAAAGAATTACATACCGGAGTGCAGCCTCCCTTGCAGCATCACGAACTTCAGGTTTCTCAGTTCGCTTCTTCTGTATGACCTCCAATGTAGCACCTACAATGGACCTCGAGTAGGGTTTTTTTGTAGCACGACGCCTCTTCTTAATAGTTTCTGCAGCAATGTCCTGTAGTCATTAGGAACGCAATGTCAAAAACAGCATATACCACATCATGATTTTCTTTCTGATGAAAGCAACCGTACAAATAGAAGCATTATACATTCATCATTAAAAAATTGTTGGAAACTAGGAAGAAAAAAGTTACCTTTTTATGCTGCTTCCTGTACATAGCTGTCCAGGTTAGCTTTGAGGGCTTCAGCCTGTTGTGGAAGTACCTCTTGCATTTAGAATTGGCAAAGAGGAAGACCTTGGTTGATCAAAGAAAGATTACTTAGTTTCGCAGCCCGTACTGAAAGGTAGTGGAAAACAGATAGAAGATGTAATGCCTTCAATACTGGAGTGCAAATTACCTGGGAATCTGAACGAATAAATCTGATACCCTTCCCAGGATAGATCTTCGCCCCACTGAAGCGGCAGAGTTCAGTCCTGGTCATCCAGAAAGAAACCATGAGTATTATTACAAAGAAATCTCTAGTCAAATCAATAAAAATGTTCCATTCCAGGGAAGTTATG
This sequence comes from Salix purpurea, assembly GCA_027405865.1. Taxonomy (NCBI): domain Eukaryota; kingdom Viridiplantae; phylum Streptophyta; class Magnoliopsida; order Malpighiales; family Salicaceae; genus Salix; species Salix purpurea. The sequence continues at coordinate 5,466,079 of JAOWLH010000036.1, read as the reverse complement.
CTTGATATTTATCATAATTGCATATCTAAAACCTCAGCGACTTCATTTGCAAGATTAGGCAAATCTCAGAAATCCACTAGATCCTCAAAACCCCCGGGATACCCCCAAACACTACCTATTACACTTGATTGCCAGTTCAATGACTCCCAAGTCACTTATTCTTGGTCACATCAAATTGTCGCACATTCTTAAAATCAAAACAATTAGAAAACCCAAGTATAACACTCCAACAACAAGACCATTTCAAGTATCCCATGCATCACAAAACCTCAATCATTCATCCCAACTTCAATTTTATTGCAGTTTTAGCCATTTTCTTGCCGCCTTTGCTATTATATTGCTGAATTCTCTTCCTGCCACACCAATCACGCTCAAAACACTCGAACATAAATCCTAACTTTGATGCTCTTCCTAGAAGCTGAATACTCGGCCGACATAACCAACATCTTAGTCTTAGTCTTGTCTCCATTGATCACAATTTTATGGCATTTCAACTTATTATGTCATTCTGATTTCCAATTACCTTACTAACATATAAACAATAAAAACATAAACTAGAGAAACATGCTAGACATCATTCTACTCTCCAAAAATGTATACTCCGCCCATCACCCAAAAGCTTAAAACTTTGATTAAGACTGCATTTTTTAAGTTTCAAAAAACTAATCAAGCTCGCCTCTTTTTCCTCGTATTGTTACATAAAATAGTGGCTCTGATGCTAAATTTGTAGTTCAAGAGTCCACATTGCAATATGTTTGTAAACAAAACAAAGATAGATAAATCGAATCCAACAATTCATTGGACACATAAACACTTGAAAAAACAAAAGCCCATCAAAAAACTCATTTTCCATTGATGTTAAATGGAAGCATAATGGAGAGGAAGAGACGTACTTGAGAACCATAGCGGCAGCAGCTACTGAGTTTTTGGCATGGAAGAAGAAAGACTCTAGGGTTTAGCATGTATATATTTGCTTAATGGGCAAGTAAAGGCCTTATAGTTATGGGCTGAAAAAGGCCAGACGGCAACCTTAAGGGCCTGGCTCTCATGTTCATGGACCATTGTAACTTGCGTTGTTCACAGGCTTGAGTTTAAATTGGCTCTTCGAAATCTTACAGATTCATCCACCGAAGAACTCTACTTTTCTATCAACATCTATTGCTGTAGTTCTTGTTCTCCAGCAGCAGGATGGTGGTAAAACCTGACCTTGATTAACAGGTTTAATCTGTACCTGATCGATCTCTATCAATCTAAATTAATATATATATATATATATATATATATATATATATAGAAATAAGAAAAAAATTGTTTCACTAATCATCATCATTTGACACAGTAAAAATCAAAACCTGATTTTGTAACTCTGTAAATCCCTGTATAGTGCAACAATTCTAATTATGTCTGTAAAATCAAGATTGATGACGCAAATAAATATTAAAATAAAAAAGTTTTGTAAAGTTTATTGTAATTGATTATCTTTTGACCATATTTATAATTGAGTTTATTGTAAAGTTTTGTCCCGTAAAGCTGGATAGGGTTTGGAAATAAAATATTATCAGAACCCTTTTTTTGAAAAATAATATAAATCAATTATATTATAAAGATTGATTCCAGTTAGTACATATAACCCCAATGTGTGAATTAATTTTCTATGAATTTCTTTAGCTCCCAATCAATTAATAACCCAGAATCAGTATGATGGCAAATATTGAAACATGTAAATTTCCATTGAATATATGGAATTTGATCTTCCATTATAAGTTTGTATGGAGGGACTTTTTTTCTTCAAAATTGAATTGAATTTCTCACATGTATGCTTTTTTACTTGATCGATACTTTTTACCTATCCAATTTGGTTAAATCCATATCATTAATGATGGAATAAAATAATTCACACAAAATTGTCTTTACAAATTGAATTACTTTAATTTAATATTCTATTCGGTTACTTTTCACAATATTTTTAAAAATTATTTTTGGCAATAACATATCCAAACGATTTGAAAATACTAAAAACAATTAATTTGAAAGAAACAATATTTAAAAAAAAAAGGTTTAAAAACAAACATAATCCTTATACATGTCTAACTTGACTATGATTCTACGAATACAAAATCTATATAATTTAATACTTGATCTATATATATAAACAGCCACATCACCAAATTTCCACCTCTATAAACAAGGCCTTAAAAAACACAAATCAGAGAAAATTGTTGTCTGAATTTTTTTTGTCCGAGACAGACAGAGAGGGAGAGAGGGAGGGAGGGAGAAAGAGAGAGGAGGGGAGTGGTCGAAATGGGGAATTCATTTGGGTGCTCAGCTTCTGGGGAGAGGTTAGTTTCAGCAGCAAGAGACGGAGATTTGGTGGAAGCCAAAATGTTATTGGATTGTAATCCTTGTCTAGCTAAATATTCAACTTTTGGTGGCCTGAATTCTCCTCTCCATTTTGCTGCTGCTAAAGGCCACAATGAGGTAACAAGGTGAAAAAAGGTAACTTTTTTTTCTTTTTGGATTTTTTTCTTTTACTTAACGTGTCTGATTTCGATGTTCTAGATTGTGGGGCTGTTGTTAGAGAATGGAGCTGATGTGAATTCCAGGAATTACTGTGGCCAGGTAAATAAAAAGTTGTTCTTTTATTAAATTTAATTTGATTGTGATTTTTTGGGGCGAGGGGGATTTGATATATAAATGTGTGAGAATGTTCATATGATTTGTTGGTTCAAATTTGATAACGTTATTTTTTTAAGTTATTGGGTGAAAATTTTGATTTTGATTTTTTTTTTGCTTAGTATGTTAAGTGATTTGATATATAAACGTGTGAGGATGTTAATTTGATTTGTTGGATCAAATTTGATAACGTTTTGTTTTTTTCTTTGAAGTTCTTGGTGAAAGTTTGGATTTTGATTTTTTTGGTTAAACATGTTATTGACCGGGAAATAAAGGAAAGCTGAGATTTTTGTTTCATTAGAACTTTGAGTTTGATTGTGAGATTTTGGGTTTTTATTTCTGTTAATATTAGTTATGCGGAGATGAACAAAACCCAGACTTTGATTTCATTTGGATGTTGCTTGTTTTTGAAACCAGATTAGTAAAAAGTGTAATTCCTTTATTTGAAACAAATTAATTGTTCTGTTTATTTTCTAGTTTGTGATATTTTGTGATTTTGTTTTGAAGACGGCATTGATGCAAGCTTGTAGATATGGACACTGGGAAGTTGTGCAGACACTATTATTGTTTAGGTGCAATGTAAGTAAATTCAGTTTCAATTGAGAAACTTTTGCTGATTTTCCTGTTTTACTTTGAAGTTGTTCTTTTTTTTTTCTTTAATTGATATGACTTTGTGAAATTGTGGTTTTATAGGTTACAAGGGCGGATTATATTAATGGAAGGACTGCTCTACACTTTGCAGCTGTAAATGGGCATGCAAGATGTATAAGATTAGTTGTAGCAGATTTTGTTCCTAGTGCCCCTTTTGAAGCTATGCATGCTCGGATAGAAGGTGATGTTGGGGATGGTTCTAGTGAGAAGAACAGGTTTGAACAGAGGTATTAGTTCATTCAGATTGTAAAGGTTCTTCTCATGGCATATTGATTCTGACATCTTTACTTTGGTGGGAAATAGATTCTGTCTGATGTTTCCCGCTTGCTATTAGATATTCTTTGTGGTTTGTACCACAAAAGTATTTGATTTACATTATATTACTGTGCAGTGCGCTGTCCAGGTTTGTAAATAAGGCAGCTGATGGTGGTATCACTGCTCTTCACATGGTTGCATTGAATGGGTATTTTGATTGTGTACAGCTTTTACTTGATATTCATGCAAATGTATCATCAGAGACATTTCATTATGGGACAACAATGGATTTGATAGGTTTACCTTTCTGCTCTATCCTTCACAATTTGTTTGCAAATCTTTCATTTGTGATTTGTACCCCTGAAAATATAATTATGTCGATGATGTGTAGGGGCTGGAAGCACCCCCTTGCATTATGCTGCCTGTGGGGGCAATTTAAAATGCTGTCAGGTAAGAATAATATTCAACAACAAGAAGCTTCCCTTTCCTGTCGTTTAACTTTATGAACATTAGATGATAGTGCTGCTAATTCCCCAGATCCTCCTTGCAAGAGGTGCCAGTCGGACGACATTAAATTGTAACGGGTAAATTGCTTTGGGCTTGTTTTGTGTTATGACTGATTGATGCAACAGCCCTGGAATTTATTGTAAAAAAACAGCATGGAAACTCCTGTGTTTTCTTCAGGTGGCTGCCTGTTGATGTTGCTAGGATGTGGGGGCGTCATTGGCTTGAACCATTATTGGCACCAAATTCTGACTCTACAATACCTAGATTTCCTCACTCTAATTATCTAGCCTTGCCTCTTTTGAGTGTACTTAACATAGCAAGGTACTTTTTCAATTTCATATATATGCTCCCTCTCTCACACTTCACATACGCTCATATAGAGTTGTGTGCATAAATCTATGCTAAGAAGGTGATGGTTTCACAAATATCATTACAACAGCACTAACTTAAGTCTCAAACACTTGATATTTATAATTTTCTAAATCTGGGTGTCATTGGAATTTCAGAAATAAATTTGAGTCCAATAAAATAGCCTAGTTTCTAATATTAAACTGCTAGAGTGGATATTGGTCTTCGTCCCTTTGTTGCTTTCTCGGGCAGCTTATTATTTAAGGAAAAGTAAGTTTGATGCTTTTTATTAATTCTCCAACAAAGAGCAAGAGATACAAACTTGGTTAAGAACAAGCTGCTCTAGGTTGGTTCACTATGAGCTTGTCATCCAAGTCTAGCTAATATGAAACCTGTTTTATTGGGGTATTAGTACCTAACAGTTAATGTCTCATGCTTGCTGAATATTGTATAAGCTAGATACTGATTACATTTTCTGTGTGAGACATCTTATGGTATGAATTGGTGTAATGATGCTTAAAGAATTAAATCAAACTATGAACCCATTGTAGAGGCAATGTGTGAACTGTGAAGGATCAAAACTTGAGAAAGTTTCAACTTTGATGTTTTGTTCCATATCCTGCTATCAGTTGGTGCCATTACTATTTTCAGGAAGGAGTAAAATGAACAACTGAATAATTTATAAGAACTTAGCAGAGATGTAAAAGTAATTAAAAATCCTAACATTCCCCGTGTGAAGATTGCTTGAAGGCTGAAGCAGCACATGTTGGCTACCCTAGGAATGGAATTATCAGTACATGATTGCATCAAGGCTGACAGTATCTTGTGTCAAGAGTTTCCCTTGCTTATTACCAGATCATTTGCCAACTTGTTGCACATGCAAGACACTCATACACGATGTTACATTTGCTAAGATCTCAACCCAGAAAATCTAAGCCAACTATAGTTACTTTTTTGTTAACCTTGAATTGAACCAATGCCCTGGAGTTTGACACGATATTAAAAGTTTATCAGTGTTTAGTTATATAATGTTAGCCTTGGTTATTGAACACTGAATACGATGCTTTCTGAACTATTCTTTGCAGGGAGAGTGGGCTGCAATGCTCAACAAGGTCCTCTGATGACCCTGATATTTGTGCTGTTTGCCTGGAGAGAGCATGCAGTGTGGCTGCCGAAGGTTTGTTCTTTCTGTCTTTGAATTTATCAAGGTTTTCCTTGTGTTGATCTCTTGGACATCAATCCTCTTTATTCCTTGAGAATTTATATGCTCATGGTCTCTTCCAGAAGCATCTACTTTCCTTCCATCAATATAAAAACCGCAGCTTTCTAAATGCACCTACTTAAGCAACATAATATTTTTGACTAGAAGAAAAGAAATCGGCTTCAATGCCAATGCTTATCATAGGTCAATGAAGAATGTGATTAATTTTTCAATATCATTTTATTTTGGTTCTGGTTTCTATTTCCATTATCTATGAGCTCAATCATGTCAATGTATTCATATCTATAGATGTTGCATCTTTTTTAGGGCTTATTATATGTGCTGCAACTAGGTAGCAAAAACCTTGTTCTCTCATTCAACCAATATAAATTTTCCAATTGGTGAAGATTGAGGATTGTGGTGTCTTTAAATCCTTGCATGAAGGTTCTCAATTCTTCATTTGCATAAGCCAAAGTGCATTGTTGTCTTGTGTTTTTCCATCAGTTATAGAATTTCAGAAGATTTCGTGCATCTGTCCATCCATCCATCCATCTTTAGTTGTTAAGATCAACTTTCTTCTTCTCTTTTTCATTTTGGCATCCAAAGTATTATTGGGTTTCTTTCCCTTCCACTAGTGCACGTGGTTTTAGTATCTCCAAAACTGTCCCTTTGATAGAAATCGGAACTTGGAATTTAATTTTAGAAGTATTTGAGAACCTAACAATTTACGTTCTCCATCACCTTTGTAATCTGTGGTTAAATTGACTGTGTCCAGTGTGCCATTTGTTTCTTGTAATTGATCGGCAGTTCTTCTCATATTCAGGGTGCAGGCACGAGCTATGTGTAAGATGCGCACTCTACCTGTGCTCAACATGCAATATCTCATCTGAGATGGTAGGCCCTACTGGCTCCATCCCATGTCCTCTTTGCAGGCATGGCATCGTCTCTTTTGATAGACTGCCTGGTTCCTCGGCAAAAGAAATGAAGTTTCCCCTGTCTCTTGGGTTCTGTGCTCCATGCATGCTTCATCCTCGTGACACGGATGGGAAATCGTTAGCATGCCTACCAGAGGTCAGAAAGAATCGTGTGGCGTCAGTTTCTTCTGATTTTCTTTGCCCGGTCACCTGCAGCCCATTCCCTTCTGTTGCTCTCCCTTTATGTACCTGCAGTGAAGAACCATGCCCATCTCTTGAAACCCAGGTGGCTGAATCACAAGATGAATCCTCTCACCGTTCACAAACATCTGTAGAGCAGGAGGATAGAGTGGAAGGACCAAGGCTTGAGAAAACGAGCTGTTCAAGCATGTTTTGGGGGAGAAGGAGCTGCAGCAGAGAGCACCAGTGCACTTCAGAAATAAATGCATGACTTGTTTTGCCGGATGAATGGTCTAGATTGAATATTTTGTTGACATCAGTGTGCGCGCAGGGTGGTGATATTTCGTCATACCAACATGAATTTTCGAAATCCATGTTTGCTTCCAGTTTTTCTCGCCTGGCTATACATGGTAAATGGATTTAGGTTTGGGAACAAGGCATTTGACTGCCCTTTTGATATATTTTTAAAATATTTGGTGAGGGTTGTAAAAATTGCATGGGGGGTTTACAGATCGATTGTAATTGAATATCAATCAAAGAAGACTTTTTGTTACTAGCTGCAATGCAACCTCTAGCGTTATTAAACAATGCTTCTCTCCACGGGACGAGAGATTTGAAGAAGTTAAGAAGAGAGAAATAAAGGGGAGAAGAAGCTGAGAAGGGAAAAGAGAGGAAGAGAAACCCTGTAACTTTTTTTGTTTTATCCAAAAAGCTGTTCATGTAAAAAAAAACATTAAAAGTAAAACCCTAATAACAATTATTAATTAATTAGATTGTAACACACTAAACAAACTGTTCAATTACACAGTCTATCCATTTCCTCGGATCTAGTGTCTCAGTTAACAATAAGATAGGTAACAAAAAAACATTCTGCTAGGTTTCATGTGGGAAAAAAGCCCCTATCTGTTAGTCTTCTGCTAATTAAGAGATTGGATTGTCTGCCGCAACAATGCTGGATCAGAATACTTCTTTAGCTGTGACAGATCCTATTTCATAAGAAAAATTAATAAGAAAAAGTTTCAAGCTATTGGATATATACGAAACTTAATCGTGGACTTAATCTTGTTTAATTTTTCTCGTCGAGAATCATTTCTTGCAATCCATTTAGTAGCATTTTATTGCTATGAAGAACTGAAGCTTGATCAGTTCATTAGCCCAGATAGGTTGCGGGAAGTTCAAAATCCGATTTGAAGACCATGGATCTAGCAAATTGATGTTTCCTGTGTTTTGATTAACAACCATATATTTAGTTATTTAATACAAACTATAGTTATAGACTTATAGTTTTGCATGCATGAATTCTACTGAGAACTTTCTTTTCTGAAATTTTAGTTAAAAAAACCATAATATATATCTTTTCTTAAACCACAATTCAAACTATACATTATATCAAAAATATATCTTAAAAATTAAAAGATATATATTATTTCAATATAATTTTATTGCAAATTCAAAAACGGCAAAACATTATAAAACGAGATGTTAGGATCCCGTGACAGATTCTCTCCGAGCTCGACACGCACCCAGCAAAGGATGATGCTAGATGCAGATGCAAGGTCAAGATTCTAATAGGAGGTAGGCCCGACTTCCCAAAACCTAATGGTAGCAGAAGAAAAGAAAACCTGGAAACAGTAACCCTAGCTAAACATTATACGACAATAGTACAGGACGTCTCCTTGAACGTGGCCATGCCACTCCAAAACCCTAAAACCAGGAAACAATAAACCTTTGATTTTGTCCATGAAGGAAAACCCATTGCTCTCTTGATCATCACCTTTTTCTTGCAGCAGTTTCTCTCTGTGCATTAAAGTGCACTGCTGCTACTGGAAGGCCCAATCCATTTTCTCCTGAAAATCTTTTAGTGTTGAAACAGTCTCTTGAAGCTGGTTGCCTCACAGTTTGCCTTCCCCTCTGCTTAAACAAGATGAACACAAATCTATGGATACCAGCCACAGGTTTCGGAGTCTCATAGCTCACTATTTCCTTTCCTGTTGTTTTTTGCCAGACACATTAGTAAAATTTATAATAAAACAAACTTAAAAACAAAAATTAACTTAACCCACCAAAGGAAACATCAGTTGTGCCAGGAATGTCGATGACCATCCTGAAAGATTCAAAACAAAAAAGAAAAATGTGCCCTGATTAAGGGTGAATGGAAATGTATTAATCTAGCTATATCAGTCGGTGATTACAGTACAAACCAGTGGAGATGCTCTCTCAAGTATGGATCACTAGGGCTTGGAGCATCAGGGTCTGTCATGATCTACCAATTAAGACACAAAAAAGAAAAGAAAATCAAAGGACTAATTCAACCTAGAAGTATATATTGATCATAATGCATTAATATACATAGCAGTAGAGGATGTTATTTTGTGAGATTGCAAAGAAATATACGGTGGTGCATATTATAATACTCACTAGTGTATATACATCCCTCATGTCCTCACCACCAATCTCAACTCTAGGTCTAGAAGCAATTACAGAAGGCATGAATTCATAGCCATTTACAACTTGCTTGTCGGAGTTATAAGTTACGATCATTTTCACAGTAGGAGTGAACATGTCCACCACTTCTCCGACAACTCCCACTATAGCGAGTGGTTCCATGACCCTGGACATTTTTGTTGCAATCAAGAAAGAAAAATGAGAGAGTGGAGAAAAGACGAGTGGTGATTTCTTGGTTAAGGTTTTGGTGATTTGAGAATGGAGATCATGAGTATGCCTTTTATACACACAAGGTTGAAAGGGATGCTGTTAGAGCTGGGAGACGAAGAGTACAATTGGGATTGAGATATGGTGAGGTATGGTCAAAAAATATTTAAAGTACAATCTCTTTAAAATACAAAAACCATATCTTATTAAAAGTTAATTAAAAATTATGTTTTTTTTTTTGTTATTTTAGATCTTTGTTAAGAAAAAAATCAACCATACCTAATCTCTAGCTTGTGCCATTTGAAAAAAAAAACAATATTTTTTTCTTCTTCTTAAAAGCATCAAATCATTCTAAAATATAAAGGAATGAATAATAATAAAAATTGTTTCAGCATAACACACAATGAGAAAAAAGTGTTTGAGAGTACGAAAAGAGTTATTTTTAAAGTATTTTTATATTTTAAAAAATACTTTTGATTTTAATATATCAAAAAATATATATAATTTTTTTTAGTAAGAAATAAATTGCCCCGCAACCCTAAACTATTTTAAAAAATTGTTTATGAGGGAAATAAAAGTTGTGATAAGCTTTTGTCAAAGAATGTAAGGTTGAGAAAATAAGACATTAGAGAATTATTTTATTTCCTTATCCCATATATATATATATATATATATATATATATATATGAGAATATGAAAGAATACAACTCCCATCGAATCAACGCATGTGCTTTGGAATGACAGAGTGATCTCTCCTTCGACCAAACCTTAGCCATTAGCCTAATTTCATTTTAATTTATTTATCAATTTACCACCATTTTGGTTTGAATCTAATCCTCCGACTTGACGGGTTTTTGTCCTGGTTGAATAAAGATGCTGATATTGAAAGAAATGGACATTGGAAGAGATAAAACTTCATATTGGTAAGAGTCTTGTAGTGCGGTATGGTGATTTAAGAATATAGTTTTTCTCATATATATGTATATATATATATATATAACTTTATTCTAGAAAGCAATTAACAGGATTTGACGTCCATGGACTGACTAGTAGCGACCTAAAATATTATTATAATTTGTTTCTTCTTCCCCGTAGCAAGTGGAGAGTTCCCAAGCATAGCATCTGCAGAAAGTGAATGGAAGAATCCGCACCCTGCTTGACACGCATATAAATTTCAGACAATAATGACTTCCCTTTTCATATCCCTTGACTGACAACATCGTACTGCCCTCAATCATCATATCTGCACTCAAATTAGAGAGCTGTCATCCCTGTGAGCGTTCAACCAAACTTTTGAAGCTTTATTATTATTATTATTATCTCTATTTTTGAATCAAATTAGTGAGGTGCCATCCTTTTGCTTACAATCTTGTTTGCCTGCAATTGTTTAATTGCAATTATCGTCGTGCATGCAGGCTAGGTCATGATCATATCTAGGGCTACGGTGATGGGCCAGGCATGAAGTGTTTCAAGGCCGTTCAGCTTCCTAGCTCTCTTCGTTCTTGGGAATTCAAGCCTCGCATCAAAATCAAAAGCTCCAACTGGGCTGCCACACACACATGCAGCGAGCCAGCAATATTGATTCTGATGCAAGGCAATGATCTTCAATATATCCATTTTAAAGTGATGTTGTGACTTTGTCTTGAATGGGCTTGGTACTTGGTTAATTTCAGTTTCCATTTGGAAGTGTTGGAATAAACTCAAAATCTGCACAAGTAAATCAACTATCGGCATCCATCATCTACGGCCAATTAAAGTTTCTACAGCCACTACGACCACCGCCTACAACCATCGACTGCAATAGCTTTCCACCTTAAAGTCAATTTTATCAAGTTTTTATTTTGTGTATAAATAGAAAGCTTAGTTAAGGTGAAATAATAGTGGGAGACATTAGAGAGAAAACACTAGAGAGAAAAAGAGAGAGTTTTGACAGTGTTCAAGCCTCTGTAGAATTTTTGTTCTTGAAATAAAACAGTGTGTTTTATCCCCTTTGAGTGTTTAAAAGCCGCCACCAGTGGCCTCTCCCACCAACAGGAAGAACATTTCTAGTTTAAGAAGAAGAAAAAATGGTGAATTTTAAAAAACATAATAAAACAAAAGGCAATTGTTTTGAAAATAAGAAATAAAATCCAAGTTGAACCCTGAAATTTTCAGGGCCTAACAACGATCGAAGCCTGTGAGACTGTGATGGTGTCGAGCGATGGAGGGAAATAGAATTGCTCACTATGCCGCCCATTACAGTAAACCAACCACCTAGTTAGATGGTCCTCTCACGTAATTAAACAAGGAAAATTACTGCGTTACTTCATCATTGCAAAGTCACTTCACGGCCATTAATTATCAATCTTCCATCTTTAGCTCATAACTTTCATAATCTATGCAATAAAGCCATGAAATTTTACTTACACCAGTTAAAGCAAATGAAGAACTTCCCTTCTCTGTGATGGCGAAAGCGTGCACGCATCTAAGCTTTGATGCATGGACTGGGAATGGGATCACTGCTCTTCTCTTTCCTCCCCCTCAATCCCAAGAACAGTAAACCCTTTTGTTAATGCTTTCTTTGCTTCAGTCCCAGCTGACGTTCAAGTCCTGCACGCAAGATCTCGTGCTATGGAGTTCATGCTCTCATTAGTTGTGTGATTATATATATATATATAGGAAGATGGTGGCAAAATAGATTCACAGGTACATCTTTGTTATTGAGATTAACGATGGTATCATCATGGAAGAATACTCCTAAATTATCATCATGTGAATTCCTGGATTAGAAATTGAAATCACTATTAGCATTTTAAGGATTAGTTGAAACAAAAAATATTCTTGAGGTGAAGTTCAGAATATCTAATGGGATTTTGGAAGTACATAATTTCACGAGCCTCGTAATAAAATAATAGTTTAAAATATCTAATGGGATTTAGGGTTTCAAACTTTCAATTGTTAAGGAACCATCTCACCTTAAAGCTTAAGCTGTTAGATGAGGTTCCAGAATATGATTTATATTATTCTCTAACACACCCTTTCAAGTGAAAGCCTTTTGGGCTTGAAACTTGCACATATGCCCACACTACCTTGTGCTTGAATTTTATCAAATAGAATGAGGATGATAAGATTCGAACTCGTAACCGCTGGGTCAATAAGGCTTTGATACCATGTTAAGGAACCATCTCACTTAAAAGCTTAAGGTGTTAGGTGAGACCCCAGAATATGATTTATATTATTCTCTAAAACCGATAACCTAATTTTTGGTGGATTTATCTGTCTAGTGAGACAAAATATCAGAAATTGCTATAAGTCATGCTTCAGGTTAATGGGGAAATTTTATGTTGTTCATGGAGTGCATATAAACAATTATTTTCCTGAGATGAGTAAATAGATAATTAAAACAAATTTAACTTGTCTCAAACTATTTAGTTAGATGAGAGGAGTTTATATTAGTTTTTCTTTTCTTTTCTTTAGAGTTCATAAAAAAAACATATTCAAGCTTGGGTTAATTTTTATTTCGGATTAATTTTGTTATTTGGAGAGGTTTTTTTTGACATAGTTTACAGGCTTATCAAGGTTTTAAAGTGTTTTAATGGTATTTTAGATTAAAAACAGGTTTTTAGCTAAAAACTTTCTAATCTTTGATGCTCTAGTGGCCAGAAAATAGGCAAGAAGAAAGAACAAATTGTTTAATGATTTTTTAAAAAAAAAAAAAAATAGAAGAAGCGTATGTTTATACATTTGCAGGTCTAATCTGAGCTTACGATTCCCTCTTTGCAGGTCTCGTCTCTTTCACTGCGAGCACCAGTTTATACATTTGAAAAGTCAAAAACACCCCCACAAGTCCACGGCAACTTCACTTTAAAGGGGCTGTTTCGTCAATTCACGATGCTGCACGCTCCTTTCCCATGCACGAATCTTCAGTTCTGGACTTGCCTTCTCCGATGACGAGCGGATGGATTCGGGCCCACCCTTTTTTTTTTCCAAAAATAACAAAACAGTATTACTGTGGTGAAGAAATTAAAAAAGTGAAGTTTTGTGTGAAAGAAAAACATAAACCATAGAAAAGGGCTATCCAAGGTAGTCAAAATCGCGAGCCAACTCGCAAAATCGTACGATTTTGAGCGATTTTGCGAGTTGGCTCCGAAAACCTGGTTGGACCGGAAAGAAAAATTGAAACCGGTCAAACTCGGTCAAACTCGTAGAAAAATTGTTCAAAATCGTAGAAAAATCGTAAAAAATCGTAGAAAAATCGTAGAATAATAATAATAATAAAAAATAATAATATTTAATTATATTTAAATTCATTTTTTAAATTTAAATATAATTAAAAATAATAATTTTTGTACGGACATTTTACGATCTTTCTATGATTTTACGATCCGATCTTACGATCTGATTTTTCGGAGCCCTTTCCGATCCGTGTCAAAATCTCGATTTTGACTACCTTGGGGCTATCGGCTAGGCCCAGAAACACCTAAAACATAAACCATAGAAAAACAAGGAAATTTTACATGAAATTTTAAAATATAATTTACACTCTAAAATAAGTTTGTATTGTACATTGTTTCTCGATGATTTTAATATATTCTGTTGATTTAAGATTCCATTTTTTATTTATTTATAGTAAACAAGGAAAATGCAGTCAAACTTAACCTAAATAATAGAGAATATTCCTAGATCAAAATTGTTTTTATTTATTTATTTATAAATATATCAAAATAATATATATTTTTTATTTTTTAAAAAATATTTTTATATTAAAAATATCAAAAATTTTAATTTGAAATATATTTAAAAAAAAAAACTGAAACGCAATTACAAACAGTAAAAAAAAGGGAAGCAGTTTCAGAACACTTCTTGTCACGTGAGCTGCATACCTTGCTCGGTTTCTCTGGCACGCACCCTCTCCCTCTCAAATAGTACCATGGCGTTATAGCTTCTTCTCACTCTCACTATCTGCATTACTGGCTACCTACCTTCAGTTTCTTCTCTCTCAAATGGGTTGTTCTTGTGAGCTCCTTCCTCTCATTTACTCCATGTAAAAACCTCAAAAAATCCTTTCCTTTTTCTCTTCAACGATGCCATTGTTCTTCAAGCTTTTGTTTTTTTGCCTTCTAGTGTCGACACAGTCTCTCGTTTTGGTTTCAAAGTACACCGAAGATCAAAACACTGATAGGAAGTCTCTTATTTCCTTCAAAAATGCACTAAAAAACCCCAAAGTCCTTTCTTCATGGAACAGAACGAGCCACCATTGTAGCTGGGTTGGCGTTTCTTGCCATCTCGGCCGAGTTGTTTCATTGATTCTGTCAGCTCAGGGCCTTGAAGGCCCACTCTACCCTTCTCTTTTCGATCTTTCTTCCTTAACCGTCCTTGATTTATCCTATAACCTTCTTTTTGGTGAATTCCCACATCAAATTTCATACCTTAAACGATTGAAACACCTTTCTCTAGGTGATAATCTGCTAGCAGGCGAGTTATCGAGTGAGCTCGGTCTGCTGACTCAGCTCCAAACCCTACAACTCGGTACCAACTCGTTCTCCGGGAAAATTCCTCCGGGGCTTGGGAGGTTATCCCAGCTCAACACCCTCGACCTCTCAAGCAATGGGTTCACCGGGTCAGTGCCGAATCAACTCGGTGAGTTGATTGGGCTTCAGCTATTGGACCTTGGCAACAACCTTCTGTCAGGTTCACCTGTGACGCTCTTTAAACTTGAATCTTTAACATCCTTGGATATATCAAACAATTCCTTTTCTGGTCCGATTCCGCCTGAAATAGGCAACCTTAAAAACCTGTCTGATCTTTACATTGGTATCAACTTGTTTTCTGGTCCACTGCCACCACAAATTGGTGACCTTTCAAGACTCGTAAACTTCTTTGCACCTTCATGTGCAATCACTGGTCCTTTGCCTGAAGAAATTTCCAATTTGAAGTCTCTAAGTAAACTTGACCTTTCAAACAATCCATTGAAGTGTTCAATACCAAAGTCTGTTGGTAAAATGGATAACTTGTCAATATTGTATCTTGTTTACTCTGAGCTTAATGGCTCTATACCTGCAGAACTTGGCAACTGCAAAAATTTGAAGACTTTGATGTTGTCTTTCAATTCTCTGTCTGGGGTTTTACCAGAAGAGCTTTCTAAGTTGCCTATGTTGACATTTTCTGCTGATTAGAATCAGCTTTCTGGGCCGTTGCCTGCTTGGTTTGGGAAGTGGAACCAAGTGGAATCACTTTTGCTTTCAAATAATAGATTTACGGGGAACATTCCAGCCGAGATTGGGAATTGCTCGGCGTTGAGGGTTATTAGTTTGAGTAGTAACGTGCTGAGTGGGGAGATACCCCGAGAACTTTGTAATGCTGTTGAACTTGTGGAGATCGATCTTGATGGGAACTTCCTGACTGGTGGTATTGATGATGTTTTTTTGAAGTGTACTAATTTGAGCCAGCTGGTTTTGATGAATAATCAGATTAATGGATCGATTCCGGAGTACTTAGCAGAGCTTCCTTTAATGGTGCTTGACCTTGATTCCAACAATCTATCGGGTAACATACCTGTGAGTTTATGGAACTCCCTGAACCTGATGGAATTCTCTGCTGCTAATAATTTCTTGGAGGGTTCTCTGCCTGCAGAGATTGGCAATGCTGTTCAACTGGAGAGGCTGGTACTTAGCAACAATCAATTGGGGGGTATTATCCCTAAGGAGATAGGCAATATCATAACTCTTTCAGTGCTCAACTTGAACTCTAATATGCTGGAAGGGAACATTCCTGTGGAGCTAGGACATTCCGTTGCACTCACCACATTGGACCTGGGAAACAATCAACTTTCTGGATCAATACCGGAGAAACTTGCAGATTTGGTTCAATTACATTGCTTGGTTCTTTCTCACAATAAGTTATCAGGGTCCATTCCATCGAAGCCGTTGTATTTTCGTGAGGCTAGTATTCCTGACTCAAGCTTCTTTCAACACCTTGGCGTGTTTGATTTGTCACACAATATGTTGTCTGGTTCAATACCTGAGGAGATGGGAAACCTCGTGGTTGTAGTGGATCTTTTGCTTAACAATAACAAGTTTGCCGGTGAAATTCCTGGATCGCTTTCAAGGTTGACAAATCTTACAACCTTGGATTTGTCTGGAAATATGTTAACCGGCTCCATTCCGCCAGAACTCGTTGATTCTTCCAAGCTTCAGGGCCTGTATCTGGGGAATAATCAGCTCACAGGAACCATCCCTGGGAGATTAGGTGGTTTGTGCAGCTTGGTGAAGCTGAATTTGTCTGGTAATCAGTTACACGGTCCAGTTCCTCGTAGTTTTGGAGACTTGAAAGAGCTTACTCACTTAGATTTGAGCTATAATGAGCTTGATGGTGAGCTTCCCTCTTCTGTATCACAAATGATGAGTCTTGTGGGGCTTTATGTTCAGCAGAACCGGCTATCTGGGCCTTTAGGTGAGCTCCTATCAAGTACCACGGCATGGAAGATTGAAACTATGAATTTGAGTAATAATTTCTTTGATGGAAACTTGCCGCGATCAATTGGAAACCTTTCATACTTGACATATTTGGATCTTCATGGAAATAAATTCACAGGAGCAGTTCCTGTAGAGCTTGGGAATTTGATGCAGCTCCAATATTTTGATGTTTCAGGGAATATGTTATCAGGGAAAATTCCAGAGAATATATGTGCCCTGGTTAACCTGTTTTATTTGAGTTTGGCTGAAAACAGTTTAGAAGGACCAGTACCGAGAAGTGGTAGTTGTCTAAACCTGTCCAGAATTTCTCTCGCTGGCAACAAAGATCTCTGCGGGAGAATCTTGGGTTTAGATTGCGGGATCAAAAGGTTTAACAATTTGTATTTTTTGAATGCTTGGGGACTTGCTGGGGTTGCAGTTGGATGCATGATTGTCACTCTTAGTACAGCCCTTGCACTGCGGAAATGGATTATGAGAGACAGTGGGCAAGGTGATGCTGAGAAAATTGAGGAAAGAAAACTGAACAGTTTTACTGATCAAAACCTGTACTTTTTAAGCAGCAGCAGCAGATTGAAGGAACCTCTGAGTATCAACATAGCCATGTTTGAGCAGCCTCTTCTGAAAACAACATTAGTTGATATTCTTGAAGCCACCAGCAACTTTTGCTAGACGAACATCATTGGAGATGGAGGTTTTGGTACTGTGTACAAGGCCACTCTTGCTGGTGGAAAGACAGTTGCGGTCAAGAAGCTGAGCCAAGCCAAGACACAAGGCGACCGAGAATTTATAGCTGAAATGGAAACGTTGGGGAAGGTTAACCATCAGAATCTTGTCCCATTGCTCGGATATTGTTCTTTTGGGGAGGAGAAGCTCCTTATTTATGAATACATGGTAAATGGGAGCTTAGATCTCTGGCTAAGAAATCGAAGCGGGGCTCTTAATGTCCTTGATTGGCCAAAGCGCTTAAAAATTGCAACCGGGGCAGCATGTGGGCTAGCTTTTCTCCACCATGGATTCACCCCCCACATCATTCACAGGGACATCAAGGCCAGCAACATCCTACTTAATGAGAATTTCGAGGCCAGGGTTGCTGATTTTGGCCTGGCCAGATTGATCAGTGCTTGTGAAACTCATGTTAGCACTGACATAGCGGGTACACTTGGCTACATACCACCTGAGTATGGTCAGAGCGGGAGGTCCACTACAAGAGGAGATGTTTATAGCTTTGGTGTAATTCTTCTTGAATTGGTGACCGGGAAAGAGCCAACAGGACCAGATTTCAAAGAGGTTGAAGGGGGGAACCTAGTTGGTTGGGTGTCTCAAAAGATTAAGAAGGGACAGACTGCTGATGTTCTTGATCCAACCGTTCTCAGTGCAGATTCCAAGCCAATGATGCTTCAAGTGCTGCAGATTGCTGCTGTTTGCATGTCTGACAATCCAGCAAACAGACCTACTATGCTTAAAGTGCTGAAGTTCCTGAAAGGGATCAGAGATGAGTTGGTGTAGATTATCTCCGTGTCTGTGATCCTATCAAGTTTGTTGTTAATAATAACCCCTCTAACATGTGTAGGAAAGAAGTCTGTTGGAATCTGAAGTTGCGCAGACTTGAGTTTTCATGTGTCATCTAGTTCACTTCATATTTTCCATTTCACAGTTTTTTCTCTCCCCCTTCAATGTTAGAACTTAAGATTGCGCTTGGATTGTGTTCAAGGATATAAGATATAAGAAAGACATATAGAAGAGACATGATCATATTTTGCTGGAAAAACAAACACGTCTGCCCCCTTCACCTCTTCCATCCAGAGATAATAATCAAACGCCAAATCTAATTCAAGTGCATTGGATTGTCATCGAAGTGACTCGCTAAGCATGCCATCGAAAAGCTAAGTGACTCATTGAGCTGAATTTTATAGCTAAGCTTCCATGTTTGACAACCTGGTTCGTGCGACTTTATTTCTTGTTTCTTTTTAAGCAGATTTTCTATTCTTTATGGTATGAACTGGAATGCTTGCCTGCAACTTCCTGTGTTTATCAGCTTAAAAACAAATATAAATCCCATAAATCATCAACAGTGATCAATTAATATTCCAAGTAAATTACAGTTGCCTCAACATGAGTGTGTAGCTGACAGTACCACAAAAGCCCACCAGCACAGATCTTCATTCAGTTTTCAGACCTACCAGGTTTGCTTTGCCCTCAATCATCACAACACAGAATAAACATCAGATTCCATGATGGAATCTCGAAGGAAAGGCACTGAAAAGTAAAAAAAATATACATATAAAAAAAATCTTACTTTTGCTGACAGATGGAAATTAAACATTTTGATTCATGATCATCTCCATCTACACTAAATCTAATTCATTCCTGCTAAACAGTTGAATCTGTGTTTGCAGACTAATACCAGATCATTACAGTAACTGCCGGATCGGACAGTTGAATCTGTGTTTACAGGCTAATACCAAATCATTACAGTAACAGCCGTCCTAGCCGGTCCGGTCGGTCCAACTATATTGCAACTCCACAATCAACAAAGGAATTCCAAGTGATAGCTCAGGATAGTATCTAGGGCTACTATATCTCATAGTAATCCTAACAATTCTAATTCTATCAATCAAACATCTCTTGATTTAACCTATGGCATTGTTCAAGCCATGGTGCATCTTGATCACCATCACCATCACTATTTCCATCTTGACAACCATTAGTCTCAAATTTCAACCCACCACCACAACCAGGTTGCCGCAACTGCAACTGCATCCCATCCTCCCCCTCCCCCTCCCCCTCCCTATCTCCACTTCCTTCCCTCCCTCTCTTCACACCAACCTCCACCCCAAAAATCCTCGCCCCCTCATGTTCTTCCTCCTTCTTTGGCAACAAATCCAACATCTTTTTCACATCCTTCCCCTCTCTAAGATTTGCATAATTTGACACCAAACTAAAAATATTAGCACACAAACTCTTCATCTCCGTCAACTCCCCTCTTAGCTGTACATTCTCCTTTCTCAACCTCTCATTCTCATCCATCAAATCCACCGACAACCCCGGCGAAGAACTCCTCGAAATCACTTGCTCATCCGAAGAAGAATTAGATGACGTTTTTATCACTTTCATCATGGCCGGAACTACCGCTACCGGTGTTGTCATCACCGTCGTGATTTTCCTCCGTTGTATGTTGTTTAGCAAATGTTTTTCTCCTCTCCGAAAACTTTCATTCGAAAACTCCCATCGATCCGGTATTACCTTCCTAAATCCCTACAAAAACCATAAATTAATAAATATAAATAAAATAATAATACGAAATTCTGTCTAATAGAAATCATAAATTTAATAGTTTCTATTATTTTTTATCAGATAAAAATCCTGATAAATCCTACTAAAAATAAGAAAATAAAGCAAGGCATACATAAGTGTTTAATTGTCGGACGAAGCTAGAGAAATTATTATGCTTAAAATATTTAGGCAGCAAATCTCTGGCGAAAACGGTTGGATCCCACACTATGAAAGAGGATCCGTCTTCATTCCATGAAACGACATCGTCTATGGTATGATCGTCAACTATATGATATGTTTTTGTTAAGAATGGTGTTGGTACTGTTCTTGATGTTTCTCCTCCTCCGGTTGTTGGAGTGTCCAGACTGTTTTGCTCCACCAGAGGCGGTGGCGCCATGGCCGCGGGATGGTGCAGAGAGTTGAGGATTAGTACAGGAGTTCTAGAAGATTCGGTTTTGTTAAGGGGAATTTTAAGGAGGGGAGGGGAGGAGAGGAGAGGAGATAATGGAAGGAGAGGAGTGAGAAGGTACGCTACGTTTTTTCGAGAAACTTCCTTCAAATTACAACGAAACCTAACTATTAATGTATTTACCTTTTTCGCTTCTAGAAGATAGTTTCTTATTATTATATAGTTTTTTTTTAAATTATCATATTAATATTTTCCTACTATATTTTTTTTATATTAATCATATTAAGGATTAATGTTGTTCTATGAACATGTACAAGGTTTTTATGTTCAAAGAGTTTCTGTAATAATTTGTATTCATATTATCTTTCTATGTAAAAATGTGTTTGTTATAGTTAGGTGTTTCTGTCTAATATTATTGTTACTATTTTTTTAAATAATGACTTGTCTTAACTGAATACATGATAAAATATTTTAATTCTGTATATAACCCTTAATTTTCTAAAAAATTATTTTGATTGTTATATTTTATTTTTTTCAAATAAATCTACAAGTAGATTTCTTTTGTTCTTCATTTTTTTTTAAGCTTACAAACTATTTAGGCCTTGTTTGACACTAAATTTCAAATATGTTTTTGAAAAAAAATGAAAGTTTTTTTTTTATTTTAAATATTTTTTTTTGGTGTTTGATGAATCAAAAATGAATTTAAAAAAAAATCATTTTAATATATTTTTTAATAAAAAATATTTTTAAAAACAATCTTAACTACACTTCAAACAATTACTTAGAACTCTTAATTTTGAGAGGTGAAAAAATGATAAGGTTATTAGTGTTATTATAGCAAACTTGACTCAACAACTCAATCTAATACTTCAATACGTAACTTAAATTAAATAAGAATTAATCTAGATAAACTCAATTAATTCGAGTAATAAATTAAAATATAAAGTTGGATCGAGAATAAATTGATTATTAAAAAAAAAGGGAGGGAGTCATGAATGACTAGGAAAGTGGATGGGTGTAATTTAATTTGAAACTAGGAGCAGCCGAAAGTCAAAGATATATAGTCAAGGAAAGAGATAGTATTGAGAATAAAAACATGTATTTTGGAGTAAATCCTGAAATGTGTGCTGCTTTTTTCTTAGCATAGACTTTTTTTTGAAGCTTTTAATTTAACTTCAAAGAGAAGACTTTGAAACTTGGAAAATAATTTCTATTTAATTTATTTATTTTATTGAAATGGAGTTTAATGCAAGCAAGATTGCTTAAAAGATACTACTTGATCTAGAGCTTTAATAAAACGAAGTGGGAGTGATGGTGATTAGTAACAATCGATTTGTTCATCATTCATTCAAGTTTGATGATGAATAATGAATATTGGCCTAAGATTTATTATTGATTATGAATATTATCCTTCATAAATTATTATAAAAAAATGAATGTACAGGTAAATTAATCATATATTTGGAAAACATTCTCCTTTCACACCTATTTAGAAAGTGACCCTCATTGTACCCATATTAATTAATGTATACTATTTCCCCCCCTTGATTTTATGATTTTCTTAGTATATATACAACGTTACATGATATTTTTGTCTTTTATTTTATTCAATAAGTTTTATTTGTTTCACAATTTTTATCATAAATAGATTTTAATAAAAACATTTATTAAAAACAACCGGATAAATGAATGATGTTGAGTTGTTAAATAAATTGGTTTATATTTGTCTCTTAATTTTTACAATTTTATTTTCTATTCAATTATTTTAACCTCATGATCCAGGATGCATGACAAACACTTCATATTGACATATCTAATGTTCAAGTCATATATTAACAGAGTTTCACCGAAAATAGAAATTATTTTTCCATTTTTTTCCTTGTTGTTTCATATTTATTATCTTTTTTTTTTTTTTGGATACCTCCATTTGGAGATCGGGGGAACCCCACTACCCGGAAAGCGCACTTTGTGGGCCTAGGGAGTGAGTAAACCTCCGTGCCGTCCCAGACAGTTTCGAGGTAGGGGTTGTTTCCCGGACTTGAACCCAGGTCTGCCGAAGCAGAACCCAAGCTTTAGCCGCTGGGCCACCCACCTCGGGGACTTCATATTTATTATCATAGCATCGAATCAACCAAATTATAACTCGGCTGTCAAGTTAATTTTACTTCATTAAAAATAGTAAAGTGGACCATCAATCTAGTATTAAAGCTAAACAATTTCTATATTTTTTCTTTAACTTGAACAAATACAAGCCTCAAGCTGTAATTGAATTACGGTCACACCTCTAAAAATGTCAGCAGGAGAAACGAAACCTGAAGATTGCTATGATTCTAAATTGATAACCATATTTTATATCTTTGAAAACCTCGGAACATTTCTAAACCACAACTATTTTTTTGGAATGTGGATATCCGGGCTAACTTATGTGTATCTCGATTAACCCCACGAATCCTAAAATTAACAATCAGTTAAACCTTGAGTAACCTTGACTGATATGAGACTCAAACTAGTAAGTTCCGAGGAACAAATCTAGAAGCCTTACTAGTGAGCCACACCCTGAGAGTTCTAAACCATGACCAAAATGTTCTTGGTATGTCCACGAACAAATTAGTAGCTATGTTTTTAATTGGCAAATAATTATGTATTCAGTGACATGGTATAATACGACCACGAACTTAACAAATGGACAACATATGTGCATGATTATATGTGTTTGTTTATGCGATTATACCATGTTTTTTTTATAAAAAAAAAAACATTACTTTTTTAATAAATTTTAATATTTTTTTGATTTGGTGATGTTAAAATCAATCTTAATATATATATAAATAAAAAAATACTATGAAAAATAATTGCTACAACAATATCAAACACTACCATATGTTCCCAACGACCATTTATTCCTTCACCCTTTTGTTTTAAGAGGAGCAAGAAATTAATTATAGTTTTTAAAACCAACCCAAGGTTGACCCATTGCAAGTCCTAGGTTACGAGTCAAGTTAACTTGGACCAACCCAATTCTTTATATATATATATATATATATATATATATATATATATATAGAGAGAGAGAGAGAGAGAGAGAGAGAGAGAGAGTAAAAATAACATTAGTTTGAAAACAAAAGAAAAATTAACAAGAAAAAAAAAGTAAATGAATTTTGATTGAATTTTGTTGGATTTATCAAGTCACAAGTCAATCCCAACCCGATCCCACAATGTCAATCCTCTCCAAAATTTTGTTAAAACTCAACCCGACTTAAACCCAAAAAATATATATCAACCTATTGTTGTAAAAGATTATGAATGTAAGGAACGAAAACAAAAACTTGAGTCATACTTGTGCACTGTCTTTAAAGATATTTTCCCAACAGTAAGGTATCCTCTAGGATTCAACAAGTTTTTCCCCAAAAGAAAAGGCTTGGAAAGAAGAAAGACCAGCAAATGAGAAGAGAAAAGTATTTTTCGGATGTTTTTTGTTTGAAAAAAATGCATAGTACTTATATGCTACCATAATGTAACATTCATATTTATTATATAATATGAGGTTTTTTTTTCTTTTCTAACTCAACTCATCCTTATGTGGGCGAGCTCCCTGTACTTTCTTTGTTGATTATTATCCCATCTCAAGTTTTATTATATAAACACTTAATGAAAGTCTTCGTTCCATGTGGGATAATTAACAAATAACTAAAAGAATACGAAAATCACTATTCATGCACTGTTCATTGTCTCTGAAAACACTGTGGACGCGAGCTTTTTCATCCGTGTGTCGCGCGAGTTCGTCCACCCTATTTTTTTTTTGTTTTTTCCGCATGTGAATAGTGCATTACCGATTAAAGCTCCCGAAAAAGACAAAATAGTGCACAGTTGCAGGGGCTCTCTCCGGTTTTCTCACTTTCTCGGAACAGTGCACTGCCGAAAAAGGGCCCAGAAACCGACAAATTAGCTAACAGGACACGGGGGCAGCGCCGTCCTTTCCCTTCCGGTTTTTTTGTAATTACGGGTGGGGGCAGGGGTGATCCGGTAATTCGCCCATTATTTTATTATTTTTTCCGCGGGCGACTGGCGCGTGTCCGTCCCGCGCCAGCGAGGTTCCGTGCTTACGCGCCACTGTGGCGGCGCGTGCGACCTCTTCCCGCCTTCAAAAATTGACTTCCGCCTCTCCAGACGATGCGCCGGGAGGTCCTCTATCCTCCGGCGCGGCGCGTTTAATAAACCGATGACCGGTTAAGTCGCGGCGGACGGGTTTCGCTCCGGCGTCCCTTTTCTCTCTCCTCCCGCCCCCAAATGCAGATAAGGTCCCTGATGTTTGTGTGAAGTTCCATTTGGTCCCTGAGGTTTTTATTTCGTTTTTATTACTGATTTATTCAAATTAAAGTTTTATTGTTTTCAATTGTGTCCTCCAATTAAAACTGATTATATAAGAACGTTTTATTTCAGTCCTTATACTTTTGATTTTGTATTTATTTTTTATTCAGTCAATTATTCCGGTACAGATGTTTTGATTTCTTTGATTTGGTCCTCCAATTGAAATTGGTAATATATACAAAGTTTGATTTCAGTCCCTCTTCTTCTGATTTTTTTAAAAAAGGCAGCAGTTTTCAATATTTATTTTTGGTCCTCCGAATTTGTTTTTCTTTAATTTTATCCTTTAATTGGAATTAATTTAATATATGTTATTTTTCATTTCGGTCCTTATTCTTTTAATTTTTTATTTGTTATTAATTCATTGTTTTTTTTTTGTTTTTTCTGTATTTTTAATTGATTGATTTTTTATTGTTTTTTATACAAATATTATGCTTTTTTGTAATAATTTCCCTGGGCAATTTAATTATTTGAATTCCTTTTTTATTAATATTGCTCATTTTTTCTCTTTGTTCATTTATTTTGTTTTTTGCTTCTCTTTTTTTTCTTCTTTGGATTTGGTGATTTTTATGATTTGATTATTTATGCAATAATCATGATATTATTACTTTTGTCCATGTATATATAAGTGTGTTTAACACAATAATAATAATAATAATAATAATAATAATAATAATAATAATAATAATAATAATAATAATAATAATAATAATAATAATTTAATTGTTTTTCTTGCTTCCCCTTTTGTTAATTTTTTTTCCTTCATATAATTTAATAATTTTTATTGTTTTGACAGTAATGGCAATGATATTTTTTTTCCTTTTGTTAAAGTTTCTAAAATATTTTTAGTCTTTCATTAATTATATGTTCTAATATTTATTGAATATTATCTCATAGAAATATATATAAAGCGAAAAAAACATGACCTAAAATTTTTTAAATAAAAAAAATTAATATCAGTATTCTTAAATACATGTAATATAATCATATAATGATAAATCAGATAAAATAAAATAAAAATTGTCTTCGAATTTTAATTTTGTACTTAACACAATAATAATAATAATAATAATAATAATAATATAATAATAATAATAATAATAATAATAATAATAATAATAATAATAATAATAATAATAATTTAATTATTTTTCTTGCTTCCTCTTTTGTTAATGTTTTTTTTTTCCTTCGTATAATTTAATAATTTTTATTGTTTTGACACTAATGGCAATGATTTTTTTTCCCTTTTGTTAAAGTTTCTCAAATAATTTTAATCTTTCATTAATTATATGTTCTAATATTTATTGAATATTATCTCATAGGAATAAATATAGGGCGAAGAAAACATGACCTAAATTTTTTTAGTGAAAAAAATTAATATCAGTATTCTTAAATACATCTAATATAATCATATAATGATAAATCGGATAAAATAAAATAAAAATTGTATTCGAATTTTAATTTTGTACTTAACACAATAATAATAATAAGAATAATAATAATGATGATGATAATTTAATTGTTTTTCTTGCTTACTCTTTTGTTAATGTTTTTTTTTCTCTATATAATTTAATAATTTTTAATCTTTTAGCAGTGATGGCAATGATATTTTTTTTTCCTTTTGTTAAAGTTTCTAAAATAATTTTAGTCTTTCATACTAATAAAAATAATAATATAATTATATTCAGCTTAAAAATAATAATAATAATAATAATAATAATAACAATAATAACAATAATAATAACAATAATAATAACAATAATAATAATAATAATAATAATAATAATAATAATAATAACAATTTTTTCAATAATAATAATAATAACAATAATAATAAGAACAATAATAAGAATAATAATAACAATAATAATAATAATAACAATAATAATAACAATAACAACAACAACAATAATAATAATAATAATAACAACAATTATAATAATAATAATTATTTTTGTTAGTAACTCTTTTGTTAATATTTTTTTTGCTCTTCATAATTTAATAATTTCTATTGTTTTGACAATAATGGTGTTAATTTTTTATATATATATTTTTAGTCTTTCGCCTAAGAATATATATAGGGAAAAGAAAACATGACCTAGGATTTTTTTAATATAAAAAATTAATATAAGTATTCTGAGATACATTTAATATAGTTATATAATAGTAGATGATCTGCCACACAATTACAAATAACCGATTAAAACACATTCACAAATTTAATTTTTTTTATTTATAGAATAATGTCTACTTTTGTCCATGTATATATAAGTGTACTTAACACAATAATCATAATAATAATAAGAATAAGAATAATAATAATAATAACAATAATAATACCAATAATAACAACAACAACAACAATAATAATAATAACAATTATTTCAATAATAATAACAATAACAATAATAACAATAATAACAATAATAATAACAATAATAATAATAACAATAATAATAAAAAAAATAATAATAATAACAATAATAATAATAACAATAATAATAATAATAATAATAATAATAATAATAATAATAATAATAATAATAATAATAATTATTTTGTTAGTAACTCTTTTGTTAATATTTTTTTTGCTCTTCATAATTTAATAATTTCTATTCTTTTGACAATAATGGTGTTAATTTTTTATATACATATTTTTAATCTTTCGCCTAAGAATATATATAGGGAAAAAAAACATGACCTAGGATTTTTTTAATATAAAAAATTAATATAAGTATTCTGAGATACATTTAATATAGTTATATAATAGTAGATGATCGGCCACACAATTACAAATAACCGATTAAAACACATTCACAAATTGATCAATAAACTACAACAAAAAAATATCACACCAAACAATCAAATAATTCACCATACAGATGGATACAAAAAATATTTTCATAACCAGTAAACACAACTGAATAAAGAAAAATTAGATGATCGACCACACAATTACAACAAAACCAACCACCAACAAATTCCCGATTGACTACAGCAAACAAAAATCTCTAATCAATATAATCTATTACATTTTTTCAACCAACTGATTATATAATTATCAATCCAATTAAAACACACCAGATAATCAAAACATTGCAATTTTGCAATCTATGAGTTAATTAAATCAACACACAATTCAAATCCAAACTGTGACTAAATTATTCTCCAAGACAGTAAAATAATGTCAACAACCAACTAAATCAATGCAAACAAAAAATAATCTATCTTTAATACATTTCAGCGATTATAATATTGGTATCAACCAGTTAAATGCTTAATAACTGTTAAAAAATATTTAACAATCAAAACATTCAGTTCAAGACAACAAAATATCATCTTTCAGTTATTTTATTGATTACAGATTTACATCAACCAATTAAATAACCATCAAAACAATCAATACATACTAAACAATTAATCAATTATGGTCTTGCAATACTCAAATTACAATTAGTTGATCTTTCAAAAAAAAATTCGCTAATAATTTTTAAATTTCGCAATTGAATTATTATCTGAGTATTTAAGCTTATAACAATAATCAACTAATTCAATACATAAAAAAATGTTATAGCATTATTTAAAATTTACAATTCTCTATCTATCAACTAAAAATTTCTCTGCTTACCACATAAATAATCAGTTTGCTACATATAAAAAGCCCGGCGCAACGCGCGGGCTACCCAACTCGTAAGTCCTATATATATATTGTTTGCAATCAAAAGATTTTTTTGTGTTTTATCAATATATGTTAGTCTTTTGAAACACCCTTTATAAGTTTTACAACACTGTCAACACCTATTAGATCACGTCAGGTTTTAAAATAATTCAAAGAATTTTACGGGCTAGTTGTTTTGAATTGGATCTTTTTCATTGAAACATTCCCTTTCGGTCCCCTACCACTGATCCAAATCTGGCCCTTACGAGATGAATAGTTTAGGACCATGCAGACATGCACCATTGTTTTATCAAATTATCGCCATCAAAGAACACTTTCTCTGTAAAATGTTGCGAGAAGTCACTTTCCAGGGAAGATATCAACAAAAGTGTTCAAGTCAGGGAGCACATGCTCATGTCCATGAGATTTGAGATCAATAGTCTTACCTTTTGTCCAATGGTTCATGACTTTAACCCTAATTATATCAATACTCTGTGACTGTGACTGTGATTGATGGCATGCCCTTCACACAAGATTAAATACCTGGTTTGGTAATGCTGCTAATAATCAATTAAGTTGATGATCTTTGCATTACATCGGTGTTTGACTGCAAAACCAGAACTACTGTGTCGAGGAGATCTGCACCAGGACTAATCAAATTTGATCAACAATTCGATCTAAGAACCTAGACTAGTAAGTTTTGAGGATTCCCAGCTCACATGAAGAACTCGGCAAACAGATGTATAACTAACCAGGCATTAATGGCTGGTGTAACTATTCTGATAAGACTTGGAAATAACACAGTAACAGCTGACATTCAATTATAAGAAAAACATGCAAAATTTGTCCCAGATAGAAAGCTGCATAAGCCAGATATGCGAAGGTATAATCGAATTAAGCTGTGGTGGTTTGCCTGGAATGGCCGGCCGGGGCTTTTTACGGATTCAAAAGCTAGAGTGACACTCGGGTCACTAGAACCACCATGCTTCAACTCGATCTTAAGGAGAAGATTAAACCATTGGGCAACAGATACCAACTAAGCTTTCTAAAACCCTCATCTTCCCCTTTCAGTTCCTTAAAATATGAAGCACTTGACCAAGTAACATAACAATCCACCCTTGAAAACTCAAATGCTGCAGTCTCATGTACTTTCACAAGTTTAAGAGGTGGAACATCAAATTTCATGCGAGTTTGTATCTGAAGGCTTGGTTTCATATCTTCAGCATCTCAGAGATCATTTTTGACTTGAAATATATATTAAAATTTGTCAAACACTATGGACAAGTATCGAGAATCACCATTCAGCAGATTGTCTCCCAAAGCCTGCTCAGCCTTCATATATTGAGGAGATTAAAAAAAAAAAAGGTTGTTTGAAAATATGTAGTTGTTGTATATTAATTGCTTTCGATAAAATCTCAAACAGTTCTTGTAAACCAGTCATGCATGACCATCAATCTTAGATAAGCTAAGACTACAAAGCACAAGTAGTAATTGCTGGCATGTAAACTTCGTATCAAGATAACAATTAAAGCTCCATTCAAATACACTTGCACTTTGGTATTAAAGTCAAAATCTGGAAGAACCTGGAAAGCAAAAACATGCACCAAACCCTAAACTTATTGAAATCTGATTAGATAAACACCACATTAATTCCCAATTAACTTCTCGGCTTCTCCAACAGTACCATTCGCATGCATTCCATATCTAATTATGGAAAGAGGCATGGAGGCATTCTGCCTCCAAAGTTAACAACAAAAAGATATGTATGAACAAGCAAAAAAGGGCCAAGACCATGCAAGTTAAAAACCATCATCAGCTTCTCTATTTGCCCGGCAAATTTGCCCATGAGGCGCCACCTGATATGCTTCCCTCAAGACATGAACATAATTAACCTCCACAATGGAAAAACTAGCTAGCTACGTAGATAAATCTCTCGTTCGGATTCTTATAAAATGGGGATGGTAGTTTATGCAGAAATTGTCAATTATTCATGTCAAATTATCAAGAACACATAAATAATAAAGTGAAAGTGTACCTGAATCCATATCCGAAAATCGCACTCTAGAGTCGTACGGATGACCTTCCAGATTAACACGTTCTCCTTTGAGAGCCCTTTGATTCTCTTTATCTTAATCTTTTTTCTCTCTGATAATGGATATCAGTATGAGAATGAATTAGAATGTGTAATCTGGGGACCATGACCGAATATATAGGTAACTAGATACCTTTTAGTATTCATGTCTTTTGGCATTATCACCTTTTGGTATTTCTATTTTAGTCCATCACTAAAATAGAAATAACCCTTTAATCAATACACATTAAAAGTCCACACCCTATTAGATACACCAAATACCTAATTGCCTAAAAATACTTAGCAGATCATTTTTAATTAGGCTTTTTTTTATTTGGCAGTCCACAAACATATAATTACTCTCATATAAGCCTAACGTTGAATTAATGATCCAACAATCTCCCACTTGGGCTATATGTATAACCTTACAATTATGTTTTGCAAAAATAACCAAAATGAGCTCAATCTTTGTTGTCATTAACAAATGTATCTATAACCAATTCGGTCCAGTAATCATAGGATCAAGGTGATGTTCGTTATAATTAGTGTAACTCAACCTATCAAAGGTCACATATAAACAATAAAACAGAAACGTGCCTGAATCCATATCTAGAAGTCGCTCTCTAGAGTTGTACGAATGACCTTCCAGATAAACACATTCTCCTTTGATTCTCTCTACCTTAACCTTATTTTCTCTCTAATGATGGGATTTCAAAATGAAAATGAAGTAGCACGTGTAATTTAGGGACCATGACCGTATATATAGGTAATCAAGTACATTTTAGTGTTAATGCCTTTTGGCATTCCCACCCTTTGGTATTTCTATTTTAGCCCATCACTAAGATAGGAATAACCCTTTAATCTTTATACATTAAAGGTTTACACCCTATTAGATACATCAAATACCCGATTGCCTAAAAATACTTAGCAAATCATTTTTAATTAGGTTTCACTTTATTTGGTAGTCCACAAACATATAATTAGTCTCATATAAGCCCAACGTTAGATTAATGATCCAACAATCTCCCACTTGGGCTATATGTATAACCTTACAATTATGTTTTGCAAAACTAACCAAAATAAACTCAATCTTTGTTGTCATTAACAAATGTATCTATAACCAATATGGTCCAG
This sequence comes from Salix purpurea, assembly GCA_027405865.1. Classification (NCBI taxonomy): domain Eukaryota; kingdom Viridiplantae; phylum Streptophyta; class Magnoliopsida; order Malpighiales; family Salicaceae; genus Salix; species Salix purpurea. The sequence goes on along the minus strand of JAOWLH010000036.1, from coordinate 5,434,334 downwards.
TAATCATATCAGCATAGGATCAAGGTGGTCTTCGTTACAATTAGTGTAACTCAACCTATCAAAAGTCACATATAAACAATAAAATAGAAGCGTACCTGAATCCATATCTGGAAGTCGCTCTCTAGAGTCGTGCAGATGACTTTCCAGATCAACACGTTCTCCTTTGATTCTCTCTACTTTAATCTTATTTTCTCTCTGATGATGGGATGTCAAAATAAAAATGAAGTAGCACGTGTAATCTGGGGATCATGACCGTATATATCGGTAATCAGGTACCTTTTTGGTTTTCATGCCTTTTGGTATTCCCACCCTTTAGTATTTCTATTTTAGCTCATCACTAAAATAGGAATAACCCTTTAATCTCTACACATTAAAGATTCACACCCTATTAGATACATCAAATACCCGATTGTCTAAAAATACTTAGCAGATCATTTTTAATTAGACGTCATTTTATTTGACAGTCCACAAACACATAATTAGTCTCATATAAGCTCAACGATGGATTAATGATCCAACAATCTCCCATTTGAGCTATATGTATAACCTTACAATTATGTTTTGCAAAAATAACCAAAATGAACTCAATCTTTGGTGTCATTAACAAATGTATCTATAACTAATCCGGTCCAGTAATCATATGAGCATAGGATCAAGGCGGTATTCGCTACAATTAGTGTAACTGAACCTATCAAAGATCACGTATAAATAATAAAGCGGAAGCGTACCTGAATCCATATCTAGAATTCGCTCTCTAGAGTTGTATGAATGACCTTCCAGATTAACACGTTCTTCTTTAAGAGCCCTTTGATTCTCTCTACCTTAACCTCATTTTCTCTCTAATGATAGGATGTCAGAATGAAAATGAAGTAGCAAGTATAATCTAAGGACCATGACCATATATATAGGTAATCAGGTACATTTTGGTGCTCATGCCTATTGGTATTGCCACCCTTTGGTACTCCTATTTTAGCTCATCACTAAAATAGAAATAACCTTTTAATCTCTACACATTAAAGTTCAACACCCTATTATATACACCAAATACCCAATTGTCTAAAAATACTTAGCAAATCATTTTTAATTAAGTTTCACTTTATTTGATAGTTCACAAACACATAATTATTCTCGTATAATCCCTACATTGAATTAATGATCCAACATAAATAACTCGACTCTCAATGCAAGGGCTTTCAAGGCTGGTTCAATTCGCTGCTCGAGTACAATGTGCGACCCCAAATCTTGTCATGCAATTTGAACTCATCAATCAACATACTAAGGCCTCGTTTGTCTACGCGGCTGGATTTAATGTTTTTCCATACGATCACTGGTGCTCATTTTTTTCATGCGATCGATCAACCACCAACCGAAACGTGGTTGAACATGTAGACAAACACACTTAAAAGTAGCTCAAGCCTCGGCCATTGAAGTAATTGCTCAAGCCTCGGCCATTGGCAAACTTCACTGGTTATATAATTAACTAGCTAGCTAGACTTGCAATATTATTCAATGAAAGAATAAGCAACCAGCTTGAAGATTAGGCGCTGGACTAATTATAAGTTATCGGTGACAGCTGATATACCTTTCCTTGTCACCCCTTCATCTTTTACCATAAAAATTAGTAGATTAAACCAAACTCAGAATATGAGAGAAAAGTGCATTTAATTAATTAATAACCCAAAATATCCCACAAAATATCTTTGCAATATTCTAAACGAGCACTCAACCAACAAACTCAAATAAATAAATAAATAATCACACACAGATATGTATATATGAAGCAACCTTTGCGCTAATTCATCATCAAAATGATCGTAATTAGTCTATTATTAGGCAGTAGCTAGCCACACTAACATGATAATGTCTCACAAATCATGCATTAATGCTACACCATTACAACAGATTACTGATACTAAAAAAGAAATTAATACAAGAAATGAAAACAAGAAGAATCTTCGTTACATCAGCACTTGGCAGGAGCCATGGGTGGTGCAATTGCTACAAGATTAAGAGGTCTTTCTCATCTTTATGATCACTACGACCTCCGTTTTCGATCTGAGGGACCATCTGTGGGGACACACAAATTAACTCATCAGTGATGATCATGAAAACACCAACCTTAAGTCGATCGGGTCACGGCAAAACCTTTCCTATCCATCTGATCATGATCGAAAACTCTCTACCTCGCAAGCCTTTTGTGACAATCAAAAATGTAAGAGTGAAGTCATAACTTTCTTCACAGATATGTTAGTAATTGTATGTGACCAACCAATACCTGGTCTTGTGAGGGCTCATAATGCTTATGGTGGGACGCAGATCTCCTTGTTGATCTCTTGCCAACTCTTCCCTCCATTCTTATTCTTAATGAACCAACTGCATAATTGTAAAGTAGAATATATTTAGCAGACCAGAAGTGCAAACAAAGAACATAAAGCACTGATCAAATAATCTATCCAGGACCCCAGCAAATATCTTCAAAAGGCATACTTCTTTGTCTTGGACCTGCTGTCAAACCGCAATATTCCAGCCTTAATCATCCAGCACATAAATAATTCCGTGATCTACACTCTTTATACACCATTATCGTAATAGTTGTTCAAATAATATCTTTCACTTGCTAAAAAAATCTCCCCTTCTTCCCTCCTTCAACCTACCAACCCTTTCCCTATCCCTTTCTTTATTAATCTAGGTAATTCTGGTACTTCCATTACAAAACTAAATTAGTGTGTTTGTCATTGCGGTAGGTTTTCCAGATTTGAAAAATCGTTCCTTTTTTTTTTATATAAAAAAATAATAATTATAAATTGTAATTTTTTATCAACAAAGATTTGAACTTTTAGCAGGAGCATTCAAATCTAGAGCATGTGTAACTTAAATCCAAGTATATATCTGATCAAATAAGCTACCTCTCATTTTCCAACACAACATGAAATCATACATAACATACCCAACCAAACATACTTCGATCAATGGTCATCACCCCAAAATCCACAAAAGGGTATCTAACAAACGCACATGAGGTGCTGCACATAACCAACTAGAAGAGGTTATCATATTTACCAGGGGCTCCATGTTTCTTCCTTCTCTGTGATTTCAAATCGAGAGTTGACTCTGAACTGTCCGGCAAGTACCTGTCCAGACGAAGGAAACGGCCATTGCTTTCAAGAAATGTACGGACAAATGATGCCTCCATTGATTTCAAGAAGTGCAGATGTTTCTCATCTGTCCAGTGCTGTTTAGTTGCGCTGTTGTTTTTGGGCATGTTAGGGTCCATGCCACCGGAAAACAAGTCTGTTAGGATCACCGGACGGGAAACAGATTTGAGGGTGGGACTTTCTCTTGCTCCGGTAGCAACTTCCAAGTGATTTTTGGGGGTTTCGTCTATGGTGTCATGACCAAGAGCATGAAGAACACGTTTAAATAGGGTAGCTTCTTGTTCTTTACGACTGCCAGTGGTGTCTATCTATGCTTTGACACCTGAGAGTATTCAATGTTTGTACTCGCTTTCCTCGATGGACACGTATGTTTTAAACGTTTAAAAAGATTTGAGTGTTTTATTTTTAATGACACGCTCCAAAGATTATTTTTTTTATCATCTATTTTTTTATTGAAAAATAGAATTTATGCTAATTAAGAAGTAATATCTTAAATATTGATTCTCACTATCTTGTTTCTAAATTGTCAAGGATAGCTTGGAAATTTGTGAACAGAATATAATTATATTTAATTTTTCGAATGTAAAGCTTAAAAATGCATTAAAGACTTTAATTTTAATTACGTAATTGATTTATGAAGCTACAATTGCATATGTTTTATTTGCAATTCACAAGGCTAGAATAAGAAATAAAACTAAATCACAAAACAAAAAAAGAAAAAAAAAGAGAGGATAAACCCTACATTATTAAAATCTTCTCAGATACAAATAGTTTTATGTTGAATTATTTCTGCACGTATTTTTTTCTTATGAAATAAAATGAGGTGTTTTCAAGACAGGGAGAGTGTTGGGTTTGAGTGTAGTCGCGGAGGTGGGAGGAGGTGGAAAATGAGAGTGAAAATATCCGAGGGCTCCGGTGCCGAAAGATAAAAGTTTCGGAGCAAAAAAAAAATAAAGATATTTTGGAGACAGAGAAAGAATCCTTCTTCCATTAATGAGATCGAGAAGCATAGTGCACAATAAAAATAAAATAAAATAAAATAATAAAAATCTGATGGGAGTTTTGTGAGGTGCCGATTTTTATCCTGATATTTTTTTGTTTTGTTTCATGTTTTGACCCTAGTCCCTCTTCTAATTTACGCATGTGACCTCCCCTCCTCCTCCTCCTACACTTGTTTTGAGAAATAGCATGGAGTATAGAGTTAATTTACTTTAGAGATATAATCTGGTAATTTTAAAAAGAATTTAAGCTATTGGTTTTTTAAATTGAAAATCCATCTAATGTTTTTATTAAAAATGATTTTTTTTGTAAAATATTGATAATTTCTAGCTAATTTTCCTTTTAATTTGAAGTCAAACTTGTTAGTGTGAGAAGGAAAGATTGATGAAATATTATTTAAGTTCTGTTTGAAAGTGTGATTGTGGTTGTTTTTAAAAATATATTTTATTTAGAATGATATTTTTTTTATTTTTTAATTATTTTTGAAATCATCACATTAAAATGATTTAAAAACATTATTTTTTTAATTTAAAATATATAAAAAAAATATTTTTTAATTTTTTTTATTAAAAACACTTTTGAAATCAAAATATATTCTTGTTGGGCTTTCAATGAGGCTGGTGGAACAGAGCAAGCTGTTTGATTATATTCAATAAGCCCAAAGCTTAATTAGAAGCCTAGAAAGTCCAAGAAGCTCTTTGAGCATCATGCAGCCCAAATGAGAGCTTGGGCTGGACCTAATTAATTCATAAATGTAGCTTGTGCCGAGTTTGTATCTCATATTTTTCGAGATGCTGATTTTGTTCTGGTTTAATTGTTTCGAGATCCCAACTCCTCTTTTTGTGTAATTTCCCTAACAGGTCAAAAATCAATGATCAAGAAACGTTACATGCTCCTCACAGAAGAAACGATCAAAGGAAACCCTGAAATTGGCACCTTCATGATTCCTTCTCTCAATGTACGTCAGGATATAGTACTTGAAGAGGTGCCCAAGCTCGGAAAGGAAGCAGCTCTGAAAGCTATCCGAGAATGGGGGCAGCCCATGTCAAAGATCACACACCTGGTGTTCTGCACAACTTCAGGTGTACACATGCCTGGTGCAGACTATCAACTAGCCAACCTGCTCGGTCTCTCATCATCAGTCAAAAGGCTGATGCTGTATCAACAAGGCTGCTATGGGGGCGGGACTGTCCTCCGAGTTGCCAAGGATCTTGCCGAGAACAATGCTGGTGCTCGAGTTCTTGTCGTGTGCTCCGAGATTACAGCAATCACTTTCCACGCTCCAAATGAAGCTCAGTTAGGTTGCCTCGTTGGGCAAGCTCTTTTCGGTGATGGGGCAGGAGCAGCAATCATCGGCTCAGATCCTGATCCTCTGGCTGAGAAGCCGATATTTCAACTTGTTTCGGCAGTGCAGATTACGATTCCTGACTCGGAACATGCAATCGAAGGGCATGTACGTGAAAATGGGTTGTTGATCCATTTATCAGAGGATGTGCCTAAACTGATATCCGATAATGTCGAGGCGGCTCTACGTGAAGTTGTTACCCCAATCGGTGGTGTTTTAAGTGATTGGAACTCATTATTTTGGGCCGTGCATGGCGGCGGGCGGGCAATCCTTGACGGAGTAGAAGCAAAACTTAAGTTGAATAGAGAGAAACTTGGTGTTACCAGGCACATATTAAGTGAGTATGGTAATGTAGCGAGTGCTTGTGTATTATTTGTACTTGACGAGATGAGGGAGAGATCTTTCAAGGAAGGCAAGGCCACCACAGGAGAAGGATTGGAGTGGGGAGTCCTTATCGGGCTGGGACCTGGTCTAACCATGGAGACACTTGTTTTGCACAGTGTCCCTGTTGCCATCACAAAGTAAGCCAAGATCTTGCCTTTCTTCCACTGCAAGGGCAATCCAAGCTAACAAGATCCCTTTTTACTAGCATGGTTGTAATGTCTTAACAGTACAAAACAAATTAAAGGTTATTTTTAGTTCTTTTGCCCGTGTTCATGATAAAAAGGCTACCATTTTGGGCTGAAAAACAAATATTTGGTTACTGAAAAATATACATCCAGAACTTGAACTTTCAGGATTCACTTGCTGTGATTTTACTGGCACAACTTTGTTTCTCGCAATCTGTACTTGCAAGGCAATGTAATTCTAAGCTTCCCCGAAAAGAGGGTTTGGGAAACTCTGACTTTGTAATAAACAGCAGAAAATTTGCCAGTCGAGCTCATCTTACGCACCTTACAAGACATTATAAACTCAAGTAAAATCATCGCCAGGAGCAGTAAGAGAGATAGGATTATTCATAGAAGATGACATTTTTATTTCCTTTGGAGTACAATATCTTGTATGGTTGCAACAGAGGAGCCTTTTCTCTTGACAATTGACAAAGGTGAGGCAAAAAATCTATTGACAAATTCCAAGCAAAATCATAAATGAAAACACACAAATCAGGTGCGAGACATCTTGTTTTACAACAAAATACCATAAAAATGCCAAAGCAGTCAGTTTCTCAAGCGTCAGTTTGGTTCAAGTGCCTCTACACCTCATTAGCTGGAGGTGAAGAATTTTCATGCGAAGTTGCAGTACCTTCAATTTCTATATCTCTTACACCAGTGGTTAATGATGAAGTGCCCTCTTTCACACCACCATTTTCTTCATCTTCATCCTCCAGGAAAGAACCTTTCCGCCTTAGTTCCTTCACCTTCCGAAACTCATCATAATGTTCTCGTCTGTGCTCCCTAAAATTTGAACTCCTGTCCGTTTCAGAATCTGACAACAGAGGAACATAGAAAGCTCATCAAAATCATGCGAGTTAGTGATATGGTAAAAGCAAAACAATTAAAAACTACCATAAAAAAGAGGGAAAGAAAGAAAAAAAAACACAGGTTGTCTGCTCCAATTTTGCATGATGTTTCCCTATAATGGTGAAGGCAAAATCCAAACCAAAGAGAAATCATATAAATTCTTCAGCTTCTAATGAGATGTTGGACGAAGTCTTAAATCTTATATGTCTGTTAAACAAATATCTGAGGAAAATTGGACCATGAAGCAGCCAATACCTACTGTTTCTTTACAGATCCCTTCCCATGAAATTAATTTACATGATAAAGATGATTGAAGCAACCCTTGGGTCTCTCAACTTGCAAATGCTCAAGAGAAAGGTCCAGCATTTTGCAGTCACTTCACGCAAAAGTGCAGAAGAATAGGACTTCTCCAAATTCTCCCTCAGAATCCCGTTTTGATGGGATTGAAACTGGAAGATGGCATGCCAGTGCAATAGTAAAAGCAATAATACAATGTTGATTCGAAGATTGTATGGTTGTTTATACAATCCAAGAATTTAAGTTAAGTAAAAATCTTCTACTTAGAAGCAAAGATGTAATGAGGAACCTTCTTCATCTTGTTCCATAGGATCAACCTCGTCCTCGGAGGAGGTCCAGCCACTAGATCTTCTAGTTGAGTTTCTACTTGAGGAAGCCATGATATCCAACGCAGTCCACAGTTCTTCTGCACGCATTGTATCCTCAACAACCTCGTTAAAGCTTCTGCCCTTCCTTGGAGAAAGAGAATCTATAATAAGAAAAAAGTTGCAAACCTTCAGTTAGTGTCGGGAAGATGGCATAGTTTTACTGATAAAAATCAAAGAGCATACAGTGATTACTATCCAATCTTTTAAAGCAGCAAATTTCATGACAAAGCTTAGTGCAGAATCCAGTAATGTAAAAGAGAACTTGAACCAAAAACTTGGCAAACACCAGACAAAATTCAGCTCATGAAGACTTGACCACAGCATATGCACTCTCAAGAGTTAACACCAACAAAACACAACTGCACTACGGATGCACATTCAAAGACAAATAGATACAGTTTGATAGGGTATTGCAGAGATGTGAGAAATCAACATACCATCATCAACATCAATCATTGGGTGATATGGGGTCTTGGGTTCAGTGATTTTCTGCCTCTCAGGCTTATTTGCTTCGATCTCCCCCAGATTATCCTCATCCCATTTTACTCTTCCTCTAGTACTATAAATACAAAACAACATAAACATCACATCAAAACAGCTCACAACTACATAAAACATACGCGTAAACTAAACCAAAACGATAACATATAGCATTGAGAAAAAAATCATACTACAATCCCCATTTCTCCATAAAATTTCTCACGCAATCAAAATAGTCCCAAAGAACCCACCTAATGTACACTGTACAAACAACTCCCATAAACTGTGTCCCATCATCATTACAGCAAAGGCCCAATGCCAGAAACATGAAACCCAAAACCCAATTTTCTTTAAATAACATAAAGACACCATAGGTGATTAAAGAAAACCAAACCCATTTTTTGTTTTTCAAGGTATTTGAGAATACTAGCATGCAAGAATGCAGGAAAGAGAAGGTTGAAAAAAATACCTCATCTTTTTGGTGGCTATAAAGCAGCTGCGGATTGCTCTGATTTAACAAAGAAAAAGCAATTTGTTTGATTGTTGATAAAACCAGATTAAACATAAGGTTAAATACTCGAACAGATCATTAGAATTAAAAAATTAAACAAAATATTTAAAATTTTCTTTCTAGATTTAGAAAAAATGACACATTGTGCATAGTTTATGAAAATCTAATTGTAATCTAGCAATGATTAAGGGGAATTATCAACAGGAAAATTAATAAAATTGATTATAAGGTAATGAGCGAGCGAGCGAGTATTACCTGTTTGTGAAATGTTCTGCTGATTTTGTTTTGGTAGCAATTTTTTGATTGCGCGTGTTGGCTTTTGCTTTAGCTGACTCTCTTTTTGTTTCCGAGACCACCCTTGCTGACACTTAACGGTGTGTTTGGAATTTGGATGAGTTGAGGGAAAGGAAAGAGGGGTGTTTATGGATATACTTGCTCGAGCTAGTGCATTATTTAACCTAAAAATTATAATTTTTATTTATGTAATATTTTTTAAAACCGAGCAAGTTAGATATACTGTATTGAATAATTCTATTTTTCATGGATATTACATATATTCACAACTAAACTTATTTCTTACACCATCGAAATATGTTTTAAGTATAATTTTTATACCTTGCACAATTGGTCAGCTCTCCTTCAAAACCATCCAAACACGACCTAAAATTATTGAGGAAGCCCACGAAGTGGCAATCTGAGAAAATCCCAGCTGTCCTAACTCCTAAGGCAAGAAAGAAGAAAATAATAATAATCTGAATATATAAATAAATTGCCTATCAAAAACTAAAACTAAAATAAAAAAGAACAGAAACCCACAGATATTGTTAATTAAGAGAAAGAAAGACAGAAAGAAGAAGCTCTCTGAAATAGCATGCAGATTTAAGCAAGAGCATCAAAGCAGCAGCTACTACTCCCACATGTATGTGTCTTTGATTGTTTCCATGACGTGTTTAACAATTTATTTTTTGCTTTCCTTTTTCTGAATAATAAGGACCTGACATGATCATATATATATATCTGAGTTTTAGTTTTTGTTATGTTATCTGTGATTTTCAATGCTAAAAAGCAACTGGGATTCTCTCACTTTCAAGCTTGTGTTCGGTTTCGATTGGGGGTTTGCTTTTCATTTTATGGTTTTTGAGATGAGATCTTAAGATTTACTTGTAATTCAGTTTTTGTTAGTATTTTCAAATTTAGATCGTGATTTTAATCAACTTTTTTTTTGAAGATGAAACTTCAGATTTTTAGTGATTTAATAAGAAGGAAAATGATATTTTATTTGATTAGTCTTTGTAACAAGTCAATGATGACATGAGCAGAGATTAGTGGTGTGTTAGGGCCAATATGAGGAAAAAGGGAGAGCGCTCAGTGGAAAGATTAAGTATCTGCCGAATTCTGATTTTGTCAACAGTGATGTTTGAGTTTTCTGGCTATTAGAAACCTAAATCAAATGATAAATGATACATATATCGAAACAGCATCACTGATAAAGCAGATTGAGTTGGATTTCTCAATAATGTGGATTATTTCTCTTTGTTTCTCAGGATTGTTAATTGACGAGTAGGAGAGGAATCTGTTTAGAATTGTGAAATTTTGTTTCTTTGTGACTTGACTGTTAGAAGGAAGAAACTAATTGATAAGATTAGACAACACAGAGATGTTCTCATTGTTTTATGGCCTTTTGAAGTATATATTTAGTAAGACAGAATTTCATGTGCTCATTCTTGGAATCGACAAGGCTGGGAAGACGGTAATGCTTCTTTTTGCCTCAATAGTTGAATTCATCTTAAGCTTTACAAATTTTTCATCTCTGCATTTATGTATAGCTGCCAGAAAGCTCACTTATTTTCAATGATTTGTTTGTGAACCTGTAGACATTGCTTGAGAAATTGAAGTCAGTGCACTCTAACTTGGAAGGCCTTCCTCCTGATCGAATTGTTCCTACCGTTGGACTAAATATTGGTCGTATTGAAGTGGCAAATTCAAAACTGGTGTTTTGGGATCTAGGAGGTCAGGTATGTGAAGTTCATAAAAAATTAACTTTCTGAAACTATCTAAATTTGATGCAGGTGGGAATTTCATTTACTTTGGTAAGTGTTTTTCCTTCATTGTGGTTGATCCAATTCCATTGCAATGTAGGCGCCCTGCTGTGCAGCAGGATTTGATACAGATTTTAAATCCCCGGTCTTGTGTAAAAGAAAAATATTACAATTGTATATTATGCCATGCTTATTGTTATTAATTAAAAACAAAAGAATATTATGCATAAGCTCTCTCTAGTTGTCTTCTTGTTACTAAAGCTGTTATGTGAAATGGACTACACATAACTTGAGATTTCAGTTAGATAAGTGATTTTATTCCTTAGTTTTGTTTTTTATTTGATGTATAACACTGTATATGCAACTTCTTTCTTTTGTTTTTAATTAAAGACAAAAGAATATTACAAGTGTTTTTTGCATATTTCTCTTGTTAGCCTGGTCTTCGCTCAATTTGGGAGAAATATTACGAAGAGGCACATGCTGTGATTTATGTAATTGATGCTGCTTGCCCATCACGTTTTGAAGATGCAAAATCTGCGTTGGGTAAGTGATGTTTTATGGTTAAATTGGGGAAAAATATGCTGCTGTATGATCTGGCTACAGTTTTAATAGTAGTGAAGGGCTTACTATTGGTAAAATAGATAATTGCATACCTTGAACTATTTTAACAGAAAAGGTTCTGAGGCATGATGATCTGCAGGGAGCCCCTCTTTTGATATTAGCAAACAAGCAGGTACAACCAACTGCTCCTCTATTGATGTAAAGTATATGCATCATGTTGCTTGCTGATCTTGCATATTATTATGCAAAATGAAAGTTCTTGTTTCATGTACATCAATTTAATGGCAGGATCTTCCTGATGCTGCATCAGCAGAAGAGCTTGCCCGATATCTAGACCTTAAGAAGTTGGATGAAAGGGTTTACATTTTTGAAGCGGTTTCAGCATATGATGGGTAAGTACATGCTAGAACTTCAGGTTCATTCTGTATGAACAATAGAGGCACAGAAAATAATATGTTGAGATCTGATAACCAATCTCAGTATCCAAGCACCACATCACAGATTGATACTTGATTGCAGGATGGGGATCAAAGAAAGTATAGAATGGCTCGTGGGGGTAATGGAACGAAGCAAGAGAACTGAGATGTTAAGAGCTCGTGCTGGTGTAACAGGCCCTGGTGCTTAGAGACTGTCCAATGCTGTTGCAGGGATTGAATTTGATTTTACATGACAGAGTCTATCCATTTTTCAACCTCCCCTGCCGCAGCTCGGCCTTCTTATCTACTATGCTCAGTGCCTGTTTCTTGACTGCTAAATGTTCAGAAGACACTTTAATTCTATTCTCACACTGCAATGGAGCAAGTCAGAGGAGGGAGGACATTCCATTATCTGCTAACAATGACCAAGGTTGTTGGAGCATTATGTTACTGCATTTGCCTTTTGAAATGCTTTACACCAAATTTTAAAGTTGCCGAGGTGCATTAATGTCCGCATCTAAGGGTATTAGAGGAGTTAAAGATATAGATAGATCCATTTTACCCAAGAATTCTAATTATTGTTCATCAATTGAAGCCCACAAGATGTTGTTAAGAGATTCAAGTTCATGGAATGTGTGCCTTTTTGGCTTGTTCTATTCAATCTTAAGTGAGTTTCTCTTGAATTTTTTTTCCCGAGAACTCATTACACTGTTAAACCAAAATGGTGTCTTGTACCAACTTTGGCGAGGTCTGCAAAAGGACATGAACATGATGACCTGCAGCTCTGGCTCCTTCCTTCACCAATGGTTGCGGTTCTTAAGGGAAAGAAAGACCAAATGAGGAAGAAGAAATATTAAGTTTGTGCAGAGGAATATCTATATGAAGATGAAGAGATCTCCCAACTAGATTCTGAGTGGTTCCTCAAACAGACCCAGTAAAATTCACAAGCATGCACACTAAGCAAAAATAAAATATTCAAATAATATGACCCTCCATGGTGAACAATGACTAATAAGTACCAGTATCTCCCCTTTCCTTTGGAATCACACACGAACTCGCCTCTAATTAACGCAGTCTGAGCTTCAATTGCGACAAATTTAACAGTGATGAACATGACAGAATCCGAAGGCTGAGAAAATGTAATAACAAGCGCCGCTTTACACATTTTTCAAGCATTAACAAGCAGCAAAACATAACATCAATAGCATGTTCACGTATTAACTTACTGGATATTAATGCCTCGGGTCTTGGCTTACAGAAAATCTTATGCCTGATAATCCCAGTAACATACAATTCAACCTTAGATGACGGTAAGTCACCCTTGTTGTTGTTGCTGTTGTAATAAGCCTGACCCACATCCATCAAGCCTAACTTTCTTAAAAAAAATAAAAAATAAAAAACTAAAAACTAACCCAGATATAAAATCTTTTGTAGAATCAAAGGAAAGTGAAAAGGCACAGACTTTGCTAAAAACTGGAGTGTTTTTTATGTGAACCTGAGTAGGAAGAGGATGGAATTCTGCAGAGTTGGCCAGTTCAGAGGTTTTGAAGGTGGTTTTGAATTGAAATGAAGGGTTACGTTCAGCTGTGCCTTGTAATTCAACTATTGCACATTCTAGGCAATTCTCTGATCCACAGCTACAACTCACTTTGATTTTCATTTTCAATGTTTAACCAAACAGATTGTGGACAACGGAAAGAAAATGGGTTTCAAGAGCAGGGGATTGGTGGCAAGCTGGATGCTTTTTGCCTTCTTTTTTTAATCATAATTTGTTTATCGATCGCTAAGGTTTGAAAAACATGGTTCGGAAAACGAGGTTGCCATAAAATTTCATTAGCATAGAATGTGGTCGGAGAAGGTTTAACTGTGTTTTCAAAAAAATTGACCATGCAAAACATTCTCTCACAAGATTGGGTGCTAAAATAAGAGCGGGATGGCTAAGATGAATTACATGCAACAACAGTCCCACAATGGACAACTACACTAGAGAGTTTCTAAACAGTTACAACAGTCATCGAGTTAAATTTTGATTACAACTACATTAGCACAAGGGTGAATCGGTAGAACTAACAAGAGAACTTAGGATGATCTTAGTCTGAAAAATATAATCACATCCAGAAAAGTTCCCTAACCTGTACAATTGAATCACAAGGGACTTCTTATCTTCGACGATTAAAGCTTCTCTCTTCACTATGCAGGCATCGACTAGGTCCAGCTGCAGATGCGTATCCTAAATTAACATGTTTAGTGTGTGGCAATGCAGGCCCTATCAAAGCTGCTTGATTAAATGAAGGCTTCTCTGAAGTGCCAAATTGCTGGCACAAAAATTCAGTTTGGCAAAACTCACCTACATTTGGCAAGGTGAAGCCACTACTTTCTTGCTGTGGTGAAGAGCTAACTTGCAGCGGAAGGTAATCCTGAACCATATCAAAGTCTAGTGGAAGGGCACCGGTGAGAGTTTTTATTGCAAATTCGATGCAGGGGTCTGACCATGCATCAGCAAAAGGCAAGACGAGTGGAGATACTGACTTCTCATCAGCCTTATTGCTAGTGCCAACCGCTCTAGCATGTTCCTCTGGAATAAACAGGTTTCCATTATTCACACTGCTTTCCTTGCCAGCATGGTTGTCCAAGGTAGCCATGCCCACAAACTCATTGTTGCTTGATCCTGATGACACTTTAATGCTATCAGAATCATCAACGGATGTTCCAGTGAGAGTTTTTATTGCAAAGGCAATGCATGGGTCTTGCCATAACTCCTCAAGTGGCAGGTCAAACGGCAGTCCTTGCTTCTCATCACCAGTATTGGAAGTTTCAATCTTTCCAGCATGTTCTCCAGTGGCAAGGTTCCCGGGAGGGGAAGCAACATCACATTGACACTTTTTGTCCCTCTCCTTTCCTGATCCTTGCTTTCCAGCATGCTCCACATCCACATTATCATGTTTGCTCTCATATGAATCCACCAGTATTTCTGTACTTTTGGAGGTGTCAAATGCATGCTTTATATTCAGATCAGTATCAGGGTCACCACAAGAAGCCTGCTCACTTGTACTAGCAATGATCCCATTACTTGGTTCAAGTGCAGCTCGACGAGCTCGAGTTGTTGCCTTCAGCTCTGGTGTTGGAGCTAGTGGAATGCCAGCAAGACGCTTTGAGGCCCGACGAGGAAGGTTAAGATCAGTTTTCTTCCTGGATTTTCTTACTCCAGTCTTTTTACTTTCCATTTTTGTCTCCCCAACTTCCACTGATGGTTTATCCTGCAGAACAGCTTGCAAAGGATCTTCAGCTTTCACAGAACCACTCTTCTCTTCTGTTTGGTTGGAACTCTTATCCTCAGGAAATTCTGAGCTGCTTGATTCTGTTCCTACTCCACCTGCATCGTTAAGAAAACTTATACTTAATGCAAGGTTTTAATAAGCAGATTCAGAGTCAATAAACCCCATAAATCCACCACACAGATCCCACTCAGGATATCCATAACAATTGTGTGTCCTATGGCAATTTTCAAGTTACACTTGTAAGTACTCAAAAGTAAAATTTCCCAACTTACTCCTTTCCATCTCCGACACTCACCTCTTTATTGAAAGAAGCAGGGGGGGGAAAAGAAGCAAGATGAGCAAAAAAATAGAAAAAAAGCTACACGCATTTTGCTTGGTAAGAGGATCGGAAATTTATGAACATACACTGACCAGAAGTATGCTTGGAGATAACTATGCATTCCCCTGCGGAGGCTGAATTTAGCATCTGTTCATCCTTAGCAATTTCACACGACTTCAAGCTCTGGTCAGTTATAGTTGAAATAGATGTTCTGTTGGCAGCCAATTTTTGTTTCATGATTACAGAGACAAACTGATCAGAAGTATGCTTAGAGACAGCTGTGCATTCTCCTGTAGAGGCTGAATCAAGTAGCTGTTCATCTCTAGCAATTTCACATGACTTCAAGGTCTGGTCACTTACAATTTGACTTGATGTTCCACTGACCTCCAACTTTTGTTTCTTGGCTATGGAGATGTACAGATCAGAAGCATGTTCAGAGATAGTTGTGCATTCCCCTGCTGAGGCTGAATTAAGTGACTGTTCATCTTTAGCTATTTTGAATGACTTTGGGCTCTGGTCACTGACAATAGAACTTTGTATTCCGTCGACTTCCACATTTTGTCTCTTGGCTGCAGACATACATTGATCAGAAGTACGTCCATACCCAGCTATGCACTCTCCTGAAGAGACTGAAGTAAGTATCTGATCATCTTTAGCAATTTCCCAAGACTTCAAGCTCTGGTCACCTATAACTGGATTCTGTTTTTTATGGACTTCCAACCCTTGCTGCTCAGATACAGCTAGTGACTACGAGGTAGAAAAAGGAAAAAAAAACACTCAAGAAGTCAACAAATTGAAGATACCAAATCTAGGCCAATCAATAGTTTCAACTGGCATTCCAAGGAACAACAGAATTGAAAGTTGGTTAATCATCAATGTCACTAAACGAACCAATTCATGCATCTTACAAAACAATGTAGATTGTGTAGGTGTTGTTCTGAGTGTGTTTTAGAAGTAAGAACATACAGAGTGACATTGCTAAGCAAATAATTGAAGATACAAAGGATAGAAAGATTGGGGTTACCTGAAAGCTTATACACCTTCACACTACAGAAGAACAATAACCTTTAGATGCAAGAAAAGGTGGGCAAATTAAAGGTAAAGTCGTTTTCTGCCCTTCTACCACTATTTAGACATACATGAACATGACAGGGAGAGAGCAACTTGAACCAGCAGTTAGACTTCAAAAGGGCACTCAACTGTAACAGGCAAAAGGTTGGTGCTAATAGCTTTCTTGACTCCTCAATCTTAATGGGGGAAAGGGCAAGGCATTTCTAATTCCATCCTATTGACAGATTGGAAGAAAGATAATACAGCTAGATGAGATTTCCCAGCTCATGTTCCAGATAGTATTCCACTTTTGGAGATGATGAAGGTGGTTAAATAGGTCTGAAGATGAGTAAATAAATGACATTCGTCTTATCAGTTAAGCATCCAATTCAGGTTGCGTCTAAGTTCATTTTTCTGGTTGTTCAACTCAGATTGGACAATTTTACAAATTTAAATCTATAGACTGGCCATCCTTAGATTGAACAAACCAAAAGAGAGATTGGCCAAACTAACAAAAAAAAAAAAATACTAGATAAAATTATACAAGGAAAAGGTTGGAGAATGCAGCTAAAGAAAATATCCGCTTAATTGAATGTATAAAGATGCAAGAATAGAAAGGTAGTTATTAGTAGTTTAGAGCATACCTGAATTAGCTGTATTAGTAACTCATTAACTTAAGAGCATAAGTAGTTTGCAAATTGAAGTTAAAGTGCCAAGAGAGTATTTATAGAAACAAGATTTGAGAGAATTGTGGATAAAGAATGGTGTGCATGTTAAGGAATAAAGAGCTCATAGAGAAGGTTTTCCATGAGGGGAAGTACAGGTTACACACCAGGTCTCTTCTGATTCTGCCACCCTTCTTTGTCAGTTTGATTTCCTTGGTCCATCCCATAGGTAACCCTTCTGGCACAGTCTTCTCAATTACAACCTAGATTGCTTGGTAATTAGAAACATTTTTCCCTGAATTGAAAATATAACCAAGAAAAGATAGAAAGACAATAAGGGCCAAAAGAGAAGCATGCTTCCTCAGACCTCATTTGAGTGTCGCCGGTCATTGCTTCTTTCCTTTTGTTCAGAATTAGGATGGCTGCCATTGAGATAACGAGATACCTCAATCTTGGAGTTGAATCTACATCCACCCGAGGGAGGAAAGTAGAACTGCAATAAATACAATGATTAAAGATAAGATTCTCAGCTGATAGATGATTTACAGTTATCACTCCATTTAACATCGCTTTATTGCTGCGTTCTTACTTTATGTAACTTTCAACAGATAATCAAAGTCAAGTAGAATCATATCTTGAAAGACATGGCCATGAGAGAAGCTCGGATAAGAGCACTATTTCAAGTTGCTGACAAATAAAAAGCCATAACCTGGTTAAGATGTTGCAACCCAAAGACTGTCACCATTACTCTAGAGAATACCCTTTCATTTCAATAACAAGAAATAGCAAATATTGGAGGATTAAGCAGAACAGCAGCAAGTCTTTTGCAACAGGACGCAGAAATCATTTTGGTGCCTTCCACATACTTCATACTCCAGAATAGTATGATACAATCAGATAAACATCTTTCATAAAATTGAACAATAAAAATGTTCACACTTATCTTACTCGTTGTGCATGCCTTTTCCAAATAAAAACAAAACCCTAATGCAGCCTTGAATTAAACGTTTTCTAGTT
Organism: Salix purpurea; assembly: GCA_027405865.1. Taxonomy (NCBI): domain Eukaryota; kingdom Viridiplantae; phylum Streptophyta; class Magnoliopsida; order Malpighiales; family Salicaceae; genus Salix; species Salix purpurea. Next base: position 5,416,374 of record JAOWLH010000036.1, on the reverse strand, counting down.
TCCACAATAGGTAACAAAAGGAAGCAATGGGAAATCACTATTGGTCTAAGGCCCTATCTAATTGTATTAACAAATATTTACTTTTCCGAAAGTTTAATTATCATTTTCTTGTCGAGACATGAAAATGAATCTATAGTACTGCTTCATGGTATCACAACCCAACAGCACAAGAATTTCACTTTGCTAGTTACAGCTCAAGTTTGTGTCTTTCATTCACACACCAATTTCTAGACGTACAGCAAATGAGCAAGCAACTCATGCTATCCAAAATACAACTCAAACTTTCCATTCTTACAAAGTGCTAAACACTACCAATTACTGCATCACCTAAAAATTAACTTACCTCAACAGAAACTAAAAAGAAAAAAAAAACATAAATTAACTTCAATTACATCCACACAAACCTCACCAACAAAACCCTAAAACCCAGTAGATCCAAAAACAACAGAAGACAAAACCAAAAGGGTAATTTCAAAAAGCCAAGATCTTAACTTTACACAGACCTACATATCCAAAACAGCACAAACCAACACAGCAAGGCTAAATCTTAAATTAACAAAGAATAAATATAATTAAAAAGTATTCAATTACCTTATCTTTTTTACCATTATTTCTCACTTTAACTTCTACCCTCCAACCTTCTGGTAACCAGTCATCGGATTTGGGGTCCCCCATCTTCCCCACCGTTGTCTTTTTTCCGGCAGTGATCACCAGCAACTCAAAAAACCACAGCTACCATCGTTTTCTTGAACTAAATAAATAACTGTTTTTTTCTCGAGTACAGGGCTTTGCTTGGAAACGAAAGATACGGGAAAATTTAGGACAAAATGAGTGAGTACAGTATCCCACGTGTTGCCAAACTTCTTGTCTTCCTTTTTGACCACACACAACAATAGCATAAAACTTGTCCTCCCATCAGAGAGGAAATTAGTGGATGCTGCCATGTCAAAGTGAAATAAATACGAAGAAGCATTCACGTGAAAAATATAAGAACACTCTATTTTATTATTATTATTTTAATTTTCTCTCTTCGCTTTATTTCTATCTCATAATCAAAGTGATTTTCTCGTATCATAACTACTCCCAGTATTTCTGTAACATTTTTTTATTATTATTGTAAGAAGCAATAACACTTAAGTTGTATAAGCACGATGCAAACTTTAAGTCTCGTGCGGGTAAACATTCAAGAAATTATCCTTTCTTTTCTTTGTTTCCTGACTACTCTAATTTTCTCAAAGTGAGGGGAAAATTAAGTCAATGGATAGTGTGATGCTACTTGCAATGTGCTCCAATTCTTGAATTTTCCTGGATTTGTCTTCTGGAAGCATCATCAATCTTATCCCCTCTCCATGTTTGGTCAGATGATTTAACACCCCATTGACCGAAATTAGGAATACATGACTTTTTAAGCCAGTCATCAGCATGTCTCCAGACATTTTTGACGTTATTCCTTCCCTGTTGAAATATTTAGAAAAGCTTGTACTCCTTCCAAGACCATGTCGACTAATCAGACAAACGTGTCTGGGAAATATTTTTGAAATTTTATTTCTCTTGTTTTTAATTAATATTTTTTTATGCTGATATTAAAAATATTTTTTTAAAAATAAAAAAATATATATTATTTTAATGTATTTTTTAATAAAATATATTTTAAAGTTACTATATTGGCTGCAGGATGGAGGAGGGACACCCTACTAACTACTAAGTGAAAAAAAACTTATTATATTTTGATATCCGTATATCAAAATAATATAAAAACATATAAAAAGTTATTTTAAATAAAATAAATAAATTCAATATGCTCTGTGAGTTATTTAGGGACATGAACTGAGGGCAGGAGTCATGGAATAATGGCTGCCGGCATTTGAAAAGCAAAACAATTCAAGAATTGTTCATGATCACCCAGAGAATCTTGCTACAAAGGAAGATCATAACATATAATGATAAACCTATCCATAAATAATTAGTTCAAAACAAAGATCAATATCTACTTTTTGAACTCCATTATTCTAGCAGTGCAAAACAGAAAAGAATGAAACAGTCTAGCAATACCTTACACTATTATCTTATTGAACTTATTAAGGCTCTGTTTGGAACGAGTTTGCACCTGCGCCTGTGGTGCAACCTGTGTTCCTGAATGAAAAGCATCAAAATCGATGTATTTCATTTGGAAGGAGGCTGTACTATCGTTTCCAAACACGCATTAAGTTTGTACAGTCCTCACCAAGAAAAAGAAGAAGCTTTTTCATGGTAGCCTTCAAAACTGGATGTGTAGAGATGATCTAAAATGGGAAATTATGCATAGATTATTCTACAAAATTAAGAAGAAGAAGAAACTGTATTTTGTAGTTCAATAAATGAGAACAGATTGGAATTATGTTGATCCAATCAATTGTGAAGCGGGTTTGGTCCACTAGGAACAAGTCTGTGTGATACCGTGTGAACTTCCTTGATCTTGTTATTGCTGGATTCTGAAGCCCTATAAATGGCAGAAAGGGCTTGCAGAAACGTGGAAGAATGTTTGGTTTCGGACCCTTTTTCTGCTTCTCCATTTCTGATAGATCGTTTGATATCGCGGCAAGTGGTGCCATGGACCAGTACCAGGAACACTGTCAGGAAAATAAAGAACAGTTGAGAATTTTTACTTTTCATGCTGTGAATGGCGGGGATGGAGAGGTTGATAGATGGAATAATGGATTTTTAGAGCATGATGAGCAAGGTAGTCTTCCTATTTTTGTGTGTGGTTTGGCAGGTTTTTAAGTTTATTTATAAGGGGGCCAGGCCAGCCACTCCTCTTTTTTCTTTTTTTTTTCTCCCAACATTTGACATTCAGGAATTTTCAAACACTTTGTTGAGGGCACATCTGGCTTGAACTCTCATACCACAGGTTGACATCTTAACAAGTCATTTTTGAATGAGTTTGAATTTTGAAAATTATTATATGAATCGGTTTATGTGAATCAAAACTATGGGTAAAGTATTTTTTTAATTAAAATAATAATAAAAAGTGGGCTGAACGGCACAATCTGATGATGACTTCTTTCAGGAAGTTGATACATCACTTTGGAGGGAATATTATTTTCCTGAAATTACATACAGGAATTGAATCTCAAAACCTAATGGAAAACAGGTCCCAGGTTAGCTAAACCTGGCAAATTTTCAAGCCCTACAAGAAGACTTTGTGTGGAAGAACATTTTGTGAAGCAAAAAGTATGACTTTCACTTAATTATTTATAGTTTTCTGAAAAAAGTCTTAAGGCCTTTCTTGAGTGCAATAAATATATTTCTCAGTAATGAGGCTGACTACGGAATGCATACGCCAATTTTGGTATAATTTATCAGAATACTACTGGTGCATTTTAATTTGGTTTCATGAATCATTGAATTTAAAAACTATTACATTGCGAGACTTAAAATCTGTAGATTAGGAAAACAGAACAGAGATTTGTTAAACCTGATAGATCCAAGTTGATTGTGTCAGCGTGCAGGCTTCGGCATCTTAGCCAGGCAAGAATGACATAAGGATCAATCGAGACATCTATAAATGAAATCGACCGACAGTTTTTGTGTGTGAAGTGATTTGACCTGCTGCAATTTTCTATTATGAATGAAGTAAACATAAGAGTTCACACGAGAATCAACACCTTAAATATTGTGAAAATTTAACCCAGTGACAGATCAGCGAGGCTGGACTACACGAGCATGGAGCATAATTTGGAATCTTGATGAGGCAGGAGGATGACTGGGGAAGTGGGTGGGCACCAACTACACACAGGGTAGGATTCTGTTCGGCAAAAAAAAAAAAAAACGAATCTCCAAGATGAAGATGATGCAGAAACAACAGAGCATGGCACTTGAATCAATCTTATAATATAGTTGGTCAACTATGAATAGCGGTTCAAAAAAAACTTATTTTTGTCAGAATTGAGCTCCATATGCTGCATCATTTCCCCCCCGACGACAATGGTATCCTCGAGTCAGCTTGTGTATCAACCAAAACCAAATCCTTTCTCGAGAAAATGTTAAGAGTATGTCGCCATATCGGCTTGGTGTGTTCGGATGAATAAGTTTCTCTTAGATGCTGGTTTTGAAGGTGGTATTCAAAAAGTTAAGAGATGGGACAAACCTCCTTGATCACTAGACCTATCCCCCGGGATTTATTATAATGCATCTTGTTAACTGCTGGCATGAACTCACTGCCTCGAGCTAGTTCTTGAAGGACACTTATTGGGATTGATTTATTAATCTTTGGCAATGATTACCAAGAATAACACAGATCAATGCGAAGATTTCAAATCTTTATGTTCTGTGTTAAGTTAGCATCCACATGATTGATTTCAAGATATTTTCAGTTGGTTGTATATAAATTTTTCCACCATCCTATCAACAAGTAGACAGGGACTCGGGAGTGGATGTTCATAGCTAGAATATTTCAGTTTCCTTCGGACATGAAAGCATGTTTTGACTATCACATGGAAGCCCAGTACTAAAATTAATGTTTCTGGAACAAGTTCCTAATACTACTACTGTTCTGCCGTTTTGATTGCCAAGATTGATTGTCTTCAACATTTTGAATAGTATTAAACATGGTGGTAGATCTGTACGCATGCATGATCCTCTTTCTAGTTTGAAAATGATGAGAAAAGAAGGGGAAAAAAGGGTTGGAATCTAGCTAGTAGCAAGTCAACTGTCAACCTCAGCTTGGTGTTTGTAGTCTTTTCCTCAGTCCCACCTAAAGGCTACACTGCCCTCTTGGGTAATCAGTGCTTTGATCGCTGGCTTCCTCCTTACTATCTTACTATCTGAATTAGGGTTATCAGTTTGGTTTTATTTCAATTAAAATAGCTGAAATATTTTGTACTAGTTAAAAAACGAGATAAATCAGTATTGTTTTTATCTCGGTTTAAATTTTGGTCCATTTCGGATTTTTCAGCCAAAACGTTCTGGTTTAGTTCCGTCTGTTCCGTTTCGGTCAAATATTGTTTTTTTATTTAAATAATGAATAATTTTACAACATCAATCATATCTCTTAATTGAACTGTTAGATTAAAATGAAATTTTACTAGGAGTCTCTTGACATATTTATATATAATATGTTAAAATTTCAGAGCAATCGGAGAATGTATTAACTTTGCGAGATTGATGATGACATTCTCGTAAAATTATACATATTTATAATTTTGTTCAGAAAAATTATTTTATTGGGTCTTTTTTAGATTAAATTGCACAATTATAAATAATTTTATTTTTCAATTTGAACTAATTTTTTTTTAATTAATAGATTTAATTATATATACATATATAAAGTATAGCGCCGAAATGACACGCTGAAACACCCCTAAACCAAAACATTCCATTCAAATCGAAAAAACAAAACAGCAATTAAAACGAAATTAACAACCTTGATCTGAATACCATATTTGCAAGATGATTTTCTTGAAGAAATCCAAGATAACAAAAGACAATTGATCATATGGTTGATAATTCCAACTGAACTGTATGATCATCACTTAAATATACATCTGGCTAAGCTGTTGAAACTGCGTTTCAACCATCAAAAGTATCAAATTCCAAACCAAGCCTAATAATACTTCGATGCATAGTTTACAATTGCACGATCAACTACTGCTACTGCAACAGGCTCATGAGAAACAAAACGAGCTTAGATTACTACTACACAACTTCGACACGGTAATTTAATCCATGATGTACTTTTACAACTGAATCTAACTCTGGTTCATGGAAAGAATGAAAGAAGTGCAAAGGTTCTTTCATTCTTGACAAGAACCAAGTGCATGTTTCTGTCTCCTGGACAGCAGTGGGAGCTTCTCATGGAAACAGATTTACAAAAATCGAGAAATCTAAATCAATTATGAAGTGGATTAGGTCCACCTGGGACAGCCATATGAGATGCTCCAAACAATTCGCTGACCTTGTCATCTTTGGATTTCGCTGTGTAAGAAATACCAGGCAGATCATACTGTGGAAATGGAAGAGGATACTCGGTGTTAATTTGCTGTTTTTCTTCATAGTTAGCCCAGCTGATATGCCTACAAGTAGAGGAATGGAGTAGGGCTAGCAAGATTGTACAGAAAACTAGAAGTGGAAGAGAAGGGCTATAAGCTCTCATGATTTGAATCCTGACGAGGCTACTGAGAAAGAGCATCTATGAGAGGGTTTCAGGCAGAGGAAACAGGATGGTTCGAGTGATTTTAGTGGGTCTAATGTCTACTTATAAGGGGATCAGGCAGCCTGATGGGAAGGAAGAAGGGCCAAAATTAACAATGAATCATATTTGAAAAACATGAAAACCCATTTTCTATGCCCTACCTCATATAATTGACCACCACGAGTTCCCTTGAAAGGGTTAAAAGAAATGGCCAAGTTTTTCAAGAAACAAAATGATTTATCTCTAACTGCTCTGACCATTAGGATTGGAGTAATGAGTGAGTCTAACATTTTGTCCCCAAAGGACGTTGCGTGATGTCAAAAAGCTTACGATCTGTACAGTAAGTCTTGAGTTCGAGTCAAAACGTACACTCCTTGTAAGAGCCTGTAATAACCGAGATTTTACTCGCTCGCCTAACCCACAAAATACATTTTTAGAGGGTGTAATTTCCTCGCATAAAGTTGTCATCATCCAAATATAAACTCTGTTGTCGGAACTAGTCTTCAGCCTGTAATTTTCTCATCCACATAGATTACTGTATCTCTTCGATCTGGTTCAACAGAGATCATTCACTCTTGAATTAATTTTCCATTTTTCTATTTCCTATAATTGAGAGAGTTGAAATTAGCTGGCAAGGCAGGAATTAAAAGACAAATCTTGCAATGCCATTACATTGAGGGAACAAAGCAATAAATGTACGCATTCGATATTGAAGTTTGATAAGATAGCTCGATCATCACCTTCAAACTGCCAGCACAAAGAAAGCGAAATTCTCAAATCCAGAAGAGTCATGACCGTGGTCCAACCGTGGGCTGAGGGTCAATTTTATTCTTAACTACATCACATCGAGTCAACTTTCAATTTATTGTGAAACCTGGTTTGGTTCGCCGGATGATAGAAACCTGGTATGGACCGGACGCTATATCATCCGGCGAACCAAACCAGGTTTAATAATCAAATAATGATATCTTTGGTATAGATTTATAAATTGTCTGAACTATACTTTCATAAAGAAGATATTACACATGTTTAAATAAATCAACACCACAATTCAAAATCACAGGATACCTATACGAGAGTTTTGAAACTCACTGTGGTCCAATAGTCGCCCCAGGACATACAGGAAGCTATTGATTATAACTTGGAGACGAAAATTGAGGCTAGCAGTGCTTATCTCAACCCAGTTTCTAATTTCATCATTATAGCTTGCAAGTTTGTTTCTTTTTTATTCAAGAAAACCTCATTTTCTGGAAAGCGCACTTTGTGAGCTCAGGTAAGCGATTAAAATCTCGGTTGTCCCAGACTCTTACAAGAGATGTACACCCTAACTCGAACTTGAGACCTACTGTACAATTCTCAAACCCTTTGTCATCACGCCACGCTTCATGCTTCATGGGGACAGTTGTGTCGTGGTGTTAGACTTGCAGCAGCGCACTTGTACAAGAATTATGAAGGACTTGGCAGAGTAGATTTAATTTTCTTGTGGTGGGGGCAAATATGAAGCAAACTAGCATTGATTTCAAGAAACAAAATACAAATCACCAAGACATAGGTAACCCACTGGATGAGAAAGAGAAACTTGTAGTTGTAAGAAATCCTTGAGGTGGAGCCATTGATTGACAAGTTTTGGGCCTACCACATCGAATTAACAACAAACCGATTGAGTGAGCACCTCTCTCATAAATTACTATTTATTTCAATAATTCTATATTTCAATATTAAATTATTTAAAAATCTAGCTTTATAATTCCTTTTCCTTTTCTTCTTCTCCCCTTCTCTTAGCTATGCTTGCAGCTGATGCTTCATGCATCCAATCTTGCAGGATATCAGATTCCCTATGCATTTCTGTGATTTGTTTTACATCAGTATCTGCGTTTCTTTTTAACTTCATGTAATTTTGAGTTTGCATGTAGTTTGCCGCGTTTGGAAACACGTACAACCAATCAAATAAATTTGATGGACTCACAGCAACTGTCAGAATTTATAATGAAAATGTTGATCCCAAACAATTCAGTGGAGCAGGAGCGTGGATTACGAACAATCTCCAAGGTGATAGTAATGCAGTTTCTTTTGCAAGAAAGTGAGCTAATGATGGGAATATGGATGCTATGACGTTCGTTGCCCTGGTTTCGTTCAAGTCAGTCCTAAATCTTATCCAGGTTTAGAAATTTTAAACCAGTCAACATACGGTAGGCTTCAATAATTGGTAACCTTTCAAGTTCGTCAGGTAACACTATAATATTGTATGTACTTGGAAAATTTTCTATCAATGAAATTTCTTTTTGATATCTAATACTTTCGTGTATCTGATTGCAGGATGAAAATGGAAATCGGTGGTTAGAAGTCCATGACGGTGCTGATCAAGTCAGAGTTGGTTATTGGCCAAAACTATTGTTCACAGGCTGAGGTGATTTTGCATCAGATGTACAATTTGGAGGACGTCTACGATCCTGCAAATGATCATCTGCCAGCCATGGGAAGCGGTAGCTTTGAGCCGCCGGGGTTCAACAAGACGGGTTTCATCTCCTACATTCAGGTTCATGTTAAGAACGAGAACCCACCTCGTGAACCTGACGTGGAAGCTTATGCAGACTTCCCAGCTTGCTATCAAGCCAACACATACCACCTTGCCATCATGTATGGAGGACCTAATTTATCGTCAGCATGTAAAAAACGAAAATCGTAATAGGATCGTGTAGTCATTCATTTGAATTGCATGGCATGCGTGAGAGAGGCAGCAGGGCTCGGCATAGCTAAGGCTTTTATGAATGACTCCTGGAATAAAAAGATTTTCAATTTCTTATTTTTGTTTGTCAGATCACTAAGCATAATCGGCATAGCTTGGGATTTATGAAATAGACTCTACTGGAATAAAATGATTTTTCTATTTCATATTTTTGTTTCTCAGATCACTGAGCATAATCTAAGCAGATTTACAAATGGAGGATAAACACACCGTTGGATTATTGCAAATGATGCAGATAATCAAGAATTTTATTGCTTATTAACCTATCCCACTATTACAGATAGCTCAAAGATTGCTGAGAAGGCAACCCCACATGTAAAACAAGTCCACCACAATGATTGCTAGGCAACTAGCACAATCAAATTAACACAAGCTACAACTTCAATCTCCACGCTTTAAAAGACAAATTTATTAATTAGCAGACTGAGAAATGTAAGCTAGTACATGATATAAATAGCAAGATTTACCAAATACATGTGTTCAAACAGCTCTTTCTTCATTAAGGATTGTTTCGCCATAAACACAAGATTACTCTTCCTTGGATTCACCACCAGCAGGAGTTTCAACAGGTGCAGCAACTGATGGATCATCTTCAGCTGGCTTAGCAACATTGCTTTCTGTAGCCTCTGCAGCAGGTTCATTGGTGGTGGTTCCATCAGTTACTGGAACCGTTTTCTTGATTGTTCCAACCTTAACATATTTACTCATGAACTTGTATTCCCAATCCTGCAAGGCCTCCAATTCAAATGGACCAAGACCAGAGACATCACCAGTTAAATCCACATCTTCAAAAGACATCTTCGCTAGAGCTCTGCTAGCATCCTTTCCAGCAAACAATGCATAAGGTCCACCAGGTCCATAGAACATCCTGTAACAAATAATGTATAGCAAGTTTACAAGTTTATGCACCAATTCATGTGTCAAGAATGTGCACTACAGGAAAGGCTAATTCATTATAGTTTCAAATCCTAACACACACGGTCTCATAATAGATTGATAGCCAACTCTAAGGTCTCAGCTGATAAGATTATAATTCATGGTCAATGTTAACATGCACTGCATATCACTGAAAAACAAACTGCAAACACATCTTCTGGGTCTTTGTATCTCTAAGGTGTCAGACCATGTGCATATAAGAAGCATGATGTGATTCTAATTGTTAAACTATCAGATAGAGTGTTGTAAACAAAAGAATAGTTTGTATTTGAGGGATAAAAGATTTGATTAAATCATACCCAAAAAGGGTTCTAGTCATTGCCTGTTCATCACATATAACAAAAATAAATGTTTGCCAAACGCTGAAGATGAGCATGTCAGCAAACTGAGGATTCACAAATGTCTCATATCAAACCCAGTGGTCGACCACTAAAATCCACTCACAGAGAAGCAATAGGGAATACAGAGTGAGAATCACGCCAAAAACCTTCCTATCGAAGATCATTCATTTAGCTGCAGCAAATGAACTGTTAAGAATAAACTTCTTATAATATACAGAATTTGTTTTAGGTTTTAGCAATCCAAGTTACAAAAGGTTGTGAAAAGGAATGCTGGAATGCAAAATTTTAGTCCTCTACTTATTGGTCAATGTCTGAATGAAGCCTCATCCATGTTACCACAAAGAATACCCCATCACTTAAATCAAACCATACCTTAACATTGCCCATAAAGAAGTAAACACGGATAAGAGAAGAGAAGAAGACCACACAACCAATCAAATTTCCCAGATAATGTATTCAAAATCAAGTCTTTTATCACAAGAGGAAAAAGGGGGAGATTCACACTTCAACTCCACCACATAATCCATTAAAAAGGATTTGAAAAAAAAAATGCAACCTTTCAATGACCAAACTCAAAAAAGTAGCATCTCTTTTGAGACTGAGACCACACACAAATAGCAAAAAAGTAGCAACAACCACAGGAAAAAAAAAAGTGATCAACAAAGATCACCAAAAAGTCAAACAAGGAAAAGAAAACTGATTTCTTGGAATCAACTAAGACTTCAAACCAAAATCCCAAAATTCCACAAAATCAATAAGCTCAAAACACACAATCATCTCATCAATTCAAAAAAGAATACAAACCCACTATTGTTAACAGCTCAGAAGTAAAAAACAACCAAAAAGAGCACACAAAGATGGAGCCTTTACCTGCTTTGGGAAACATCATAGATCTGACCCTTGATAGCCATAAGCAAAGGCTTTTTAGAGTCAGTACCATTGTACTGTTTTAGCTCTTCTTCAGTGACTTCACCAAGTTGAACAGGTGGAGGTAAAGGTTGCATCTGCTCTTCATATTGTCTTGGAACATGCTGATGATTATCAGACCCACCAAACAAACCTGATACCACATAGTAGACGGCCAGCCCTAAAGCTGCAATTGTAAAGAAAGTTGCTGGTGATAGTCCTGTGTATGCTGTTATGGCTTCTTTGAGTGTTTCCCATAGTTCCAAAGCCATGTTTTTGTCTGTTTTCAGGGAAAGGGAGGGAGGGAGGGATTTATCAGTTCAGACTCTTATGGGGATTGTTGTAAGATAATAAATACTTCGGGTAGATAAAAAAAAGTTTCACCTATTTGTTTATTTATTAAGTGGGAAAAAAATTAAAATAAAAAATTATTTTAAAGAGATGGAAATAAATGTTTATATTATACATTCAGACAATACACTCAATAAAAATAAATAAAAGCAATAACTAAAAATGAGCATTTTTATTTTATATTATTTTATAAATATAATTTCATTACAATATCATCTTAATATTACTTTTATTTATAATTTAATATATGTCAATACTTGGAAGTTTAAAGTTAGTAAAATCGATTTCATAAAATTTAACTAGATTTTTTTGTACAGTGTTATGCATCGAAAACTACATCATTAATTACATTATTAAAATAAACACAATGGAAAAAAAATCTTGGTTAAAAAAAAAAAACTCATTTAATTTTTTTTCATGAATGTATCACCTTAAATATTTAAATTATTGTATTTTAATATTGCATCACAATCTTTAAGCATTATAGTAGGTAATGCTTTGATAAACAAATTTATTTTATTATTTTTCGAGCAAATTTGTTGAAAATCAATATCACCACACTTATGAAGATAATGCATAAAAAAGATATTTAGTAGGATTTGTTGTGTTATATCTTCTTTAATGTATCATCATTTTAATAAAGTTATGTATGAACCATTGTGTTTATATAATATGATTGGAATTCCTCTGTTGAAGTATAATTCACATGTTCATCGAACATGTTGAGTCATTAATCTTGATTACATGTTCTTGACTTGTTTCATAAATTGCAAGTATTTCAACATGATTAGATGAAGTGACTACCAATATTTGTTTTTATAGATCTATGTAAGATAACAATTTTATTACATGTAAAGAGATAGCTTGCTTGAGGTCAACGTATATATGAATCAAATAAATATTTTACATTAACATGCACAACTAATTCATGATTAGTATTATTTGAATAAAAGAAGTTTATTTTCATAGTTTCTTGTAGGTAACAAAAAAAAATATTTAACTTCATTTCAATATGTCTAAGTAAGAGAAGAATTGTATCTTGCAAGCAATTTACAAAGAATGTTATATCAAGTTGGGTTTTATTAGAAAAATATACTAGTACACTTCTCGCACTGCGGTATTGCATTTTAGGACTAAATATTTTTTTTTATTCTTTTAAGCTCTAAAATGAATTCTTTTCTCATCAGACGACCAAACAACATTTGAGATAATAAATCAATATACTTTATTCATATAATATCTTTTAATGATTTTTTTTTGTGTAAATTGAATGATGAATAAAAGTCACATTTACTAACTGCTCGATCTGTTGGCCAAGATAAAATTCTTTTTTCCTAAATTTTTAATCTCAAACTCTTTCTTTAAATAATTTACTATCTTTAGCATATCTCCATGCATCACAATAACTTGACGTCATCAACATACATAGCAATAATAACAAAATAATATTTTGACTTTTTTTATAAAAATAAACATGCATATAAAATCATTATTATACATTTCTTTCATTAAATATTCAATAAGATAATTACACTACACGTGTCATGGTTGTTCAAATTTAGCAAAACGTATACATTTGTTGTCAGTCATTAATGTTAGGAGGAAGTGACAAATTTAATACTAGCCATAAGAAAATTAACAGGAGCACATGAACTCGCAAGGATACACGTGTTTCTGTTCTTATATTATATGAAAGTGAACAAAATACGATGAATCCTAATATAGTGCACATTATACATGTGAATTAATTTGTTTATGTTTATGTAAATTTATGAGGAGTGATATTCTTATGAGTTTAACCAGATTAAAGTAAGGTTGTCAATACCTTTCCGGTCGTCGTTTCGGTTTTTCTATTGGAAAGGAACGTTCTGGTTTCGGAGTGTTTCGGCGTTCCATTTCGGGGTTGTACTTTTCATATATAATTAATTATATATATTTAAAAAAAATATTAATTTAACAAACATAATTAAAATTCAAGATAAATTAACTTTAAATTATACAATATAAACACAAAGTCAAACAAATATAATCTCAAAATTAGAAAAAAATCACAAATTAATCAAAATAAATAAGATTTTAAGGCCGGAACGGCACACTCGGAACGGTACCGAGACGTTCCGGCTGGAATTTCCAGAACGGGCTAGAATTAAAACCGAGACAAAAACGACACCGTTTTATCTCGATTTTTTTAACGGCACGGACCATTCCAGCTGTTCTGAACAAAACAAAATGAAATTAACAACTTTGAATTAAAGACCTAAAACGAAAACTATGTGCATAGAATTACCCTGAACATCATAGGAGAATCGAAGAGCTTAGACTAGTCAAATGTGGGATGCTATGTAATAGAGCTTTTGCACTAGGGGTAATGATGTCATTTCAATCTGAATACGTCATTAAATGTGGTTGGTGAGGGATCAACTTGACAGCAAGATTTTACCATGTCTTCAAGTTTACATATACGTCCTTATAAATATTTTATTTTAATTTTTTGTAAACTATATTTAACATGACACATTAAAATTATCTAAATATACATATATATATTTTTTAAAAAACAACACGATTTCTGCCTAGAACTCTAAATCAATCATCTGGATTACTAACGAAAAGCTCTCATATTCTCTTGAATTGGTATCCTAATTAATAGTGTTTTTTTTTAATCAAAAGGAAAACATATATCAAGCTTCAATATTTATCAGAAGTAAATTATCTGAGATTTTATAAAATTTTAAAAAAAAGAGGAAAAAAATGATTAAATTTTTCATCTTCGCCTCTGCCCACATTTTCTTTATACATGCCCTTCACAAGACATATATTTTATTAAATAATGCAAATTGGCCATCAATGTACGAGTCAAAAAAGAGAAAGTTGCAGCGATGACTTTATCGGGTTTGGGATTTGACTGGTGAACAATCTGGAAATTGACAAAAAAAACCTTTGGATACTCAGCTTCCAAGAAAAGAAATTTAGAGGAGAAAATCATGTTTATACGAGACCAGTTCCGGTCACAGGTTGCCTGTTTGGCTGGCGTTTGAAACACCGGTTTTTTTTTTTAATGAATATGTTTTGGTGTTTTTAGATTATTTTAATGTATTGATGTCAAAAATAATTTTTAAAAATAAAAAAATATTATTTTAATGTTTTTCGGCTAAAAAAACACTTTGAAAAGCTACAATAATAGCTCTCCCAAACACCCTCTCGATCTCATTACAATTTTGAACAAAATGGTTTTAATCAAACCACAGGTTCAGAGTATCTGCTGAGTGTACATTCAAAGCTGACAAGATCATAGTAACAATATTCAATGTCTGTAAGGTTGAAGAATTAGCCTCACTGTTATTTTAACATGGGAAATAATTAAATAATTTTACGAGGTAGTTAAGAGGCACAAACTATTTTATATCAGGAAAAAAGAAAAGAAAAGAATATAAAAAAACATAAAATAAATAAATAAAGGGTGACCTAAACACAACAAAACAGTGCAATTTAACACATATATATTATCATTTTCTTTTTTCAAAGGAATCTCTATCTCTCGTGAAATGTACTTTGTGGATCCAAACGAGTGAGTAAAATCCAGAATGTCCCAAACTCTTACAAGAAATGTACGCCCTGCTATATAAATATCGAGTCCTTTGCCATCAGACCACGTCAACATAAAATCTTCAGCCCTCTACAACTACCCAGAGTTTGGCTTTTTATCACCCGTACAACTAGCATAAAATAGACAGAAAGCCTGAGTTACTTCCACCAGCATTGTCTTATTCTGTTCCTGGTATAAAGTGAAAAGAATTAACCAGGAAAAAGGATCGAATCAAAGAAATTTGATCTTGGAAAGCTCAAATCGAAGAGCAAGAGACCTGACCTCATCTTCCTTCCAAAGCCCTTCGTCATACTTGTACCGACGCATGAGGCCTTCGTCATTTCTTGTCCGCTGACACATGATGCAAGTGTCTCTCATGCAGGTTAAGAATTTGCGTAACCATGAAGCTTTCTCCAGGATAGTTTTATCGAGCTGCCTGACAACTCTTCTCGGTGCAGGAGGTGGCGGGACCTCTGCTAGAAGGCAGTGCGATATGTTGAGCACTTCCAGGCATCGCAGATTATCCAGGATGAAGATCAATGTGTCCTTGTATAGCATCGAGCATCATCACAGAGTCAATTAGTTTGTAATATAAAGGATTTCCTTTACAGCATAAATTGCTGCTAAGAACTGCATACACCCCATTGATCGTAATGCTAATAACAGCTATCCTGATTATCAGATGCTCCAAGCAGAATAAACACCACCAAACAGTTTGAATCAATTCAACCATAACCTTTTAGCAAAAGAAGCATCATAATATGTTTTGATTTGCCAGTTTAACTCAACAAAATCCATACAATATCGTTACTCATCTCTTCACTTAATATAACCTTAAAAGAGGATCCGAGGAATGCTATTTGTAAGAACAGTAGGATTATATGAATGTCGTTTTCACTTGATATAATCTTTTCACCTTCAGCAATCATACTCACTTCTTATTATCCCAACGAATTCATATACCCAACACGAAGAAACATGAATCCATGGATTATAAAAGAGCAACCAGGAAGTCCATCTACAGAACCCTCTTGTAGTCTTTTATCAAGTAACAATTCACAGCTGTGCAGTTTCTATACTTCTAACACTGTTATCAAATCTTTTATCAATATGGGAACTTGGATAGGTGGCTTTGCAAGGAACATTGGTATTTGTTAGTCAGTTAATGCAGTTATGGACGGTCTATGTTGGGCTTCAACTTGCATGGGATAGAGGGTTTAGGAAGGTGGATTTGGAATCCGATTCTAAAGTTGTAGTGGGTCTCATTAATGGGGATAGCGTGCGAGTGGACAAGAACTATAATCTAATTATGCAGATTAAAGGTTTGCTAGGGAGGGATTGGGAAGTAACAACAGTTCATGTGTATAGGGAGGTCAATTGTGTGGCCGATTGGTTGGCGAATTATGGGCTAACTAGAGAGTTACTAGACAGGGGATTGGACGTGTTAGAAGATCCTCCGTCGGGACTTTATTCCTTATTGTATTATGACTTGATTGGGTCTACCAGTACTCGTTTAATTTAGAAGGGCGTATTAGCCCCGATTTTTACCAAAAAAAAAAAAAAAAAGTAGCTGCACCCAGATATAGAATTAATGAGTTCCAAGCATGCTAAAAAATTACAACATCTCTACTCCATTTCAAGGAGATCACCCTGTCATAAATACAGTAATCAGACCTTCATGGTGCACTTGATTAATTTTGTTACAAGTTTGAGCCACTGAATGAACCACCCATCAGTAGCAAAATTACATCTCCCCTGTCTTCGAGTCAATTAGCATAATAAATTCCATATCAAGTCCACCATCACTTAAAAAATTACATCTTCAAACTCTCTCTACTCGCAAATTTTAATTTTGGTTGGGTACACCAACTCCCAGCAATCATCACCTGATACTGTTACTTTAAGAGTACAACCAGCACAATCTCTAGTGTTGAAAATTTATCATCTTCTACTCTTAGATTGCATATCAACTATAAAATCATCACCAAGAAAAGACACAGATATTACCAGAAACTTAATTAAAAAATTTAAAATAAAAAGTCCCCCTCGTAAAAAAGGTTACCAAGAAAAGAAAGATTGAGACCTCAAATGGTTTTTACTTGAAGGGTGTGTTAAAAAATATATAAATAATTTCATGGAACTCACCTAATAGCCTAAGATTTTACCAGAAATTGGTTTTTTAAGAGGTAATATATTAGGAAAGATTAATTTTTTACAATTTAAACCGGTTCAGTTCAGTTGTGGTTCATTGATTCGAGCTTTGCAAAATTAAAATCAAACCAAATCATTTTTGTTTTAAATATTCTAATAAGTTTTTTTAATCGTTTAATTTTTTCAATTAGTTATTTTCTAAAAGTTTTTCTTAGTTTAATCAGCTTTTAGATTTTGTTTTTCACTCCTAGCTAGTAGCATCTCGCTAGATCTGGCAAAACAAAACGACAATCCACGTCAATCCACTAATTAATATCATCCACGAGAGAGTGCCATCAGAATTTCCAAAACCACATCCCTTGCTTTCTCCCAACAGCTTCTGCTCTCTCATTTATTGCCTCTGCAGTTTCTCTCCCTTCCTCTCAACGCTAAACCCGCTCTTTCATTAAAGTTGTCAATATTGTTCTAATCACTATTTTAATTTTTTTTTATTGAAATTAAATATTTTAGTTTCAAAGTATTTCAGTGTATATATAATTAATTTTTTATATATATATAAAATTAAAATATTAATTTAACAAACATATTTAAAATTCAAGATAAATTAATTTTAAATTATACAATATAAACACAAAGTCAAACAAACATAATCTCAAAATTAGAAAAAAAAATCACAAGTTAATCAAAATAAAGAGGATTTTAAAGCCGGAACGGTACCGAGACGTTTCGGCTAGAATTTCCGGAACGGATCGAAATTAAAACCGAGACAAAAACGACATCATTTTATCTCGATTTTTTAACGGTACAGAATATTTCGGCCGTCTCGACCAGAACGAAACGGAATTGACAACTTTAGCTCGCATTCACATCAGTCCCAATTTAGGTCACAAATAAATGTTGATCTTAGAAACATTAAGACATCAAAAACCTTTCCGAACACAAATAAAGTCAAACGATCCAGTACTTCTCCTCCCTTTTTATCCTCTCTTTCAGCTTTTTCAGGATATTAATTTCACACTAAATAAACTAAAAGGCAGGAAATTATATACATGAATTGGATGTTTTATTCGGATCGATAGCTAGGGTTTATTGCAACATGCATGTCATGACTATAACGCTAATACCCCAGATCGATGACAGAAACATTTGTCAACCAGTACTCTTCTCTGGAAAAACATTAAGAAGAAGAAGAAGAAGAAGAAGAGACCATTTGATCAGTGGTAGATAAAAGAAGGCCCAATCCAACCATCAATCTTCATCATACTATTTTAGTGCCACACGTACTGCAGCCGACGTCTGTTTCATCAAGTGGTACCTTTACTAATTCACTGATGTCATATGGATATGCATCAACAGCTAGCTGACGTTTATATGCCCTTTCTGCAAAGATCCGAGCTCTAGCTTCTGTGTAATGAGCTCCATCCCAATACACGTGCTCATCCCTGTTCAAGCATGGATAAGTCAGAGGTTCACATGGTATCTGTCCAGTAGGAACGTCACAACAGCCCTTATTGATGACCTTGAAACCTGCAAATCAATCAGAGGTTAAATCAGTAGCCATGGCGCGCGACGTCTGTCTTGGTGATCAACCCTTCCTTACCCCCCCCCCTCCAAAATATATATATATATAGATATATATTAATACTACCTAAACTTTCGAAATCTTCAGAATCAATTTCGTAAGAGTTTATGTAAGTAAATTTAGCTCCGGGAAGGTTGGCGTTAAGCTTCGGGATAAGTTTTTGAAGCTTGTTGTTGAAAAGTTGAACTTCGTGGTTGAGTTTGTCTACACATGAAGAGTTATCTGCGCCATACATCTGGATGTATGATGGCATACAACCAATCCGAATAAGTCCGAAGACGGCTATCTTTCTTGCTCCTTCTCTGTACAATCTCTGGCATTGTCAAGAAGAAAAAGAAAAATGGAAGGACGAGACCCTATTAGCTAATTAGTTTATACTCACTATCATAAAATAAAATAAAATCATATTTTAAATCTCTTACAGTAACTTAGGATTATCTCTTACATATTCTATGATCACTACTTTTTCCTGGTTTTGAATATACATATTAGCTTTCTGGAGGAATGATTTTTCAAGGAACTAACCTCAAGTTGAGTTTCATAAGTTTGAACGAGAAGCTGCGCAAATTGTTCAGGAGTGTAGATCTTGCTACTGTTGTAGCCCTCACTATTATAGTTGTTGAGATAATCATTGTAACCTATTTCAACAGCATATATGCATTGGCCCAGGTACTTCCTGGCAACATCTGCACCCCCCAATTCTTTGGCAATCCGTGATGCTATGATCTTGTGGTTATACAGCTGAAGATCCATGGTGTATCGTTGTCCCTTTCCAAAAAAAGAAACCAAACTATTGTTAGTTATGCAAATTAAAAAATAATATATATTCTTGTCAAGTTTAATTGAGTATATATTTATTATCTTTGTTGAAAGAAGTTGATCGATTTTTATATTGAGAAATGCGGTGAATATGTTTTTACAGATTACATTTCAACTAAAAAAACTAATTTAGCTCTTTTTTAGATCTTCACTAGCTAAATGCCCGCACTACGTTGCGGGCAGAATAAATAATTTTTACAGTTATTGAGAATAAAATATAATATTTTAACATATAAAGTTTGATATACTTAAAGGGATCAATATTCTTTAGTATACTAACAGTAATATCGAAGTTTTAACTTCTAAAATTATCATCACAATTACTGTCAAAACAATAAACATTATTCAACAAATCTAAGAGAGAAAAAAATATTAATAAAAAAGCATGTTGGAAAAAAACTAAAATTATTATTATTAATATTATTATTCCTTTAATAACGGGAAGAAAACAAAATTAAATTAAAGGCTAAAAAAAATCTTAAAAACATTAACAAAGGAGCAAATAAAAAAATAAAAAAAAATGAAAAAAATTATTGACTGGAAAAAAATTATTTGACTTGAAAATAAAAAAAAATTATCACACTACGTTGCGGGCTAAGTAAGAAGTTTTTATAATTGTTGGGATGAAAGAAATTAATAGGATATGCTGGTCCAAAATTAAAATATAATATTTATATATGCAAAATTCAATATAATAAAATAGATCACCACACTCTATTATAAAAATAGTAACATCGAAGTCTTAACATCTAAAACTATCATTGCAGTTGTTGTCAAAACAATAAAAAATATCAAATTATCCTGAGAGAAAAAAACTGAAAAACATTAACAAAAGAGCAAGTAAAAAAATAACTAAATTTTTACTTCTTCTTCTTCTTCTTCTTATTATTATTATTATTATTATTATTATTATTATTCTTGTTGTTGTTGTTGTTGTTGTTGTTGTTATTATTATTATTATTATTATTATTATGTTAATAATGAAAAAAAAACACAAATAAATGAAAGATTAAAAAATCCAAATAATTTTAACAAAAGATAAAAAAAAAATTATGAGGTAAAAAAAAATTACTTGACTTGAAAAAAAAAACAATAAAAAAATAAAAGAAAGAGCAAATAAAAAAATCAAATAAACGATAAAACAAAAATAAAATTACTAACTGACAACTTGAAAATAAAAAAATAAAAGAAAGAGCAAATAAAAAAATCAAATAAACGATAAAACAAAAATAAAATTACTGACTGACAAAAAAAAATTACGTGATTATAATATATATTAATTATGTTTTCAAAGATGTGATAGTAAATGATAATTAAAAGGGAGGCTAGTCCCGAGAGATAGAATCAAGACAAGAGAAATCTAGAGAAGTCAGGTGAGATTTCCACAAAGGTCAAAGTGGAGTTGTCACCGGTCAAATCACATTTCTCAGATAAATACTCAGCGTGAATTTTTTATTTTTGAGCAGCCAGCACGTCGCCCATAAACCTTTCTTCTTTGCATTGCAAGTCTTACAATTACAATTGAATGCAAAAGCTCACGTACGCGCGCGAAACATCGCGAATAAATATCCACTCTACAGTGTTTTTACTCATATTGTACAGTAACGGACTGATCTGTTTTAGTATATCTACAGTGTTTTTACTCATATTGTACAGTAACGGACTGATCTGTTTTAGTATATAGGATAATAATAATAATATTGAAACCATCCAAAATCATTAAAAAAACATTAATTTAGTGTTTATTTAACTCAAACAATAAACGATGGCCATCAAGAATATGACGAGCCAAAGAAAGATGGAAACCAGGTCCTACGCCTTTAAAGTTTAGAAAATGTTAGGTTTTATTCATACTCTAAAAAAAATATACGAAAAGATTTTAATATATTCGTAATTTAAAGGCATGGGAGTGTTGGCAATCACCAGGAGAGATCCTGTCATCTCAAGAATGCCACCTGCAGAAGATGCATAGTTTACACCACTCATAAAATCCTTGCAACCTCCCGCACCAAAGGGTGGAATGTAATTTTCAAAACCTAAGAGTTCAGCTGAAACAAAAACTGTACTAAATTAGTTCAATGACTCAATCAAAACATCCATGTGTTTATTCATCCATGAAAAAGAAATTGTGTTTAATTATAAGAGAAGAGAGAGGCAGCTGCAGACCAATCACATCGGGTAAGTTGAGCCCATCGCTACACCTTCCTGAGGTCCCGTAAGGAAAGTCTACACCATAAGGCAGATAAGAGGCTTTCACATTCGTGGAAAGAACCATATTGTTCCCATTATCAGACAACGAGTCTCCAAATATGAAGAGACAGGGCACTTGCGGTGGTAGTCCACAGGCCCGGTGTTGCCAGTTTGATACCGCCGCCACCAAAATAGCCACCGATATCCTCCATGCCCTGAGCCCGCCACTTCCCATTGACAAGAACTATGTAAATGAGAGGAAGAAGAAGAAGAGAGTAGTATGTTTTCCTTCCCTCACAAAGCTACTATATATAAGTAGATGTTGTCGTTTTGTTTTTGAAGAAGGAAAGAAAGATAAATGTCGAGATAAGAAGTGGAAAATAGCAGTCCTTTTTGATACACTCTCTTGGGCGGTCTCGATCACTCTCGAAAAGGTTCTCGATATCATTTCTGTTAATGTTTTGTCTTTTTTAATTGAGATAAAATGTTTTAGTTTTAAAATGTATTGATACGCTATTTTAAATTTGTACTATTTATGTGTGTGTATATATAGTTTTAAAAAATATATATATAATTAAATATATTAATTTTAAAAAAATAATTCAAATCTAGAAATAAATTATTTAGAGTTGTGTAATTTAATCTAAAAAAATACACAATAAAATAATTTTTCTGAATAAATTTATGAACCTGTATAATATTACAAGAATGTTATCATCAATATTGCAAGGTCATTATATTCTTTTATTGCTCTGAAATTTTAATATAATATATATAAATATATCAAGAGACTCATCGTAAAATTTCATCTTAATCTTACGGTCAGATTAAAAGATATAATTGATATGGTAAAGTTATTTATTATTTAAAAAAACATTATTTGATTGAAACGGAACGGATGGAATGAAACCGAAACGTTTCAGCCAGAATTTATAATTAATTTTATAATCTGGATATTTCTCTGCATAATTAATCCATGGTTAATGCTGCTTACGCACGGTCATGCAAAATCTTTCGTGAAATAATTAAGGAAAACATTGGAACATCTGAATCTGCAACACTCATGCACAGTAAACATCTGAGGTGTATGCTTCATATATTATGCTCGAATTTTGAGATGGAAGTTGAAAGGTTTATCATAGCGAAGGCCAACAGTTTTGCAACTTCATTAATTGGATGAAATTAAATCAAGTTGAAAGGTTTAACACATGCTCGTGGCGGAGGACTTGAAATATTGCAGCTACTAGTATTTGGTGAAGGTGTTTGTCCAGCCTGAAATCTTTTTTTCTTACAGCTAGCTCTTTCCATTTATATTCTTCTTCATTTGATGTCTCTCAGGAGCATGCAGCACTCTCCTTTTCTTAAAAGAGATCGAGCCATGCATTTATACGATTCATCTACGTACGTACGTGCCTAATTTGTTGAGGAAAGATTTTAGGTTTTAATTAGCAACAATCCACACCTACAAGATGAGAAGGGTTACCGTCGTCGACTATGCATGCATCCCCCCCACCCCTCCTTTCCCTCCCTTCCTCTCACCGCTCAACCCGCTCGCATTCACATTGAAAACCAAATAAAGTCAAACGATCCAGTTCTCCTCCCTTTTTATCCTCCCAAATATCATTTTAATGTATTTTACACTTTAAAAATCAACCTACAACCAATTACAAACCTGAATATGTAAACAAAAGGCAGTACATTATATATATGGATTGGATGTTTTGTTGCGATAGCTAGGGTTTAATTATAGCAACATGTGAATTTAATGCTAGTACGTACCCGGCCCCCAGATCGATGACAGAAACATCTGTCAACCAGTCTTCTCTGGAAAAACATTAACAAAAAAGAAGAAGAAAAGACCATTTGAGTGGTAGGTATATAAGAGATACAAGGACAGTAGCCAACGACCAGTCTTTATACTGCAACCATCGATCGGCTTCATCAAGTGGTGCCTTTGCTAATTCATGAGAGATGTCATATGGACATGCATCAACAGCTAGTTCACGTTTATATGCCCTTTTTGCGAAGATCCGAGCTCGCTCTAGCTTCTTCTGTGTAATGGGCTCCATCCCTGTTCGAGCATGGATACGTAAGAGTTTATCTTTCTTGCTCCTTCTCTGTACAATCTCTGGCATTGTCAAGAAGAAAAGGAAAATTGGAAGGAAGAGACCCTATTAGTTAATCAGTTTAGTTTATACTCACTCTCATAAAAATATATAATAAATTTAAAGTCACAATTAAATCAAGTTTTAAATCTCTTACAATAACTTAGGACTGTCAATTTAATATCATTTGCGGGTTTTTTTAAAATTAAAAAAGGCAGTGCCAGCACCCGATATGCTATGATCACTACTTTTTTTCTGGTTTTGAATATATATATATATATGGTCCTAACAAATTAGCTTTCTGGAGGAATGGTTTTTCAAGGAACTAACTTCAAGTTGAGTTTCATAAGTTTGAACGAGAAGCTGCGCAAATTGTTCAGGAGTGTAGATAATCATTAATATAACCTAATTCAACAGCATATATGCATTGGCCCAGGCACTTGTTGGCAACATTCTGCACGGCCTCCCGCTTCATATGTTCGTTGTGATATTATCTGTGGCATCACACTTGATGATGGCTCGAAACTCTTAGAAGTTACAGCTATGGTGATTCGCCATATTTGTATGGAATAATTTTGCTAAACCAGAGCAACATAAGCCTCCTTTCAACTCAAACCTATGGTTTTCTAGGAGCTAGCTGCATGGTATACTTTAACCAAATTAACTGGTAGGTAATATGACAAACTGAGCCTAAAACGCTCAGATTTATCTCAGCTAGGTCTGCTTATAGGAGCTCAACTATCATCTGTTCACAAAGATATTGGTTTCCACAGGATCAATAACATGTACTGTATTCTAAGACTCTGATCAGAGAGATGGATCCTCCGCGCTATCCCTTGAAGGTACCAATACCATCTTGGATGATTTTCATAAACAATTGCAGGAGGGTGCAGATGATTACGTGGATTGCGTAGACTGTGAAGATGATGAGGTGAAAGGGGATGTGACTTCTTGAAAAAGGAGGTTTTTGAGGATTACAACGTGACACTTCACCCAACTATAAATAATATAATAGAATGGACCTCGTAAAATTACAGCACATGACTTTTTTGGTGGATATTTTCAATCACACTTCTTTCCTTTTCCCTGAGATTACGGGTGACTTTGCTTTTATTTCCTATCACAGCATCCCCCATGACACCTCTGGACACAGCCATCATTCGTAACAGCTCCCATGTCCGAAAACAGAGCGTTCAGGTTGAGGAAGAGAATCACATTGCCATGGAAACAGCTAGCAGCCACGATGCTAATGATGATTTAATTTCAAAGAACACAAAAACATAAATTATTCGAATTGGGTTTTTTTTATTCAGGAGGTAGGGTTTAGTGCAATATTAGAATACACTAGGTGACAGAAACGTTGTCGATAATCCTTGACAATCATTGCCAAGTGCCAACCAGTCTTCTCCGAAAAACGTAAAAAAGATAGCTTCTAAATAAAATAAACGAAGGCCCTGGTAGTGCTACCGGCCCCTAGCCAACTAATCACCATTTTTTATGGCCACACTTACTGCAATGATCATCTGTTTCATCAAGTGGCACCTTAACCAAACCACTGATATCATATGGATATGCCTCAACAGGCAACTGGCGCTGATATGCCCTTTTTGCAAAGATCCGAGCTCTAGCTTCAGTATAATGGGCTCCGTCCCAATACACATGCTCATCCCTGTTGGGGCATGGATAAGTAAGAGCAGCACATGGTATTTCTCCATTAGGAACGTGACAACAGCTCGTACTGGTATTTTTGAAACCTGCAAAGCAAGCCAAAGTAAAATTAGTAGGCCGTGCCGATCTCTGTCTTGATGATCAACCATTAATTAACCCCGGAAGAAAAGATAGAGATGGATATTACCTAAACCTGTAACATTTTCAGAATCAATTTCGTAAGAGTTTATGTAGGTAAATATAGCTCCAGGAAGGTTGGCATTGAGCTTTGGGAGAGCTTTTTGAAGCTTGTTGTTGAAAAGTTGAGCAGCTTGGTTGAGTTTGTCTACGCATGAAGATTCATCGGCGCCAAATATGTTCTTATATGCTGGCATACAGCCCATCCGAATAAGTCCAAACACGGCTACCTTTCTTGCTCCTTCATTGTACAATCTCTGGCATTGGCAAGAAGAAAAAATGAAAAAGAACTCGCTATCAGTTACTATAGTCAACGATATATATATATCAAAGCAATGAGATTTGATAGAAGATTACGAACACACCATAGAAAAACGAAACCAAGGCATGAGTTTTAGGAAATTTTAGATTTTTTATCATTCAGTGGTAATTAAGAGGCATATATGTCGGCAATCACCAAAAGATATCCGGTCGTGTTAAGAATGCCGCTTCCACCAGATGCATAGTTTACACCACCCATAAACTCCCTGCAATTTCCCTTGCCGAAGGGCAGAATGTAATCCTCGAAACCCAACAGGGTAGCTGCAACAAAAATTGCACCAAATTAGTGCGCCATGGCTGAGAGAGTGTATCGCACGAAGTTCTTTATGAAATGAAGAGAAGAGATCAGGTAGCTGCAGACCAATAGCGTCGGCTATGTTGCCGCCATTGCTGCACCTTCCTGTAGACACGTAAGGAAAGTCAACACCGTAAGGTAGATAATCAACGGTCACATCTGTATCAAGGGCCAGATTGTTCCCATTATCAAACACCGAGTCTCCAAAGATGAAGAGACAAGGCACCAAATTAGATATTTTTAATGTGCAGATGTTATAAATATTTTTTAAAAATAATAAAAATATTATTTTAATATTTTTCTAAACAAAAATTATTGTATAAAATAATCTCACTATATATTCTAGACTCTAAAACTATAAATGGCTAAAATAAAAACACAACTAAAAAACAGAGGTCAAATAAGAAAAAAAAAAGATTAAATACTTTCATATTGGCTTTAAATTCTCCTTCCTCTTTTGATGTTTTTGGTTCAAGATCTTTTCCTCCATATTTTTAAGAGTTTTAATATGTTTGAGTTTTTTTTAATTCATTAAAATATAGATTTTATTTATAAAATTCATTTTAATATAATTATTGTTGAACAAGTTTTTTGTTATTGTTGTGGATTCCTAGGATTAAAATCACAAATTCCATTTGAGATTATAACATTCAAACAAAAAAACAAAATGGAATTATGATAGAATGGTTTATAGAATTAATATTCTGTCAACGAATTTGTCAGCAATGTCAGGTCACATTTCATTGAAAAGTTATGGTAAGTGGAAAATATAAATATATTTTTATTTTTTTACACTATGTTTTTCTAATGTTTTTGAGCTTATTTTATTATATTTTAGAGGTGAGGAAACCTCCACTTCTGGAAAGCATAATTTGTGTGTCCAGGTGAGAGAATAAAATCTCGGTTGTCTCAGATTTTTACAATGGGTGTATGCCATAACTTGAACTCAAGACCTGCTGTGCAGATCGCAAGCTCTTTTCAATCATGCCAAGCCCTTTGGAGACATTTTTTAAGATAAATTTTGGTATTATGATAATAATTAATTTTAAAATATTTTGTATTTAAAAATATATATTTTTTAAAATTATCACAATCCTATATATATATATATATATATATATATATATATATATATATATATATATATGAAAAAAATAGAAAACTCTAGTAATATTGAATGAAAAAGATTTCTTTTAATATTTTTATTGAACGAAAAATATTTTGTAAAACAATCTCAATCATATTCTAGACTCTAAAACTATTTTTTTTTTCAAAAAAAACTATCATTTCCTTTTGTTTTAAAAATAATTCCGGTGTCTTTAAATATGTTTGTAACACGATCCTTTCTCACCAATTTCACGTTCCTTTTCATTTTTTTTTATTATTTAAGAAATAAAAAACCAAAAAAGAAAAAAGAAAAAATAGATAATGTAGAAAGGTTGGTAGAGAAAGGAAATATTAAATTAAATATGCTTAACATTGATTATGGAGCTAACTAATTAGTTTTGAAATTAGAGAGAATATTTAATTCATCTTAGCAAATTAATTTATAATTCAATCGAGAGCACTTGTTTAAAGTAAGGGGCCAGTTTTCAGAAATCGTTAGCACAACACGTGTCTCAACCCCCCTTCTACCCAGCCAGTCAGTCAAACACGTTATTCAACTATCCTTCAAAGAACGATTTATCATATGGAAAACGAGATATTCAAACTTATAGCAGATTTCAGTGGACTGCACAAATATAATAAGGAAAAAATGAGAGAAAAGAAAAAGAAATAAATATAAAATGATATGTAAGGGTGAGTTGTATTGTTTCAACAGTGTACATAACTTTATTGCCCAAGCTAGACATTACCTGCCGTTGATAAGATGATCTGAGATAGGTTCAAAAATAAGAACACGGCTAAAATAAGAACACGGCTAAAAATAATAGAAAGGTTGACATATTCTGTCATCGAATTTGTCGTTAATGTTATCTAACATTTCATTCAAAAGTTATGGTAATTCAAAAGTTTTTTTACACTATGTTTTTTAATGTTTTTGGAGCTTGTTTTATTTTATTTTAGACGAGAGAAGATAAAAATGTATTTTATAGATTCAAGTGAGCGAGTAAAACCTTGATCGTTATAGGCTCATACAAGGGGTGCACGCCCTGACTCGATTTCGAGACCTGCTATGCAGAACAAAAGCTCCTTGTCATCACGCTACGGCCCTGAAGACATTTTTTAAGATAATTTTTTGGTATTATGATAATAATTATTTTTAAAACATTTTTTATTTAAAAATATATTTATTTAAAATTATCACAATCCTCTCTCTCTCTCTCTCTCTCTCTCTCTCTCTCTATATATATATATATATATATATATATATATATGAAAAAAAAACTACAAAACTCTAATAATACTGAATGAAAAATATTTATTCATTAATAAAAAAAAGTTCGGATTACACAAAAAAGGTGCGGGGTTGTTAAATGGAAAACAAATCACCCAAAAAAAAGAAGAAGAATTCAACAGGACTTGAATGAAAATAAAATAAATAAAATGACGTTACTTCATGCAATAATAGATGGCATGGTTAATTCCATGGGTCAATTGTCCGCCAGCATATGAATTCAGTTCTAAGTCCAAGAACATGGCCCAAGAATCAGGAAGGAGCTTTAGTTGATGAAAAAAGAAAGAAAAAACCACTGGCTTCCCTCGTGAAAAAGACAGAATATGAAGGGTGCCTCAGGGGAGAACACTGCAGGCTATACAGGCAGGCATATAGATACAAAACATAGGAGAAGAATGATATGAAAACATAGAAGAAGAAAACAAATATTTTCTCTAAATTTTACATTCATCGATCTATCCTTTATATACAAGATAGGAACTCTATATAGAAAAGTAGACTAATTAGGATCCCTACAATCAGATCCTATATAGGAAAATAGAATAGATAGAATCCTTATAATTAGAATCTACAGTATTTCCTAAGTATGTGCTATTTACATCCTATATAACAAGGCTATACCGGCGTAGATACAAAACATAGGAGAAGAATGATATGGCATATTCTTCATGTTTAATAGAGTCCAAGATAAGAAGTATCAGAAGTTCTGAATCCATGATCATATAGTGAGATTGAAGATGAATGTGGACGTTGGAGATCGAGATCCATTGCCTACAGATGAAAATTAGAAAGTTGATGATCAACATGAAAAGTTTGGCTGCAATTTGATCACAAGAGCTAGCGTCCAAAATATTGCCATTTTCAAGTTAAATAGTTACCTGCCTCAATAGAGCATTGTTAGTGAGGGACTCGTGGTAGGCACTCCGGATTAAGGGTTCCTGCACCAGATCACCTGGATAAGTACCATGGTTCTAATTCGATAAATGGAGAGAAGTTAAATGTTCATGAATAGTACGTGGAGTAAAGGAGTTTGAGTAGGTGAGACATGCTGGTCAGCAAAAAAAATTGATTGTTGGTACATGTTAGGATAATCTTCATGGTCCATTATTGGATTCTGCTGCTGGTACATGCACTGAACCACCTGATTAGCCTCAAAATTATACAAACCCTGCTTGATACACATGGAAGGATCATTCAATTATCAGCTCAATCATGAGAAAGAATCCAAGCAAGAAAAGAAAGGGTCTAAGTATGAACAGTTGTGGTTGAAAATCTGGCTAGAATAACCTGCAGAAGAGGATTGTGAGTTGGGCCTTCAGTCATAACACATGCTTGTGGAGGACTTGAAATGCAGCCACTAGTATTTGGTGAAGGTGTTTGTCCAAGCTGAAATCTTTTTTTCTTACAGCTCTTTCCATTTATATTCTTCAGTTGATGTCTCTCAGGAGCAGCATTCTCCTTTTCTTTGGTTCCGACCACCCCATTGTCTTCACCTAGATCTTCAAGTTCTTTCTCATCAAAGAAATACTCAGCATTTTCACTTTCAAAACCATTCAGCACTGTGCTACTAGAGTTGATGCCTTGACCCCCCTCATCTTTCAACATCAAGATCTTCTCTACACCTTCAATTAGCTCATCTAGTCGTCTTAATGCAAACTGAAATGCATCCTCTGATTCAGCTGCTCTGGCTGATATTTTGAGTATGTTGCGGCATAAATTTTCGTAACGGCTAGCTACAACCAGCTTTGAGTTCTCTTTAGCAGTGAACTCACTGCTATTTCTTACTCGTCCGAGCCTTGTATCTTTTGTCCATCTCTTCAAGATATATCGGGATGGAACCACCTTTATGTTCCAGTTATCAAGAACTTTCAAAGCATGGCCACATAAAAACCCAACATTCTCAAATTTCATGCAATTGCAAACAACTGTGTCATCTGCTGAATTGAATGTGACTGTATATTCTTGAGCCTGTCCAAATGTACTGACTTTATATTCAAGCAAAACTCCTTTGCCATTGCACTGGGTAACTAGAACATTTAAACACTTCTCATATTCCTTCTGAAATAATTCAAATGCCTTTGGCGTATAAATACCACTTGCATGCTTTAGCAAAACTACATTCCCCAGTAGTCTTGGCATGCATCTAGTCATTTCATCATTGGCATGTATTTCTTTGAGGCGTTGCTCGTCTACCACCCTTTCAAAAATTTTGTAAATCTGAAGAGCATCTTGGTCAGAGTTTAGGTAACTTCTCAAGTTATTAGATAAGTCTTCAGCCACATGCGAGCCCTTCATGTCAAGAAAAAATGTGTTCCTGTCATATGCTATGGACCATTTCTCTCTTTCTCTAAACATCCATCTTAGCCGGTCATTTTGTTGAAGACCATATTTGTCCAGCAGACACTCCCAAACATGAACAAAAGCCTCCTCATTATTGTAGTCATAAATACAACTTCTAAAGTCATTAGAAAAGGATTCAATATCCTTCACTACAAGGCTAAGATGCTTAAGAGCATTTTGGTACATCTGCCAAACACAGATACGATGGCTTGTTTCAGGTAAAATTGAATTGATTGCTTCAACTATTGCTGCATCTTGATCAGTAAGAATGACTTTTGGCTTCTTTCCAGACATTGCCTCTAGAAATGTATTAAACAGCCACTTAAGTGATTCAACAGTATCATCAAATAGAAGAGCAGCAGCAAAAATTACTGCTTGATTGTGGTGGTTCACTCCTATGAACTGTACAAATGGCTGAAGATCTTTATTCATTCGGTAACTAGTGTCCAAACAGACCACATCGCCAAAATGATCATAGTCCACTACCATTTTATCATCAGCCCAGAATAAGTTTCTTACTTTGTCATCAATATCAACCTGAATGCTATGAATGAATGATGGGTTTTCAATGTGCTGCCTCTGGAAATAACGCAGCAAACGTCCTGCCTCCCCCTCCTTCATATCTCTAATCCTTTCAGACTGCAGGGAATTGTCAAAATCCATGGCCAGGTAATCAAGAGATTGCCAGCCTTCAAATTGTCTGTTCATCAGTTCAAAGGTTGAACTTGATTCTGTACCTGAATTACTAGGCAAGTCACCTTCGGCAGCTTGATCAACATGTATTTCCCTCCATAATAGTTGCGATTCAGAGTTATTTGGTTCTATATTATCATGATTATGCTCTGCCTCAAAATGGGTCACTCTGTACTTGCCATAAGGTTGGCGAGTGACAATCATGTGAGCCAAGCAACCAGTTCTTGTTTCTTTCCGATGTTTCTTCACATTAAGATCTCTCTTGTCTATCCGCCGGTAACCTTCCTTAGAGCAAGTAAACTTTCTAGACACCACTAGACCATGCACCTTACTCCTATTCACCCAATCTTTTCTAACACTGAAGCCTACTGTTTTGGCATACTTGTTGTAAGATATATAAGCATGCTCATCCGATTCAAACTCTGTGCCAATTTTTAGTACCCCACCTCTATGAACACCATTTTTCGATGAGTTACTGAACTGGGATGAATTGACCAGTGCAAAACTCAAACTACTACAGTCCTCATCTAAGCTCAAGTCCAAATTATCTGACATTTGAAGCCCGATTACCATGCTGTCATCACTCATCACAAGGACTACCTAATTCTTCATCATCTCTACTCATTGTCCTTCAGAAAACAGGAAGAAATAAGGACAACAACATAAAAACATTACATAAAAGAAATATACAAAGACAACCATTAGCTCACTTCAACAGAAATCATAACTGACAAAACGATCACAGTTCTTGAATTACAATCATCATCTGCCCATGACAACATGCAAAAATACTAGCAGTTTTTATATTCATTTCAAACTAAAAATACCATCTGATTTATCAAAACAGGAAAAAAAAAAGTCCATCTTTATTTTATAAATTCATTAAAAAACTCTTAGCTATGAAATTAAATAACAAAACTGAATTTATTGAATTCTTTCTTCACAAATATACTCTAAAAACTCCACTGTCACGGAAATTACCATCGCCAGTACTAATAAAGGAAATAACAACAGCAGCAGCAACACAAGAAAAGATAAATTCTCTTGTATTGAAACTAACTACAACATGATACAATATACACAAAGGGTTCTCTAATTCTCAAAACGGGCATTGTTTCCACACCAAAAACAAACCATTTCTTAAAGCAAAGTATGAAACTAAAAAACAAAAGTTTTGATAGATAAGAAGCAACATCTCTATAAGTTGCAAGACATGCAGAGAGAGAAAAGAAAAGAAAAGAGAGTGCGTGTACCTTTAGAAGGGTTTTGGGGGTCTCAAAGGTTCAAAATCCTAGAGGGTTTTTTATGGAGAGAAAGAGAGGGAGGGTTTTTTGCTTTGGATTTGGGATTTTAGGGAAAAGTCATGCTTAAGATCCATTTTAGTTCTTGTCTGAAACAGCAAGCCATGAGGCATCAGTAAGGTCTCCTGAGCCCAATGCGGTAGGGGTTAAGTATAATTTGTAGAAGTTTGGGGTGTTTATGCAATTTATCCAAAAGCTCTCTTTTTTAAGAAAGTGAGAGATAGTGAGCTTAACAGTTAACACAGGTTTTGGTGTGATTTTTGTAACTTATTTGGAGTTATTTCTTGATTTGAAGATTCAAAGAAAATCATAACCATGTATATTAAAAATAAACCTCATCATTGTAAATTAAAATATTTTTTTTCTTTTAAAACTTCATATCAAACATAAAGTTCGTTCATTTTTATTTTTTTAAGAAAAAAACTGTCTTATTCAAAAGAACTTATCTTGCTAATAAAATATTTATAAAAAAACACAATATTTAGTGGCATACATTTTATAACTGTGTCCTAGACTGGGTTGATGAGTCCAATTGATGACTGGATTATCATGTGTCCTTAATTTTCAGGCTGGCTACTTCCTGATCAATTCTTGATTGTTCATCTGCAGGCCACACGCTATGCTTGACTCTTTTACGCTGCATGCGTTTGCAGTGAAAAAGTGATAGTTTTGATTAGGTGAAAGTCTGATAGAATATACAATTAACATGGGGATTAATATGTTAATCATTATTTAATTTATTGCTTCCATGTGAAATCCCAGTTCACCATTAACTGTTTACATAATTTCAATCCTGTAATTTTATGGTATGCCACTATAATGCTAGAATCTCTCGTCAAGCCAATTTACTTTTTTTGTCTGCATTGCTACGTACGTGCATGTAATTGCTATATATCCAGTCACAGATACGATAAAACAGCGTTTAATAATGTATTTTATTTATTATTCAGCATGAAGCTTCTGCTCGGTCACAGATAGGGACGACACATTTGAAAGAAAAGAAAAGAAAAAGGATCGATGTGGATCATAAACCAACTCCAGTGGGATTATTCTTTGGCCACTCTTCTGACAAATTAAGCTTCATGATGCACCTGCAAAGAGACAATATATATACATACATAATTATATATAAAAAAAAGTCAATGATAAGGGATGGATAATTCAGGCCTGGATATGAATGTTGGATCATATTTCTTTTGTGTTTTTAATAAAAAAAGTCACAACTTAAACTGTTAGATCTATTTTGAAGAATAGTATTATCTAAAAATAAACCATTGCTTTTAAGATGTTCATTAATATTATACAATTTTAAAATTTGATTTACGAAGCTCATACCTACTGGTTACCACAAGTGATAGGTGGAAGATTGCATTGAGATGGAAGGCGAGCCGCAATCTGGATAGTTCTGCAGAGGCAGTCATGCTGCAACGCACCAATCGCATTGCAGCAATCAGAACTAGGGTTTGTGTTCGGAGCACCAGGAACCACAAATGGCGCACAAATATTCAGGCTGTTGAGCTGGGATGTGCATTGCTGCGACTGAGAAAGTTGAGTCTGCACTGCGAGTGCAACGAGCAAGAGAAGCAATGCTGCTGGGGAGCGCCTGAGAAACTTGAGAGACGCCATTTTTGGTAATTATCTAACAATTTGTAACAATGACTAAGTTTCTAGAGCTTCTGTGTGATTTCTACCTTGCTTGCTTTGATAGATATCTCGTTATGTTAATCTCGGTCTCATTTTATAGCTGGGGTTAATTTGGCTAGATATAGTTGATCTTTTACATGACTCACCTGATAGAAGTTTTGAGCTCGTAGAGATTGTTGAATTCTATGTAGTTAGATCATCAAATTTATGTGTAAGAAAAGTGGCCAGCACAAAACATGCACTTGAATTTGTGCACAGGTCCATTTCCATGAAGATAAATACAAAATTTGAATCAGAGGCTAGGCATTTCTGTGTCAACTTCAAGAGGTGTAACATGATTTTTAGAGTTCTGATGAATTGATTAAGCTTTAACTACTCTAATAAAGAATCAAATTTGAGAGAGAGAGAGATCTAAATAGAAAACAAAGCAAATGGAAGTGAAGATCCTTAGGAAGATGTGGTGACAGCAGGAGCTGTCCAGTAGGTTTTGATAGCAAAAAGAAGCTTTTCCCTCTGATGAGGTCCATCTTCATGATCAACAATCTGACCATCCCAGTTCAATCCATCAGTTATTTTCTTGATCTTCACCAGCACATCAACATCATCTCTAAAGATTACACTTCCTTCAGGCCTCAGAATCCTATCCATCTCTAGCAAAATATTTTCCATTCCACACCTGTAACAGCAAACATTACCCATTTAGTAATTCTTGTTTTTACACAATTTTATCTTATATAAATATAAGCGAAAAATAAATTAAAAACAGTAATTTTTTTGTCCTCCGACTAGACCCTTATCCCGTGGATCGAGTCCCCACATGACCATGTGTTTGGTATTCTCATGCATGCATATTTTTGTATTCCATATTATTATAACAGTGTTGTTGACCATGATCCTGCTATTTTAGAGCAGGAAAAGCAACAAACTTGTCTGGTTATAGCATAGAAAAACAATTAATTACCTGCCCTCATAGAGGCTAAATACAGAATCAGCATGGATCAAGTCGTAAGTTCTTGGATACGTAGACATGGCTTCACACCTGTAAAAGAAATGAAATCATAAGACAAATTAACCACTTAGTTTTAAATATTATAATTCTAACCAAACCAAATTAGTTTAAGTTCGATCTGCTTACCAATCCTGATATGTTCCGATTAATCCTCGTTCATAAATCACTCCAAGAGTGTTAACCTTAGCTTGGATAGGAACCACATTCATAACCCAAAGTGGATCATCAATAAGAGCAGCAGCAAATCCACCCAAGTAAGCATTCATGTCCAAGATGTTGCGGTATCTACCAGCTTGTTCTAACTGGTTGTTTACAGCTTTATAATAAGACACTCTCCTGTTCCATAGAGATGAATCTTTCTGGAAAGTCTCAGCTGTAATTCCTTCCAGAGTTCCTCCGCTAATTCTTGGTGGCACAAAATTCAATCTCTCAGGCCATTTCGGCAATTCTCCGCCGGCAACGTCTTCCTTGTCAGATACCTCAGGCAAGCGAGTCAAACATATCTCCATGTTGGTGTACCTGGAAAAAAAATGGAATGGAATTGATAAAGATGCGTAGAACATCCAGGAAAATGTAAATTTTAATTCTGTGTTGCCAAGAACATGTATTTACCAGGCTTTTTCAGGATCCTGAGCAGGACAGAAAGGTAGATCTTGTGTAATCTTCCTGTTAACCTTACAATTCAAGTGATTGATTGGTTTTTGCCAAATAGCAATGTCTCCTTTCTCCACCTTTTTTTTCCAGCACAAGCTTTTAGCCACAGCCTCAATTTTCATCTGTTCATCATTCAAATCATCTTTTGTTCTTTCCCAGCCCTTCCAATATTTTTTCCAGTTAATTGGAGGTCCAGACAAAATCCAGTACCCACCAGGTCTCAGAACTCGATCAACTTCAATCAAATACTGTCCTCCTGTTCCATACCAAGAGTAAAAAAAGTTCTTTTAAATTTAACCACTGCACTATCAAACACAGAATTTTGTTTAAGATCATTAAATTATGTACCGAATTCG
This sequence comes from Salix purpurea, assembly GCA_027405865.1. Classification (NCBI taxonomy): domain Eukaryota; kingdom Viridiplantae; phylum Streptophyta; class Magnoliopsida; order Malpighiales; family Salicaceae; genus Salix; species Salix purpurea. The sequence goes on along the minus strand of JAOWLH010000036.1, from coordinate 5,379,636 downwards.
GCCCATGGAATAAGGCAACGAGAGCAATGAGCCATGTCAAAAGCTCTAGATGGGTACGGCAGCCTTTTTGAGGCCATGATTCCGATCAAGGCAGGAACTCCTCGTTCTAGGGCAAATTGCACCTGTGCTTCGTGCGTGTCTCTCGGTGCAAATGACATTGTTAATATATTGCGTGACAGAAGATAAGCTCCCCAACTTGCAACCTGCACCAGTTCTAACCAAGTTCAGGGACTAGAAAATTTAAGAAAATCCCAACTCAGATATGCAAATTCATTAAAGATTCTTGCCGAAATCATTTTCCTGAGATTATCTATTTCATTGAATGATTGATGAGTTTTACTGGTGGATACCAAGTCAATCTGTCTATACTATCTAGAAAGTGATTTTCCGGAAAGAAAATGTTAATTATCAAATCAAACGGTCTAAATTATACTTTGGATTGTCCTTGACCAGCTTAGAGAAGAAAGTGAGCTATACATCTCTTAGCCTCTTGATGCTTTATTTAGTAGTAAATCAAATCTCACCCCTTGATCCACTTGCACCAAAAAAATAATAATGACATTCATCAAAAAAGTAAATTGTTTAGCAAAAGTAATAAAATAATTTCAAAGACCAAAGTTCTTAACCCTAATGTTAGATCCATACTCCACAATTAATAAATGATTAATTACAAATGCAGCTGGTTAATTTGGCCACAGAAACTTTGTAACGTTTTGAAACCAGAAAAAGTCATGTACATATACCAATGTCACACACTAATTAATTTATAAACACCGTTACAAGACTTTAAAACTCAATTAATGGGTGCTTCTCTAGGAGCATGAAAAGACTCCATCTTCGTTTTTATCTTCACTATTTTTAAGAATCAAAACATTTTAAAATTCAAAAAGATGGGGAGAAAAATGAAAAGAATTGTTTAAATAAGCTAAGATTAGAGAGATCAAAAATTAAAAAGAGAGTAGAATATGTGTAGAGATTAAAAGGGTGATCAAGAGCTTAATTACCCCACAACCAGTATCAATGGCAGTCCTAATAGACCCATCTTTGAGATTGATCAATCTTGCAATATCATCAATATAAGCATCAGCGCCATCAGGAAACATAGTTCCTCCGCCAGGGAATCTAAACCGATCACCTAGAAATCTGATCCAATTTTGCACCGCCTTCTCCACCGTTAGATGCTTGTGCGGCACGTTACTGTACCAAGCAAAATCCCTACTAGCAGGCCATTTAAAAGGGCTCTTGTACCCGTGTGGAGCTGGTATACGACACCTGAGCATCTCGTGTTTCTCCGGGCAATGCCTCTCTCTATATATCAATTTGTGCCTGTTGAATTTTAATGATCTTTTCGCATCCTCGCATGGTGTGTATTCACTGAAGTTCACGTTGCATGATGGGTAGGTTTTGACCTCCGATGTTGACGTGACATCTAAATCATCCGCCTTGTGGCGGGCTGAAAAGTCGAGGGGTTTCTCCCCTTTTGCGGCTGCAGTGGTGGTTTTTGAGGGGCCATGACATGGGTTTGAAACAATGGTGCTGGTGGTGGCGGCGCTCTTACTAACGGATACGCCGCCACCGTCGTGGCGCCAGACACCAAAGAGATAAGAGAAGGTGCAGAGGAAAAGAACAAGGGCTAAGGTGTAGAGACTGGTTTTCTTGAAGAAGAAAGGGCTGTTGGAAGAGAACTGTTTGTGGGGTTTGAAGGTGGCATGGTACTGTTGATTAGGACTAGCCATGGCTAGCCAGTGAATGTTTCTTGCAAGAGAAAAAGGGTTGATCAGGAGAGATAGGTTTCGAATCAAGTTTATGATCATATGATGCGAGTGACACGGCTATTATAGGCTTACACCTCTGAATTATGGAAAGAGAGAGATTACAATAATTGATTAGACAAGCAATATGTGAGATTGGGAAGGCTGGGATTTGAATAATAAATGGTATTGATTTCGTTTACTTCAATTAAATATTATGGGGCATAAGTGAGATTGGGGGAGTAACTGGGTGGGCTAGGAAGGCTCTATCCAGTCTAGTAGTAGATACACTGATACAGTGCAGAAAGCTGAGAAATGCCAATTGATCACATCGTGCCACTCTGTCTCTTCAGCAAACAAATTACTAGAAAACTACAACATGTTTCCGCCATTGGAGCCCTTCAAAGAGCTCACCCAGTTTTCTATAATTATTGCATGAGGCATATGGTGATGGTTTTGAGGGTTCACATCGTGCCCCTCTTGCGTGCTTGTATAAAACTTTGCGGCAAAAGCTTTATTAAAAATTTCATGTCATTGCTGCTACGTACTTCTACTCTCGATTCAAGAAAAAACATTTTTCGTGAATATATATGAATATATATATATATATATATATGAATATATATATATATATATATAAGGAAATTAGAAGAAAAGGAAGAGAGTGGAGCTAAAAATGTTTTTGAAACGCGTGACAAACACACCCAGAATATAAAATTTAAATTAGAATTAACAATCGATAACGTCAATGCAACGATATTTCTACAGTATGATGTTTGACTTCATCGGCTTAAGCAATTTGCAGCTGTTAATTCCCGCCAGTTAATAGCTAGCTGCTATTTTTTTTTGTTATTTATGTATTTGACTACTAATTTATTTTTAATATTAATAATAAATACAAGTAATTAAGGATAGTAGATTAGGTTAATATATTATTTTAATAATCTGTGATGTCGCTCGCCTGGCTGACATGCTAGTTGGTAATTTTTGTTTATTTCCCTGTCATGAAGAATTTGACTAGCAATTAATTAGTGGTGTTGCTAAGCAAGGCATAAATTATATAGGGATAATTGAATTAACGAATTTATAACTAAGTAGCAACATTATTTATAAATCAATACTCGATCTTGGGAATATATATTAATCAATTGTTTGTTTCTACGTTAATTTGAATTGAAAGTATTTATTATTTTTATTGATTTATTGGAAGATGTGTTGGGTGTTTTTTAAGCATGGAATGAAAGTAGTTCTTCGTATTAAATTATAAGGCATTGGAGTGATTTGAAGCATAGTCTTACCTATGCATGGTGGATTGGACTTATCTAATGATAAGAGAAATCAAAATTACATTATTTTAATAAAAAGATAAAATAAAGGTTAATAAATTAATGGTTGAAATTTAATCGGGTCAAGATGAAACTACAAAATGACCAGAAATTAGTCGAATTGCATAAAAATGTAATTTCTATGAATCTTGATATAAATTTAATTTCTATGCTTTTTGATATTTTTATTTAAAAAAAATATGATAAAATCAGGTTAAGAAATCAATGTTTTGTTTTTTTAAAAAATAAATGCCAACTTTAATTTATTTTATTTTTAAATTCAAGCCGTTTTTAAACAATCATTCATAGTGCATCTATGCATGTGCATCTGGTTTTGATTTTTTATATTACTGTTTTATTTTTTATTTTTTTATTTTTTTTATATCAATAAAATCAATCAAGTCACATCAATCCATCTCCTATTTAATTTTATTGGGAGCTCAGATTTAATAAGGACTCAATTGAGAATTTTTAAATTCGATCTACTAAATCAGGTTTAATAACAATATTATTGAATATATATTTGTTTTTACATTTAAATTTGTTTTTAGCCCATCTCGGAACTGATGGCGGGAAATAAACTAGAACGAATCGGATGCCAGGCCATGTCTGGAAATTGGAAGTTGGCCACGTAAGATTACATGTGGGCTGACTTGAAGCTGTTGGGATTACCGAAGCTCAGCTCATATGTAACTTCGTCTGTCCTATTGTTACAAACAATGGGCCCATATATAGGTGGGCCTGTGATTTTGCTGGCCCTTTGCAGCTCCCTTAATATTTATTCTCGACGCTGAATGTAAACTTGGCGTGTCATTGTATGAATATATCCAATCATAACTTATTTATAGAGCAGAATTATGAACTAGAATCATAACTCAAAATTAGGGAAGAACTGATTAAGCTTTAAGCAAGAGGAGGTTCCTTAATTATGAACTGCAGCATGAATGTTTGCTGTTTTCATTTCCCCTGGATTTTCATGCTCAATTTTGATATTTGCTATATGTATATGCTCATTAATTCTAATTCATCCATATTTTCAAATAGAATATAATTGAAAAAACACTCCTGACAATATAAAAAACTTACCCTAACATATCAATGTTCAAAAACACTTTATTATAAGCAAAATAACGAAAGGAACTAGAAGCAATAAGAGTGCTAGACTTTGATACATAATGAACCTTACAGTTTTTTTTTTGTTTTTTTTACAACTTGGGTGTCCGGACAGCTTATACGCACCGCAACTAATTCTCAAATTCTCAAATCCACTGAATATTTGTAAGCAAGTAAGACATTATAAGATGACAAACATGCACAAAAAAACTCCGAATCCAGACACTAAAATACGAAACAAATCTCTGTCACTGCTACGCCAATACACCAATACATCGATACATCAAGTGCGCTAACAACCTTTATTCTGTGTACATCTGAAAGACTTTATTATAAGCAAAAAAAAACAAAAGGAACTAGAAGCAATAAGAGTGCTAGACTTTGATACATAATGAAACTTACAACTTTTTTATATTTTTTACAACTTGGGTGCCCGGGCAGCTTACACGCACCGTATCTAATTTCTGAATTTATTGAATATTTTACAAGTCTAGTAAACAAGTAAAACACCAAATAATGATAAACACACACAAAAAAAACTTAATCCAAACAAAGAAGAAGAAACAATTCCCTTCCACCGCTAGGCCGATACATCAAGTGCGCTAACAGCCTTTATTCTGTGTAGATCTGAAACACTTTATTATAGCAGACCAGAGACAAGAATCAGCCCGAAGTTACAGCCTTTTTTTGGGAACGAGAAGCAGAGGTTGTTCCTTCTGCAAAACAACACAGAAATTATCTTTCATGTCTAACTTTGCAAGATCCTCACCATTGGGACGTGACCAGTCAAAACGACGGAGCAAAGAGGCTAAGATCAAGAGGATAAGTTTATTGGCCATGGGTAATCCTGGGCAAAGTCTTCTTCCAGCACCGAATGGAAGAAACTCGTAGCTGTTACCTTTGAAGTCCAGATTCGAGCCAAGAAACCTTTCAGGTTTAAATGATAATGGGTCTTCCCAGATCGAGGGATCACGGCTAATTGCCCAAACATTCACGACAACTTGAGTATCCTTCGGAACTGTGTAATTCATAACCTCACAGGTCTCTGTAGCACGATGTGGAACCAGCAATGGCACAGGAGGGTGTAGCCTCAGGGTTTCCTTTATACATGCATTTAGATATGGAAGCTGAGAGACATCAGATTCAGAAATTGTGTTCTTTGTGAGCTCTCTCTCGAGCTCTTCGTCAACTTTCTTCATAACTTCTTTGTTCCTCAGTAGCTCGGACATTGCCCACTCTAATGTTGTGGCAATAGTGTCTGTGCCTGCGCTGAACAATTCCTGCAAGGAAAACCGACAGAAAATCCTTACTGTTATGATCCAATGGATTCAAATTAATTAACCAGATACATGGAATAAAAGCAAAAGGTGCTGTGATTGTTCATACTGCAGATATCCAATTGATTTGATCGTCGTCAAACCCGTTTGCAAGAAATACATCCAGGAAATCTCTTTTAGGAGAATCATGGACATAGCTACTTCTTCTTTCCTTAACGTTGATTGTCCATCTAGCAAAAGTTCCTTCGATAAGTTTGGATAATTGCCTTCTTAAACGTTGAGGATCCAACCCCGCAAATATAGGGTAAAAATCAGCTATGTTTGGAGTAGCGAGCACCACCATCATCTTCTGAACATGGCTCTTCAATCCACTGGCCATCCCTTTCTCTTCCAAACGAGCAAGATCATTGGAGAATAAAAGATTCGATACTGTGTTGAATACCGTACTAAACACTACTTCTCCGATGCTAACAACTTCTCCTTCTCTTGCTCCCAAAAAATCCATCAACTCCCCAACCTTCTTCTCTCTCAAACTCGCATTTGACTCGATTGCTTTGGCTGAAAATAACTCAGCCCTGCACAGTCCTCGTAGCAATCTCCATGTATCCATGCATTCAGGGGACCAGATAAGCGCCAACCGGCGAAGGACATGGCTATCCCGAGGAATCACTTGAGGTACGTGTCGACCCGAGAGGAATCGATCGTGAGTTTTGAGGATTTCAGTTGCTGCCTCGGCTGAAGAACCAACAACTAGGAGTTGAGTTCCTAGCCTTAGTGAAATGAGGGGCCCGTTAACTTTCGCAATTTCTGCCAAGGAAACATGAGGCTGATTCCCCAATTGGAGAAGGTTGCCTACGATAGGCCATGGCTTCGGACCAGGTGGAAGATGCTTGCTTTTAGAACATGACCGTGTAATTTTCTTGAGGATGATGAATGCTAGAGGTAAAAGAAGTAGAAATAGAACCTCAACAGAGGATACACGACTCGACAATTTTTCCCAAGATGTTTGAGACATGTTTTCTCATAAGATCGAGCAGGTTGAGGTGGCAATTTATAGACTTGTATCTCTCGAGATGGCTGACTGGTGACGGATTTTCTTGTCTTCTAGCAACACTATCTTCTAATTGGTGCTGGTGCTATAAAGTCAACAACAATAAATAATCATGTTATATTTAATATATAGCAATGTGTACTATTTAATTTTATCAAAATAATCAAGGGTTAAAGAAAAAAGGACTTTTCATATTTTAAGAGAATTTTTTAAAATTATAATTAATTATTCTAAACAAATAAGAAAATTAAAGGGAGGGCAATTTCATCAATCAATTTCCTAGCTTATTTTGGATATTTAAAGATTACAGTAAAGACCCTAATATTTCTACAATAAAAATTCCAATTATGACATTATTTAAACTAGAGAATATATTTATCTTTGATTATTTTGTTTAATTAGATAAAAAAAAACATCAATTTTAGTTTATGTGTTAGATTTGTTATTTTTATCATGTTTAGGCTAAATTAATACTTGATTTTAGCTAGGATTCAAGACTTGTTTGGATCGGTGTTTTGATCTTATCAACATAGCTTATGAGTTAATTTTGTAAGTTGGCTAATCTAGTCCACAAAGGTGGATTCATTAGGGTTATTCCGTAGGAGTATTTAAATTTTTTTTAAGCCTAAAATTCAACCGTTTTTTAACAATATCATTCTGAATTTTGATCTTGTGTGAGAGAGCTATTATTATATTTTTTTTATTTCTTCAAAGAACTAAGTTGAATTATCAAAAATCAATTGAGTTTATGATGTTATTCAATTTAATTTCAATAATCTTGGTGTCTGGAAACAATTTTTTTTTTGTGTCACACTTTCATAAGACCTCTTTTGACTATGGACTGAACCATTAAGAAACTTGAAAGGAAATTAAAATATTCAGTTGACAAATGAGAGCATACAATTTCGAATGATATGAGCGAAGACACATAATTTCAGTTCAAGTAAGAGACTCTCAATTCTCAATGAAGGAATCATTTGATTCCTGCTTCTAAAATAATTACATGAAAAGACTTCTCCCAAGTCCTAAAACAGCAAAGAAATAAATATAAAAAGGGGGCGACTCCTACAACCTTCCAAGCTGCTGGCCAGGGAAATGAGCATTTATGAATATATTAGGGATATGGTTTTTTAATTTTGACATGCAAAATATTAATTTATTTTGTTTAATAACAATATTTTTTTCACAATTCTTTTTTAGTATAAATCACAAAGAGATTTGGGTGATTATTCTACTTCTTGATTATAATGAATTATTTTAATATTACTTCTCACTAGATTTTAATTTGATATTTGATTAGTATAAAAGATGATCTAATATGAGAAAAGGAAAATAATTCCAAATTCATCGGGAATTTTAATTAATAATGTTTCTTTTTGGTATTTAGTTTTTTAAAGTATTGATATTATAAATTTAGATTGCTTGAATTCTAAGATTAAAAGTCAATATAATATGCTCAACCGAGAAAAATAATAATCAGCAAATGTTTCAATAGGCTGAACCATTAAGAAACTTGAATGAAAGTTTAAATATTTAGTTGACAAATGAGAGAATAAAATATTTATTTATTTATTATGGGATCCGTGCCTCTATGAAGGAGCCATTTTGATTCTTGCTTCTAAAATAATTGCACGAATCGCGTTTTGCAGTAGGAGATCACTTCTAAACCAACAAAAAAAATATATAGAAGGGAGTGACTCCTACAACCTCCCGACCTGCCGGCCAAGGAGTGAAAGCTCCTACAACCTCCCGACCTGCCGGCCAAGGAGTGAGTGCTCCTACAACCTCCCGACCTGCCGCCGGCCAAGGAAATAAGCATTCATGAACATATTATGGCAATTTCGATGTGATTGTTTTTTGGTAAGAAGATGGTTCTGGAGTTTTTAATTTCTGACATGCAAAATATTTAATATATTTTGTTCAATAATATTGAATATATTTCTTTTTTCACAATTCTTTCTTAGTATAACTTAGTACATGACATGAAAAATAACCTGGCCAGCTATTAAAATTTAAAGGCAGGTGTGAAAAGAATTCTTTTATTTTTATTTTTTGTTATGGATTAATATTTTTTATATTTTAAATTAAAAATAAATATTATTATTTTAATATATTTTTAAACAAAAAAACAATTTTTGTTTTAAAAGTCAATCTTTCTCCTCCAGACAGGTCCCTGCAATGAAGCAAACCATTATGGGCTTTGAGAATTTCAGTTGCTGCCATCGGAGAAGACCCAGCAAAAAGTAGTTGGGCTGAAACGAGAGGGCCATAAGTTTTGGACAGATGGGCCGACGTCTCATTGGGTTTTTTTCCCCACTTGGAAGATGCTTCCAAGGATAAGACCTCCTTTTTGAAGATGTCAAGGTAACATGTTTGGTGATGATAATTAGAGGAGGGTTTTATTTGTTATAATGAATTATTTTTGAAATTCATCCAAAAACTTAAAGTTGGAAAGATATAAAAACACTACATCTCTTATGAAAAAACAAATAAAATACAAATCTATTTCTATTATTAGACCAATAAAAAACAGAGTTATGATTTCGAATTGGAAAATTAAAATAATTCAAAGTCAAACTAATAATTTAGGACTTTTAAGTGTAAAATAATGGAATTGGAAAAGGCAAGCGAGAGATAAAATTAAAAGAAAAGACATTGAGGACAAATAAGCAAAACATCAAAACCTTTGGCAGGGGAGTGATATTTCAAAATATTTTCAAGTATGTCTGTAAATAGAAACTGTTAGGGACTAAAATTATATTTAGCCAAAAGAAACAAACGCTGTAAAATATAAAGCAATGCCAGCAGGAGGGTTTCTTTCTCTCTCCTATTCCGCATAAACAGAAGGGGTTTTAGACCTACAAAGAACCAGAGAGAGTAGCTCCCCTTCCTTCTTCAAGAAATAATGGCAGACGAGGATTACAATGATGTGGACATGGGGTTTGCTCCTGTTTATTCTTCTCATAAGAAACGAGCTAGTTTTTATTTTTCTCTGTTCAAAATGATCAGAAAAATAGGGTTTTGTTACAAGGGATTTTTTTTTCTTTTTTTTTTCATGAACCAACTGAGTGATATGATGATATTTTGCTATATTTGAGCTGGTTAGGAAGTTTTTGCACTTGGGCTCTGGGAATTTTTTTTATTTTTTGGATCTTCTTGTTAAATCATGCTATTTAGTTGATTTTTCTTGATTGTAGTTTGAGTTTATAGTGTTATTATGATGCTTGATGTAAATTTTTATGCTTTGTTGATATTGTAACCCCATGAAGTAATCATTTGATTTTATAAAGAGTTGTTCTGTGTTTAATTTGATGAAGCTGTTGTTGGTAGAAGTATAGATAGGTAGATGATGTCGGTAGTTTGGTTGGATTTTTTTTAAGATTTTGATTTTAGATTAGGGATTAAGATCACTTAGTTGCGGACAGCAGGATTTTGATAATTTTCTTATTGGTGATAAAATGTTTGATTTCTGCTTTTATGTCATGAAAAGATGTGAGAATTTTGTGTTCTAGATTATAGAAACCATTTGAATATTTATGACCACTTTGGATACTGTGTGTTTGTTTACTTGAGATTCATCCTGAATGTGTCATGCACATGTTTCTGCATACCTTTGGGAATGCCCCTGCTTTCAAGAGTTATTTCCCCCCTTCTGCCCGGTGCTCAAATAACAGGTGAATGGTTTTTTGCTTTGTTGTTGCAGATACGAGGACGAGCCACCAGAGCCTGATGTTGAAGTGAGAACTTGAAATTATGATTTGTTACCTGCAATGTAACTTAGAAATCTATATTGTTCTTTATATAAAATGTGGGTGCAATGATTGGACAGGAAGGAGTTGAAGAAGATGCAGATAACGATAACAATGAAGATGACAAAGGGGAACCAATTGAAACTGAAGACAAAGAGGAACAGGAACCAGTGGAGCGGCCTCGTAAAACATCAAAATTTATGACAAAATATGAGCGTGCTAGAATTTTGGGAACCCGTGCTCTTCAAATCAGGTTTATTAATTTTTCCCTTAACAAACTTTGTCACTATAAAATTGGGTTGACCCTTTTTAGTTTTTGAGATTGATAATTTTTCTTTTGCTCTGCAGCATGAATGCTCCTGTGATGGTTGAGTTGGAGGGTGAGACTGACCCACTCGAGGTAAGACTGTTTTACTGAGATCGATGTTGAACTGCTAGATTATTGCTTTATAGAGATGAAACACGCCGTAGTCATTGGTGTGCTTCTTGCAATGTATGATATGGTTTGTGTGGGCAACTGTACGCTCAGGTGCTTTACACTTGTATATATGTACAATAATTTGATGTTTTGGCTCTTCATTTGATTAGATTGCTATGAAGGAGCTTCGTGAGCGAAAAATACCTTTCACTATCCGTCGCTACCTGCCTGATGGAAGGTCAGATTGTTAGCTTAATTATCATTAGCAAATTAATTTTGCCCCTTGAAACGGAAGGGGAATGTAAAACATCTTTCTCCTTTAGTTTTCCTTACTGTTCACTCTATTTTGTTCTTGTTCATTAATGCACCCTGTGGAATTATCCAGTTATGAAGACTGGGGAGTTGATGAACTAATCGTGGAGGACTCGTGGAAGAGGCAAGTGGGAGGTGATTGAGAAACCAAGATTTGGTTGGTGATTCCTGTTGCAATTTGATCAAGCTGGAGATAGTTTAAAACCGTGTATAATATGTAACCCAAAGTATTTGCTCTAATTGCTTGGAACATGATCTGTGAAACAAAACTGAATGTGTGTTATGACAGATTTTGAACTCTAGAATTTCTTGTGATTCTTAGAAAGAAATGAATATGGGTGCTTTGAATTACAAATGCGATGCGCTAAAGTTCTGATGGAACGATTGGTTGGATGCATGCCAGGCATAGAAGATAGATTTTCTTGAATTTATTTCAATGAACTGCAAGATTAATTATGAATCTATTGCCGACGATATAAATGAATTCCCAGGTGATTTCTCTTACTGGAAAGCTTCCCATTCTGATTCATGTTTGAGGAGATTGGGACCCTCACACCAATTGGCCTAGAATTATCAATTTAATTTCCTGAAACTCGTTGTTGAGGTATTGATGGGAACGTGATGAATTAACAAAAAATAATAATTAATATTACTAGTAATGCTCGATGTTTTTGAAATCTAATCTTTATCGGACCCACCAAAAATAGGGCGTCGTTGGAACATAATCAATCATATGGCATATGCTACGCTAGATTTCACCATCTACTCTAGGACTCTAGGAAGAATCTTATTCCAAACAAAACTAATAAAGTATTAAACAGATCATATGCATAGAACAACTCCACACCACCACACCAAATACCCTAACATGCTTCATGGATCACAGCACAGAACAAGAAACAATCACACAAGATGACAGAAAACACAAGGAAATTAAAGGGTTGCTTCATCATCACCACGAGAAGTTCTGATCATTTCCTCCATTTCGGTATAAGCTCAAGAGGTTGCTCCTTCATCAATGTGATACCATACTTCTCATCCATGTCTAGTTCATCAGGAAGCATGTTATTTGGTAAAGACCAGTCAAAGCTATGGATTAAATTGGCGAAAGCCAGCTGAACTTTCTTAACAGCCATTGGCATTCCAGCACAAATCCTCCTTCCACTTCCAAAAGGCAAATACTCAAAATGGTTTCCTTTGTAATCCAGATCAGAATTCAGGAATCTTTCAGGTTTAAAGCACAAAGGGTCTTCCCAATTGTCAGGGTTCCTAGCAATTGCCCATACGTTCACAAGAACTTGGGCGTCCTTTGGTATGGTGTAGTCCATAACTTGACAGTCTTCTGTCGCTCGGTGAGGTATTAGAAATGGCGCTGGAGGGTGTAATCTCAAAGTTTCCTTGAAACATGAATGCAAGTATGGGAATTTGGCCAGGCTTGATTCTGCTATCAGTTCTTCGGGAATTTCTCCGGCAAGTTCTTCGCGAAGTCGTTTCATTGCTTGTGGATTCCCCATCAATTCTGCCATCGCCCACTCGACTGTTGAGCTAGTACTATCTGATACAGCAGCTAAGAGTTCCTGCTCGCAGAAAATAATCCAGGGGATATTACTCGTATTTTAACAGAAGGAATGTATCATGAATGTGTAAGTTGGAGATCATACCACCAAGAATAAACTGATTTGCTCGTCAGAAAATTGCCCATCAAGCAAAACATCTAGGAAATCCTCACGTTTGCTCGAATTATCATCATCTCCTGTATCGTTGCGGCCTTCTCTACGTTCTTTGATGACACCCCTCCATAATTCTTGAATTCTACCCTCGCCCTCATTGCACTTTCTACTCAGACCTTGAAGATCCAAACTACCTAGTATAGGATACAGATCCGATATGTTTAGAGCTGTATGTAAATCCATCATTTCCCTTACAAGCCCACACACTCTTTGACACTCTCCAATTTGATCGTAATTCAGCAAGTCTTTTGATAAGTAAATGTTCGCTAATGCATTAAATATATAAGCAAACACAATATCTCGGATTTTGACTCTCTCTCCTTCCTTCTTTCTCAAGAAATCTATCATTTCTCTGGCCTTGGCTTCTCTTGTGCTTGACTGTCCATCAACGGCTTTCGAAGAAAACAGCTCATTCCTCATCAGGGAACGGAAGAACTTCCACCGGTCGGTGCACTCAAACGTCCAGGCTATGGAGTCCTCATTCAGCTTAGGGTCCTTAGCGAAGGACACGTGAGGCACACACCGGCCGGAGAGTTCCCGGTCATGGGTCTTGAGGATTTCGGAGGCTTCTTTCCTTGATGACCCTATCACAACAAGCTGAGTCCCTAGTCGGAGGGACATGAGGGGACCATAAACCTGGGCTAATTTACTCAAAGAAATATGGGGCCTGTCTCCCATTTGAAATACATTCCCTATCAGTGGCCATGGTTTTGGCCCTGGTGGAATCGCCGGGACTTTGGAAGGTTTGCGTTTCAGGAAGAGGGAAAGCAACAATAATGCTGCTAGAAGAAACAACATGGGAAAAGATGGACTGGTGTCTGCTAAAACACTTGCTGAAACCATGGCTTCCATGAATGCAAGGAAGTTGTTGAGTTACACCATTAACAATGTCGCTATTTATAATGGTAGAAGAAGCAATCAAGCTGCTGACTACGGACTGTTGTTGCCAATAATTAGAAAACCTTGCCATCAACCTGAGCGGGTTATAATCATGGTACATGATATCATGATATCAGCAAATCTCAAAAGATAAAAAAAAAAGAATTAATTTATATATCACTTTCAGGCAATCTCCTGGACAGGTGTGATTGAAAAAAATTTGTGGGATCGATGATCTTTGAAAATCTCATGGAAATGTGACTGATTCTTTAAAAAAAAAGAAAAGAAAACAGCAACAATGATTGATTGATTAAAAAAGAAGGCCGTCCATGTTGGTAGAGCCCTTGTTTTTCCCGTTTTCCTTTTTCTGACAAATCAAATACAGAATCATTGAAGACAATGAATAAAACGTGGGGAAGTGGCTTTATTCTGTTTTTAAAGTCTTATTTTCTTGAAAATAAAATAATGTTTGTTTTTTATTTTTTAGAAAATATTTTGATAGTTTAAGTGTTTTTTTCCTCAAAAATACAAGAAAATAATGTGTGTATATATATATTTTTAAAATATTAATATTGACATATTAAAATTGTTTAAAAATAAAAATAAAATAAAATGTATAAGGCTATAAACCTTGCCACCACCTTCTTCTTGTTTTTTTTTTTTTTTTTTTTTTTTTTTTTTTTTTTTTAAAAAAAAAGTCATCCCTCTTAGCTTCTTAATATTTGATAAATCTTTTGGAATAAATTTAAGGGGCTTGAGATGTCATTGTCAAGGTCTTTTTTGCTTGGTTTGGAAGTGTGGTTGAGATTATTTTTGACATCAACACATGAAAATGATCTAAATATACTAAAATATGTTTTTTAAAGAACGAAACCCATCATTAACTTTAACTTTACTTTTAAGTAGTTTTCTTGAATGCTCTATTCAAGAGTACATTTTTCATTTTAGATGTTCAGGATATAAAGTTAGCAAAATGTAGTTAAGATTTAATGTCGCTTCTTATAATCTTGAGTTACTGTCATTTATTGTTATTTTCCATGCTTGTAATCTGTAAAGATTTGATCTTTCAATCATGGGCGCATGCGGTGTATTTATTGTATGTTTTAAAACATAGTAGTTACTCTTCCATGAACATCCTTATGCTTTACGGGAATGATTCAGGAAAAAGTTTTTGCTGTTTTTTATGTTCAAGATAATTTCTTTTTGATTTACCAGTAACCATTTGTTTGATTATTTAACTTTGGCATGACCTGGAAAAGATTGTAAAGTGTTGAGCTTTTGTGTTTAATTATGAAAAAGTAATGTGCTGTCATGATAATAAATAGTTTTTCTCACGAGGGTATTGAATTTCGTGTCCATAAAAGTGCGAGGAGAAGTTTGCTTTGAAAGGAAAAGTACAAGTAGGGATCCTCAATTTTGTGGAGTAAAATAAGACTGCCTCCAATCTGTTGTGTGTTGATCATGAAGGGAAATCAATATGGAAACGATTCAGATTACTGGGTATACACTTGAATCTTGACTTTTTGAACGTTTTTTAGCTGATCCTGACCGCAGTTCAGACTCTTGTCAGCACGATGCACATCAGATTCTTAGTTTAGCATTTCCTTAAGCTTTGATCATGTGGGGATGTGTTCTTGATGATTGTGAATTCAAGTTTCTTCTTCTTTGGCTAACAATGCTGCAGGGAATATACTCCCAGCACAAACCAGGGGCAGCACTCAGGGCAAGCAGCTGGAGGTTTATGGCCGAATAATGAAGTTATGGCTACACATCTACAGGAGATGTCAATTTATGGTGAAGAATCACGAAATACTGCTAGTAAAAACCACCAACTTTTATTTAATTTTTATCTAGTAATTGGTTAATTTTTTATACAGTTTTGTTCCTAACTCTGTGATCTTAGATCTACAGTACTTAGTGCACTCCTAGGAATGCCAAAGGTTTTATTGTGGAGCTTACAGATGCTTAACATCTCGAGATAATACAAAAAAATCATTAAAAATTAGAACCAAACTCTTTTTACCATATTCTGTTCGGGATGGATTGAACAAGACTAGATGCAGACCTTCATGAAAAGAGTTCATAGCTTTCAATAATCTGGGCTGGCTAGTATATATTGGCCTACCATATTTTGTGGACTAGACATCTTCAAGAGCACAGCGCTGGCTATACCCATCTGGTTTAACAGAAAAACTTAATAGAACTCAAAATTTTAGGGAGTCTTACAGAACAAAGGTGATTATATGGAACAATTTGGTGGAAACAGTGACTCTTGAGATTGGGGCATTCCACTGTGACCACACAGCATGACAAGCAACTTTCAATATTCTTACTTCTTGGCATGGAGGTGGACCTGCTTAAGAATTTTAATAGGATTCATGCAGTTTATTGCGGATCCCTTTGAATAAAATAGAAAAACCTTCACTTTAATCTAAAGGTGTGGAGAAAAAGCTGTGACAATCAGCCATCTAGCATCCTTGACATAATGTTTAGAAGCTGAAACGTGAAAGTCCTTTAGGATCCATGGTCCTGATGGTGCCCAGAATATATCTGACCTCTGTTTCTGTATTAGTGAATACACACTGCTAAAATCAATATAATTAGAGCCATTTATCATGCCATTAAAGGAACAGCCAGGGGAAGTTCTCAGGAGCGATGATGGGACAACCATGGCATGGAAGTTATGGCTCGTATTTGGAAGATGATGGAGCTATAGCTCGAGAACTGCATCAGAGTTACGATTTATTTATAAGTAGCTGATGATGCAGCTATAGCTAGAGAACTGCAGGAGATGGAGGATAGCATGGGGACTATGGCCTTATATGATGTAGCCTCTGGAAGTATAACAGGTAAAATTTTGAACCTTTAATTGAATCATATTAAGTTAATGGTTAAGTTTCTTGGATAACTCTTGGCAAGTGCTAGATTCTGTTCCTCACTCCGTAGTCTGCTTTCTAAAGACTCGCATATCTCATGATGCAAGTTTAAAATCTGCAAAAATGAGTCTGCTCTTGTTAGAAACAATGTTTAGTGCTGCTGAGGTGGAATTAGTGCTGCTGAGGTGGAATTGATTTTCTTTTATTTTATATTTAAATTTGTTGTAATGGCTGCTATTTCGCAGCTTCAGTTATTTCTTTTGTTTCAGTTTCTTTCCATTATGTTCAGTTTATTTCCATTATGTCCATTATATCAGATCATGGCTTGAACTTACAACCATGATCTTAGATGTTGGTTATGTAATCAGCTCTATATAATGAGCTGCAGTCATGAATATTCAATTAAGCAATTTCATTCATCAATCAATTCTCATTAACAAGCAATTATCCTTTGTTATTTTTCTTTATTCAAATCCACACAAACAACAACAATTGGTATCAGAGCTCTTGATTTAAAGGGACCTGTGTCAAGATCAATGGAAACAGAAATTAGCTTCTCGTCAATTGCTCCACCAGTGTTCAATGGAGTTAATTTCCAAAGTTGGGCAGTGAGGATGGAGACATACCTGGAGGCTCTGGATCTATGGGAAACAGTGGAAGAGGATTACGAAGTCCCTGAGCTGCCAAACAATCCCACCATGGCACAAATCAAAACTCACAAGGAGAAGAAGACAAGAAAATCAAAAGCAAAGGCTTGCTTGTTTGCTGCAGTTTCATCCACCATCTTCACCCGAATTATGTCTCTGAAAACAGCAAAAGAGATATGGGTTTATCTCAAGAATGGGTATGAAGGGGATGAAAGGATTCAAGGAATGCAAGTGCTAAACTTGATGCGAGACTTTGAATTGCAGAAGATGAAGAAAAATGAATCCATTAAAGAGTATTTTGATAGGCTGCTTGACATTGCAAGCCGAATCAGTTTACTGGGTTCATCCTTGCCAAAATCAAGAATTGTACAGAAAATTCTTGTAACAATTCTTGAGTTATATGAGGTTACGATTGCATCCTTAGAGAACACTAAGGACATGTCAAAGATCACCTTGACAGAAATGCTTAATGCATTACAAGCCCAGGAGCAAAGAAGAGCCATGCGATTGGAAGATGAAGTTGAAGGAGCCCTATTTGTGAAACATGGAAAGAGCTACAAACATGGAAGAAAAGCAGTCATCAAGGGACTACTGGAGACTCAAAACACTTTGGCAAAAACAATACTGGAAACAAGAAGGGACCCTATCCTCCTTGTCAGTATTGCAAAAGGCGATCTCATACACATGACAAGTGCTGGAGAAGACCTGAAGCCAAATGCAACAAATGCAATCAAATGGGGCATGAGGTTGTGATTTGCAGAAGCAAAGATCAACAGAACAGAGAAGAAGCTAAGTTTGCTGATCAAGAGGATGAAGATCAACTATTTGTGGCAAATTGCATTTCTAGCAGTAATTCAAGTGAGAGCTGGATTATTGATAGTGGTTGCACAAACTACATGACAAATGCCAAAGATCTATTCAAGGAACTAAGAAGAACAAACTCAAGAGTTCGAATTGGAAATGGAGAGTACCTAGCTGTGGAAGGAAAGGGGACAGTTGCCATCTTGACCTGCTCAGGTACAAAATTCATTTCGGAAGTTTTATATGTTCCTGCCATTGATCAAAACTTGTTAAGTGTTGGTAAATTAATAGAAAAGGGGTATAAAGTGCTGTTTGCAAACAACTATTGTTTGATTAAAGATGCCGAGGGAAATGATATTTTCAAAGTGATTATGAAAGGGAAAAGTTTTGCTCTAAATCCTTTGGAGGAGGAGCATATTGCCTTTCAAATCAAAGAAAATATCACTGATGTGTGGCACAAGAGGCTGGGTCATTATCATCACAAGGGATTACTGCCGATTAATTCCAAGATGATGGCTGAGGATTTTTCAGTCCTTAATGATCAAATGTCCAGTTGCAACACATGCTGTTCTAGAAAACAAAGAAGAAAACCATTACCGAAGGCCACATGGAGAGCAACAAGGAAGCTGCAATTAATTCATACAGATATTGCAGGTCCACAAAGAACACCTTCTCTTAATGGCAGTCTTTATTATGCCGTGTTCATTGATGATCACAGCCGAATGTGTTGGATCTTCTTCCTAAAGTACAAGTCAGAGGTAGCTCAAGCATTCTGGAGTTTCAAAGCAAGAGTTGAAAATGAAAGTGGCTGCAAAATTCAAGCACTCAGGTCAGACAATGGCAAGGAATATACTTCCAACATCTTCAACAATTTCTGTGAAGAGGCAGGTATACATCATCAACTAAGAGCACCATAGACCCCTCAACAAAATGGGGTGAGTGAGAGACGAAACAAGTTTATCTTGGAGATGACAAGATGCATGTTGCATGAGAAGAATCTTCCAAAGAAATTCTGGGCAGAGGCAGCAAACACAGTTGTGCTCTTGCAAAATTGGCTGCCAATAAGAGTCTTGAAAGATCAAACACCTTTTGAGGCATGGTATGGTTATAAACCATCTTTGAATTTTGTCAAGATATTTGGATGTCTTTGTTTCACTCTTGTTCCACAGAATAAAAGAGATAAACTTGACAAGAGAGCACTGTCTGGGATCTTCATTAGATTTCGAACCTTGTTCATATACAAGCCCTTTTTAGTTGGTATTAGACTTCAATTTTATGGGTAATAGACTTTTCCCCCAACCATGATTTAACTTGGTTTTTGGAGGGGGTGTTAGCCTTGGATTTTCGGAGAAATTGATCCTGACTCGACGAGCCCCATTTAAATGAGTATTAGCCTTAGATTTATAACCTTTTTCATATCCAAGCCCTTTTTAGTTGGTATTAGACCTCAATTTTATGGGTAATAGACTTTTCCCCCAACCATGATTGAACTTGGTTTTTGGAGGGGGTGTTAGCCTTGGATTTTCGGAGAAATTGATCCTGACTCGACGAGCCCTATTTGAATGAGTATTAGCCTTATATTTGAAACCTTTTTCATATCCAAGCCCTTTTTAGTTGGTATTAGACCTCAATTTTATGGGTAATAGACTTTTCCCCCAACCATGATTGAACTTGGTTTTTGGAGGGGGTGTTAGCCTTGGATTTTCGGAGACATTGATCCTGACTCGACGAACCCCATTTAAATGAGTATTAGCCTTAGATTTCTAACCTTTTTCATATCCAAGCCCTTTTTAGTTGGTATTAGACCTGAATTTTATGGGTAATAGACTTTTCCCCCAACCATGATTGAACTTGGTTTTTAGAGGGGGTGTTAGCCTTGGATTTTCGGACAAATTGATCCTGACTCGACGAGCCCTATTTGAATGAGTATTAGCCTTATATTTCAAACCTTGTTCATATACAAGCCCTTTTTAGTTGGTATTAGACCTCAATTTTATGGGTAATATACTTTTCCCCCAACCATGATTCAACTTGGTTTTTAGAGGGGCTATTAGCCTTGGATTTTCGGACAAATTGATCCTGACTCGACGAGCCCCATTTAAATGAGTGTCAGCCTTAGATTTATAACCTTGTTCATATCCAAGCCCTTTTTAGTTGGTATTAGACCTCAATTTTATGGGTAATAGACTTTTCCCCCAACCATGATTGAACTTGGTTTTTGGAGGCGGTGTTAGCCTTGGATTTTTGGACAAATTGATCCTGACTCGACGAGCCCTATTTGAATGAGTATTAGCCTTAGATTTTTAACCTTGTTTATATCCAAGCCCTTTTTAGTTGGGATTAGACCTCGATTTTATGAGTAATAGACTTTTTCCCCAACCATGATTGAACTTGGTTTTTGGAGGGGGTGTTAGCCTTGGATTTTTGGAGAAATTAATCCTGACTCGACGAGCCCCATTTCAATGAGTATTAGACTTAGATTTATAACCTTGTTCATATCTAAGCTCTTTTTAGTTGGTATTAGACCTCAATTTTATGGGTAATAGACTTTTCCCCCAAACATGATTGAACTTGGTTATTGGAGGGGGTGTTAGCCTTGGATTTTCGGACAAATTGATCCTGACTCGACAAGCCCCATTTAAATGAGTATTAGCCTTATATTTCTAACCTTGTTCATATCCAAGCCCTTTTTAGTTGGTATTAGACCTCAATTTTATGGGTAATAGACTTTTCCCCAAAACATGATTGAACTTGGTTTTTGGAGGGGGTGTTAGCCTTGCATTTTCGGAGAAATTGATCCTGACTCGACGAGCCCTATTTGAATGAGTATTAGCCTTATATTTCTAACCTTGTTCATATACAAGCCTTTTTTCGTTGGTATTAGACCTGAATTTTATGGGTAATAGACTTTTCCCCAATCATGGTTGAACTTGGTATTTGGATGGGGTGTTAGCCTTGGATTTTCGGAGAAATTGATCCTGACTCGACGAGCCCCATTTAAATGAGTATTAGATTTCTAACCTTTTTCATATCCAAGCCCTTTTTAGTTGGTATTAGACTTCTATTTTATGGGTAATAGACTTTTCCCCCAACCATGATTGAACTTGTGTTTTGGAGGGGGTGTTAGCCTTAGATTTTCGGACAAATTGATCCTGAATGGGCGAGCCCCATTTAAATGAGTATTAGACTTAGATTTATAACCTTGTTAATATCCAAGACCTTTTTAGTTGGTATTAGACCTCAATTTTATGGGTAATAGACTTTTCCCCCAAACATGATTGAACTTGGTTTTTGGAGGGGGTGTTAGCCTTGGATTTTCGGACAAATTGATCCTGCCTCGACGAGCCCTATTTGACTGAGTATTAGCATTATATTTCTAACCTTGTTCATATACAAGCCCTTTTTAGTTGGTATTAGACGTCAATTTTATGGGTAATAGACTTTTCCCCCAACCATGGTTGAACTTGGTTTTTGGAGGGGGTGTTAGCCTTTGATTTTTGGACAAATTGATCCTGACTCGAAGAGCACCATTTGAATGAGTATTAGACTTAGATTTATAACCATGTTCATATCCAAGCCCTTTTTAGTTGGTATTAGACCTCAATTTTATGGGTAATAGACTTTTTCCCCCAACCATGATTGAACTTGTGTTTTGGAGGGGGTGTTAGCCTTAGATTTTCGGACAAATTGATCCTAACTCGGTGAGCCCCATTTAAATGAGAATTAGACTTAGATTTATAACCTTGTTCATATCCAAGACCTTTTTAGTTGGTATTAGACCTCAATTTTATGGGTAATAGACTTTTTCCCTCAACCATGATTGAACTTGTGTTTTGGAGGGGGTGTTAGCCTTCGATTTTCGGACAAATTGATCCTAACTCGGTGAGCCCCATTTAAATGAGAATTAGACTTAGATTTATAACCTTGTTCATATCCAAGACCTTTTTAGTTGGTATTAGACCTCAATTTTATTGGTAATAGACTTTTCCCCCAAACATGATTGAACTTGGTTTTTGGAGGGGGTGTCAGCCTTGGATTTTCGGACAAATTGATCCTCCCTCGACGAGCCCTATTTGAATGAGTATTAGCCTTATATTTCTAACCTTGTTCATATACAAGCCCTTTTTCGTTGGTATTAGACCTCAATTTTATGGGTAATAGACTTTTCCCCCAACCATGGTTGAACTTGGTTTTTGGAGGGGGTGTTAGCTTTGGATTTTCGACAAATTGATCCTAACTCGGCGAGCCCCATTTATATGAGTATTAGACTTAGATTTATAACCTTGTTCATATCCAAGACCTTTTTAGTTGGTATTAAAACTCAATTTTATGGGTAATAGACTTTTCCCCCAAACATGATTGAACTTGGTTTTTGGAGGGGGTGTTAGCCTTGGATTTTCGGACAAATTGATCCTGCCTCGACGAGCACTATTTGAATGAGTATTAGACTTATATTTATAACCATGTTCATATCCAAGCCCTTTTTAGTTGGTATTAGACCTCAATTTTATGGGTAATAGACTTTTCCCCCAACCATGATTGAACTTGGTTTTTAGAGGGGGTGTTAGCCTTGGATTTTCGGACAAATTGATCCTGACTCGACGAGCCCCATTTAAATGAATATTATACTTAGATTTCCGACCTTGTTCATATCCAAGCCATTTTTAGTTGGGATTAGACCTCAATTTTATGGGTAATAGACTTTTCCCCCAACCATGATTGAACTTGGTTATTGGAGCGGGTGTTAGCCTTGGATTTTCGGACAAATTGATCCTGACCCGACAAGACCCATTTAAATGAGTATTAGCCTTATATTTCTAACCTTGTTCATATCCAAGCCCTTTTTAGTTGGTATTAGACCTCAATTTTATTGGTAATAGACTTTTCCCCCAAACATGATTGAACTTGGTTTTTGGAGGGGGTGTCAGCCTTGGATTTTCGGACAAATTGATCCTCCCTCGACGAGCCCTATTTGAATGAGTATTAGCCTTATATTTCTAACCTTGTTCATATACAAGCCCTTTTTCGTTGGTATTAGACCTCAATTTTATGGGTAATAGACTTTTCCCCCAACCATGGTTGAACTTGGTTTTTGGAGGGGGTGTTAGCTTTGGATTTTCGACAAATTGATCCTAACTCGGCGAGCCCCATTTATATGAGTATTAGACTTAGATTTATAACCTTGTTCATATCCAAGACCTTTTTAGTTGGTATTAAAACTCAATTTTATGGGTAATAGACTTTTCCCCCAAACATGATTGAACTTGGTTTTTGGAGGGGGTGTTAGCCTTGGATTTTCGGACAAATTGATCCTGCCTCGACGAGCACTATTTGAATGAGTATTAGACTTATATTTATAACCATGTTCATATCCAAGCCCTTTTTAGTTGGTATTAGACCTCAATTTTATGGGTAATAGACTTTTCCCCCAACCATGATTAAACTTGGTTTTTAGAGGGGGTGTTAGCCTTGGATTTTCGGACAAATTGATCCTGACTCGACGAGCCCCATTTAAATGAATATTATACTTAGATTTCCGACCTTGTTCATATCCAAGCCATTTTTAGTTGGGATTAGACCTCAATTTTATGGGTAATAGACTTTTCCCCCAACCATGATTGAACTTGGTTATTGGAGCGGGTGTTAGCCTTGGATTTTCGGACAAATTGATCCTGACCCGACAAGACCCATTTAAATGAGTATTAGCCTTATATTTCTAACCTTGTTCATATCCAAGCCCTTTTTAGTTGGTATTAGACCTCAATTTTATTGGTAATAGACTTTTCCCCCAAACATGATTGAACTTGGTTTTTGGAGGGGGTGTCAGCCTTGGATTTTCGGACAAATTGATCCTCCCTCGACGAGCCCTATTTGAATGAGTATTAGCCTTATATTTCTAACCTTGTTCATATACAAGCCCTTTTTCGTTGGTATTAGACCTCAATTTTATGGGTAATAGACTTTTCCCCCAACCATGGTTGAACTTGGTTTTTGGAGGGGGTGTTAGCTTTGGATTTTCGACAAATTGATCCTAACTCGGCGAGCCCCATTTATATGAGTATTAGACTTAGATTTATAAACTTGTTCATATCCAAGACCTTTTTAGTTGGTATTAGACTTTAATTTTATGGGTAATAGACTCTTCCCCCAAACATGATTGCACTTGGTTTTTGGAGGGGGTGTTATCCTTGGATTTTCGGAGAAATTGATCCTCACTCGACGAGCCCCATTTCAATGAGTATTATACTTAGATTTCTGACCTTGTTCATATCCAAGCCCTTTTTAGTTGGTATTAGACCTCAATTTTATGGGTAATAGACTTTTCCCCCAAACATGATTGAACTTGGTTTTTGGAGGGGGTGTTAGCCTTGGATTTTCGGACAAATTGATCCTGACTCGACGAGCCCTATTTGAATGAGTATTAGCCTTATATTTCTAACCTTGTTCATATACAAGCCCTTTTTCGTTGGTATTAGACCTGAATTTTATGGGTAATAGACTTTTCCCCCAATCATGGTTGAACTTGGTATTTGGAGGGGGTGTTAGCCTTGGATTTTCGGAGAAATTGATCCTGACTCGACGAGCCCCATTTAAATGAGTATTAGATTTCTAACCTTTTTCATATCCAAGCCCTTTTTAGTTGGTATTAGACTTCTATTTTATGGGTAATAGACTTTTCCTCCAACCATGATTGAACTTGGTATTTGGAGGGGGTGTTAGCCTTGGATTTTCGGAGAAATTGATCCTGACTCGACGAGCCCAATTTAAATTAGTATTATCCTTATATTTCTATACTTGTTCATATCCAAGCCCTTTTTAGTTGGTATTAGACGTCAATTTTATGGGTAATAGACTTTTCCCCCAACCATGGTTGAACTTGGTTTTTGGAGGGGGTGTTAGCCTTTGATTTTCGGACAAATTGATCCTCATGGTTGGGGGAAAAGTCTATTACCTATAAAATTGAGGTCTAATACCAACTAAAAAGGGCTTGTATATGAACAAAGTTTGAAATATAAGGCTAATACTCATTCAAATGGGGCTCGTCGAG
This sequence comes from Salix purpurea, assembly GCA_027405865.1. Lineage (NCBI taxonomy): Eukaryota > Viridiplantae > Streptophyta > Magnoliopsida > Malpighiales > Salicaceae > Salix > Salix purpurea. Next base: position 5,354,659 of record JAOWLH010000036.1, on the reverse strand, counting down.
TCAGGATCCATTTCTCCGAAAATCCAAGGCTAATAGACCCTCCAAAAACCAAGTTCAATCATGGTTGGAAGAAATGTCTATTACCCATAAATTTGAAGTCTAATACCAACTAAAAAGGGCTTGAATATGAACAAGGTTATAAATATAAGGCTAATACTCATTTAAATGGGGCTCGTCGAGTAAGGATCAATTTGTCCGAAAATCCAAGGCTAACACCCCCTCCAAAAACCAAGTTCAATTATTTTTGGAAGAAAAGTCTATTACCCATAAATTTGAAGTCTAATACCAACTAAAAAGGGCTTGGATATGAACAAGGTTAGAAATATAAGGCTAATACTCATTCAAATAGGGCTCGTCGAGTCAGGATCAATTTCTCCGAAAATGCAAGGCTAACACCCTCTCCAAAAACCAAGTTCAATCACGGTTGAGGGAAAAGTCTATTACCTATAAAATTGAGGTCTAATACCATCTAAAAAGGGCTTGGATATGAACAAGGTTTGAAATCTAAGTCTAATACTCATTTAAATGGGGCACGTCGAGTCAGGATCAATTTCTCCGAAAATCCAAGGCTAATAACCCTCCAAAAACAAAGTTCAATCATGGTTGGGGGAAAAGTCTATTACCTATAAATTTGAAGTCTAATACCACCTAAAAAGGGCTTGGATATGAACAAGGTTAGAAATCTAAGGCTAATACTCATTCAAATGGGGCTCGTCGAGTCAGGATCAATTTCACCGAAAATCCAAGGCTAACACAACCTCCAAAAACCAAGTTCAATCATGCTTGGGGGAAAAGTCTATTATCCATAAAATTGAAGTCTAATACCAACTAAAAAGGGCTTGGATATGAACAAGGTTAGAAATCTAAGGCTAATACTCATTTAAATGGGACTCGTCGAGTCAGGATCAATTTCTCCGAAAATCCAAGGCTAACACCCCCTCCAAAAACCAAGTTCAATCATGTTTGGGGGAAACGTCCATTACCCATCAAATTGAAGTCTAATACCAACTAAAATGGGCTTGTATATGAACAACATTTGAAATATAAGGCTAATACTCATTCAAATGGGGCTCGTGGAACTAGGATCAATTCCTCCGAAAATCCAAGGCTAACAGACCCTCCAAAAACCAAGTTCAATCATGGTTGGGGGAAAAGTCTATTACCTATAAAATTGATGTCTAATACCAACTAAAAAGGGCTTGTATATGAACAAAGTTTGAAATATAAGGCTAATACTCATTCAAATGGGGCTCGTCGAGTCAGGATCCATTTCTCCGAAAATCCAAGGCTAATAGACCCTCCAAAAACCAAGTTCAATCATGGTTGGAAGAAAAGTCTATTACCCATAAATTTGAAGTCTAATACCAACTAAAAAGGGCTTGAATATGAACAAGGTTATAAATATAAGGCTAATACTCATTTAAATGGGGCTCGTCGAGTAAGGATCAATTTGTCCGAAAATCCAAGGCTAACACCCCCTCCAAAAACCAAGTTCAATTATTTTTGGAAGAAAAGTCTATTACCCATAAATTTGAAGTCTAATACCAACTAAAAAGGGCTTGGATATGAACAAGGTTAGAAATATAAGGCTAATACTCATTCAAATAGGGCTCGTCGAGTCAGGATCAATTTCTCCGAAAATGCAAGGCTAACACCCTCTCCAAAAACCAAGTTCATTCACGGTTGAGGGAAAAGTCTATTACCTATAAAATTGAGGTCTAATACCATCTAAAAAGGGCTTGGATATGAACAAGGTTTGAAATCTAAGTCTAATACTCATTTAAATGGGGCACGTCGAGTCAGGATCAATTTCTCCGAAAATCCAAGGCTAATAACCCTCCAAAAACAAAGTTCAATCATGGTTGGGGGAAAAGTCTATTACCTATAAATTTGAAGTCTAATACCAACTAAAAAGGGCTTGGATATGAACAAGGTTAGAAATCTAAGGCTAATACTCATTCAAATGGGGTTCGTCGAGTTAGGATCAATTTCACCGAAAATCCAAGGCTAACACAACCTCCAAAAACCAAGTTCAATCATGCTTGGGGGAAAAGTCTATTATCGATAAAATTGAAGTCTAATACCAACTAAAAAGGGCTTGGATATGAACAAGGTTAGAAATCTAAGGCTAATACTCATTTAAATGGGACTCGTCGAGTCAGGATCAATTTCTCCGAAAATCCAAGGCTAACACCCCCTCCAAAAACCAAGTTCAATCATGGTTGGGGGAAAAGTCCATTACCCATAAAATTGAAGTCTAATACCAACTAAAAAGGGCTTGTATATGAAGAAGGTTTGAAATATAAGGCTAATACTCATTCAAAAAGGGCTCATTGAGTCAGGATCAATTTCTCCAAAAATTCAAGGCTAACACCCCCTCCAAAAACCAAGTTCAATCATAGTTGGGGGAAAAGTCTATTACCCATAAAATTGATGTCTAATACCAACTAAAAATGTTTTAGATATGAACAACGTTAGAAATCTAAGGCTAATACTCATTTAAATGGGGCTCGTCGAGTCAGGATCAATTTCTTCGAAAATCCAAGGCTAACATCCCCTCCGAAAACCAAGTTCAATCATGTTTGGGGGAAAAGTCTATTACCCATAAAATTGAGGTCTAATACCAACTAAAACGGGCTTGGATATGAACAAGGTTATAAATATAAGGCTAATACTCATTTAAATGGGGCTCGTCGAGTAAGGATCAATTTGTCCGAAAATCCAAGGCTAACACCCCCTCCAAAAACCAAGTTCAATCATGTTTGGGGGAAACGTCCATTACCCATCAAATTGAAGTCTAATACCAACTAAAATGGGCTTGTATATGAACAACATTTGAAATATAAGGCTAATACTCATTCAAATGGGGCTCGTGGAACTAGGATCAATTCCTCCGAAAATCCAAGGCTAACAGACCCTCCAAAAACCAAGTTCAATCATGGTTGGGGGAAAAGTCTATTACCTATAAAATTGATGTCTAATACCAACTAAAAAGGGCTTGTATATGAACAAAGTTTGAAATATAAGGCTAATACTCATTCAAATGGGGCTCGTCGAGTCAGGATCCATTTCTCCGAAAATCCAAGGCTAATAGACCCTCCAAAAACCAAGTTCAATCATGGTTGGAAGAAAAGTCTATTACCCATAAATTTGAAGTCTAATACCAACTAAAAAGGGCTTGAATATGAACAAGGTTATAAATATAAGGCTAATACTCATTTAAATGGGGCTCGTCGAGTAAGGATCAATTTGTCCGAAAATCCAAGGCTAACACCCCCTCCAAAAACCAAGTTCAATTATTTTTGGAAGAAAAGTCTATTACCCATAAATTTGAAGTCTAATACCAACTAAAAAGGGCTTGGATATGAACAAGGTTAGAAATATAAGGCTAATACTCATTCAAATAGGGCTCGTCGAGTCAGGATCAATTTCTCCGAAAATGCAAGGCTAACACCCTCTCCAAAAACCAAGTTCATTCACGGTTGAGGGAAAAGTCTATTACCTATAAAATTGAGGTCTAATACCATCTAAAAAGGGCTTGGATATGAACAAGGTTTGAAATCTAAGTCTAATACTCATTTAAATGGGGCACGTCGAGTCAGGATCAATTTCTCCGAAAATCCAAGGCTAATAACCCTCCAAAAACAAAGTTCAATCATGGTTGGGGGAAAAGTCTATTACCTATAAATTTGAAGTCTAATACCAACTAAAAAGGGCTTGGATATGAACAAGGTTAGAAATCTAAGGCTAATACTCATTCAAATGGGGTTCGTCGAGTCAGGATCAATTTCACCGAAAATCCAAGGCTAACACAACCTCCAAAAACCAAGTTCAATCATGCTTGGGGGAAAAGTCTATTATCGATAAAATTGAAGTCTAATACCAACTAAAAAGGGCTTGGATATGAACAAGGTTAGAAATCTAAGGCTAATACTCATTTAAATGGGACTCGTCGAGTCAGGATCAATTTCTCCGAAAATCCAAGGCTAACACCCCCTCCAAAAACCAAGTTCAATCATGGTTGGGGGAAAAGTCCATTACCCATAAAATTGAAGTCTAATACCAACTAAAAAGGGCTTGTATATGAAGAAGGTTTGAAATATAAGGCTAATACTCATTCAAAAAGGGCTCATCGAGTCAGGATCAATTTCTCCAAAAATTCAAGGCTAACACCCCTTCCAAAAACCAAGTTCAATCATAGTTGGGGGAAAAGTCTATTACCCATAAAATTGATGTCTAATACCAACTAAAAATGTTTTAGATATGAACAACGTTAGAAATCTAAGGCTAATACTCATTTAAATGGGGCTCGTCGAGTCAGGATCAATTTCTTCGAAAATCCAAGGCTAACATCCCCTCCGAAAACCAAGTTCAATCATGTTTGGGGGAAAAGTCTATTACCCATAAAATTGAGGTCTAATACCAACTAAAACGGGCTTGGATATGAACAAGGTTATAAATATAAGGCTAATACTCATTTAAATGGGGCTCGTCGAGTAAGGATCAATTTGTCCGAAAATCCAAGGCTAACACCCCCTCCAAAAACCAAGTTCAATCATGTTTGGAAGAAAAGTCTATTACCTATAAAATTGAAGTCTAATACCAACTAAAAAGGGCTTATATATGAAGATGGTTTGAAATATAAGGCTAATACTCATTCAAATAGGGCTCGTCGAGTCAGGATCAATTTCTCCGAAAATGCAAGGCTAACACCCCCTCCAAAAACCAAATTCAATAATGGTAGGGGGGAAAAGTCTATTACCCATAAAATTCAAGTCTAATACCAACTAAAAAGGGCTTGGATATGAAAAAGGTTAGAAATCTAACGCTAATACTCATTTAAATGGGGCTTGTCGAGTCAGGATCAATTTCTTCAAAAACCCAAGGCTAACACACCCCCTCCAAAAACCAAGTTCAATCATGTTTGGGGGAAACGTCCATTACCCATAAAATTGAAGTCTAATACCAACTAAAAAGGGATTGTATATGAACAAAATTTGAAATATAAGGCTAATACTCATTCAAATGGGGCTCGTGGAACTAGGATCAATTTCTCCGAAAATCCAAGGCTAACAGACCCTCCAAAAACCAAGTTCAATCATGTTTGGGGGAAACGTCCATTACCCATCAAATTGAAGTCTAATACCAACTAAAATGGGCTTGTATATGAACAACATTTGAAATATAAGGCTAATACTCATTCAAATGGGGCTCGTGGAACTAGGATCAATTTCTCCGAAAATCCAAGGCTAACAGACCCTCCAAAAACCAAGTTCAATCATGCTTGGGGGAAAAGTCTATTACCCATAAATTTGAAGTCTAATACCAACTAAAAAGGGCTTGGATATGAACAAGGTTAGAAATATAAGGCTAATACTCATTGAAATGGGGCTCGTCGAGTCAGGATCAATTTCTACGGAAATCCAAGGCTAACACTCCTCCAAAAACCAAGTTCAATCATGGTTGGGGGAAAAGTCTATTACCCATAAAATTGAAGTCTAATACCAACTAAAAAAGTTTTTGATATGAACAAGGTTAGAAATATAAGGCTAATACTCATTGAAATGGGGCTCGTCGAGTCAGGATCAATTTCTCAGAAAATCCAAGGCTAACAACCCCTCCAAAAACCAAGTTCAATCACGGTTGAGGGAAAAATCTATTACCTATAAAATTGAGCTCTAATACCATCTAAAAAGGGCTTGGATATGAAAAAGGTTTGAAATCTAAGTCTAATACTCATTTAAATGGGGCACGTCGAGTCAGGATCAATTTCTCCGAAAATCCAAGGCTAACACCCCCTCCAAACACCAAGTTTAATCATGCTTGGGGGAAAAGTATATTACCCATGAAATTGAAGTCTAATACCAACTTAAAAGGGCTTGTATATGAACAAGGTTTGATATATAAGGGTACTACTCATTGAAATAGGGCTCGTCGAGTCAGGATCAATTTCTCCGAAAATCCAAGGCTAATAACCCTCCAAAATCAAAGTTCAATCATGGTTGGGGGAAAAGTCTATTACCTATAAATTTGAAGTCTAATACCAACTAAAAAGGGCTTGGATATGAACAAGGTTAGAAATCAAAGGCTAATACTCATTCAAATGGGGCTCGTCGAGTCAGGATCAATTTCTCCGAAAATCCAAGGCTAACACAACCTCTAAAAACCAAGTTCAATCATGCTTGGGGGAAAAGTCTATTACCCATAAAATTGAAGTCTAATACCAACTAAAAAAGGCTTGTATATGAACAAGGTTTGAAATATAAGGCTAATACTCATTGAAATGGGGCTCGTCGAGTCAGGATCAATTTCTCCGAAAATCCAAGCCTAACACCCCTCCAAAAACCAAGTTCAATCATGGTTGGAAGAAAAATCTATTACCCATAAAATTGAAGTCTAATACCAACTAAAAATGACTTGGATATGAACAAGGTTAGAAATCTAACGCTAATACTCATTTAAATGATCAATTTCTCCAAAAATCCAAGGCTAACACCCCCTCCAAAAACCAAGTTCAATCACGGTTTGGGGAAAAGTCTATTACCTATAAAATTGAGGTCTAATACCAACTAAAAAGGGCTTGGATATGAACAAGGTTAGAAATCTAAGTCTAATACTCATTTAAACGGGGCACGTCGAGTCAGAATCAATTTGTCCAAAAATCCAAGGCTAACACCCCCTCCAAACACCAAGTTCAATCATGCTTGGGGGAAAAGTATATTACCCATAAAATTGAAGTCTAATAGCTACTAAAAAGGGCTTGTATATGAACAAGGTTTGAAATATAAGTCTAATACTCATTCAAATGGGGCTCGTCGAGTCAGTATCAATTTCTCCGAAAATCCAAGGCTAACACAACCTCCAAAAACCAAGTTCAATTATGTTTGGAAGAAAAGTCTATTACCCATAAAACTGAATTCTAATACCAACTAAAAAGTGCTTATATATGAATATGGTTTGAAATATAAGGCTAATACTCATTCAAATAGGGCTCGTCGAGTCAGGAACAATTTCTCCAAAAATGCAAGGCTAACACCCCCTCCAAAAACCAAATTCAATAATGGTAGGGGGAAAAGTCTATTACCCATAAAATTCAAGTCTAATACCAACTAAAAAGGGCTTGGATATGAAAAAGGTTAGAAATCTAAGGCTAATACTCATTTAAATGGGGCTTGTCGAGTAAGGATCAATTTCTTCAAAAATCCAAGGCTAACACCCCCTCCAAAAACAAAGTTCAATCATGTTTGGGGGAAACGTCCATTACCCATAAAATTGAAGTCTAATACCAACTAAAAAGGATTTGTATATGAACAAGGTTTGAAATATAAGGCTAATACTCATTCAAATGGGGCTCGTGGAGTCAGGATCAATTTCTCCGAAAATCCAAGGCTAACAGACCCTCCAAAAACCAAGTTCAATCATGGTTGGGGGAAAAGTATATTACCCATAAAATTGAAGTCTAATACCAGCTAAAAAAGTTTTTGATATGAACTAGGTTAGAAATCTAAGGCTAATACTCATTGAAATGGGGCTCGTCGAGTCAGGATCAATTTCTCCGAAAATCCAAGGCTAACATTCCTCCAAAAACCAAGTTCAATCATGGTTGGGGGAAAAGTCTATTACCCATAAAATTGAAGTCTAATACCAACTAAAAAAGTTTTTGATATGAACAAGGTTAGAAATCTAAGGCTAATACTCATTGAAATGGGGCTCGTCGAGTCAGGATCAATTTCTAAGAAAATCCAAGGATAACAACCCCTCCAAAAACCAAGTTCAATCACGGTTGAGGGAAAAGTCTATTACTTATAAAATTGAGGTCTAATACCATCTAAAAAGGGCTTGGATATGAACAAGGTTTGAAATCTAAGTCTAATACTCATTTAAATGGGGCACGTCGAGTCAGGATCAATTTCTCCGAAAATCCAAGGCTAACACCCCCTCCAAACACCAAGTTTAATCATGCTTGGGGGAAAAGTATATTACCCATAAAATTGAAGTCTAATACCAACTTAAAAGGGCTTGTATATGAAAAAGGTTAGAAATCTAAGGCTAATACTCATTTAATTGGGGCTCGTCGAGTCAGGATCAATTTCTCCGAAAATCCAAGGCTAACACTCCTCCAAAAACCAAGTTCAATCATGGTTGGGGGAAAAGTCTATTACCCATAAAATTGAAGTCTAATACCAACTAAAAAAGTTTTTGATATGAACAAGGTTAGAAATCTAAGGCTAATACTTATTGAAATGGGGCTCATCGAGTCAGGATCAATTTCTCAGAATATCCAAGGCTAACACCCCCTCCAAAAACCAAGTTCAATCACGGTTGAGGGAAACGTCTATTACCTATAAAATTGATGTCTAATACCATCTAAAAAGGGCTTGGATATGAACAAGGTTTGATATATAAGGCTACTACTCATTGAAATAGGGCTCGTCGAGTCAGGATCAATTTCTCCGAAAATCCAAGGCTAATAACCCTCCAAAAACAAAGTTCAATCATGGTTGGGGGAAAAGTCTATTACCTATAAATTTGAAGTCTAATACCAACTAAAAAGGGCTTGGATATGAACAAGGTTAGAAATCTAAGGCTAATACTCATTCAAATGGGGCTCGTTGAGTCAGGATCAATTTCTCCGAAAATCCAAGGCTAACACAACCTCCCAAAACCAAGTTCAATCATGCTTAGGGGAAAAGTCTATTACCCATAAAATTGAAGTCCAATACCAACTAAAAATGGCTTGTATATGAACAAGGTTTGAAATATAAGCCTAATACTCATTGAAATGGGGCTCGTCGAGTCAGGATCAATTTCTCTGAAAATCAAAGGCTAACACAACCTCCAAAAACCAAGTTCAATCATGGTTAGAAGAAAAGTCTATTACCCATAAAATTGAATTCTAATACCAACTAAAAAGGGCTTATATATGAAGATGGTTTCAAATATAAGGCTAATACTCATTCAAATAGGGCTCGTCAAGTCAGGATCAATTTCTCCAAAAATGCAAGGCTAACACCCCCTCCAAAAATCAAATTCAATAATGGTAGGGGGAAAAGTCTATTACCCATAAAATTCAAGTCTAATACCAACTAAAAAGGGCTTGGATATGAAAAAGGTTAGAAATCTAAGGCTAATACTCATTTAAATGGGGCTTGTCGAGTAAGGATCAATTTCTTCAAAAATCCAAGGCTAACACCCCCTCCAAAAACAAAGTTCAATCATGTTTGGAGGAAACGTCCATTACCCATAAAATTGATGTCTAATACCAACTAAAAAGGATTTGTATATGAACAAGGTTTGAAATATAAGGCTAATACTCATTCAAATGGGGCTCGTGGAGTCAGGATCAATTTCTCCGAAAATCCAAGGCTAACAGACCCTCCAAAAACCAAGTTCAATCATGGTTGGGGGAAAAGTATATTACCCATAAAATTGAAGTCTAATACCAGCTAAAAAAGTTTTTGATATGAACTAGGTTAGAAATCTAAGGCTAATACTCATTGAAATGGGGCTCGTCGAGTCAGGATCAATTTCTCCGAAAATCCAAGGCTAATAACCTTCCAAAAACCAAGTTCAATCATGGTTGGGGGGAAAGTCTATTACCCATAAAATTGAAGTCTAATACCAACTAAAAACGTTTTGGATATGAACAAGGTTAGAAATCTAAGGCTAATACTCATTCAAATGGGGCTCGTCGAGTGAGGATCAATTTCTTCGAAAATCCAAGGCTAACACCCCCTCCAAAAACCAAGCTCAATCATGTTTGGGGGAAAAGTCTATTACCCATAAAATTGAGGTCTTATACCAACTAAAAAGGGCTTGGATATGAACAAGGTTATAAATCTAAGGCTAATACTCATTTAAATGGGGCTCGTCGAGTCAGGATCAATTTGTCCAAAAATCCAAGGCTAACACCCCCTCCAAAAACCAAGTTCAATCATGCATGGGGGAAAAGTCTATTACCCATAAAATTGAGTCTAATACCAAATAAAAAGGGCTTGCATATGAAAAAGGTTAGAAATCTAAGGCTAATACTCATTTAATTGGGGCTCGTCGAGTCAGGATCAATTTCTCCGAAAATCCAAGGCTAACACTCCTCCAAAAACCAAGTTCAATCATGGTTGGGGGAAAAGTCTATTACCCATAAAATTGAAGTCTAATACCAACTAAAAAAGTTTTTGATATGAACAAGGTTAGAAATCTAAGGCTAATACTTATTGAAATGGGGCTCGTCGAGTCAGGATCAATTTCTCAGAATATCCAAGGCTAACACCCCCTCCAAAAACCAAGTTCAATCACGGTTGAGGGAAACGTCTATTACCTATAAAATTGATGTCTAATACCATCTAAAAAGGGCTTGGATATGAACAAGTTTTGAAATCTAAGTTTAATACTCATTTAAATGGGGCACGTCGAGTCATGATTAATTTCTCCGAAAATCCAAGGCTAACACCCCCTCCAAACACCAAGTTCAATCATGCTTGGGGGAAAAGTATATTACCCATAAAATTGAAGTCTTATACCAACTTAAAAGGGCTTGTATATGAACAAGGTTTGATATATAAGGCTACTACTCATTGAAATAGGGCTCGTCGAGTCATGATCAATTTCTCCGAAAATCCAAGGCTTACACCCCCTCCAAAAACCAAGTTCAATCATGGTTGGGGGAAAAGTCTATTACCCATAAAATTGATGTCTAATACCAACTAAAAATGTTTTAGATATGAACAACGTTAGAAATCTAAGGCTAATACTCATTTAAATGGGGCTCGTCGAGTCAGGATCAATTTCTTCGAAAATCCAAGGCTAACATCCCTTCCGAAAACCAAGTTCAATCATGTTTGGGGGAAATGTCTATTACCCATAAAATTGAGGTCTAATACCAACTAAAAAAGGGCTTGGATATGAACAAGGTTATAAATCTAAGGCTAATACTCATTTAAATGAGGCTCGTCGAGTAAGGATCAATTTGTCCGAAAATCCAAGGCTAACACCCCCTCCAAAAACCAAGTTCAATCATGTTTGGGGGAAACGTCCATTACCCATCAAATTGAAGTCTAATACCAACTAAAATGGGCTTGTATATGAACAACATTTGAAATATAAGGCTAATACTCATTCAAATGGGGCTCGTGGAACTAGGATCAATTCCTCCGAAAATCCAAGGCTAACAGACCCTCCAAAAACCAAGTTCAATCATGGTTGGGGGAAAAGTCTATTACCTATAAAATTGATGTCTAATACCAACTAAAAAGGGCTTGTATATGAACAAAGTTTGAAATATAAGGCTAATACTCATTCAAATGGGGCTCGTCGAGTCAGGATCCATTTCTCCGAAAATCCAAGGCTAATAGACCCTCCAAAAACCAAGTTCAATCATGGTTGGAAGAAAAGTCTATTACCCATAAATTTGAAGTCTAATACCAACTAAAAAGGGCTTGAATATGAACAAGGTTATAAATCTAAGGCTAATACTCATTTAAATGAGGCTCGTCGAGTCAGGATCAATTTGTCCGAAAATCCAAGGCTAACACCCCCTCCAAAAACCAAGTTCAATCATGGTTGGGGGGAATGTCTATTACCCATAAAATTGAAGTCTAATACCAACTAAAAACATTTTGGATATGAACAAGGTTAGAAATCTAAGGCTAATACTCATTCAAATGGGGCTCGTCGAGTGAGGATCAATTTCTTCGAAAATCCAAGGCTAACACCCCCTCCAAAAACCAAGCTCAATCATGTTTGGGGGAAAAGTCTATTACCCATAAAATTGAGGTCTAATACCAACTAAAAAGGGCTTGTATATGAACAAGGTTTGATATATAAGGCTACTACTCATTGAAATAGGGCTCGTCGAGTCATGATCAATTTCTCCGAAAATCCAAGGCTTACACCCCCTCCAAAAACCAAGTTCAATCATGGTTGGGGGAAAAGTCTATTACCCATAAAATTGATGTCTAATACCAACTAAAAATGTTTTAGATATGAACAACGTTAGAAATCTAAGGCTAATACTCATTTAAATGGGGCTCGTCGAGTCAGGATCAATTTCTTCGAAAATCCAAGGCTAACATCCCTTCCGAAAACCAAGTTCAATCATGTTTGGGGGAAAAATCTATTACCCATAAAATTGAGGTCTAATACCAACTAAAAAAGGGCTTGGATATGAACAAGGTTATAAATCTAAGGCTAATACTCATTTAAATGAGGCTCGTCGAGTCAGGATCAATTTGTCCGAAAATCCAAGGCTAACACCCCCTCCAAAAACCAAGTTCAATCATGGTTGGGGGGAAAGTCTATTACCCATAAAATTGAAGTCTAATACCAACTAAAAACATTTTGGATATGAACAAGGTTAGAAATCTAAGGCTAATACTCATTCAAATGGGGCTCGTCGAGTGAGGATCAATTTCTTCGAAAATCCAAGGCTAACACCCCCTCCAAAAACCAAGCTCAATCATGTTTGGGGGAAAAGTCTATTACCCATAAAATTGAGGTCTAATACCAACTAAAAAGGGCTTGGATATGAACAAGGTTATAAATCTAAGGCTAATACTCATTTAAATGGGGCTCGTCGAGTCAGGATCAATTTGTCCAAAAATCCAAGGCTAACACCCCCTCCAAAAACCAAGTTCAATCATGCATGGGGGAAAAGTCTATTACCCATAAAATTGAGTCTAATACCAAATAAAAAGGGCTTGCATATGAAAAAGGTTAGAAATCTAAGGCTAATACTCATTTAATTGGCGCTCGTCGAGTCAGGATCAATTTCTCCGAAAATCCAAGGCTAACACTCCTCCAAAAACCAAGTTCAATCATGGTTGGGGGAAAAGTCTATTACCCATAAAATTGAAGTCTAATACCAACTAAAAAAGTTTTTGATATGAACAAGGTTAGAAATCTAAGGCTAATACTTATTGAAATGGGGCTCGTCGAGTCAGGATCAATTTCTCAGAATATCCAAGGCTAACACCCCCTCCAAAAACCAAGTTCAATCACGGTTGAGGGAAACGTCTATTACCTATAAAATTGATGTCTAATACCATCTAAAAAGGGCTTGGATATGAACAAGTTTTGAAATCTAAGTTTAATACTCATTTAAATGGGGCACGTCGAGTCATGATTAATTTCTCCGAAAATCCAAGGCTAACACCCCCTCCAAACACCAAGTTCAATCATGCTTGGGGGAAAAGTATATTACCCATAAAATTGAAGTCTTATACCAACTTAAAAGGGCTTGTATATGAACAAGGTTTGATATATAAGGCTACTACTCATTGAAATAGGGCTCGTCGAGTCATGATCAATTTCTCCGAAAATCCAAGGCTTACACCCCCTCCAAAAACCAAGTTCAATCATGGTTGGGGGAAAAGTCTATTACCCATAAAATTGATGTCTAATACCAACTAAAAATGTTTTAGATATGAACAACATTAGAAATCTAAGGCTAATACTCATTTAAATGGGGCTCGTCGAGTCAGGATCAATTTCTTCGAAAATCCAAGGCTAACATCCCTTCCGAAAACCAAGTTCAATCATGTTTGGGGGAAATGTCTATTACCCATAAAATTGAGGTCTAATACCAACTAAAAAAGGGCTTGGATATGAACAAGGTTATAAATCTAAGGCTAATACTCATTTAAATGAGGCTCGTCGAGTCAGGATCAATTTGTCCGAAAATCCAAGGCTAACACCCCCTCCAAAAACCAAGTTCAATCATGGTTGGGGGGAATGTCTATTACCCATAAAATTGAAGTCTAATACCAACTAAAAACATTTTGGATATGAACAAGGTTAGAAATCTAAGGCTAATACTCATTCAAATGGGGCTCGTCGAGTGAGGATCAATTTCTTCGAAAATCCAAGGCTAACACCCCCTCCAAAAACCAAGCTCAATCATGTTTGGGGGAAAAGTCTATTACCCATAAAATTGAGGTCTAATACCAACTAAAAAGGGCTTGTATATGAACAAGGTTTGATATATAAGGCTACTACTCATTGAAATAGGGCTCGTCGAGTCATGATCAATTTCTCCGAAAATCCAAGGCTTACACCCCCTCCAAAAACCAAGTTCAATCATGGTTGGGGGAAAAGTCTATTACCCATAAAATTGATGTCTAATACCAACTAAAAATGTTTTAGATATGAACAACGTTAGAAATCTAAGGCTAATACTCATTTAAATGGGGCTCGTCGAGTCAGGATCAATTTCTTCGAAAATCCAAGGCTAACATCCCTTCCGAAAACCAAGTTCAATCATGTTTGGGGGAAAAATCTATTACCCATAAAATTGAGGTCTAATACCAACTAAAAAAGGGCTTGGATATGAACAAGGTTATAAATCTAAGGCTAATACTCATTTAAATGAGGCTCGTCGAGTCAGGATCAATTTGTCCGAAAATCCAAGGCTAACACCCCCTCCAAAAACCAAGTTCAATCATGGTTGGGGGGAAAGTCTATTACCCATAAAATTGAAGTCTAATACCAACTAAAAACATTTTGGATATGAACAAGGTTAGAAATCTAAGGCTAATACTCATTCAAATGGGGCTCGTCGAGTGAGGATCAATTTCTTCGAAAATCCAAGGCTAACACCCCCTCCAAAAACCAAGCTCAATCATGTTTGGGGGAAAAGTCTATTACCCATAAAATTGAGGTCTAATACCAACTAAAAAGGGCTTGGATATGAACGAGGTTATAAATCTAAGGCTAATACTCATTTAAATGGGGCTCGTCGAGTCAGGATCAATTTGTCCAAAAATCCAAGGCTAACACCCCCTCCAAAAACCAAGTTCAATCATGCATGGGGGAAAAGTCTATTACCCATAAAATTGAGTCTAATACCAAATAAAAAGGGCTTGCATATGAAAAAGGTTAGAAATCTAAGGCTAATACTCATTTAATTGGGGCTCGTCGAGTCAGGATCAATTTCTCCGAAAATCCAAGGCTAACACTCCTCCAAAAACCAAGTTCAATCATGGTTGGGGGAAAAGTCTATTACCCATAAAATTGAAGTCTAATACCAACTAAAAAAGTTTTTGATATGAACAAGGTTAGAAATCTAAGGCTAATACTTATTGAAATGGGGCTCGTCGAGTCAGGATCAATTTCTCAGAATATCCAAGGCTAACACCCCCTCCAAAAACCAAGTTCAATCACGGTTGAGGGAAACGTCTATTACCTATAAAATTGATGTCTAATACCATCTAAAAAGGGCTTGGATATGAACAAGTTTTGAAATCTAAGTTTAATACTCATTTAAATGGGGCACGTCGAGTCATGATCAATTTCTCCGAAAATCCAAGGCTAACACCCCCTCCAAACACCAAGTTCAATCATGCTTGGGGGAAAAGTATATTACCCATAAAATTGAAGTCTTATACCAACTTAAAAGGGCTTGTATATGAAGAAGGTTTGATATATAAGGCTACTACTCATTGAAATAGGGCTCGTCGAGTCATGATCAATTTCTCCGAAAATCCAAGGCTTACACCCCCTCCAAAAACCAAGTTCAATCATGGTTGGGGGAAAAGTCTATTACCCATAAAATTGAGGTCTAATACCAACTAAAAAGGGCTTGTATATGAACAAGGTTTGATATATAAGGCTACTACTCATTGAAATAGGGCTCGTCGAGTCATGATCAATTTCTCCGAAAATCCAAGGCTTACACCCCCTCCAAAAACCAAGTTCAATCATGGTTGGGGGAAAAGTCTATTACCCATAAAATTGATGTCTAATACCAACTAAAAATGTTTTAGATATGAACAACGTTAGAAATCTAAGGCTAATACTCATTTAAATGGGGCTCGTCGAGTCAGGATCAATTTCTTCGAAAATCCAAGGCTAACATCCCTTCCGAAAACCAAGTTCAATCATGTTTGGGGGAAAAATCTATTACCCATAAAATTGAGGTCTAATACCAACTAAAAAAGGGCTTGGATATGAACAAGGTTATAAATCTAAGGCTAATACTCATTTAAATGAGGCTCGTCGAGTCAGGATCAATTTGTCCGAAAATCCAAGGCTAACACCCCCTCCAAAAACCAAGTTCAATCATGGTTGGGGGGAAAGTCTATTACCCATAAAATTGAAGTCTAATACCAACTAAAAACATTTTGGATATGAACAAGGTTAGAAATCTAAGGCTAATACTCATTCAAATGGGGCTCGTCGAGTGAGGATCAATTTCTTCGAAAATCCAAGGCTAACACCCCCTCCAAAAACCAAGCTCAATCATGTTTGGGGGAAAAGTCTATTACCCATAAAATTGAGGTCTAATACCAACTAAAAAGGGCTTGGATATGAACAAGGTTATAAATCTAAGGCTAATACTCATTTAAATGGGGCTCGTCGAGTCAGGATCAATTTGTCCAAAAATCCAAGGCTAACACCCTCTCCAAAAACCAAGTTCAATCATGCATGGGGGAAAAGTCTATTACCCATAAAATTGAGTCTAATACCAAATAAAAAGGGCTTGCATATGAAAAAGGTTATAAATCTAAGGCTAATACTCATTTAATTGGGGCTCGTCGAGTCAGGATCAATTTCTCCGAAAATCCAAGGCTAACACTCCTCCAAAAACCAAGTTCAATCATGGTTGGGGGAAAAGTCTATTACCCATAAAATTGAAGTCTAATACCAACTAAAAAAGTTTTTGATATGAACAAGGTTAGAAATCTAAGGCTAATACTCATTGAAATGGGGCTCGTCGAGTCAGGATCAATTTCTCCGAAAATCCAAGGCTAACACCCCCTCCAAAAACCAAGTTCAATCATGGTTGAGGGAAAAGTCTATTACCTATAAAATTGATGTCTAATACCATCTAAAAAGGGCTTGGATATGAACAAGGTTTGAAATCTAAGTCTAATACTCATTTAAATGTGGCACGTCGAGTCAGGATCAATTTCCCCGAAATCCAAGGCTAACACCCCCTCCAAACACCAAGTTCAATCATGCTTGGGGGAAAAGTATATTACCCATAAAATTGAAGTCTAATACCAACTTAAAAGGGCTTGTATATGAACAAGGTTTGATATATAAGGCTACTACTCATTGAAATAGGTCTCGTCGAGTCAGGATCAATTTCTCCGAAAATCCAAGGCTAATAACCTTCCAAAAACCAAGTTCAATCACGGTTGCGGGGAAAGTCTATTACCCATAAAATTGATGTCTAATACCAACTAAAAATGTTTTAGATATGAACAATGTTAGAAATCTAAGGCTAATACTCATTCAAATGGGGCTCGTGGAGTCAGGATCAATTTCTCCGAAAATCCAAGGCTAACACAACCTCCAAAAACCAAGTTCAATCATGGTTGGAAGAAAAGTCTATTACCCATAAAATTGAAGTCTAATAGCAACTAAAAAAGCTTTTGATATGAACAAGGTTAGAAATCTAAGGCTAATACTTATTGAAATGGGGCTCGTCGAGTCAGGATCAATTTCTCAGAATATCCAAGGCTAACACCCCCTCCAAAAACCAAGTTCAATCACGGTTGAGGGAAACGTCTATTACCTATAAAATTGATGTCTAATACCATCTAAAAAGGGCTTGGATATGAACAAGGTTTGAAATCTAAGTCTAATACTCATTTAAATGCGGCACGTCCAGTCAGGATCAATTTCCCCGAAAATCCAAGGCTAACACCTCCTCCAAACACCAAGTTCAATCATGCTAGGGGGAAAAGTATATTACCCATAAAATTGAAGTCTAATACCAACTTAAAAGGGCTTGTAACAGAATAAGGTTTGATATATAAGGCTACTACTCATTGAAATATGGCTCGTCGAGTCAGGATAAATTTCTCCGAAAATCCAAGGCTAATAACCCTCCAAAAACCAAGTTCAATCATGGTTGGGGGGAAAGTCTATTACCCATAAAATTGAAGTCTAATACCAACTAAAAACGTTTTGGATATGAACAAGGTTAGAAATCTAAGGCTAATACTCATTCAAATGGGTCTCGTCGAGTTAGGATCAATTTCTTCGAAAATCCAAGGCTAACACCCCCTCCGAAACCAAGTTCAATCATGTTTGGGGGAAAAGTCTATTACCCATAAAATTTAGGTCTAATACCAACTAAAAAGGGCTTGGATATGAACATGGTTATAAATCTAAGGCTAATACTCATTTAATTGGGGCTCGTCGAGTCAGGATCAATTTCTCCGAAAATCCAAGGCTAACACTCCTCCAAAAACCAAGTTCAATCATGGTTGGGGGAAAAGTCTATTACCCATAAAATTGAAGTCTAATAGCAACTAAAAAAGTTTTTGATATGAACAAGGTTAGAAATCTAATGCTAACACTTATTGAAATGGGGCTCGTCGAGTCAGGATCAATTTCTCAGAAAATCCAAGACTAACACCCCCTTCAAAAACCAAGTTCAATCACGATTGAGGGAAAAGTCTATTACCTATAAAATTGAGGTCTAATACCATCTAAAAAAGGGTTGGATATGAACAAGGTTTGAAATCTAAGTCTAATACTCATTTAAATGGGGCACGTTGAGTCAGGATCAATTTCTCCGAAAATCCAAGGCTAACACCCCCTCCAAACACCAAGTTCAATCATGCTTGGGGGAAAAGTATATTACCCATAAAATTGAAGTCTTATACCAACTTAAAAGGGCTTGTATATGAACAAGGTTTGATATATAAGGCTACTACTCATTGAAATAGGGCTCGTCGAGTCATGATCAATTTCTCCGAAAATCCAAGGCTAATAACCCTCCAAAAACCAAGTTCAATCATGGTTGGGGGAAAAGTCTATTACCCATAAAATTGAAGTCTAATACCAACTAAAAATGGCTTGGATATGAACAAGGTTAGAAATCTAACGCTAATACTCATTTAAATTAGACTCGTCGAGTCAGGATCAATTTCCCCAAAAATCCAAGGCTAACACCCCCTCCAAAAACCAAGTTCAACCACGGTTGGGGGAAAAGTCTATTACCTATAAAATTGAGGTCTAATACCATCTAAAAAGGGCTTGGATATGAACAAGGTTAGAAATCTAAGTCTAATACTCATTTAAATGGGGCACGTCGAGTCAGAATCAATTTGTCCGAAAATCCAAGGCTAACACCCCCTCCAAACACCAAGTTCAATCATGCTTGGGGGAAAAGTATATTACCCATAAAATTGAAGTCTAATAGCTACTACAAAGGGCTTGTATATGAAAAAGGTTTGAAATATAAGGCTAATACTCATTCAAATGGGGCTCGTCGAGTCATGATCAATTTCTCCGAAAATCCAAGGCTAACACCCCCTCTAAAAACCAAGTTCAATCATGCTTGGGGGAAAAGTCTATTGCCCATAAAATTGAAGTCTAATACCAACTAAAAAGAGCTTATATATGAACAAGGTTTGAAATATAAGGCTAATACTCATTCAAATGGGGCTCGTCGAGTCATGATCGATTTCTCCGAAAATCCAAGGATAACACCCCTTCTAAAAACCAAGTTCAATCATGCTTGGGGGAAAAGTCTATTGCCCATAAAATTGAAGTCTAATACCAACTAAAAAGAGCTTATATATGAACAAGGTTTGAAATATAAGGCTAATACTCATTCAAATGGGGCTCGTCGAGTCATGATCAATTTCTCCGAAAATCCAAGGATAACACCCCCTCCAAAAACCAAGTTCAATCATGCTTGGGGGATATGTCTATTACCCTTAAAATTGAAGTCTAATACCAACTAAAAAGAGCTTGTATATGAACAAGGTTTGAAATATAAGGCTAATACTCATTGAAATGGGGCTGGTCAAGTCAGGATCAATTTCTCCGAAAATCCAAGGCTAATAACCCTCCAAAAACCAAGTTCAATCATGGTTGGGGGAAAAGTCTATTACCCATAAAATTGAAGTCTAATACCAACTAAAAAGGGCTTGTATATGAACAAGGTTTGAAATATAACGCTAATACTCATTGAAATGGGGCTCGTCGAGTCAGGATCAATCTCTCTGAAAATTCAAGGCTAACACCCCTTCCGAAAACCAAGTTCAATCATGATTGGGGGAAAATCCTATTACCCATAAAATTGAAGTCTAATACCAACTAAAAACGTTTTGGATATGAACAAGGTTAGAAATATAAGGCTAATACTCATTTAAATAGGGCTCGTCAAGTCAGGATCAATTTCTCCGAAAATTCAAGCCTAACACCCCCTCCAAAAACCAAGTTCAATCATGGTTGGGGGAAAAGTCTATTACCCATAAAATTGAAGTCTAATACCAACTAAAAATGGCTTGGATATGAACAAGGTTAGAAATCTAACGCTAATACTCATTTAAATGAGACTCGTCGAGTCAGGATCAATTTCTCCAAAAATCCAAGGCTAACACCCCCTCCAAAAACCAAGTTCAATCACGGATGGGGGAAGAGTCTATTACCTATAAAATTGAGGTCTAATACCAACTAAAAACGGCTTGGATATGAACAAGGTTAGAAATATGATGCTAATACTCATTCAAAAAGGGCTCATCGAGTCAGGATCAATTTCTCCAAAAATTCAAGGCTAACACCCCCTCCAAAAACCAAATTCAATCATGGTTGGGGGGAAAGTCTATTACCCATAAAATTGAAGTCTAATACCAACTAAAAACGTTTTGGATATGAACAAGGTTAGAAATCTAAGGCTAATACTCATTTAAATGGGGCTCGTCGAGTCAGGATCAATTTCTTCGAAAATCCAAGGCTAACACCCCCTCCGAAAACCAAGTTCAATCATGTTTGGGGGAAAAGTCTATTACCCATAAAATTGAGGTCTAATACCAACTAAAAAGGGCATGGATATGAACAAGGTTATAAATCTAAGGCTAATACTCATTTAAATGGGGCTCGTCGATTCAGGATCAATTTGTCCGAAAATCCAATGATAACACCCCCTCCAAAAACCAAGTTCAATCATGCATGGGGGAAAAGTTTATTACCTATAAAATTGAGTCTAATACCAAATAAAAAGGGCATGCATATGAAAAAGGTTAGAAATCTAAGGCTAATACTCATTTAATTCGGGCTCGTCGAGTCAGGATCAATTTCTCCGAAAATCCAAGGCTAACACTCCTCCAAAAACCAAGTTCAATCATGGTTGGGGGAAAAGTCTATTACCCATAAAATTGAAGTCTAATACCAACTAAAATTTTTTTGATATGAACAAGGTTAGAAATCTAAGGCTAATACTCATTGAAATCGGGCTCGTCGAGTCAGGATCAATTTGTCCGAAAATCCAAGGCTAACACCCCCTCCAAAAACCAAGTTCAATCATGCATGGGGGAAAAGTCTATTACCCATAAAATTGAGTATAATACCAAATAAAAAGGGCTTGCATATGAAAAAGGTTACAAATCTAAGGCTAATACTCATTTAATTGAGGCTCGTCGAGTCAGGATCAATTTGTACGAAAATCCAAGGCTAACACTCCTCCAAAAACCAAGTTCAATCATGGTTGGGGGAAAAGTCTATTACCCATAAAATTGAAGTCTAATACCAACTAAAAAAGTTTTTGATATGAACAAGGTTAGAAATCTAAGGCTAATACTCATTGAAATGGGGCTCGTCGAGTCAGGATCAATTTCTCAGAAAATCCAACGCTAACAGCCCCTCCAAAAACCAAGTTCAATCACGGTTGAGGGAAAAGTATATTACCTATAAAATTGAGGTCTAATACCATATAAAAAGGGCTTGGATATGAACAAGGTTAGAAATCTAAGGCTAATACTCATTTAAGTGGGATTCGTCGAGTCAGGATCAATTTCTCCGAAAATCCAAGGCTAACACTCCTCCAAAAACCAACTTCAATTATGGTTGGGGGAAAAGCCTATTACCCATAAAATTGGGGTCTAATACCAACTAAAAAGGGCTTGTATATGAACAAGGTTAGAAATCTAAGGCTAATACTCATTTAAATGGGGCTCATCGAGTCAGGATCAATTTGTCCGAAAATCCAAGGCTAACACCCCCTCCAAAAACCAAGTTCAATCATGCATGGGGGAAAAGTCTATTACCCATAAAATTGAGTCTAATACCAAATAAAAAGGGCTTGGATATGAAAAAGGTTAGAAATCTAAGGCTAATACTCATTTAATTGGGGCTCGTCGAGTCAGGATCAATTTCTCCAAAAATGCAAGGCTAACACCCCCTCCAAAAACCAAGTTCAATCATGGTTGCGGGAAAAGTATATTACCCATAAATATGAAGACTAATACCAAATAAAAAGGGATTGGATATGATAAAGGTTAGAAATCTAAGGCTAATACTCATTTAATTGGGGCTCGTCTAGTCAGGATCAATATCTTCGAAAATTCAAGGCTAACACCCCCTCCAAAAACCAAATTCAATCATGGTTGGGGGAAAAGTCTATTACCCATAAAATTTAAGTCTAATACCAACTAAAAAGTGCTTGGATATGAAGAAGGATTGACATATAAGGCTAATACTCATTCAAATGGGGTTCATCGAGTCAGGATCAATTTGTCCGAAAATCCAAGGCTAACACCCCCTCCAAAAACCAAGTTCAATCATGGTTGGGGGAAAAGTCTATTACCCATAAAATTGAAGTCTAATACCAACTAAAAACGTTTTGGATATGAACAACGTTAGAAATATAAGGCTAATACTCATTTAAATGGGGCTCGTCGAGTCAGGATCAATTTCTCCGAAAATCCAAGGCTAACACCCCCTCCAAAAACCAAGTTCAATCATGTTTGGGGGGAAAGTCCATTACCTATAAATTTGAAGTCTAATACCAACTAAAAAGGGCTTGGATATGAACAAGGTTAGAAATCTAAGGCTAATACTCATTTAAGTGGGATTCGTCGAGTCAGGATCAATTTCTCCGAAAATCCAAGGCTAACACTCCTCCAAAAACGAACTTCAATTATGGTTGGGGGAAAAGTCTATTGCCCATAAAATTGGGGTCTAATACCAACTAAAAAGGGCTTGGATATGAACAAGGTTAGAAATATAAGGCTAATACTCATTTAAATGGGGCTCATTGAGTCAGGATCAATTTGTGCGAAAATCCAAGGCTAACACCCCCTCCAAAAACCAAGTTCAATCATGCTTGGGGGAAAAGTCTATTACCCATAAAATTGAAGTCTAATACCAACTAAAAAGGGCTTATATATGAACAAGGTTTGAAATATAAGGCTAATACTCATTCAAATGGGGCTCGTCGATTCAGGATCAATTTCTCCGAAAATCCAAGGCTAACACAACCTCAAAAAACCAAGTTCAATCATGTTTGGGGGGAAAGTCCATTACCCATAAATTTGAAGTCTAATACCAACTAAAAAGGGCTTGGATATGAACAAGGTTAGAAAGCTAAGGCTAATACTCATTTAAATGGGACTCGTCGAGTCAGGATCAATTTCTCCGAAAATCCAAGGCTAACACTCCTCCAAAAACCAAGTTCAATCATGGTTGGGGGAAAAGTCTATTACCCATAAAATTGGGGTCTAATACCAACTAAAAAGGGCTTGGATATGAACAAGGTTAGAAATCTAAGTCTAATACTCATTTAAATGGGGCTCATCGAGTCAGGATCAATTTGTCCGAAAATCCAAGGCTAACACCCCCTCCAAAAACCAAGTTCAATCATGCTTGGGGGAAAAGTCTATTACCCATAAAATTGAAGTCTAATACCAACTAAAAAGGGCTTATATATGAACAAGGTTTGAAATATAAGGCTAATACTCATTCAAATGGGGCTCGTCGAGTCATGATCAATTTCTCCGAAAATCCAAGGATAACACCCCCTCAAAAAACCAAGTTCAATCATGTTTGGGGGGAAAGTCCATTACCCATAAATTTGAAGTCTAATACCAACTAAAAAGGGCTTGTATATGAAGAAGGTTTGAAATATAACGCTAATACTCATTCAAATAGGGCTCGTCGAGTCAGGATCAATCTCTCTGAAAATTCAAGGCTAACACCCCCTCCGAAAACCAAGTTCAATCATTGTTGGGGGAAAAGTGTATTATTAATAAAGTTGAAGTCTAATACCAACTAAAAACATTTTGGATATGAACAAGGTTAGAAATATAAGGCTAATACTCATTTAAATAGGGCTCGTCGAGTCAGGATCAATTTCTCCGAAAATCCAAGCCTAACACCCCCTCCAAAAACCAAGTTCAATCATGGTTGGCGGAAAAGTCCATTACCCATAAAATTGAAGTCTAATACCAACTAAAAAGAGCTTGTATATGAACAAGGTTTGAAATATAAGGCTAATACTCATTCAAATAGGGCTTGTCGAGTCAGGATCAATCTCTCCGAAAATCCAAGGCTAACACCCCCTCCAAAAACCAAGTTCAATCATGCTTGGGGTAAAGTCTATTACCCATAAAATTAAGGTCTAATACCAACTAAAAAGGGTTTGGATATGAACAAGGTTAGAAATATAAGGCTAATACTCATTTAAATGGGCGTCATCGACTCAGGATCAATTTCTCCGAAAATCCAAGGCTAACACCCCTTCCAA
This sequence comes from Salix purpurea, assembly GCA_027405865.1. Taxonomy (NCBI): domain Eukaryota; kingdom Viridiplantae; phylum Streptophyta; class Magnoliopsida; order Malpighiales; family Salicaceae; genus Salix; species Salix purpurea. The sequence goes on along the minus strand of JAOWLH010000036.1, from coordinate 5,330,178 downwards.
ATACCAAGTTCAATCATGCTTGGGGGAAAAGTCTATTACCCATAATATTGAAGTATAATACCAACTAAAAACTAAAAAAGGCTTGGATATGTACAAGGTTATAAATCTAAGGCTAATACTCATTTAAATGGGGCTCGTCGAGTCAGGATCAATTTCTCCGAAAATCCAAGGCTAACACCCCCTCCAAAAACCAAGTTCAATCATGTTTGGGGGAAAAGTCTATTACCCATAAAATTAAGGTCTTATACCAACTAAAAAGGGCTTGGATATGAACAAGGTTAGAAATATAAGGCTAATACTCATTTAAATGGGGCTCGTCGAGTCAGGATCAATTTCTCTGAAAATCCAAGGCTAACACCCCCTCCAAAAACCAAGGGCAACTAGACCTGACATTTTGAATGTTGTGAGTATCTTGTCTAGATTCATGCATTGTGCAAGTGAATTGCATTTCCAGGCTGCTAAAAGGGTAATCAGGTATATCAAAGGGACATGTAATTTCGGCGTCAAGTATACAAGAAGCAGAGATTTCAAATTGCTTGGGTACTCAGACAGTGATTGGGGAGGCTCTATTGATGATTTAAAAAGCACATCAGGCTACTGTTTCTCCTTAGGTTCTGTTGTGTTTTCATGGAACTCAAAAAAATAAGAAACCATAGCTCAATCCACTGCTGAAGCTGAGTTTGTTGCTGCAACAGCTGCTGTCAATCAAGCTTTGTGGCTGAAGAAAATCCTATTTGATCTTAACCTGGAGCAGAAAGAAAGCACAGAAATTCTTGTTGACAATCAAGCTGCCATTTCCATTTCTAACAATCCTGTGTTCCACGGGAAAACCAAGCACTTCAACATCAAATTATTCTTCTTGATGGAGGTCCAGAAAGATGGCAGTATTATTCTCATTTACTGCAAAACAGAACAGCAAGTAGCTGATATTTTCACCAAACCCTTGCCTGTCAGCAAATTCGAATTTTTGAGGACAAGGCTTGGAGTCTGCAGCTCCTAAACAAGGAGTGTTAGAAACAATGTTTAGTGCTGCTGAGGTGGAATTGATTTTCTTTTATTTTATATTTAAATTTGTTGTAATGGCTGCTATTTTGCAGCTTCAGTTATTTCCTTTGTTTCAGTTTCTTTCCATTATGTTCAGTTTATTTCCATTATGTCCATTATATCAGATCATGGCTTGAACTTACAACCATGATCTTAGCTGTTGGTTATGTAATCAGCTCTATATAATGAGCTGCAGTCATGAATATTCAATTAAGCAATTTCATTCATCAATCAATTCTCATTAACAAGCAATTATCCTTTGTTATTTTTCTTTATTCAAATCCACACAAACAACAACAGCTCTTTATTATGCAACTAGTTACAGTCCTGGAGATGCTTCCTCAGGCTCAATATAAACAAATAGAAAATCAAATTAGTGCGAGTAGAAAATAACAGAATGTTGATGGAATGGAATTGGATGCTGGCCAAGGGCCTGGACTTGCAATATTTGGAGCCTGCAAATCATATTCTGACAGAAGTCTAAACTGTTTCAAACTATTATCTGTGTAAACTTTTTGATTTGGCCTAGTGATGGATTTAACTGATTGTTATAATGAACTTACTAAGAGTAAAATTTCTAAAGGCTTTCAGTTGAATAAACATATTCATCTAGCTTGTGGTCTCTACATTTTTCTTTATTTGATAATTGAACTACTTGAACAACCGGACCACTTCCAGTGTTAATTAGGTTTACCCTTGTCTATATGACCAAAATAGTGAATTTCTACAGATTCTGCATGGGAGAGTAATCTTGCAGGAACTTCTGCTAATTGTGAGGAACTTATGATAATCATGGAGGTTCTGCAAATCGTGGAGGAACATCTGCTAATTGTGGAGGAACTTATGATGATCATGGAGGTTCTGCTAATCGTGGAGGAACTTCTATTCGAGTAAGATAATGAACTCATTCCTTTTTTATTTTTATTCTTCTATTTTTCTTCAAGTGCTGTGTGTGTTACTGAGCTTAATTTCTCTATTTTCTTACTTTTTATTTATCAGGTGAGTACTAATGTTCAAACACGGGCTGGAGGTGAAGTTGATTTAGATAATATGTCATATGAGGTAGGCTTTCAAACGGGAAACTGCATGCTTTTGTAAAATTTCTTAGCTGGCTTGTTTTGGCAATCTCCATTAGTTTTTATTTTCTTCTTCTTTGAAATTCTAGCTGTATGCTCTATCAAACAACATTTTCCACAGTACATTACGGTAGTTTATGTTGCTTATTGCATTTAAGTTTTCAATAAGAAATCAGTATGACAATTTTGGCTCAGCCTACGGCAGAAGTAGATGATGAACACATAAGAATATTTAAAGGATTGGAAGATTACAGCTCTTCCATACTTTGTAAAGTCTGAATTCTTTTGGAATTTCGGTCAGAACTTGGCAATTCGTGACTTCAAATGCTACAAGAATCAAAGTGAAATGGTCGGCCTTCCACAGTTCTTGCTGGGATCTCTATAATATGGACATAACTTTGACATTCTGTTATTTTGTTCAGGAAATGCATCGATTTGAAGAATCCATGGGTAGCGTAAGCAAAGGTCTGTCGAAGGAAACAATCTCTAGATTGCCTGTTCACAAGCACAGTCCATCAAGCACAAGAAGCAATTCAGGAGACGCAGAGTAAGAGAATCATTAACTTCAATTACAAGTTCTATTCAGCACAGCATTTATGTGTAAGTGATAAGCAGGGGCACACACATGCAAATAAAAGACCATGACAATGCCATCAATATAGGGTATGGTTATTGTCTCGAAAGAGAAGAGAAGGAGACATTTGGGATAAAAATGATATTAGAGAATAATATAAATCATATTTTGGGTCTTAACTAACAATTTAAGTTCTTAGAGATGAGATGTTTATTTAACATGGTATTAGAGCTATGTTGACCAAGCGGTCACAGGTTTGAATCTTACCACTTTCATTTTATTTTGATGAAAAACCAAGCACAAGGTAGGTAGTGTGAGTCTGTGCAAGTTTCAAGTCAAAAAGTTTTCACTTGAGGAGATATATTAAAAAACAATATAAATTATGTTCTGAAAACTCACTTAACAGCTTAGCACGAGATGGTTTCTTAACAAAGGAAATCTCCTTCTGGTTTTGAAATGACATTAGTTCACTGTAAAATAATTATGATGTCTCCACCTCTGTATTTCTAACCTGGATTTGTCCATTTCCTAGGGCACAACCGAACACAATCCATAGATGTCTATCTACTTGCACCTACAACTTCCCAAAAAACAGCTTCTAAATTATGACCATGTTAATCTCCTCTGTAATTCTTCTTCCATGTCTGAATCTAGGTGTGTGGTATGTAAAATGGAATACGAGAGGGGGGATCGCTTGGTCACTTTGCCCTGCGCACACCAATATCCCGAGGATTGCATGAAGAAATGGATGGGAGATAACAAGGTAGATTATTTGTTCTTGATTGGATACGTTGATTGCTGTTTAGCAGCTTCTAAATATTAGAATTCCTTTCTAATATTACATTATCTCTTTAGTTTGGCTTTGAATCCGTAACTAAAGTAAATTGAATTTTCTCTATCGAATTCTAAAAATAAAATAAAATAAACCCATAATTCCCTCAACGTATTACAACATTTAATTACTTTTTCATAATTTTTTGAAATTAAAATTAAGAATAAAAAAAGGATATAAGATAAACTAAGTTTCAATTGCTATGGAACTAGAGTTGTCCATGTGATACAAAACCATGTGATTCATCAATTGGGACCCTCACACCAATTACCCTATAATTATCAATTTAATTTATCGAAACTTCTTGTTCAACCCTATTGTATTTTATTACTATTATTATTATTATTATTATTATTATTATTATTATTATTATTATTATTATTATTTATAAGCATCGGTAAGAAAGCGATGCATGAACAAAACACAAACCATCAATATTATGTTCAAGCCATGTTTTTTACTTGTAATGTTTGTGGTTTGTCCAGCCTTGCTTGTAGATTTATCTGCTAGAGCTTTTATATGAATTTTAAATTATTTTTACAAGCACATGTAAAAATTTCTATTATAAGTTGAAGGATAATGGGAATGGTTGGTGCGTGACTTTATTTTCTTAGAAAATATTATTATTTATATTTTATATGTGAATATAAACTTTTAATTTCAAGGGTGAGCTCCCTTTTAATCCAATTCGTTAGCTATCTAGTCAACTAAATTGGTTTCGCATATATTCAATGTTTTGTAAATACTTTTTTTAAACATAAAAATTGGTCGACAAAGATTTGGATGTCTAATTTTGTTGTTCGTTATTAAATTTGAATCTTCAAGTGTATGTTTATTTGTTCTTTTAGATTGAGCTGTGTACTTGGCAAGTGAATTTTTAAAAATAAAAATAAATTTTAAAGTGAAATGCCAGCACTTGAAAAGCAAGATGTGATACAAACCATGTGATTCATGTTTGAGGAGATTGGGACCCTCACATCAATTTAATTTCCTGAAACTCGTTGTTGACGTATTGATGGGAACGTGCTGAATTAACAAAAAATAATAATAATAATTAATATTACTAGCAATGGTCGATGCTTTTGAAATCTAATCTTAATTGGACCCACCAAAAATAGGGTGTCGTTGGAACATAATCATATGATATGCTAGATTTCACCAACTACTCTAGGACTCTAGGAGGAATAATCAATCCCAACAGATATAATTAACCTGGAAAAAATCACATGTATTTTTTTTTTTTAATCGGGGTGTCCGGGCCAGCTTGCACGCACCACAACTAAATCCCTAGATCCACTGAACATCCTGCAAATCTAATGAGCATGTAAGACACCACGGGGGTAACAAGACTTGAACCTGGGGTGAAAGGAAGGGAGAAACCCTTCTTTACCACCAGGCTAAGACCCTGCTGGCAAATCACATGTATTTTGAACATCAATTGAGATTGTTCAATGATTAATTATATTTTAAAAAATAATTAAATTGCGAGATTTTAATTCAGAAACTTAAGAAACAATATAGTTTCTTCAACCATCAAACTTACCTTTTATAATTAATATATTACTTCAAAGATATACCAACCACCTAACTTTGACCTCTCACAATTTAGATACTAATTCATTTTTAATAGTAGTATGTCGACATTCATACGAAACGTTCCCCGTCCCATTATTTATACATACATATATACATACATACATATATAAATAATAGCGTATAAATAAATAAAAGCTGTCATCGAAATAATAGCGTCGTCCCATCTTTCATGGTGTCATCATTATAAAGGCTTTTGGCAGCAAAATTGAGACTGCAAGCTTACCTTCTAAGCTCAATTATTTGTTGACTTCAGTGTTCTTAAACTCAGATGAGAAACCCTTCGAGATTTCAGTCCAAACCTTATGATCTCACGACCCAGAACTTGTCGTCTGTAACCCAACACACTCGTGTTCTTTATGATTAAGTGTGAAATTAGTGGACGACATGATTTTGCTTCAACTTTCAACAGAAAATTTGTCGATTCAATAATGACCAACTCAAGCTAGCTTAATCTGTGTGATTATTTGATTTTTTTTTATCAGCGTTGATATTTGAGACAGTTTACATGCACTTTGATTAATTATACAGATCCAATTTACACGTACTTAGACTAATTACACAGATCCTGAAATTAACGATCATATAACTCTTCAATGATTATCATAATAGCAACTATAGAGCTTGAATCTGAAATCACATGGTAAGCAAGCTATTCAGTTCCAAGTTCTTCTTAGTAATTATCATATTAACAACATGACTTAAAACTGAGACTACAGGTAAATTAAATCACTTACTCTCAAACTCTTAACAATTATTAGATGGTTTTGATTTTTTTATTATTATTATTATTATTTGCTTTCATGCCAGCTGACGACTCCCATAAAAAGAAAATGGTCCCGGCAGAGCATGATGGGGCCATTGGACTAAGTAGTCACCATCTTTAGGAAACAAAATTATTTATTGTGCTGTGCACTTTCGGTTAATTAAATAGCTAGTCAACAAAGCAATGATTTTTATTTATGTGCTAGTGTGTAAATAGGTTCAAGGGGAAGAAGAAATCACACACTCCCATGCTCATCATAATTTCTATGAACTATGTGATGCAAGCAATCATGATATGTTTTTACTATTCATGGATCATCCAAGAAATCATGTGAATAGTTAAGAGGAAATGTCACTTTACAAATTGATATTAAATAAACTCTAGGCTGGAAATGCTGGACCACGTTGAAAGAGCAGCCTCCCCGAGTAAAGACAACACCCCGATTAATAATAAATTATTTATTTTATAAGAACTAAAAATGTTGCATTCGAAAAATAACACTCCGATGTGAAACGGTCTTTTTTTTTTTTTTTTGTAAAAATCGGGGCATTAAGCCCTACTAAATTAATCGGGGAATAGTAGACTCAATCAGATCGTAATACAACAGAGTGTAAACTCCTGCCGGAGGATCCTCTAGCACATCAGACTGTCTATCTAATAAATCCCTTATCCCATAATTAGCTAACCAAATCAGCCACACAATTGGTCTCTCTATAGACATGGAAGCTTTTAACCTCCCAGTCTCTACCCAATATACCCTTAATTTTCAGGACTAAATTGAAATTTCTGTCTCTACTCATTGTATCCCCATTTATAAGCCCAATTACAACCCGGGAATCAGACTCTAAAATAACCTTTCTATAACCCCTATCCCAAGTAAGTTGTAAACCAACATAAACAGCCCATAATTCAGCCGTCACCGAAGAACAACTCTCATTATTTCTCACAAAACCCACTATCCAAGACCCCATATTATCCCGAATAACTCCTCCTGCTCCTGCCGCACCTGGATTTCCTTTACTGCACCCATCCACATTTAGCTTAATCCAATCACTAGCTGGAAACGTCCACCCAACCTGCTGGATCACCTTACTCTGCTTGCCCTCTCCCAATCCATTCATCTGATTGACAAGAAAGGTAATGTTTTTTAACTAGTTAAGAAAATCGATGGAAAGAATAAACTGAAAAAAAAAAATGCTGAGATATTGGTGATTGAAATTCTTAAAGTTATAAATAAAAACGAAATTTTGGAACTAATATAATAATTAATGCATCTAAACCATTAGGGAAGATTAATGAAATTAACCAAAAATATTACCTTGGTCATGCCGTCTTCTTTTATTATTATTATTATTATTATTACTATTATTATGCCTTGGCCATGCCATCATTGAAAATCTCCATGAATAAAGTTGACAAGCAATTATTTGAGGGCACATCGAGAGGGTGCATCGTATGAGAAAGAAAAAAAACGTGGGTGAACACGCGACCTTTTTTTTTTTTTTTTTAATGGATTGGAAAGGAAGGGTAACAAAACTACTTACTTTTTTTTTGGTGAGCTTAGTTTGTTCTTGTATTTTAATTATTTTTTTAAAATATTTTTTTTATTTTTTTAAGTTTTATATTAAATAATTTTTTTTTATTTTTAAATTATTTTTATGTACTGATATTAAAAATAATTTTCAAAAAATAAAAAATATATAATTTTAATCTATTTTTGAATAAAAAATACTTTTAAAAACAACTTCAATCACCCTATTTATCCAAAAAATAATCAAAAAGTAAAGGCCATCAGAAATCATTATTCTATTCTCCAATTTTATATACACTCACGTACACATATACATATACATATACATAGATGGATGTATGGATGCATGATTGGTTGGTTCCCACACGCCACAAAACCGTGTGTGGATAATAATATGACATTATTATTATTATTATAATTCATTGCCAAAGAAATAAATATTCCATGCACACACACACTCATCTACACGTCCCTCTTCCAGCTTCTGATCCTTAGCTTATTCAGCATACATTTTTCAATTTCACTTTATCCCTTTTTCTTCTCCCATCTCTCTCTCTCTTAAAACCCAAAATCCACACCTCCCTCGTACACGACGAAAATGGTGACACGTCTTTCTTCAATCTCTCCTCCAGATTGCCAAATGACTCATTACCTCCTGCTCTACCATTAAACACCTGGTATAGGTCTAGGTTATTGTCTTCGTGTTTCTTTTCCTGGTTCTTTTCGTTTTCTTTATGGGAGCTGGCTCGTCTGGTTTGGCCTTGGAAACTGATCAGGTCGGGCTTTCTCCATTAAGAACTAATCTCGACGATGTCCCAGAAAGCTGTGCCGCTTCTATTTTTATGCACTTAGATCCTCCTGAGATATGCAAACTGGCCAGGTTGAACAGGGCTTTTCATGGTGCTTCATCGGCTGATTTTGTGTGGGAAACAAAGCTTCCATCAAACTATAAGTATCTTGCGGAGAAGATCTTAGGTCAAAGTCCTGAGAGTTTGAGCAAGAAAGAGATCTATGCAAGATTGTGTCGACCTAATTGCTTTGATGACGGAACCAAGGTATACATAGATAGATCCCTCCGATCTCTTTTATTAGTATTCGTTTTTTGCATTTCTGTAAGAATAAAATACAATAGATTGCGAATGATCTAATTAATTACATGTCACACATCTTGTATAAGTAGTGATAATTTCTCGTATGATTCGTTTTCTACAGCAAGTTTGGGTGGATAAAAGTAGTGGCAAGATTTGTGTAGCTGTTTCTTATAAGGCATTAAGGATAACTGGGATAGATGATCGAAGATACTGGAATCATATATCATCTGAGGAATCCAGGTTAAATATTTATATATTCCTTTTTCTTTTTCTTTTTTGTCTTTTTCGTGTTTATATATATATATATATATATATATATATATATATATATATATATGTATTCCATTGGTTGTAGCTTTATCTTTACTGAATTTCATAAATATAATTTCTTTTCATGAAAATGAAATATCTTTGTAGTGTATTTTCATGGCATTATAAAACTATTTATTTTGCAAAATATCCAAAAGGATAGAGGTTATTGACCCAAGTTTTTCTTTAATATCTATGAGCTCAAATTTAATTCAAAGATAGAAATCCCAGCTGTCATGAACTTTAATTGGTAATGGTTTGAAACACAAATTTATTTAAAATAAAATAAAAAGTGGACCACACTTTTCCTTGAGGAGTGAGCGTTAAAATTTTCAACCTGGCCAGTAGCTGGCCATTTCTTAACACTACAATCAATCCTCAGAAAATGGTGCAAACAATTGACTAAAAACAATGACTTTCAAATACTAAGTAGTGTTATGAATATATTAAGAACTAATTCAAAGTTACATAAAAGAAAGAACTAATTTAGAACTAAGTATGGTTGCCATGTAGGTTCAGCACAATTGCGTATCTTCAACAAATATGGTGGCTCGAGGTGGTGGGGGAATTAGAGTTTGAGTTTCCGGCAGGAACATATAGCCTACTCTTCAAGCTCCATCTAGGCAAAATCTCGAAAAAATTCGGCCGACGAGCCTGTAATGTCGATCAAGTTCATGGCTGGGATGTTAAACCAGTCCGATTTCAACTTTCGACATCGAACGGCCAGCAAGCCTCATCAGAATGCTATTTGCATCAACAAGGAAATTGGGGGCATTACCATGTTGGTGAATTTGTTGTTGACAACAAAAACACCCCAATGAAGCTCAGATTTTCCATGATGCAGATCGATTGTACTCATACTAAAGGTGGTGTGTGCTTAGATTCTGTGTTAATATGTCCTAGTGAATTTAGAGAAAAGTTGAATCAATTTTAAGGCAGATTAAATCTTTGTAGGTAGGATTGGTAATGAGATGTTACTTGGTAAAATATATATATATATATATATATATATATATATATATATATATTTGAGAATGGTGGGATATATATTTGTGGTCAACAAATATTGTATTCTAGCAAATCAATGTAAATTTTGAATTGATCAAGTTCATTTTTTTTTGTGAAAAAATAATGAAGAATGATTATATTGTAGAGCTGTATGTTAAACTCTAAAATGGATTTCCCACCTTCAAAACAGGCTACTAATTACAAGCATCGATGAACAGAGATAGTGGAGATTAAAACATGTTTAGTTGAGAAGAAGATATAAAAATAAATGCCACTTCCAAAACAGGAGACATGTTCCTATTTTTTCTATCTCAAAACAATAACTGAGCACTAATTCAATGGTGCAAGATTAGCTGTTAAAATCAGCCATATTACAGGAATCCATTACAGCTAGACAACAACCTTAACCTGTAAAATTTGACAAGTTTTAACTTTTGACTTGAACTATGTACAAACACATCGCGTAGTCGGTTCAAATGCCACAATATGATCACTAATCCACTACTCTCTCTCGCGATTTTGTTGGGAAAAGACTCAGGAAAATAAATTGGAGACACAGAATCATTAACTAGAGAAAGTGGAACTTTTTGAACAAATATATAGTTTCTTTACTTGAGAAACTGGGTCATGTTGTGTCTTCGAGCGAGGACATGATAGCAATGAGAATGAGTGGTGACCAACTGATTTGGAAGATTGTTCTTCTGTCACTTCATGCTACTTTGGCATTCTTATCCAGTGGCATTCTACTGTTTGAAGATTAGGGCTTTGCCAGTTGGCCCACCAATTTATTGCCACGTCAGTCACTGGCGTTAACCATGATTCCGAAACACCAAGGAACACGTGTCAGATCCAATCCTTTTGACAACGCGGATAAGGTGACTTACAGGCCGCGAGTCAAACCTTGAAAAAGGGCAAGAAGCTGCCCCTCAAAAGAGGCTGGCTGGGGACGCATTCATTTGGTTTCGGTAAAGATAGGAGCTTGAGTTAGAAAGCTCTAAAGCATATTGAATGGATGGGATGTGATTGGTGTGGATTTTTGTGACATCAGCCATATCCAAAAACTGGCAATCAATTTCCAATCCTTCAAATTTCTTACAAATAAACCAGAGGCAACGTAGCAATATTTATGAATAGGTTGATTTTCTCAAGGATCTTCATGGGAGAAACCAAGCAGCCATAATAATCTTTATGCATAAAACACAGCACCATCTTGTAGCTCTAATAATTATTAGTGCAGCAGAACAGTAAGTTTGTGAAGGTGATCATCATCAGAGGAGTGAGAAGTACATTCTAGACAAGTCTAAATACAATATTGGAGAACTCATTTAGATATCATATTTGCTGTTCCAGTTTTGTCCAATAGATTACACTTGCAAGACTTCATTAAAAAAATCCCTAAAAAGACAAGTTGATGAGAGGGCAAAAGAAGAAAAACAAAAATAGAGAAAATCTAAGTACCTACTGAAGTGCAAGTGCCTGATGCCACAACAAATTCCATGATTAGAAAAACTTGAGGTAAGGGAGAAAGCAGATATATGAATATTCTGTACAAATACAGATGGCCAACACTCGCTCATTTGAGAGCAACTAACTGGTCCACCTCTGTTAGTCATGCCTTCCAACCATAACCCATGTTATCATCAAGGTCACTGTTAAAAAACCCATTTTCCGTGAGCTCATGGGCCATATCACTGACAATGACATCCTGCAGATGAAGATTCTGAGACAAATCTGGTACTTTCTGGTTAAATCCACTGTTGCCAACAGCTGCCGAAGAATCACTGTTTGCAGGAGCTTTAAAACTGTTGCTCCGGCTTGGTGCAGGTCCTCCTGTGCTTACTGACACAGCGGAAGCAGTCGGTGCCGTTGCCAAACGGTTACTTCCAAAACCTGGTCCATTCCTTGCCACACCATCATTCCCACTCTGACCAGAAATGGAATGTTGTTGGACTCCTCCCCCACTGTTACTGGACATTTCCTGCAGCAGTTGTTGGATCATTTGTGGTTGCAAGGTCTGGTTGCCATGGGAGGACCGAGAGAGGTTCTGTTGGAGTAAGCTATTAGAGCTCAATGAGCGCTGCTGCAGCTGCTGGGGCTGTTGAGGTAGATGTGGACTTGAAAAGCCACTCGCAGATAAGTTCTGCATGGATCCTGGTATGAAATTAGCAGCTCCTTGGAAGTTTGAGGATGGACTCTGATTAGAATTACTGAATGGTGAAGCAGCCTCCTGTTGAAGTGAACAGGAGTTTGAGTTCATCGAGTTCTGTCTCATGAGCAGATTTTGGTAGTTTGTTAGAGCCAAAGCAGCCTGCGCCGAACCACTCAAAGCACCTCGACCAGCCATTTGATTGTTGCTATTGACATGGTTGTTTGCTCCAGGATGTAAAGCCATCAGCTTATTGAGGGTATTCCTATCAGTTGGCAGACTTTGAACACCATTCCTATCAGTTGGCAGACCTTGAACACTAGCAAACTGCTCCATTTCTTGCATTTTCTGCAACTGGAGCTTTGCTGCAGTGGCATGTCGAGGATAACTTTTCAGGCCCTCTGCAGACATGTATTCACATCAGGTCTTTACGCAGTATGCTTGAAATAACATTTTCTCTCATGAAAAAAAATAGCAAGCAACAGAAAAACAAATAAGAGTACTAAAAAATGCACAAGAAAAAAACGCAAAATTGTTAGTTGTCTGAGAACTAAAATAATAAGGATCATATAAAAGAAAAGAAACCAAACAGGGCTAGTTTTTGATAAAAATCATTCAAGGTTAGTGAACTTCATGTTGAATGCAAACATCAGAAAAATCTTGTTAAGATAATTCCTAGAAGTAGATAAGGCAACTAAACTATATCCACATGAGAGCTGTTCAGACTAAAGAAAGTTACACTGCAGACCATTGCAAATAATAAAGAAAGAAAACGAGGCCAAAACAGACAAACACTCCAATTTTTCTCAAGTACTAGATATTAAACTTGAGAAAGCATTGACCTGCATAACACGATTTTATTAAAAAGAAACCTTATAGGGTAGGGTAAAGCACGCAAAATGTAATCACACCAGCCACAAAAGGAATTTACCAATAGGCCCAGCTTTTTGCTCCCGACAGAAATCAATCAGATCCTTCATGCTGTTAACAACCTCGGATATCTGTCATACATTGTAGTAAAAATCATTAAGAAAATAATTTGGAGTTCTTCTATCAGTATAGAAATTCAGATCCAGAAAGAGTGAAAGTTATACCTGCAGGCACCGGACATATCTTTTGGAAAAACCCAAATCATTCAGTGACTGCAACTCTAAACTCTTTGCGAGCTGGCGACCAGCTGTCAGAACCCTTTAAAAAAGATCAATGTGGGATCAATATTAACTGCTAACCATAATTATAATCCATTCCTGTGCAAACCAAATATTATTTGATAAAACCTTCAGTAAAATTTTAAAGCTCATTCAAGAGTTGAGACACTGCTTTGTGAATGTCATGCCAGGGGAGAGCTACATGGCTTTATGCTCCATTAGAGCATAAAAGATTTATGAGGACCACTGTTTACATTCGTAACAGTCTCAGCTGCAAGTTCTAGTCTATAAATTCAAATCTTGAGACTTCATCCAAAATGCTCAAGGATAACCGAATCCTCTCTCCACAACTTTCATTTATGCAGGATCAACACTAGATGCCTCAGGCACTCATTGTATCATATGAATAGACGAGTTTGAGTTAGCAAAACAAAATAGCTAGTAGGAAGTTATTATGTCCATCAGAACAACAGGCACATGTCAAATGCTTTTTAGATCAGGACAAATAGCCTCAACAATGGGGTCTGAGTGGACCTGAGTTCATTAACATTGGTGTGTATTAACTTTTTGAGTCAATAAGCTTCAGCCAGAAAGTTTGCATAAGCAGCACCAAAATGTATTAAGAAAGAATTAAGGGAATGCACAGTTTACTTACATATTGCTGTTTGCTTGCAAATCCTGTTGAGAAACCCCATCAGATCCACTTTCAGAAATTGTGCTCTGGCATTTCTGCGCAACCTGGAGCAACTGATTCACCTGCGAAAACACTCACTAGGTTGAAGTTAAAAATGTATCAGCAACATTCAAAAACTGAAGAAGGTTCACCTCACAGTAACAAATGATGTGCAATCCAGTAACTGCTATCTAAAACTTCATAGATGTTATAGAAGATCCACCATGCTTATCCTTGAATGCTTAAGATTAAGATCATTCAAAACCAAACAAGAGATGACTATTTCAGCCTCTATTTCTCTATTCATTTTCTCATGCTTTTCTTTGGTTAGGGTAATTGTGATGGATCATCCTAGGAAGTATCACTCCAGAAAAACAAGTAGTGGAACTGTTCATTGAACACAATGTTTCGAACATAGTACCTGTGGTGCAACCACCCTCCGTGGAAGAAGTTCTTCATGGCGCCGAGCACAAAATTCCCATGACAATATCTAAAAATGAATATAAGTACAGGCCAGTTATTAAGAAATTTAGAAATTATCAATACTTGTATCGGAAACAGTGTTCATATTGACCTTTAAGTCCTGGGTGAATATAATACGAAGCTGACCCTCACGAACCACACGAAGTTGCTCATATACACTCTCTTGGACTGCTTTTGCATACTCCAGCATCATTATTCCATTAGGCAATCTAATTTCACGTGGCAAGTCCAAAAACAGAAGCTCATCAATGACACCACTTCCAAACTTGATTTCATTAAGCCTAGGGAGTACTTCAAAAGCTGCCTCTGCAAAAAATAGCCCATAACAAGCTCGAAGTCACATCTCCAGAATAAATCAATCACAGTTATTGTGTCTATGTTGAGTGTTGAACAAGAGCTAGATGGAGACCCTAGGAGTTTTTATGACAAAAAAGAAACGCAGAATCATTATGTTATCATGTTAATATTCCAAAAAACAATGAAGAATAGAACCAAAGCAAGCATTTTAGCTTCGTTTGTTTTTGGTAGCTAACGAGATGCAGATGGCTCTTTGATGATGTTTATAGAATTTTTCATCTACCAAATTCTACATATTTGAATTTAATAGCCTAAAAAAAGGTGGCTTGTGGAGAGCCCAATACACAACCATAAAAGCTCTTAAACAAGTCAATTTAAAATAAGCAGATCCGGGTAAAAAATAACCACTGGTGAGAATTTAAACTCAGGGCTCATCCTGAACAACCCACCTCAGCTAATGCACCCAATTATGTCCTGTTCCTTTTTATGAATGACCCCGTAACAGAGCATGTATACTATATGAGCTATATGAGTGCAGATATCATGGGAATGATTATTATAGATGAAAATAAGGGCCAAAAGGTTGAGTAACCAAATATTGAACCAACATCAAAAGAGAACAAAAAAAATTAAAAATTATCAGTTCTGTAATATCCCAGTTTTTCATCCAGTGCAATCCAGATTTCAAACCCATGCCCGTGTTATTTCATGTCAACATGTGTACTTGATAACCAATGGGAATATGAATTCTCAATTTGAATGTGAAAATGAATTGAAGTTAAGATTATACCATCTGTTTGCATTAACACTCCAATTAACAAGCAAAAGTTCCATGAAAGAAAATTGAAGTCAAGATTATGCTTTGTTAATCTTGTCTCCCACAGGTCTATGTATACATTACACTGGATTGACTTCCATGATTCATGTAGGGTTAACTCAGAGAGTGACCAGAGTTTGACAGTGTTTACACAAGATACTCAAATTACAGAAAAGCTTGCACAAAGTAAAAGCATTCAGTAAACTTATGAAGTTAGATTATCTCACACTAACATGCAGTTCTTTCCAAAATCAAACCAGTAGTTTTCAATGTCATTTTTTGAAGAGAAGATTCCAAGAATTAGAGAATAGGAGTGATAATTTTGGGGCACAACATCCATCACTACAAAGCATATCAAAATCCCTTACCAAACCCTCTTCCAGACTTGGAACCACAAAGGTCACACTGCCATGCCTCCTGGAAAAAGAAAAAAAGAACTGTTACACACAGGTGATGCCAACATAATGTTCATAAATTAAGCAAGTGATGAATGAAGCTACTGAATTTATTGTTTGCTCTTAACCATCATATGAAATCACCATGAGAAAATGGAAAAAATAACACAAAACATCAGGAAAAATAATAGAAATCCACTCACTTATATCAGTAAGGAGTACAATGACATGTCCCGTAAAAATAAAATAGAAAAACTTTATTAACAGGAAAAGGACAAAAACACTGACCATAGCTGCCTGGGGGAAAACACCAAGTGCATGATGCCCAACATTATCGTATAATGACAAGCACCACCTTTTCTTTGCACGAGGCGAATAATACTCTGCAACAAATTTACGCCAGTATGCAATACTGTTCTCCTGTTAAAATAATAAAAGTCCATGACAGGATTAAAAACACTGTTCTTCAGAAACTGCTTATTCAAAATAAATTTATATATTAGGCAATAAGTATATGAGCATACATAGAGTAGCATACATATTTACCCAGGGAAAACATGAATTTTGTATGACATCAGAATGCCACAATTAATAGCACAGAAAAGGATATTTGCTATAGAGTTATCAAACAACAGCAAGAACTTACAGCAGGCCATTGCCGCTGATGATATAGATATTGCATCAGCCGACGGGCACAAATACCCCCATCAAAGGGACGCTTTAGCGAAGATACTGGTTGCATGGCCTGTTGTTGCATTTGCTGCCTCAAATGCATTTGCTGCTGCTGCTGCTGCTGCTGCTGCTGTAACTGGGCTCTCTGCAATGGTGGCATAGATTGGAGAAGTTGATGCTGCTGTTGCCTCAGTCTGTGTTGATGAATCAAGTTTTGTAGCTGTGAGTTTCGGTTTTGCTGCTGCACGGAGTCCTGCCTTTGCAGCAGTTGCTGCAACATCTGATGCTGTAAAATATCTTCCTGCTTGATATCTAATCTTGGCTTCTTTTGCACTTGCGATAGATTATTAGGGTCTTGAAGAAAGGATCCCTGGCCTCGTGGACCGATGGGAAGTGAAACTTGCCCAATTTGTGATGTGGGCAAGGATGTAGCACTTGAAGTCCCATGTTGTTGCTGCTGATTCTGTGGAACCTGCTGGACATTTCGGTCCTGATGGTTTCCCTGCTGCACCACAGAGGACCCATCAACAACTGACGAGCCTGAAATGCTTATGTTATTGGATGAAAAAGACATGGGTGATGCTGGCAAGCGCATATATGACTCTGTATTGATGCTCGCGCTTCTCTGCAAATGAGGACCTCCAGAAAGTGCTGAATTTGCATCGGTCACCAAAGAACTCGCCCCAACACTTGGTCCAGAGTTTGCCACACTGTTAAAAACCGCATTATTCATGTCCCCAGAAACCGGACCCAAATTGGGTCGCCCGGTTCCAGGAATCGAATTTGATGAGTTGCCAAACGATGAGCTCAAGTGAGAGTTAACTAAACCCTGGGACTGCCCATCCCCTTGGAAGAAAATTCCAGAACTTGAGGAAGATTGGGCTAGAGCTCCAGCCACTCGAGAAGGTGCCATACCAGACACCGACCCATGGTGGCCAGAATCTAAGTAGCTCTCCAGAGCCAGCCCTGACCAATACTTTCAATACTAAATATCCTTAACCCCCTCGGTAATAATAAAATTAAAAAACCAAAACCCAAATCAAAATTATAAAACCCACAAAAACCACACAATAAAATCAACAATTCGGGCGTCACCAACCAAATTTGAACCCAATATTTTTGTGATCTGTTTCAGCTTTCAACAATTTCTTGTAGGGATCTAAAACAAACAATATAACTCTACATCAGCACTAGCAAAAAGGAAGAACACCAAAAAGAAAACAACAAAGAAAACTAGTTTCAATTACCACAATTTCAAGAAACCATCTTATCCCTGAAAAAACCCAAATTACCTAACAAAAACCCTAATTATTTGCTAAATTTAGTAACAATTACAAAACTACATCAGCCCAAAAAAAACCAAATTTAATTATCTTTTATTAACCCCCACACACACAACAGCAGCAACTGAGAAAACCTAATTTCCTATACTATCCTCAAGAAAACCCTAATTTTTTTAGCTAAGTTTTAGCTGCAACAACCACACTACTTAACTAAAACCCAAAGGACTAAATTTATCACGTAAAACCCCTATAATCACTAATTATATGTTATTAACAACTAAGTAAACTTAATCACGACTTAATTACTCGCATTCAAAATAAAAACCTCGGAAGAAAATCATTACTTTAATCAAAATCAAGCTCTTAGTTACCCTTAATTATCTCCTAGAAATCGAAAGATCAAAAAATAGAAAAGACCCCAAAAAAGTTGCTTTTTTTAGCTCATAAGATCAAAAAAAATAACAAAAAATTCAACAAAAAATACTTCAAATAATAACTTGTTTTCCAGGAAAATAAACACGTAATAAAACTTAAAGGTTACTTCGCTACTGACCTTGAAACAGCAAGCTGGGTAAAGGGAGACGCAGAATTGTTTTTGGCTAATTCAGAATCGGAAAATCAAAGAGAGAAAGCAGAAAGGGATGGAGCTGATTATATACCTAGCGGGAATTGAAGCACAGAGAATGACCGGCTGTACTGGTAAGAGAGTGTATTCACGGGTGCTACCGGTGAAATATGGACACGTGTTGCTGTTTGGAGCGGAGAACCGTAATCAATATTTAGATCACGCGGGGCGACTCGAGGTTGGGGATGATGTGGCGTCCTTTTATTGGGTTATCGTGGAGGTTGAGTATCGTATATGATGAGGACGTGTAGCGTTTTGGTAGGTCTCTTTAAGGCAACTATCTAGTGTGGTCGGACTTATCAAGTCGTGTGTCACATTTAACTATTTATTTTAACATTGGTGAGCATCTTTGACCATACTTAATGATATATAAGACTAGGAACTCCTGGAACTTCAGTAACTTTTGTTTGTATATATAAATTATATTAATATATTTTCAAGTAAAATATAATTTTAAAAAATATATTGTACCATGATATCAAACAATTGGGTCTAAGAAATTAATGAAATGTGGGATTTACGAAAATTAAAAAAATTATCTAAATTGAAGAATTAACATAACAAGTGGATTTAATTAGTAGCTTGTTTGAAAATTAAAAGATTTTGAAAAGTTGTTATTTAAAATTTATTAAAAGTTGACTTGTTAGATAATATTTACATATTTTATTAAAATTAGATATTTTAAATGATATGGTATATTATAAAAAGAGAATTATATATGTGTGTTGTTGAGTTTAATGACTTGATCCTAAGTATATGATAAAAATATATTGATAAGGCAATCATTAAATGAAAAATTATTTTAGTGAAAAAAGTAATTTATTTTTAAAAAGAAATCTAGAAACACTAAAAACTTTAACAAAATATATCCCATGACTTTTTAAAAGTAATCTAAGCAAGATAACCATTTTATAAGAAAATAAAAAAATATTTTATGGTTTTTTTTAGGATTATTAAATTTACAGATTTTTTATATTATTTATTCTAAATTATCACAAATATTCACATGTTAGTTTGGACATCAACTAAAACCAAATTCTTTTATCATTATTTCAAAGTTATACTTTTCACATTAGTTTATTATTATTATTATTATTATTATTATGTTTAGAAAATCAAACTTCCTTATATGTGAATTTTAAGATTCAAACACAATAAATAAATAAAAACAATAAACTAAATCAATTTGACCACTTGGATCTTTTGCTTGCTTGAAATTGATTGGCTGGTTGCAATCAATGCTTTAAGCACAAGGGTGTAGCGTATCGGAGCTTTGTGATTTACTTTACTCGGTTAAAGGACGGAGATTGGCAGATTGACACGTGAGACCTAACACGTGGGATAAAAAGAAAGGAAAAGGTCACTTAAGTCCCCACACACTAATAATTTTATCTTAATTTCAAATCAATCCTTAAAAGCTTAGTTTTTTTATAATTTAGCCTCCAAACCACCTTGACTTGTAAGATTATTTTAAACAAATCATCAATGTTTGGATTAATTTAAATTACTACCACTTATCAGATAGAATAATTATTTTATTAATCATTCTTATTGAACGATTAATAGAATATTTGTTTTTGTCAAGTACTTTCATATTAAATCTTTGAAATGTTAATAATATTATCACAAAATACACACCTTTTATTTATTTTTTAAATTGTTTAGGAGATGAAACCTTGAGCAGTGAAGGGAGAAAGATTTTAAATTATGCAATGCTAACTTGATTAATAACTTATTTACTATCATTTCAAGTACTGGCGGGCCTGAGGGCCCCTGCCCCTGCATGAAAAAAAATTCAGCCTGTGTCATGAATAAATTATAATTTCTTAACCTTAAAACTAGTAATAATTAAATTTTGACTTTTTCTAGAAAAGCTAATTTAGCCTTAAGTGTATTTTTGTAAGAATATCGTTTTTAAAAGTGTTTTTTATTTATAAATATATTAAAATATTATTTTATTATTATTTTTTAAAAATAATTTTTAACATTATGAAAATATCCTAAGACTATCAAAATTAAATTAAAAAAAATTATTTAAATGGTATACCTCAACAAACAAAAAATATTATTTAAAAAAAAAGGTTTTATTCAAGTAAACAAGTCTACTTGAAATTTTTCCACGTCAGCTTGATTATTATTTAATTTTTTTTTAATTAGATCCGGGATTGATGTATCGGCATATCCTGGTTTTAGAGCAAGGGATATAGTTTATTTATTCAAATTTGGAGGCAACCCATACATGTATAGCCTTAGAATTCCATCTTTAATTCAGAAAATATTGGCAGCAAATGAAAGAAAATGTTTTTCCATTAATGAACTGCACTCACTTCCCTCTCAATCAATTAACCATCAGAATAATGAAATAAATAAAAAGTTAATATAATAGCAAAATAAAAACATTACTTTGCTGGAATTTCCCAGAACGGCCAAGATTGAAGTAAAATATATTTTTTTAATTAATCCAGCAGTGCTATGCATAATGACAGTGCCTTGAGGAATTGTTTTTCAATTTCTAGTTGTAATTACGATGATCCTATTAACTTGCCCGTCATGGGATCAAACCCCGAGTTAGATCATGACATGACGTATTTCTCTTTTCATTTTTTTAATGGATTTGAGAAAGACATAATTTAAACACTTTCAAAAAAAACAAATATGACATGTAGGGGTTGAAATTTCACGATAAAAAAATGTGATGGTTTTAGAAGGAAAAATGTAATTGAGAACTTGTAAACTTTCTTCAATTAATAAAAGAATACCTTGGAAACTAAAATGAAATTACCTTGTAACTGGAGGACTAACATTGAGATTTGTCAAAAAAATATAACCAACATTTTGTTTGAATTGCAACTACATAAACAATAGTCACTGATTTTCGAATGTTAACTCCAGTTTCCGTGTCCTTTGTACATCATGTTCACTCCAATATCTCGACTTGCAAAATTCAATGGCTTTTTCTTACATTCTCTATGCTTCACATAGGAGAATTTAGCTATCAAGAAGTAAGAATATGAGCAAGATTAAGCATTCTCTGAAATGGGCTCTTTTCGACAGCATTCAGAGATGCAAAAAGTTGACAACTTTCAAGAAAATCCATGCACAGTTGATAACATCAGGGGCTGTTTCTAATGACTTTGTTGTCAACAGGGTTGTTGAGTTCTTTGCAAGAGGTCCCAACTTTGTTGATTATGCATGTGATTTTTTGAGTGAATATGATTGGAAAGTTAGCTCATTTCCATTTAACGCCTTGGTTTCTGGTTACGCTATTGGTGAGAGCCCCAAGACTGCATTTTCGGTTTATAGAAGGATAGTGAAAGATGGGTTTTTGCCTGATATGTTTACTTTCCCTGCTGTTTTGAAATCATGTGCTAAGCTTGTGGGGATTGGTGAGGGCAGGCAGGTTCATGGGGTGATTATTAAGATGGGTTTTATATGTAATATCTATGTTGAAAATTCACTTGTTCATTTTTACAGTGTTTGTAAGATTTTTGGTGATGCTAGCAGAGTGTTTGATGAAATGCTTGTGAGAGATGTGGTTTCTTGGACTTGTGTTATATCAGGGTATGTGAGAGCAGGCTTGTTTGATGAGGCTGTGGGTTTGTTTTTGAGGATGGATGTTGAGCCAAATGCTGCAACTTTTGTTAGTGTACTAGTTGCTTGCGGGAGAAAGGGGTATTTGAGTGTAGGGAAGGGGATTCATGGGTTGAGTTTCAAGAGTGCGTTTGGGGTAGGTTTGGAGGTTAGCAATGCTCTCATGGATATGTATGTGAAGTGTGGGTGTTTGCCTGGAGCAAAACAAGTATTTGATGAGCTTCCTGAGAGGGACATTGTTTCCTGGACCAGTATTATAAGTGGATTGGTGCAATGCAATTGTCCCAAGGAGGCGTTGGAATTGTTTCAGGATATGCAAAGCTCTGGTATCGAGCCTGATGCGATTATACTTACCAGTGTTCTTTCAGCCTGTGCCAGACTTGGAGCTCTTGATTATGGCAGATGGGTTCATGAGCACATCGAACGCAAGGCAATCAAATGGGATATTCAGATTGGAACTGCTATGGTTGACATGTACGCAAAGTGTGGCTGTATAGAGATGTCAATGCAGATCTTTGATGGAATGCCTCATAAGAATGTTTTGACATGGAATGCATTGCTAAATGGCTTGGCTATGCACGGGCATGCCTACAAGGTACTTGAGTTTTTTGAAGAAATGGTTAGGGTAGGCATGAGGCCAAATGAGGTGACATTTCTAGCCATTTTGGCAGCCTGCTGCCACTGTGGCTTGGTCAATGAAGGGCGTCAGTACTTTAACCGGATGAAAAGTCAGCAATATAATCTTCCTCCGAGGTTAGAACACTACGGATGCATGGTGGACTTACTTTGTAGGGCTAGACTCTTGGATGAGGCGTTGGAATTGACAAAGGCTATGCCCATGTCACCTGATGTTCGGATAATGGGAGCTCTTCTTAGTGCTTGCAAGGAAAATGGAAGTGCGGAACTCCCCCAAGAAATACTAGACCGGTTTGTAGAGTTAGACTCTAATGATAGTGGCGTTTATGTGCTACTCTCTAATATACACGCTAGCAATCAAAGATGGGATGATGTCACGAGAATAAGGAGATTAATGAAGGAGAAGGGTATTATAAAACCCCCAGGGTCAACTGTTATAGAGTTGGATGGCAAGGCTCATGAGTTTATCGTTGGAGATACAAGACATCCACAGGACAAGCGCATTCGTTTATTGTTAAAAACCCTATCAGATCAAATCTTTCATGAAGAGCACCGTGAACACTCATTCTTCATACAATCACACTTCTGTGGTAAGTGCTGTTTTTATGTATTTGTTGTTTCACATCCCCACAAATGATATTCATGCTTTCATGATAACACACTGAGGCTGCGATCATGGTCTAACGAGCTGATCTTTTGCAGCAGCTTGAGTCGATCAAGAATTAATAACTTGCACCGAGGTGGAGAAGGAGACTTTGAGCAAGTCATTAGAAAAGACTCAGAGGGGGTATCTGCGCGTCAAGAGTAGGTACGCTAAAGTATTGTCCAGGATTGAAGACCTCGAAAAGGAGCTAAATGATCTGAAAGCGCATCTATCTAGCAAGGTAAAAGATGCTATAGAAAAAGGAAGGGTAGAAGGCATCAATAGTTTCAAAGCCTCGAAGGAATTCCAGAACAAGCTTGCTGAGTTTTCTGAGGGCTGAGGTACATGTTGAAGTCGTGCTTGTCCCCGTGCTCATCCAAATATCCCAAGTCACTTTTAATTTTCTGACCAAGGAGCTTCCCGAATTCAATATGGATTCGCCCAGCAGGATGGCAAAGCTTGTAGAAAAAAAAGACCAGCCTGAATTCACTGAAAAACTTAACGAGGAAAATTCCATCCCTACAGTCAATGATGTCCCCTCCCCTCCCCTCCCCTCCCCGATCAGTACAATACTGAAGAATTTGGAGTTCTTCCAGAGCTCGTCTGCAAAAACACCCATAAGAGGACGACTTTATAATTCTCGGAGCTGCAGCAGTATAGGCCCAGCTTCTTATTTTGTAACTTTTGAACTCACCGGGGTGGCTATTGTGAATTCTTTTTTTGATTTATGGATTTGATATCACATAACTTTTCTGAATTCTATTTTAATTCAAATTCTTTTTCACATTAAAAAATTGAACTTGTAAATTCCCATAACTCGTGCTTGTATATTTACTCGTCTCTTGTAGCCCTTGACCAGGACTTGCTAGCTGTTTAGGGCTCTGGTTTAGCTCTTGCCCGGGGCTTGGTAGCTGTTGGGGGCTTGGGTTCAGCTCTTGCTCCGAGTTTACTGGTTGCCTGGAGCTTACAGGGTTAGCTCGCAAATCTGAAAATAAAATTTGTATGAATCCTCCTTATCCCATTCAACCTTTCTAAAGAAAAGGATATTTGCAATATGAGCTCTCAATCTTACAATCTGAAATTTAGTGGAAATACTTCTGAGCATTTCAAGGTCGGGGTAGCACCTTGCGATCTTCTGTGCAAAGCCTGTATGCAAGGCAGTCAAAATCGAGATTTTGACACGGATCGGAAAGGACTCCGAAAAATCGGATCGTAAGATCGGATCGTAAAATCGTAGAAAGATCGTAAAATGTCCGTACAAAAATTATTATTTTTAATTATATTTAAATTTAAAAAATGAATTTAAATATAATTAAAAGACCCACAGTATTTGAGATTTGAAATTTAAACTATTTATTTTATGTTTTTCAAGTAATTGTATATTTTTTTTATGGTTGTTGTATTTGAAATTAATTAATGTTATTTATTATCTTAAATTAATAGGATTTTTTTTAAAATATTTTTTATGCTAATTATTATTATTATTATTATTATTATTATTATTATTATTATTATTATTATTATAACCCCTCCTCCCCCTATAAAGTACCTAATGAATATAATATAACATAATTATGGCCATAAAACTTCATTAGTTAAGGTTCATGCATGATTCAAAATAATTGAAAAATGCATTACAAAACAATTATGTCCATAGAATTTCATTAGGTAAAAATTAACAAACTAAAAATAAATATTTTGTTGATGTGAAATATAAATTAATTAATGTTATTTATTATCTTAAATTAATAGGATTTTTAAAAAAAAATATAATTTATGCTAACTATTTTTTATGCTAATTATTTTTTTTTATTATTATTATTCTACGATTTTTCTACGATTTTTCTACGATTTTGAACGATTTTTCTACGAGTTTTCTACGAGTTTGACCGGGTTCGGTTTTTCTACCGGTTCAACCAGGTTTTCGGAGCCAACTCGCAAAATCCTACGATTTTGCGAGTTGGCTCGCGATTTTGACTACCTTGCCTGTATGCCCCTGGTTAAGCCTCATCTAAGATCATAACAGGGCTTCCCAAGCTGGATTCAATTTTCCAATGTCTACAACCTGCTGCCTCCCACGTTCTCAGTGTTAAGGAACCATCTCACCTGCAAGCTTAAACAAGTTTAGCTCATATAATTCAACAACTTTTCTTAAGTAACTTCCGTTATAGAATAATAATATTCTGAGATCTTGATTAATAATTTAAATTTTTAGGTGAGATAGTTTCTTAATATGGTATCAGAGCTTTGTTGACTCAACAATCATGAAACATAAAGTAGTGTGGGTCTGTGCAAGTTTCGAGCCCAAATTAGTTACCTAATTACAATGGACATAAACAATTTCTATCTCTCCTAAATCCTAATTCTAAACAAACATAAAGACCTTATTTAGTCTCCAAATCAAAGTAAAAAACCCAAGTCCCTGGCACCAAGGATAAGTGTAGTGTGTGTGTGTGTAAATGCTGGCATATCTTGTTCGACATAGAAAGCTATATCTCTTGATCTTGAATTTTTCTTGCCGGCTACTTTATAAAAGATTACTGCTATATCATCATAATTTGCAAAACGATGTCTTCTTTGTATTCGGATGATAATATTTTTGATCTATTAAGGGATGAAAGAGGCGATGTTGATGTGGCAAAATTGGTCTCTAAAGATGAAGCTTTGGCCAAGAAAAAGAAGAAGGAACGAGAGAGGCTAGAGAACCTACCTGTTCGTAATGGCAATACATTTTATGATGGTGATCTTGCAACTAATAAAAACGTGGTGGTGATGTATAGTCATGAGACTGATGAGCAAGAGGAGAAAAGGAAGGTGGATTATTTTGATGATAACAGGGAGATTGATGGGAAGATTGTAGCCCAAGAAAAGGTTGAACCCAGAAAAGAAAAAGAAAAGAATGGTGAGCTTGTTAAGGACTTAGAGAACAAAAGGAGAGACCTCAACAAGAAGAAGAAAGTACAGAATCACATGCCTGATCTGAACGGAAAAGAAGAGGCCGGGATTTCTGCGGAGACCGAAAAGAGAGACGCTGACAACAAAAGGCCTGTTGAGAAGAAGTTGTTTAAGAAGGGCGATAAAAAAAGAGAGGAGGAAGTTAAAGGGTCAACAGGAGAGTTGAAAGGCTTGTTCCAGGTCTTGCATAAGGCTGTGGCCGTGGTGGTTTTCATTTCTTTAGGTGCAGTGATGTATAGCACCTGGAAGGAGCTCTGAAAGCATGAGTTTTAGTTCTGTTTAGGGTTTTTGTTTATTGCTTTACCTTTCTTAGAATTTAATTTTGGGATTATTTTTTCATAAATGTAGTATCTTTTTTGTTAGGTTTTTCAATATCCATCTTGCATGAATTATTTTTTAATTTCCTTCTGCATATCTTGAGCAAGCAGGAAGTAATATTGCAGATGATTTTTTTTTTAATAGTTTAAGCAAAAACAGTTACAGGGAAACTCTCCTTTGGCAAGCCTGTATTGGGATCAAGATTTTCTGATACTCTCTCAGCTGTAGTCACCAGTAGCACTGTCTGCCAAGGAAGAGGTGCCCTGCAACTTGGTTGCTAGAGAATTGATGTTTAAGGACAATATTAGGGTTTTGCTGATTGCCTTAACAAGCTTCAAAAACACTCGGATGGGTTGCTGAAGATGGAATAAACTCTTGAAGTAATGGCATGTGCCATGAATAATGCGATGGATATCCGTTTCTTTATGTCATCAAGACATATTCTGTTGTTTTCTTTTTTTTTTATCTTGGTTACAACCTTATAAACCTACTGATTAATAACATTAAGTTCCTTTAGCAATGCTAATTAGGGAAGTATTTACAATTAGTTCTTAGCTTCCAAGCATCATGGCGAGTGAATCAATCTTGAACTATCAGTAAACTTAAGGCCATCCACGTCAAGATCCTTGTAATCATGATCAACAATCTTCCCAACTTGACAGTATGGTCATGGCAGTGTCTGTTCTAAGGAAAATGTTTTACCAAGATTTCCTGGTCTCTGGTTCAGAGGTAGGCTCGCGGTCAACTTAAAGAGAACTTCCACTGGCATATCATGTAACTAAATTTCAAAAATTCTCTGGAATTAGCAACATTTACAACGGTTATTAACACCGATGAATGTACCAGCAAAACATCGATGAATTTAGCTTTCCACCAGAGATTAGGTTATTACCAGTTTTAAAAATCATTTTCCTATGGGCCAAACTTTCTAAGCTACATACCTGATTTAAGTTGACTCATAGTCTTCAAGAGATCTCTGATAGGTAACTGGAATAGAGCTTGTACCACTGGATGTTCAATGTAGCTGCCAAAACTAGCAATGTCCACAACTTGGATGAGTGAAACCTCAACCGAGATGTGGGAGGGAATGAATAGAACATTCATCGGATTATCAGTCATCCCTTGTCCAACCATGGGCTGGTCTACCACCACTGTGATGCCATGTTCCCGAAGAAGAGAGGCAGGTCCAGTTCCACTCAGCATCAGTAGCAGGCTTCCTAGTTCCCCCAGCAGATAAGATGTAATCTGCAACAAGTTTGCCTCAATTGGTTTCTGACAATAGACATTTTGGACATCATGGTTGTGCTTTTTGTATGGACTTTTTCACTGTCTTTGATGTGCATAGTGATGATGGAGCCTGGATACAGAACAAGAATTAATGACAACTTTTAAAAACTCGCATGCTGTGAATTTTGGCATTTAAGAAATTTTACAAATTGTTGGGTCATGCTATGGACTATACAATCGATATGAATTATTTCAAAATATTATGGCATGTTTACTCAAAAGTTCGTGGTGATAAAGGGCAAGATATGTCAAAATTTCAGTAGTTAATAACAGGAAGAGCAGAGATATTTCCTTCAGTAAGTCTACTTTGCATGAGAAATCAGTGATTTACTTTTTCCCTGGTGGAATGCTCTAAGATTTTCAGCTAGCTTGACTGCTTTTAATCTATGGTGATTGAGTCTTTGTCATCTTGAAATCTGATAAGAGGACTAATTAAAAGCCAAGAAGAAGAAAAGTTGTCCCCATCAAGAATGAAAAGGCTGCAGCTTCAGGATTACGAGTAAGAAAGCTTAGAAAGGACAGACATCCAGTATTAGCAAGCCATCCTCAAAAACAACCAGAATTTTGGAGCAAGGAAAAGATCAAAACTTTCTGTGGCAAACTCAGCTTAACAGTTAGAAAAGGGGAAATGATGTGTGGATCTTAATCAAACGATCTTTAGGTGTTTAGATTGATTGCGCTAACTTCAATTAATAGTGATCTCGTGTACTTGGATCGAATTCAGTTTCGAAATATTTTCATAATCTTTTCTAAGAAATATCTATTTCCTTATACATGTGTTTTTCTGTGATTTTTGCTGATCTATCGGATGCTTAAACCAATAGTACTTTTTAGACCATTTTAAGTCCTAATGTATGCTTCACATTAATCTTCTGAGTTTTCATTTAATACTATGATAATTCCAATCAGTACAAAACATAAGCAACTCAAACCTATGGATCTGTCCTAGTTGATTTTGTCTGTTTCAGTCGATACATTGCATATAGGAATTACAAAAACAAACTTTTGAAACCAACTGAAAGGAAACGAGGAGAAAGAAACTATCACCTTTTGCAGAGGTAGGCAGCATATCAATGGTCTGCTAGGATGGCATTTTTTGAGTGCATTAGTTTAAGCTAAAACAGTCACAGGGCAACTCTCCTTTGGCAAGCAAACGAGATCAAATTCTGCAATGTTTGCAACAATCACCATTGCTTGCCAAGCAAGAGGCGCCCTACAACTGGTTTGCTTATCAAAAGTATGAAACCTCTATCTATCTAGCTGCTTCTGGTTTTTGCAGGGTCCCCGAATAAACTTTATAAACACTTCGATGGTTCACTCAGTTTGGCATAAACCCTTGAAGTAATGGCATATGCCATGGATAATGCTGTGGATATCCTTCTCAAGAGGTTCGGGAGGGTATATCTGGCAGACATCTTTCTCCACATCTGTGTCTTGAAAAGCTATTTGTCAGAAAATACGAGAGATTCTTTCTGTTTTTGTCCTTTGATTGGAAGCTAGAAAAGGCAAAGAAAAAAAAAGGAAGGGCAGCTGAGAGGAGAATCAGGAGATGCTCGTTCATGCTGTGAAGATGAACCAGTCATCAGAACCTTATGCGCTTAGGCCATAATATTCCTTTTCTTTTCATTTGCTTTTTTGGTCTGGTTTTTCGGTGTATGGAAGATCAAATAAGTTAGTGTTCGCTTAACTTTCTTAGCTCTTGTAAGCAAAGTCATTCCCCTCTGGATTTCAATTGGCATTCAGTTTCAGACAAGGTTGATTTCCTCTGCAGTTTACCTGTATACAATCTTACAATTCAATTTGTCTACGTTACTTGGTTAGTCACAAACCTATGATCATTTTACAGACTTTTGTCAATCCTGTATCCAACAAGATCTTGGTCTAGAAGAAAAGGTAATTTTGTTTCAAGAAATTTTCTCCGAAACAGTCATTGCCTTTATGTTTCAAGAAATGTGTAAAAGATGCTACTGCCAGTAGACTACAAGTGAGTAAGGTGATCTTATTCGCTGATTGTTGCGAAGATCATAACTGATGGACTGATTATATTGCATCAAATCACATGTGCATGAGCAGTTGTCCAAATAATTTGCGAAATTAAACGAAAATCATACATTAGATTTCCTAAAATTTCAAGTGATAAAGCCCAGCCGTATGTATTTTCAGTATCTATACATATTGACACTGAAAATTACCAAAGGCATCGCCCACATACAACTGATGATGATTTTCAAAAGCTTGGGAAGACTACTTCCTCCCTTGTATAAATCTCTCATACAGAATCCTCTTCCCCATATATCTGCACCACAAAATTAAATAAATACAGCAGTGAATATCATTTTCCTTTGGCAAAGGTAATTAAGTACAAAGTTGCTGCAATTAATGTTAGAATGTTACCTTCCTAGCATCATAACAGTAGCTTGAGGATTGGTCCCAGGTGAATCAATGAAAGTGGACCCATCAATAACCCTAAGTTTATCCACGCCGAGGACCTTGTAATCATTGTCGACAACCTTGCCGACTTGGCAGCCTCCATGGTAATGCCATATGGTCATGACAGTATCTGTGCAAAACTGTTCCAGGGACATTGCTGTGCTAAAATGTCTTGGTCTCAGGTTCACAGGCAAATTCACCATCAAGTCAATGAGAGCTTGCACCGGCATATCCTTGTATCGGAATTTTGAAAACGCTCTTGAATTTACTACTTCTATAATGGTTCTCATGCCCTGAACACACCTGTGCAAGTCTTCTGGTTCTTTGAAGTAGTTAAACCTGACAGAAGGGTTATCATCTGGATTTGTAGTCCTGAGCTTGAGCTCACCTGTGGAGACTGGACCGATTACTTTCTCAAGAATTACTCCACCCTGTAGAGTTTCAGCCACAAGGGAATTCAAGGTTTCGGTAGCTCTAGACATGGCTTCTGCTGTCACTGCAGAGGGCTGGCCTGTCTGCATATGGGACTAGGAGAAGCTGTTAGCAGAAGAAAAAACATAGCACCATTGTTGAGCAAAGCTTAGTTAATTACCTCATTTAAATGCAACTCATATTCCCTGATAAACTTGTGAACCCACGAGTAAGCAAAGCTCAAACCACTAGCTGTTTCAACATAGCTGTTAAACTTAGTAATTCCCACAACCTGGATGAGTGAGACTTCAACTGGGATAGGGGAAGGGATGAACAAAAGATTCATTGGATTATCAGCCATCCCCTGACCAACCATGGGCTGATCCGCCACTACTGAGATGCTATGAGCTTGAAGATGATTAGCAGGTCCAATACCGCTTAACATCAGTAGTTGGGGACTTCCTAGTGCTCCTGCTGATAAGATTATCTCATTCATGGAGCTCTTCCTCAAGTATGCCCAGTGCTTGAGGCCTAATGAATCTTCAAAAACCACGCCATATGCTCTAGGTCTTGGCCATGGCTTCCCTGTATTAGCAATGCTCAGTTACATCACAACGG
The DNA here is from genome assembly GCA_027405865.1 of Salix purpurea. Lineage (NCBI taxonomy): Eukaryota > Viridiplantae > Streptophyta > Magnoliopsida > Malpighiales > Salicaceae > Salix > Salix purpurea. The sequence continues at coordinate 5,298,926 of JAOWLH010000036.1, read as the reverse complement.
AATTTAATACTATGAAATTAGATTAGCAATGTAGCATGCCGATGAGTTCGATGGTTTTGTCTCACCTGTTTCTGTAAATAAGATCTTATGAACGGTAGCATGCAAATAAACTGAAATATTCCTTGGCTCAGCATACTCTAACAAATCAGCAGCAGTGTGTCTATGACCATACTTGTCAAAAATTGACCCTCCAACTTTAGTCCCATAAATATGATCATACGTAAATCCGTTGTAAGGCAACACTCCAACTTCTACCAACCCATCTCGAACAGCTGATTGCCATTCCAGCATTGGTGGCTCGAAGGCTACCTTGCTCTCAACCCATGCATAAGACTTTTCAACAAATTCTGGAATCCAACCAGCTTGCTTCACATAATCATCACTCGCATGAGTGTAAAATCCTGCATTCAAGGCGCTCCCGCCGCCTAAGACACGCGCGCGAGCATTATAGACTCCATCCTCGGAGATGAATTGCTGGGAAGCCGAATTCGGAGAGGTATCGGAGAGCGAGTTTGCAAAGTTGGCTATGTTCATTATTTTAGGATTACCATATGGAGAGCCACCTCTTTCGAGGACCAGAACGCTCGCACCCTGTGAGAGTGTCGCAGCAAGTGGACAGCCCGAGGTTCCTCCGCCTATGATTATGTAATCGTAGTATAAAACATGGGGCGCTGAGGTTGCTTCATGAACAAATGTGTAATATGGAGCTGCAAAATATTCGTCACGCTAATTAGATCTTGACATGATCAGAAGGCCATGGAAAAACCAAAAATTGCAATAAAAATGTGACAACAACTCTCATCATACCTTTCTCCGACTGACAGAAGCTACGAAACATGGAAAATCCGGCTAGAACAATAACAATAAATTCCCAGGAGTACCACAAATCCATTTTCTGTCAACTCGTAACTACAACGTCCTTAAAAAACTGTGAGCTACGAGAAATCTTATATTTCACACCACCAAAGCAAGACCTTCTCTACCTTTATATAACCTTAATTAAAAAGTGCTCCTATGATGTAATTAAGTGGTTTAACATTCTTTTGGTGCAAAGAGTTCCACTTTCTGCCATGTGAAAGACATAAACTTGTAGTTCAACAACATAGATTTAACCTCACTCGTCCATCCAAAGAATGGATGTCCTTGTACTTCGTTGCAATTCTTGACGTGTGAAAAGATTGAGGCAGCTAGCTACTACGCCTTCCATTTAAGGCAATCAGAGAAGAGAAAAGGCTTTAAAAGTTAGACATGATCAAAACTAAGAACCTTGAAAATCACATTTTTGAAGTAAAAACAATGAAGGCATTTGAAATTTACAAATCACTGGATTGATATAGTATGCATGGTTTGGTGGAAGTTGGGGTCTCTATTGACTCAAGTTCATGCGAGCATTAACTTCATCTGCCTACCACATGCGGCTAATTACTACACCTTGATCTGTTGAATTAACGTGATGGTGAGAAAAACAATTTATTCCTTCACCATTTTCTTAATTCCATTTAACTAGTTTTTTCATATTTTTTCAATGTTTTGTTTTTTTCAATATTTTTTTTAATTTCGTTGACATTAATGATAACTTGTATGGATGGATGATCTGGATAGGAGACACTTGTGTGGACCGTGGATATAATATGTTACCAAATCATCCTCTATTATGATACTAAATTATTGATCAAAATAGACAGTTCAATAATCAATAATAATAGTTAATAATTAATAATTAATTACATGCTAGTCCTAGATAGAATAATTATTCGGTGGATCAATGACTATAACACTTTCCTTATCAAACAAAAGATTGCTCGGAGGGAAACTCTCAATTAATTTTCGATTAGCACTCAATCCTAATGTTAGGTATAATTCTCTTTCATCACATTGAATATTAGCATTGCATTTCGATTTCACATCTTAGGATTAAAAATTCTCGACTTGTATTTCATTATTGTTATTAAATTCAAACCGATCTCGGTAAAAACAAACTCAATCAAACCAAAGCAACTTAATTATATAAACAAACTCTCGCACCCTATATCCTGTTTCCGAGTTGAGATTAATAACATTGTAAATACTAATGGAATTTGATTGATAGTACAAACATTGAAACATTACCATCATAATTTCCATCAGTATTTATTGTCGGGTATTGTTATTGGTATTTTACCAAAAGAATGGTTCTGTCGGTGGTAAGTATCGAAAGAATTACAGTGAGATTCAAAAACTTATGATGTACGATGATGTGATATTGTTTCCGACATAAATACTGACGGAGTTACCAACAAATATATTATGTCGATAATTCCGTTGGTAAATACAAATGGATTGACAAGCAGAATTACAATTAGATTAAAAAATCTATGGTATACGATGACGTGATATTATTACTTACAGAACTACCTCCAAGTTTGCCAACAGAAATATTTCATCGGTAAAGGTGTCTTTTAAATGATACAAGTACAAGAAATGTTTTCCCAAAATATTTGGAGATAATGTGAAAAATGCTATGCTTACTTACAATCAGGACTAAACATCGAAGCATATCTACAACACCACTTGCTAAACATTATAGGACGATTTCTTTTTTGGCCGCATAGATTACTATGGCATGCACAATGAATGCATCAGATGATCCCACGTGTAAGTGGTGAGGTGTGCTGTGAAATTCAACGATCCACTTGAGCCCTAATCGACATATTTGCTTCTGGCTGTATGATGCAACCACGTAAACCTGATTGGATAAGAGATGTATATACGATTTGCCACCCCACCATAAATATATGTGATTCGTAGATTTTTCATTTTAGTGAAATGAAGATTTAGTGGATCAACAGTGACACATCATCACATTTTGTGGCATACGATTAATCAGCATTTTTCTATTTTTTTATATAGTAAACTAGCATATGTTTTGGCAATAATTTTTATAGTGGTTGAGTATTAACTAATTTACTTTGAAAAAAAAAATATAATTAGAGAAATAAATTCTAACGAGACATATATATATATATATATATATATATATATATATATATATATATATATATATATATATATATATATATAATTTGTTTTTTGGATTATAGCTTTAAAATTTAGGGTGTGTTTGATATTGCTTTTGCTTTTGTGGTTGAGGTTTTAAAAAAGCAGTTTCATAAAAAGTACTTTTGTTACGGTTCAAAATAAGTGGTGAAGTGTGTTGCTACCCAATTTTTGACTCTTTATTTTTTATGTTTCGAAAAGAAAAGTATTTCAAAAATAGATTTTGGGGTTCAAGGGCGAAATCGAGCAATTTGGAGTTTAATGGCCGATTGAGGGTTAAATCGCGAAAATCAGGAGCCAAGGACCAGTTTAGAAAGTCGCGCAAAGCCAAGGTTGAGATTGAATTTTTGATGGGATTTAATTGCATAAAAAGTTTAAATCCAATTGGGTGCAATTAAAGAATTTTTAAAGGACCAAATCATATTTTTTTAATTCCTTCCTAAAATAATTTCGAAATCTGCATTCTTTTAAAAAAAAAAAAACATGCACTGGCGTGCATTGAATTTTCCGGCGCCATATTGATCACAGCAGATCAATGCAAATTTTTCTTCCCATCAATGTTGATTTTATTGCCCGATTCATCTCCTTCACAGCAGATCAATATTTCTTTTTTTCTTCTTTTTTTTGATTTAATTTTCTTCCCAATTCGGCTCTCTCAACGCAGCAGCATTCAATTGAAATCAATGGCAATCAATTGGAATTTAAACGGAAAATCAACAGCAATGCAGCAGCAGATCAACAGCAGATTTGATAACGGCTCAATTCCAAAATCCTGCGTGATTCTCTTCCCGTTTCATCTCCATCTCAGCAAAACAGATCATTTTCCTATATCAAGCGTGATTTTCTTCCCGAATTTTCTCCATCAAAATCGACGTCCTGATTTTCCTCTGATTGCCATCATTTTACTTAGCTGTTTTGATACTGCATTTAAACGTGATCTCGGCCAAACGTTGGGGTTTCTCGAGCTATAAATAGGAGCTTGCACAGTGAGAAAAAGGGGGGGAGGAAAAGAAATTCACGCAGAGAAAAATAGAGAAAAACGAAAGAAGAAAGCAAAGGAAGATTATGTAAAAAACAGCATCTTCACTCTCGGTGCAATCTTTTCTCTCTCGGTCCCGTGGTCTCTCTCTAAAAAATAGACCCCCTGTTTCTTTCTCACTCTCGGCCAGCCAAGCATCACCACCGTCGACCACCATTATTCCTCTTTCTCATCACCATAAGCCGCCCCTCAACCCCAGAAACTCCTCATCATCTCAGGCGAAAGGAGAGGCGACGACAGCCACGATAGCAGCAGCCCCTGCAACGTGACAGCAGACATTCCGACGACTATTCCGGCCACCTCAGGCCACCATCTCCGACGCCACAACGACCAGAAGAATCACCACGACCTGCTCTACTCAAAGGTATTGACAGTTACTCCATTCTCCATACTCGGAAATCCTCCTTGTACTGTTCATCATCTCTGCAATTGCATGCGGGGAGTGAATTAATTCACTCCCCGCGTGGGTTGGCGGGCCGGGCCTTGTGCCCGGCCTGGCCCTAAAATTTCCAGCGTCTGGGCTGGAAGCCCAGCCCAGATGGGTCTGGGCTGCTAGCCATCTAGGCTAGCAGCCCAGCCTGGAGACAAAGGTGGGCTGGGCTGTCAGCCCAGCCCGAATTTAGGTGGGCTGACAGCCAGCCCACCGAAAGAGAGAAAATATATAAAATATAAAAAATACAAATTTTCCAAAAATATTTTTGTTAAAGAAAAAATGTGTTGTTTTCTTGCATACGGCCAATACACTAGCATATTTTAAAAATCGTTCTTTTGTTTCAAAAATATATATTATCTTGGGTTTTTTGAAGAAAAATGAGTTTTAGCATGGATTTCGCAAAGAAAAAAATCATTTCTTGCATTTTGAGATTTTACAACAAGTTTGTAAAATCCAAAGGGTATTGGCCAATATTCAAAAAAATATAAAAATCTTTTTTTGGGAATTTATTATTCACCATCGGTATTTGATAAATAAATCCTAAGGGGTTAATATCCAAAATATTCAGCGGGAATGATATGCTATTATTCACCATCGGTATTTGGATAAATAAATCCTAAGGGGTTAATATCCAAAATATTCGGCGGGAATGATATGCTATTATTCACCATCGGTATTTGGGTAAATAAATCTTAAGGGGTTAATATCCAAAATATTCGGCGGGAATGATATGCTATTATTCACCATCAGTATTTGGGTAAATAAATCCTAAGGTGTTAATATCCAAAATATTCGGCGGGAATGATATGCTATTATTCACTGTCGGTATTTGGATAAATAAATCCAAAAGGGGTTGATATCCAAAACATTCGGTGGGAATAATATGCTATTTATTCACTGTCGGTGTTTGGATAAATAAATCCTAAGGGATTGATATCCAAAATATTCGGCGGGAATGATATCCCATTTGCCATTTATTTAACATATGTTTTAACATATCAAGTCATAAGCAAACCAAAACGTCAAGCAGCTTACCTTAGGTAGGGCGTACTAGGGGTGCTAAAACCTTCCCTTTACGCAACCAGTCCCTTACCCTAGAATCTCTGAAAGACCAGTTTTAGGTTTCCTAGTAACCATTAATACTAGGTGGCGACTCCCTTTTTTTTACGAAAATAGATAATCCCCCCGGCACATTGAATCCCCGCACACGGGGAAGAGTCGTCACGATGCCGCGCTTACCATCATTTTTTGGGGTGCGACAAAGTGTTTGGTTAAAACTGTGGTTGAGTTTGAGGTTGAAAAAAAAATAGTTTTGTGTGTTTGGTTACCAAGCTTTTCATATTGCTTTCAACTTGTAAAATTACTTTAAAGGGCATAAATATATACACACACATTTATATATATATATATATATATATATATATATATATATATATATATATATATATATATATTTAAATATTGTATTAATAATTATAATTTCATAATGTAATGAATAATATAAGTAAATTGGACACTTATTTTTATTCTCTCATCAAATTATTTGTAATTCCATCACGAACTAGATCCATATGTGAAGGTCTCTGCGATCTCTGACTATTTAATCGAGTAACAACATCTAGTAAAATATCATTTGAAACAAAATTAAGATTGCGAGATAAAAATTATATTGTGATATCTTTTAATATATTTATTTATATTTTAATTAAATTTTTAGATTTTTACATTATTTTTAGATTTTAATTAAATATCTTTTAATATTTATTTATATTAAGTTTTGCGAGAAATGGTCAGGGATTTATTTATTTATTTATCATTATCTTTTAATATCTTATTTATTTTAATATATTATTATTATCACCTAAAATCAAATCTAAACCAAACCACAAACCCACTTCTCCTGATCTCAACTCCCCTCCATAACCGCCGCCGCTTCTCTTTCTCATTCTTCATCTTCTTCCCTCTTTCAACGCCTCTCCACTTTCAAAACACCTTCTTCGCCCTCTCCTCCTCCACCATCCTCCTCCTCCACCACAAACCCATCGCCTTCCCCTCTAGACTCTTTCACCAAAGACCCAATTCTCTCCCCATTTCTCTCCTCCTCGAGACTCCTCCTCCTTCTCCTCTGCTTCTCTCTCCGGTTAGCCCACCCCCTGAACCCAACACCCCCCAAACCCCTCACCCTTCCCCCTCGCAACCCAACATAGACATCACTAGTATGGGCTCAATGGTTTAATTTAGTGAAGGTGAGAAGCTTGTTCAATGGGTTTATTGGGTGATGGGGAAGGGGATTATGGTGAGGGTTTATTTGGGAAACATTGTTAACAGTAATATTGTTGTCCCTTGGACTAAAGAGATGGGAGGAGGCGCAGACGAGAGGATAAACTAGGGTTTTTTCTCAACGGTTATTTTTTGTATTTGAAATGTGTATCGCAGTTTCAATAAAGATGGATCGCAAACTGAGAAGCATCAATTTCCAGCTTTTCTTCAAACGGCGTTTTTATCAGAATTTGGTGCGAGTCCCATGGTTTAAATCTGTGTTTATCTCTTTACCAAACATTAAATACAAAAGCAGATTGGCAAATGTGGATGCTACCACAATGCCAAACGGGTACTTACTATCAATGAGAAAAGAAACTGATCAATCTAAATTCAGACAATATTATGATGGCTTGGGAGATATTGTAATAAGATTATTTTATTTAACTAGTTCTCTATTAGAAATTTGTTTTTCCAAAATTTCTAGTTATCAAAACAACTAAACATTGTTTTATTATATTTTTTGTAATTAATAGCTAAGCAATATTATTGAAATTTAAATGACTATAACGAAGTCATTAAAAAAATTATGTAATTTTAAATTAATTATAACTAATCTTTTTCATTCATAATTTCTCTATTAGAAATATATTTTAAAAATTATATATATATATATATATATATATATATATTAACCAACTAAGTTAATGAATCCCATTAAAACTTAAGTTGACTACAACCAACCTATTGAAGATTTGTTTTTAATTTTAAATCGGCTACAACTAATCTTTTTCATTCATAGTTTCTTTATATATAAATATTTTCCCAAGCTTCTCAGTTATCAAGACAACTAAATTTATTTTTATTATTTTTTTATAATTATTAATTATCCTAATGGGTTGAAGAACTATATTAAAATTTAAATTTATCACAACCAATTTGTTAAAAAGTTTTATTGAATCTTAAATTGATTATATCTATATTTTTTCCATAGTTTATTAATTATTCTATTTACATAAGGAAATTTAAATTGATGATTTCTAATAGTATTTATTAATGAAGTTAATAAAAGAAGGAATTGTATTAAAATTTAAATAATCAATTTTATTAGTATAATAAATTATGATAATTATTAATGAGATTGATTGATTATAGCTAAGACAAAGAAGGCAAAAATATAATCCCTTTATTATTTTATTCGACAATAAGATATATTAGATAAACTTATATTTATAAATATAAAGCTCTCTATCCATGTAATATCTTAAATACCTTGAGTATTGATATGAAAAGTAATTAAAGCTTGAAAATTATTCCCAATTCTTCAAAGTAATAATCAAAATCCCAACTGCCTCGAAGACAAATGACTTTAAAAATGTCAAAGGAGTTGAAGCAAGGCTTGCCATTTTACGTACGCTAAATGCTGGATATATACAATAATATTTATCTTAAAACTTCCAACTTCTCTTTCCTTAAAAATAACAAAACCCTAATATCTAATTGTAAAAATTAACATCCAAAATTGTGGATGCAAAAATATAAAATCCTTGTTTTTATCATTAAAAAACAGCAGTACGTGTATTAATGAACACTCGATCGAAAACCCAGCTCGATCGACTCAGGTTATAAATTAGCAGGGTTAATTCTTATCATTGAAGCTCTCTCGGCAGGAACTAGATTCGATTCAAGCCAGACTAGGTTTACTAAGTTTGCTTGGTTGTGTCATATTACCATATGCAATTATGTACAAAGAAAAGGAGACATATATATATATATATGTTATATATATATATATATATAAACAAAAAAAAAACAAAATGCTCCCTCATCGGTTCGAGTCGACGTGAGCCAATTCTGAATTTTAAAATATCCCATTATTTGGGGGCAAAATGTTTAAGAAATACAACAAGATAGCACACACAAACAATCAATAGTTAGGACAATCCCAAATAAAATTTACGAAGCTGTGAATCATTTTATACAGAGAGTGCAGAGAATGAACGAGTAGTGGATGTATATCTCTCACATATATACTGAGGGGTAAAATGAAATGAAATGGAACTACAAAAAACACCTTTCTCTAATCTCAAAAGGACCCAATTGAAGCTTTGAACTTACTGAAAACTCTCTGTGGTATATATAACTCTTTCCCTATTACAAAGTAAATAAAATTAAATAGAAATTAAAGCATGTTTGTGAGAAGTTATATAAAAAAGAAAAAGAAAAAGAAAAGGCTAGCATGCTGAATATTAATTTGGTATATGTATGCCTATCTCTCTCATCTCTCAGAACTACCTCTTCATCATCTTCCTTGACCGTGAGCTGGTGATCTTGATAACAAGTCCAGGATAAACATCATCCGGGTCATGGATATGCGGGTTCTGCTCCACTATAAACGGGTCATCACACTTGTCACTGATGGTGTTCAGGGTCTCTCCTTCTCCGACAACATAGATTTCATCGCAAGGTCTGTCAGAAAACTGGCTCCCCTTGACAGGCTCTTCTGCGATAGAGTTCTCTCTGATAGAACCCAATAATATCATGCCTAATAGGATCATAGCACAGTAAAGTGATGCTGCATCAGCTAATGCTAAGGAGATTCTCATGGTTTTCTTTGAAGAAGAGAAGTCCATGAAAAAATATAGAAATGAAAGGGATCGATGGCCTTTGACTCTTTCGATGAAATGGGGAGGAGATGGTGTGGATATGTATTGCTTCGGTTAGGTATGTATTTATATATTTGGTGAGGGGCTTTGATGACATATTTTGTTGGCCCCCCTAATATCATTTTTATCTCAGTTTGGTCCTACCATTTTTATTTCTCATATTGCAACTTCTTATTTTTTGATCACTTGATCCTTTATCTACAATAGATAGGTTACTTCCCGCGCTAAGCTAAAAATTGGATAAAAATTGTTTTGAACATAAAAAGAAAAAAACCAACCCCCTATGTGAAGGATAGGATTGAATTTTTTTATTAAAAAATCCAGTGAAGGATAGGATTGAAATTAAAAAAAAAATCCAGTGAAAAAGAAAAATCTAGTGAAATGAGTTTTCTATAGAATATTTATTAGAGTTGCAAAAAAAATCATTATCAAATTGATTGTTAACATAATATCCCAAACACTTTTAAAAACCTATAATAAAAAAAAAGCAACTTAAAAAGTGGGTCAATGTACCATTAATGAATTTTAAATTATGTGAAACCTTTTCAATTTTTGTACTTAATACTGAAAAAATAAAATAAAAAGAGATAGGGGTATGTGTAAAAGATTTGGAATTATATGAAAATCTATTCAGGAACTGAATTTTATATAAAATATTTCTTGGAATTATAAAATCTCTTTTCTTACCATATTTTTTGGTAACATAAAATTCCCAAACACTTTTCTTAAAAAAAGGAAAAAGCAACTTAAAACGTTGGTCAAGGTATTATTTTTTAATGAATTTGGAATTATATAGAAATCTTCTGAATTCTTGACTTGATATTGAAAAGGTAAAAAAGAGATAGGGGTACGTGTAAGAGAAAAAAACGAACCATGAAGAAAAAAATTATGGAAAAAAAGAGTATAATTGGGTAATTGATCTGTAAAAGCATTATTAACAAATACAAACTATTTTGTATTTGATAATATTAGATTAAAAATATTATTATTTTCATTAAAAAAAACTATTGATATTTTCGAATTCGTTTTTGCATTTTTCGAGATTAATTATATTTGTTTTATAATGATTTTAAGTTTCCATTTTTCATGTATGGTGTATCTAATGAATAAAATCTACTAAATCTTTTTCTTAATATTTGAACTCAGAAAGTCAAGGATAAAAACCAACCTCCTATGTGACCAAGTCTCCACTCCGTGAAGCTGACGGAAAGATCATATTAAGACAACACATGATAAAAGGATAAAAGTAAGATAAATTCAAGAGTAGAGGGACCAAATGGGATGATTAATGCAATTAGTAGTTGTAAGCGACAAAAAGGAAGAAAAAAGAGAGATATTTGACCGTTTGCTTGCGGGAAGTTGGGCTCAGCAATACTGAAGACTTGGTGTTCTTGACGTGTTTGAAAGGTTGCGCATAAGTCAGATTCATATTCATCAAAACCCTGAAAAAGACTTTGATAATTAAGTTCAACAAACGTTACATTTGGGTTAAAAAAAGGTTAAGGGTTAGGTTACACATAAGTCATCATCTTCATAATTATTAAGTTGCTGAAAAAGACATTGATAGTTGAGTTCAATAAATATAAGGTTTTTATTAATTAAACACTTTTTTGAGGATTAGGTTTTAGATTATATTCAAGGAAGGTAAGAAATCAAATTGGTTAGAATTATGTGGGGGTGGATTGTTAGAAAATAATATAAATCATATTATAGGGTCTCGTTTATAAGCTTAAACTTTTAGGTGAGATGACTCCTTAACATGGTATCAGAGCCTGGTTGACCCAGCAGTCACGAGTTCGAATCTCACTACCCCCATTCTATTTGATAAAAACCAAGCACAAGATGATATGGGTCTGTGCAAGTTTCAAGTTGAAAAAGCTGTCACGTGTAAAGCTTATAAGTGAGGCCCCATAATATGATTTATATTAAAACGTCTCCTTGTAAATTATTTTTCTAAATTAATTAAGTGTTTTTTGGTCTCGTGTTAGAAAAATCAAAAGGTTCACCAAGAATCGTTGCCAATGGATGCATTTCGGTAACTAATTTCAAGGATTAAAAGCATGGATATATAAGTCAACAAAGTTATTAATTATCTGAACACGACTTCCTCTTCCTTCCTCTTAGCTTCTTCGTGGACTTTGAGTACGAATACAGAAATTAAAATTTCTCTTACGTGATTATGTTGCAATTATCCCTAGTCCAAGTTGTTTAATTATCATGTTATGATGATGGATGGACGAGAAATACAGGGCCTCCCCTCCTTTTTATATATTCAAATGCTAATGATTATCAAACGTTAACAGCATAAGGCTATACTTAATTCTTTTTTGGATTGCACTAAAAAAAAGAAGAAAAAGATACGGTAATACAACTCGGAAGGACTATAACTTTACATACTCATGATAAAATTAAACAATTTGATCATGGGTATGATTAAATACATGATAGAGAAAGATTAGGGACTTTACATGGCGATCAACTCATGAGAGGGGTGGACAAGGGGGGGTGTTCTGGTGGGGATAAAGGGGCTAGGTAGGTAGGGGGTGAGAATGGGGGTGGTGGCGGCATATGGAGTGAAGAACAGGGACCTCCCACTACCCACCTTTTGAAATAGTGTAACCACATGACATCAACCTAAACTCTAATGGCCACACTGCTTTTTTATTATTATCAATACAGGTATCGAGTCAACTTATGTTTACTTCGATTAATCTATAGTTTTGAAATTAACAATTATGTAAATCTATAATTATCATCATATTAGTAATTATAAGGCTCAAACTTTGATCAGCTTGCGTGTATCTTAATTAATTTTATTAATTATTATATTAGTAATTACAGGAATCGAAACTGAAACTACAGGAAAAGCAAACCAAGTAGATGGTTCACACTGCTCTTTACTGTAATTGGAGTTGGAATGTGGACGGAAGATGGAGACTTTTTTTGTGAGCCATAGAGCACGGTTCCCTTTTTGCATGCTCGACGTGACCTCTGGGTTAATTAGCTGACCAAGTCATTCGATGTATTTGCACAAATTCTGACCTGGTTCTGGAGGAGGTCCCAAAATAACTATCTCTCTCAACCCCCAGCTACACGCGGCAGTGTTGCAAGTGACTCGAAATTTCGTCAAACCAATACAGAAGGCTAAGGAACTGTTTGGAAGAGCGATTGCGGTAGTTTTTTAAAGTGTTTTTTGTATTGAAATACATTAAAATGATATTTTTTTTATTTTTTAAAAATTATTTTTGATATCAGCACATCAAAATGATCTAAAAACACTAAAACATATTCATTAAAAATAAAATAAAAATTAAATTTCAGCAAAACAGCGGTTTGGCCGCAGTGCCAAACGGGCTCTAAATCCCCATTAAAGTTAATACAGAAGGATTGTTTAAAAAAAAGTATTTGAATCTGGGTTTCTAATGAAATTTGAATCAATGGGGCTTGTCGTTTCCTAGTTTCTTCTTCGTCTTCAGGAGGTCGATTTGATAGTAATTGGCTGTATTTTTTCAATAAATAAATAAATAAATGAGAATAATATTGGGAGAGAGATTTTCTAATGTGAAAAGGGAGCATCTTTTATTTAATTTTATTTTATCACAAGAGTACAAGTGGTGCTCAAGACGAATCAAGTGCGTGTCGTTTTGGATGTCATCTACCCACTACTTTTTTATTTCTTTTATCCATTTGTCATCGGGGAGAGGGCAAAGCTTGAGAGGAAGGGAAAGTGGGAATCTATTCCAACAAGTCAATGTGCTCTATTTTATTTATAAAATCTCAAAAATTAACGGTCCAAATTGATGTTAATTACTTCTCGTTTTTCCTCTACCGTCTATTGCTAGCTTTGATAGCGTAACACATCTCTTCCTTCTTCTTTTGTAATTTAAAATTTAACAATTTCAAGGGGAGATCATGTAGTGGTTAAAAAGACATGCTTTATTTTTTTATATAAAAAAATGCAATATTAATTAATCTGAAAACACCATGTTCAGCTATATTCATTCATTAAAAAAGTGATTCAAAATAATTTTATTGTTTCAAGCAAATTATTGGACTGCATTCATGTTACATTGGAACTTGGGAAGACAAAATTTGGAGAGGATTGTATATGGTGATGACGAATGTAAGAGGAAAAATATTAATTTATTTTTAAAAAAATATATATTAAAAATGTACAGACATGTAAGTAAATAACGCATTAATAAATATGTTACCGAATGATATCCTTAAGGATTATTCTGCTGTAATAAACAAAAAATGATTCATAGACCATCGATACTTAAAACACGTAATATAAATCTAAATTAAATAAGATATGTAAGAGTTAATTATTTACCACATCGTTGGACCGTCCTTGTTTAAGAAGGTTTGGCAAAACCATGTAATATATATAAAGTTGGAGTTGATTACAATTAATTATCAAGCCATGAAAGTTACTTGCTACCTAAACCCAAAATCCCTTTATTAAATTGGAGTTTATTACAATTAATTATTAAGTTGGAATAAAAAAGTATGCAAGTCAGCTAGTGTATCACATCTAATAAATGACATAGTATAAAGTCGTGACATCTTCAGAGTTAGCAAGCTGATGAAGTAGGTATGGCCAGAGAGCAGCCATTGATGATAGCAACACTTTTCATTACTCAGGCACGGCTCCCTTTTTATTTTTTTGAAGAAACTATTATCCCGAAAAATAAAAATGAGAAATGAAGTTTACTTAAGAAGTGGTTCATGCACCCATCATTATTCAATCTAATTTTGGTTCGAGAAAAATAAAGAGTTTAATTATATTTCTTGTTTTACAATCAAGAAGTTTTTCAAAATTAACCTCCACATAAATCCATCCTTTCAATCCGATGATCATTGTCCCGTTTTTTTATTGGAATGAGATGATAGCTAGCATTGAAATAAAACAAGCACCACTAACTATATATATATATATAATTTTGATATATTGATATTAAATATATATATATATAATATTTTAATATATTAAATATATTTTGAAAGGCCCATCAAGCTTATATTAATGGTGGTGTTAAATTATGGTGGATCTTTTTAAAATAAAATTAGATTGGGAGATAAGAGAACAAAACTTGTAAGAGTCAAATCAAGCTAGGTAGGCAAAAGTAGTTGAACGACCCGTCAGAAGACTCAGAACCTTATCAAATTTTTTTATTCATATATACTATTCATATATATTTTTTTTTATCATTTTTTAGTCACTTGTTCATTGTACACTGCCAACATTTCCTCGACAAGCATTTGGAAAGAAAAAGTTTCCTCCTTTGACCGATAAACTCTTGACGATAGGGCTGAGCTAAGGCTATCTTTTACGTATGCAAGAATAGTGTTATCCCCGATTTATCAAAATCCTATTTGTTTGTTTTTTTTTTTTGTTTCAAAAATATTTTTAAGAAAATTTGATTTTTTTGTTTAAATTATCTTTTCTTTTTTATATTTTTTTAATGTGTTGATATAAAAAACAAGTCTTAAAAATAAATAAAAAATTATTTAATATATTTGTAAACAAAACACTTTAAGAAACAATTGCTATTACAATATTGAATGAGCTCTCGGTGTGTTCATGTTACATGGAGACATGAAAAACAGATAGAAACAAAAATAGAGATAGAGTTGTATTTGGTGGTGATGTACAAGACAAAATAATTGTTTTTATATTCTGTTTGTTTATGATAAATAAGACATAATAAAATATGAAAAAATATATTTTACTCTTAATATAAAAAATATATATTTATAGAATTGTGTTTTATCCCGGGTTGACCTGAAACTAAATCAACTCAAGGCTTGGAATGCTCTAAGTTTAAAAACAATAAAGAAAGAATTGACTCAACTTAACTCGGTTAAAATCCCAGGTCAACCCGGGATAAAACACATGTAAAAAATTTGTTGACCTTCTTGAAAGAAAAAAATTGATCAAAACAAGGTTATTGTGATTATTTTAAAAAAATATATATGTCAACTAGGTCGACTTTCTCGACCGTAACTTGAATCTTGTTTATGGTCGATTATCGAGTCAGGTTTTAAAACTACAATAATAATTATTTTTATTCATATATTAACTCGGATCAACCCGTGTTCATCCTCTCGACTTGTGACTTGGGCCTGACCCCAATCAACTCTCAAATGAGATTTTAAAATTATGATAATAACATATTTTATCTTTATGTTCCAAATCTGTGACTCTGATCTTGCTCTAGGTTGACCCTCAAATCGAGTTTTAAAACTATAATAATAACTAATATTTTTTATGTTGACCCAAGTCCACATTAGTTGACTCTTCGGACACGTGATTTGGATCTTACTTCGAAATAATCCTGAATCGAGTTTTAAAACTATGATAATAGTAACTTTTATTCTTATGCTAACTTGGGTTAACCTACCCCTCACTTAGACCTCTACCAATGAATTGGGCTTTGTCTAGGGTTAACTCCTAAGTTGAGTTTTAAATCTATGATAATTATCATTTTTGTACTTAAGAGACTTAGTTGGACAATTTTGAAATTTGAGTTTCTTACAATAATGTTTTAGAAATAAAAACAATAAATATTATCTTTGGACTCTATATTTTTTTTTTGCACGTACATAAATTATCTTTTAAATTTGTCCCAAAAACATAGTTATTGTCTCTTCAACCTAACACATTTTTATCTTCAATGTTTTCATCCTTTCTATGAAGAATGTAATACTAGAGCATCAATACGATTAATGCAGGAATTCAAGGCATCAAAGGAGATATGAATGAGTTTGAGCTTTCATAAGTCAATCTTGGATCCAATGTGCAGAGGTTTTTTCTATTCTAAGTTGAGAAGTTATTTAAGTTTCTTGACTTTATCCTTTGCTGATCTTCAGTTTGTGCTTTGGATCATTTTCCTGCATGTCTTCGTCCTCGTCCATGGACGTTTAAGTAACAAAACCTCCATTAACAGCTTTCTCGATGGCCAAATCATGGAACTTCAATCTGCTCCCATTCTACTAGATATTCCTCAAGGAAAAAGTTTTCAAAGCTCTTGCGCTCACTTTAAATCTGTAGAGATTGCAATTATACCTGTCTCCGTAAATATCTACCTCTATTTATCCGAAGGGCGCTGGATAGGGAGGGAATTCATTCTTTTCTTTTCTTTTTTGATAACCAGATGTCAGGCCGGCTTGCGCGCACCACAACTAATTATTGGATTCACTGAACACCCTGCAAGCCTAATAGATAAATAAGATACTGCGGGGGTGACAGATATGCATAGAGAGACTTGAACCGGGCTTAGAGGAAGGGAACAAGTCCCTTCCCCCACTAGGCCAAGACGCAGATAGGAAGGAAATTCTTCCTTCACGAGGTGGAGGTGAACGAAGATAAAAATACTGACTTGAATACGAAGAAGGATAGCCTCTAATCTGATGATTTCAATACCCAGATATATATATATATATATATATATATATATATATATATATATATATATTCATAATTCCTTCTCTATTGACATCTCCTCTATAATGCATGCCATTAGTAACTCCTCATCTTGTGCAAAAGTACACCTGTTGCTGTCATTTTTACTCTGAATTATCCTCAGATACTTTGCTATGCATCCATCAAAATTGCTCATTCATGAATACAAAACATGTTATTTTCTTTCAAGATTGTGATTCAACAGGAACATGCTTTTCGAAATTCTGTTAATGGTGTTGAAGCTGCTCCCTCATCAAATGGAGAAACTCGTGCAGATACAGCTAACTCCAAGCAGGAGTCATCACCTCCTGCAGTCTTTAAGGAAGTGTCCTTCCCTAAAGTGCACATTCATGGCAGACTCGGTTACAGTCTCTGATTCACTGCTGTCATCTAAGAGTGACTAATCTAAAAATTTATGTGGCAAACCCCCATGTTCTTCCTTTCCACAAATTATTTCTCTTGTGGCTGGCTCATCAGGAATAATCAATCAAGTCAATCAAAAGAGGAAAAAGAGAGCAAATTTTCCAGTGCCTTATTTATAGATTAGCTTACTCGTACTTAGATTAGCTTTCTGCAAATGGATAGCATATCCAATTGAGAAAGCTTAGAATATGTGTTTCATTACTGGGTATACAAAGGATACCTTAGCTATAATCCTTACAAGCTAAACATGACCTTAATGGCACTGCCACCACCAGCACTAGTCTCAAAGGCCTGTTCCACCTCCTCTTGTGAGAACCTAAATCTGTGAGTTATTAAGGGCTTAACATCAATCTTGCCGGTTTTCAAGAATTCAATACAGAGCGGCCATGTGTTCCTGTACCGGAATATGCCAATGACGTCCACCTCCCTACAACAAACACAGACTCCTATCATCACAATATACAAATTTAATGTTCTGTGCCTTGGCAATAAGAGGTTGCTTACCTTGCAGCTGATGGGGTAAGAGGGACAGTCATCTCAGTCAGGGCCAAACCAATAAGGCAAACTTTACCACCAGATTGTGTTGCATTCAGGGCTGTGGTCATGGTTTTGTTGTATCCAACACAGTCAAAGCTCACATCAATTCCTGAACCCATAGCATTTTGTATCTTTATTACCTCCTCATCTACATCCTGTAAAATCACTTGCGCGTTAGACCAGAACACAATTTCTCAAATTCCTGACTTTCAGCATTTACAACCTGAATATTTGTTGAGACATGGATGATCTCATCTGCACCAAGATTCTTTGCAATGGATAAACGGCGATCATCAACGTCAACAATCACCACTCTAGGGGCGCCAAATGCACGAGAAGCAAGCAAAGTGATGAGGCCTATTGGTCCTGCTCCCATGATCAATACATTTGTCTCAGGACCAATTTGTGCACGGCGACAGGCATGGACACCAACACTGAGGGGCTCACACATAGCTCCTTCCTCCAAGCTCACATTGTCTGGTAGTTTGAAACAAAGATTCGCAGGATGCACTACCTGGTATCATAAAACAAATTCATGTTTCTTATCACCAGTAGTTCCTTAAGACAACAATAACATGAGTTGCATAAAACTCTTTCCACAGCAATTTGATCACCTTGTTAGCCAGAGAGCCATTGGTTGGTGGAGAGCCAAAGAACTTCATCTCTGGACATAAATTGTAGCGACCTTGTTTGCAAAGATTGCATCTTCGGCAACTGATTCCAGGTTCCAATGCTACTCGATCACCAACAGCTAGAGACTTCACTTCACTCCCAACTTCTTCTATGATCCCAGCACATTCATGTCCTATAACCATTGGCTTCTTGACAACAAAGCTCGCACATCTCATTGTCTTGTGATCATGAAAACAGTATTCACGTATAACATTTAGGACATCATCAGTAGCTAACAAGAGCCAATACAGCAGGATTGCAAAGCTAAAAGGCAAGAACTAAGGACAGACGTAATATCAGTCCCCCAATTATATATAGTTTACCAATTTAGTCTCTCAACTGCCAATTTTATCAATTACTGTTAAATCAACTAGAAAATGATCTGGCAGATCATCTTTTATCATTATTGTTGATTATTTTGTTTAAAAAAATTTCGATTAGTAAATTGTAATTTCCATAGCCACTGGTTTTGAAAACAGGATGTACACTGCACTATTTTGTGTTTAAGGATATTGCTACATGATTAAAAAAAAAAGGACGGCCTCAATTGATAACATTAGTAGTCGGGGATTCAATCAAGAAATTATATATTGTTGAGGTACTAATATGAGGTTTAAGACTGGATTTTCACCTTGAAGTGATGAACATCACTTCCACATATACCAAGTGCTTTGATCCTTACTTTAACATCAAGAGGACCTATAAAATTTCATCATTAGATATATTAAGCATTCAGTTTGTTTAACAATTGATAATAGAAGATTAAAATTAAGTTAAATTATGCAATCGTAATGTTTTTGACTCATAATTTTATGATCTAAAAGGAGACTAGACCTTACCAAGAGGAGGAAGATGGTAAGGCTGAATCTTAAGGGTTTTGATCCCAAGAAGCCAAGCAGCCTTGTTCTCTACTTCTTCTTCTTGTTTGCATGCCATAAGATCAGCACCACCACCACCACCATGTGCCATCTCTCACTTTCTTTCTTTTCTTCACTCTTTTTTTATGAAATGGGATTCTTAACTATATCCTCTTCCTTGAGAAGGAGATTGAAAATGGCATCCTTTTGCATAGAAAAGAATCGTATCTAATCCAAAAAATCCCTATGCTCATTTAGTGCTAGTAAGCTAGTGTTGTTTCCCACTAGCCCTGTTCTGTTCATTGTCTTTTACTGAAGAGTCCAATCTTTATTTGACTGAGAAATGCTAATGGCCTACCAGTCCTTCTCTGCTCATTGGCTTTGGCTTTTACTGAAAGGGATCGATCTTTAAGTTTTGCAACCTGTAAGCTTATATTGTGGCAATGGCACCAAAGTCACAAATGGCAAATGTAAGAAGCAAACTTGATAATGCATTAGGTTCCTTGTTCTATTTGTTAAATAGAATAAAGATATATGTATAAAATCAGGATAAAATCAATAGCCGAGAGTAATGGAATGGATATGGACAATGAGATATGGATGCCACAGGTAATAAGAAAACAAAAAATCAGAACATGACAGACAGAATAGATTAAGATGCTTGTTGTCTAACCTTTATCTCTCCTAGTCATCCTATCTTTCTTATTCCTTTTTCCTTTCCCTATATCTACATCTTTCATGGCCTTGTGAATACAGAATCCTGGTGCTTGTTGATCTCACACTCTAAAGCTTTTGACTTACAGTCTGTGTTCAAAGAGGATATAGCAAACATGGGAAAAGGAGGGATGTCACATGGGGAAACCAAAGATGGAGAAGATGAGAACATGGCTGCTTGGCTTCTTGGTGTCAATACTCTTAAGATTCAGCCTTTCAAGCTCCCTTCTCTTGGTACTTATCCAATCTCTCTCTTTCTGCATCCTCTTGCAGTACCAAGTATTAAACAATTTTCTTGTTCATGATGTTTTCTGAATATGATACTGTTTATTGACAAATCTATATATATAAAAACAATTATTGATAGCCCTTTGCTTAATTTGTTTCACAGTGTAATTGGTCTATTTGTTTCCTGTGATTTTTAGGACCCCAAGATGTTAGAGTAAGAATGAAAGCTGTTGGTATCTGTGGAAGTGATGTTCACTACCTTAAGGTATGGCTCAACTTCTCATCAATTGCCTATGCTACCATCCCATTAATTATTGTGATTTGTGTTCTGTATTTTTTTTTTCCTTCTATTTATTGGCTAATTCACTTGGCTCTTGATGGGTTGCTGGGATTGTGTAAAAAATGAACCAAAAATCAGTATTTGAGGCTTGGATGCATATAGTCGAATTCGTAAAGTTTAGGTTCTGTATTCAAGTAATAATCACTGTACACATTAATAAGTTAGTCTCCGATACGTTATGTTCTCTATCGTTGTTTTCGTGCAAGCAGATGGGGAATTAATGAATTTAGTTTGACGTGAAAATGAAGTGAAATGAAAATCGTTTATACCACTTACTGGGGTTTCTCTCTTTTGATGTTGGTGTCTGATAAGTATATTTTTTTATCGTTCTTTTCAGACCATGAGGTGTGCACATTTTGTAGTAAAAGAGCCAATGGTTATTGGGCATGAGTGTGCTGGGATCGTAGAGGAGGTTGGAAGTGAGGTTAAGAGTCTGGTGCCTGGAGACCGTGTGGCATTGGAACCTGGGATTAGTTGCTGGCGATGCGACCTTTGCAAAGAAGGTCGATACAATCTGTGCCCTGATATGAAGTTCTTTGCAACTCCACCAGTTCACGGGTCTCTTGCCAATCAGGTAACAAATATGCTGCATTTCACACTTAAAGTCTGTGTGATCCTAAAATAAGAACTATTGTAGTGTAATCATGCATGATTTTTTGGTCTTGCTTGCACAAGGGATCTTTTTATGCTTATAGCTTCGGTGTACTTGGCCGGTTTTAATTTTCTAGTAGAGTAGTTCTACGAAAATATAATGGAAATATATACCATCATGTTAGCAGCTGGACATTCATGTCTGGAGGTTGATGTATCATTCATATAGTTCAACGTGTACCGTGTAGGACGTTGAATAATTCATAAGTCTCATATCATCGAGCCTCTTGGAATCTTTTTTGTAACCAGTCATTTTCCGTAGTAATGCTTCCATGATATTTTTGAACGACTCCTGTTGCCAATGGTTGAGTCTCTGGAATTGCATATTTTTCAAATTTTCATAACAAATGAAAGTGGTGCAGATGGATTTACGAGGAAATAGGGATAGCATTGACGATTCTTTCATTCTTATCAACAGGTGGTGCATCCTGCAGATCTATGTTTTAAACTGCCAGATGATGTCAGCTTGGAGGAAGGGGCAATGTGTGAGCCTTTAAGTGTTGGGGTTCATGCTTGCCGTCGAGCTAATACTGGTCCAGAAACAAATGTGTTGGTCATGGGAGCTGGACCCATAGGACTTGTTACACTGCTAGCAGCTCGTGCTTTCGGAGCACCCAGAATTGTCATTGTGGATGTGGACGACTATCGTTTGTCTGTCGCCAAGGATCTTGGTGCTGATGAAATTGTTAAAGTTTCAACAAATCTTCAGGTTTCTTAAAGATATATTTCAATTTGTTCTCATTACACAGTAGAATCTTTACCTCGTTCACATATTATTATGAACCATGACAAGTTTGCCTCCTGTTAGCATAGAAAGAACTATAGAATAACCCATCAGCCTAAAATCTTCATGAATTGGTTCAGATGGTAAATGGAGTGGTGATTCGATAACAGATGTATCAAGCCTGGGGTTGGTTCTGCTTTAAAGACAACCTGGAACAACCCAAATCAAAGTTGTGCCCTTTTCATTTCCATTTTATTCTCGAACTACTAAAAACATTCTCTCTGATCAAACTCTTGCAGGATGTAGATCAAGAAGTGGTATTGATACATCAAGCTATGGGGACTGGAGTGGATGTCACCTTTGATTGTGCAGGCTTTGACAAAACCATGTCAACAGCCCTGAGTGCCACTAGGCCAGGAGGCAAAGTATGCCTTGTAGGGATGGGTCACAATGAGATGACTGTCCCACTTACTCCAGCAGCTGCAAGGTAATTGGTAGTATTTCTCCCCTTCTGATCTTACGGTTAAGATTAAGGTTATGGTCATGGAGTGGAACTGTTATATGGTGGGTAAAAGAAAGCTACTGGCTCATAAAACAAAAGCAAGATAAGAATAATTCGCCAAGAATTTATAAATGAACTGAGTGTGATCAGTACTATAGGGGTACCTCATAAATCAGTTTTTACATTTATTGAAAATTTTCATGTGCTTTGGCTCTTTGCTATTTCAGAGAGGTTGATGTCATCGGTGTCTTCCGCTACAAGAACACATGGCCACTATGCATCGAGTTTTTGAGGAGTGGTAAAATTGACGTGAAACCCCTGATAACTCACAGGTTTGGATTCTCCCAGAAGGAAGTTGAGGAAGCTTTTGAGACCAGTGCTCGCGGCAGTACTGCTATCAAAGTCATGTTTAATCTGTAAAATCGGCTTAGAACTTCTCCTGTTGAGAATATTAAGAAAAAATAAAGAAGGTAGAGAGCAAAGGGAAAGTATGCAATAAGCATCTTGTAGGGGGCTTATATGATTAAGTAAACTTGCTCTTCTAAATAATGATGTGATGCCATCAGTACATTTGTTCTTATTTCTTGTAATGTCTGTATGGTACTTTTATATGGTCTTACATCTAGCTGTAAATTATGAGAATTTCTCTGACGAGAGAAGAGAAACGACTGAAATTGTCGATGATGTTTTTCCTCTATCATCTATGGCGCCTACTCTCTGCATTTCCAATTTTCCTGTCACCTTTCAGCAATTGGTGTTCGGTGATCATCATAAGATCAAGATATTTTACATAAAAATATCTTCTTGGCTGAACTTTCAAAGCAAAACAGAAGCTTCCAATATAAGTAGTAAAAAATCAAAAAAGCAGATCAGAATTGCAAGCCGGGGTTCTGAATGATCGTTTTTGGCTTGATTTGAGGAATACAGAATGGGACAGCTGTGCCAAGACCAGTAACAGCAGTCGTGAATCATTTAAGCAACTATGAAGCAGCATCTGTACAGAGCACTCAAAGCCATGATTCCTTGGAGCAACAGTGAGATTTTCTAATGTTTTCCCTAAAGCTCGAGTCGTTAAATGTTTAGTTCTTTCTGTTCAAAAATATCACAATTCGAGTGGGACTGTAGGTGGACCTTTTCTTACAGCTCCTGAGGTATTAACCGGGTTCTGTATCAGGCTGATGATATTTGAAGTACAGTAATGATTCCTCTGCGCTCTGTTACCGGCTGGGGGAGCCGATATTTCGGGCTAAGACTTGGTCTATGATAGTCGATGCATTAAGGACAGAAGATCTGTGGTTTCCACCGGATCCTTGGGACCAAATCTGCAGAGTTACATAAGCTATTTTCATCATGTCCAGGCGTTTTCTATTCTGTTGAACAGATTGAGATATTGATGAGGATGCTGCTTCATTTTTAACAACAACGTAGGAAAACGTCAGTGCATTCGAAGCTCTAATGTTGTGTTTTTTGTAGTGACGTGCAAATGACTGGTCTTGAAGTCAAGAAAATTCTTCTGTCACCATTGTTTGGTCTGATCAGCATGGTCCTGCTAGAGAAAACTGTTCCTCTCCGTTTATTTAGTCAAGAATCATTTCTTTTTGCATATCAGTTCTGGATCACCGCAAGACCCCGGATAACTCACTGGTATGGATTCTCCCATAGGGAAGTCGAAGTCCCCTTAAAACCAGTGTCCACATTGGTTTAATCTGTCCAGATTTGCTACAATTATGAGTGTTCCTGCCCTAAGTTTTCAGCTAAAATTTACAATCCACCCCACTACAAAGAAGCAAGAAAAATTATTCAAGGGACCCGCATGCGCCTGCCAGCTTTCTCCACATCTCATACAAAGGAATCACCCTTGAATCATCTTATGCTGATAATTTGCTCCACCAAGTACCAACCTTTGACCATAGCTGCCCAACCAAACCTAACATTACGAAAAATAACACCAAAGAAAGATAATACAAACATGTACAGTATCTGCAAGTGACTGTAGAGAGGGCTGCAATTCAAAATTTGATCATCAATAACTCCTTTTCTACATTCCGGAAGACATCGTAGAGAGAGTGCGTAAGGTATGGAACTCTTTCCAATGTATTCCAATTATTTTGGATCAACTCAATTGACATACAATGATGGAATCACAGCAAATGCTATGAACTTCAGTCAGACTGACAGTTCTCTCAGCTGATCAAAGTACAACTTGGATATCGGCAATGTGTTTCTTCTTTCTACAAAACTATGGCACATTATAATAGTAGGAACTCAAAACTGGCAATCTCTACTTAATTTATTCCTCCCGCAAACTTACATCACATGAGAACCCAGTACAAGAAAAGGTTAAAATTAAATTATAGAGAAGGAAATATACATGATGACACTTAAAAATAGAAGTGGCCATCAAGTTGCGGCAGTTGGTACAGCGACAGAATTCCACACTCTCACTTGACCAGTGCCATCGCCAGTGAAAAATAGGCCCCCAGGACCAGTTTGAATGGCACGGATCTCTTGTTTGGCAAACATTTTGCCCTTTTCTGAGAACCTAAACATGGTAAAAAGCATTAAAATTAAGAACAGCAATCTGAAGGAAAGGAATATGCGAGGGAACAAAATAGAAGTTGACACACAAAAGTTGGATTAACAAAAAGAAACGGCAATTGCAGAAAACTCACGATGGTAAATCATAGAGGTGAACTGAATTGTCATTACTGGAGCATAGCAAGACTGGCTTGCCATCCAGATCATGCATCCCACAAAGGGTAAGCAGCCCCTGCAGAAGGTAGGTAGATAAGTCAATGAACTATCCTCTTGTCCAATGAAACAGACACCAGGGACTAAGATCAAATTTGTCAACATGCTCACCAAGTCATTTTTTTAATCAATGTTCTACTGATATCCACATAATGAAATTCATTGAAAAATAAATTATTGGAACTACATAACCTACATGTTCTTCATTGTGAGTGTATGTCACTTCTAAGTTTCCACTTTCTGTAGCAGCCCACACCTGGAAAAAAATGAGTATAATGAGAACAACTAAATAACCTTATCCCAGTAAGAGGGGAAAGGAGAGGCATAATATTGATATAAGCAAACCTTTATTGTTTGGTCCAATGAGCATGATAGAAGAAACTGTTCCCAGCATAGTATTGACATGACCACTGAAGTATGATCTGTCAGTGTCTGTATACATTGCAATGTTTCGAGGCTCCAGACCTACATAAGAAGTGCATGAAGTAAATTTTTAAAAGAAAAGGAAGAAGAAAGCTACATGGGAGAATCAAACCTACTATACTAAGTTCTATCAACCACTGGAGGTCCTGAATCAAAACAAAATATAAAATTCCATATGGCACTAAACCAACTTACTTTGATAGAATGGTCAATAGAGCCAGAGTATAGTCTATTAGCTCCAACAACTAATGAAACAACTGCCATTTTGTGATCCTTTAGTGATACAGCTGGTTCAAAGTTGAAGGTAGCTGCATTGAATTTCCATACCAATATTGATCCATCCTACACCAAAGAAAAATTCAGTGGTCAAAGTTATTTCTCAATTCAATTCCATACAATGTTTGTCTAGGTTTATATCTGTGAGTGTATGTATAACGCAAACAAAATCCCTCATAGGATGAGCAAGATACTTTCCAACATTAAAAATAATGGTGCAGTATATGGTGAGAACATGAGAACCAATAGAACTTTAAGGATAATCCATGCACCATAAAGAAAAAGATTACCTGCGTACCAGCAAATAACAAATCATTACCCACGACCAGAGCATACACCTGTCCAATAGGCCCATCAAGACTTAGGTCAGTGTTAGTCTGTGTATTCCATGCCTGCAAAAGAATTGTGTTAGAGTCATTCCAATGGAGGTAACTTTGTTCCAAACATTGTTATAAATTAGGTTTAGAGACATATAAAATGGAAGTCGAGAGCAATGAGAGAGGCTTGCCTAACCTTGACAACATTTGGAAGGCCAACAAAAATCCAAGGACCTTCACTAATCATGCAACCAACCTCACCACCAAGATTAATCACATGCATACACTGCCAAAACAACAAGGGCAAACAACATTCATGTAGCAAATTTGTCACTAAACATTTAGCTGAGCCAAAAAAAAATAAAAGAACAGTAGATAAATGTAATATTTTCCATAAAAATTAATATTATTTTATCTACTATAAAAAAAAAGGTTGAAACTTGAAGCAACTCCCCGCTAGTATCTTGCTTTTAAATATCTCAATATAATCATAGTCTTAGCATTAACAGAAATTGGATAATTGATCCTATATAAACATTAGAAACATCAATCTGAAACACCAGTGCTCCAATCAAAAGCACATCATTAAAATTCAATTGCATCCATAATCTTCATGTCTACTGAAAAAATTAACCAAATTCAAACTGAAAAACAAGTAAAACTCCAACCTGTCCAGACTGGCAATCCCAAACTCTAACAGTCTCATCTTTACTCCCTGTATACAGTTTATCAGACCCAGATGGTAATGCAATTCCACTAATCACCTGCTCACATCAAAACGCACAAAATCAATCACCAAACCCAGAACCCACAAAAGCAAATTACACAAAACCCTAGAAAATCACAAAAAAAAAAAAACAACCTTTTGATGCCCTTCAAGTTGAGTCAACAAAGAAAACCCATCACCTAAACTCCAAGAATGCAAATACCTACACTTATCACCAAAACTACAATTCCCTTGTACCCAAAAATTACACACTTTCTCCACGCTTACCCTTTTCACCCCTCTAATATCACCCTTATTTCCAAATCGCCCCCGACTATTACTATAATTACTATTACCACCCCTCCTCCCTGAAAAAGAGGACGAATCGTTTCCCGCAAACCCTCTCTTCGCTCCTCCTTCTCCCCCGTTCAAATACGCATGCGGAGGCGGTGCTGGAAGTTCACGGTGGAGAAACGGACATGGGAATCTATTGCACTTTCCAGCTCTCCAGTGATAACAGACCTTCTGGTTCTGCTGATGCTGATGGTTATGCTGATTTGACGTGTCGTTCACTGATTGCCCACCTCCTATCCGGTGAAAAACTCGCTTGTTTGTGGTGGTGGTGTTGCCTCCGTTATAGTCCAAATCCATTTATTCAAGATTGGATTTTTCAAATCGCAATCTTCGAATTGATCTGATCATGAAAAAACCTAACTCAATTGATCGAGTTCGTTGGTTATTTAGGGTTTAATTAACCCTAATTTTGGAGTTCTTGTGAGAGATTTTGATTTGGGGATTTTATTTTTTTGGGGTTTTGAAGATAGGAGAAAGCGTTAAGTTCACGATTGTGGAACTTACCGAATTATCCTTTAAATGAGGGTATTTATCGTGTCGGCTCTGTTTCCTGTTGTGTTGGGACATTGACACGTGGTTGGTGACGTATGGTGTAGTGTTACAGAGTGGTTGGATTGAGTCTGATAGCATGCATGTCTATAGTGGAGATTTTCAACAGAAAATCCTATTTGAAAAAGATTTAATTTTGATTTAGGAATATCCATTTTAGAATATCCCGATCCTTGCAGAAAAATTATGATTAAGTCTGATAAATATAAAAGAGAGAGATAAAAATCAAAAGACGAAATAAATTTGTTTATATTTTATGTATTTTTCAAATAAAAATATTATTTTATTTGTTTTCACTGCCCATTTTTTTTATTTTAAAATAACAAATGAACATTATCTGTATTATTTTTTTTTTTTAATTTTGAATGTAATTTTCACAGCATGACTTCGTGTGGAAATTCGGAATACGTTCATCATTGCCAGGAGCACTTGGATGTAATATCTCGGGTTCTAGGCAATTAAAAAATAGTGAATTTGCAATAATTGAAAGAGGACAAATATAAAAGGTATCTTAGGAAAATAAATAGTAAAATTATTGTTTCAATCCACAATCATTTGTTTGAGCTGAATATTTTAAATCTAAACTAATTTTTCAAATTCATAACTTATGAAATTACAGACCTGAGTTCAATTTAAAAAAATCCAATTTTAATGTTAAAGGATGAAATTGAGAAAACATCAAATTAAAACATTTATCAAAGACAAAAAAAAAAACAAATAGCAATTATAAAATAGTATCAAATAAAAAGAAACGAAGGAAAGAAAAAACAAAAAAAATGGATCAAAAAATGAATATTATTTGATAAGGCTTTATCCATCAAAGCTAGAAAACATGAATATTATAAATAATAGTGGATCAAAAAATCTAAAAAACAAATATTACACGCAAGGTGACATGTACCCTTTTTATCTTTATATTTAATAACTTATGTAATGAATATTTATTTTGATTTTCTTTAAAAATATTTTAGCTCCAACGTTATTGCTAGTAGACTTTCTATTTGATATTCTTAATGCAACAAAAATGTTTCTCTTTGTTAAAAGAAGAGAGAGAGACATAATAGCGAAAATTTGAAAATAAAATAAAATTTAATGCAACGAATTCTTTTTAACACAACAAAAACTTTCTATTTAATTTATGTGATGATTTTTTTAGAAGAATTTTAATGATAGTGCATGATATGAAGATTAGATATAAAATTAGAGTTTCATAGCATCAACTACGGTCCATATTATAGATCTGCCTCCAAATATGAATCCATTAAAATTAGCAATAAAAACTCAATCCGTGAATATTTTTATGAAACAAAAAAGTGAGTGTGTGCGTTCTGAAAAGTAAATAATAAATCAAGTTTAGAAGCATAATTAACAAATATACAGAACCAAAATGTCTCCAAAAGACGAGTGACTCAATGGCTTGCAGTGCATGATTAACTAGCAAGCTTAAATGCATCAATGAAGAGGCCATAAGTGAATCCCATCTTGAAATTGTTGAGAAGAGCAATGGGGAAGGTTACCTTCGGCCGGCTGTAATAAAACCTGGTCACATACTCGGTTAACAAAACACACACCACAGCAGCGATCACATCATTTACTCCTAATGCTCCAAATGACAGAGAAATTGTTTGTGCCACATAAAAGCCACCTAACAAGGAAATTCCTCCGAAGAGCGCCCTCCTTGATGGACTTCGAAAATAGTCCCTCGAGAGCCCGGGAATGGTTCTGATGATATCAATTAGCCTTCGAGGCCCTTCATTCTCTTGCACAGCTCGGATCGTGAGGAGGCCGGGTGAGGATCTGAAAACTGGATTTCCATATTCTATACTGGAAACTCTTCTCTGGGGAGCAAACCCCAATTTGAGAGGGCATGTGTTGATCAAACTCACAGACTGTGTCATTATACTGTTAAAAAGGTCAATCAGAATACATATCCTGGAAAAAAAAATGCAGAAATGGTTTGTCAGTGAGGCCTTGAAATGTATGAGATCTTAACAGCAAAGGAAAAACAAACATGATAGGAGAAATAGAAAACATGATTTGGGTCCTTATGATGTCACATCCACTAAATGGAACACGTATGAATCGACTTACTATCAAGATTGAATTTAATGTCTCAAGTAGGAGAAGGATTCTAATCTTAAAGTTGACCACGCTGTGGAATACAAAAGCTTGAAGACAGATGTGAAGGAGGTGGTTTCAAGCATATGATGTGATCATAAAAGATTATTTTGCTTTAAAGTTTATGGATTTTCAATAGATTCTTGCTTCTCTGTTTATCCCTTTGAAAATCTGGGGCTTTTTTCATGCCGAGAATGGAAACGGAGAAAAAAAAATGTCTTGGTGGATTTACTTTTCAAAATCAATATTGATGGCATTTGTCTTGTAAAAGAGCGGTTCTGTCACTAAGACCTGGACACTGTGCTCATAAAATCCCATAGTATTGCCAACAAATCCTGCTCTAATTTGATAGCAAAATTCTAAGCACCATATCCCAGTAAAATTCTAAAGCACTGCTCTAATTTTGGTTTCAATGGAACTTAGGAAATTAAAAAAAAAAAAAACAATAAGCAATTACAGCATCTACAGGGCAATTACTAAACTAATCCCAACCATTCTATTCAGTAGCTACGAGTTAGATGAAAAGTTGCTGAATCAAAATTTCTTTCTCCTTCCACCATTTTCTCAAAAACCAAACACAGAAGTAAATTTTAAAATACAGCATGAAAAAAAAATCCAGACTAAAAAAGGGAAAGAACCCATGTAGTAGAATCATTACATAAGCATAAAAACCAGAGCTTGAGGAGTAAGATGTGCCAAACTTGAGAAAAGAATCAAACTTAACGAGAAGGAGAGAGAGTACAGAAATGGGTTTACCTAAAAATCCAAGAACAGATGCTTTACAAGCTCCATTTCTGCGTTTCTCTATTCGCCAGTGGTAACAATTTGGCTGTGAATCGCGAGAGAGAGAGAGAGAGACACTCGACTAGCCAAGATTATTTTTTTAGATAAATTTCATATTAATCCCAAGATATAAACTAACTATGACTTTGGTCCTCGTACAAACGATTTTCGGAATTAGGTCCTAACTCCTAGCATATGATGCATGTCGATTGTTTTTTAGCTTCATTTGATCAGGTTGGAAGTGACGATGAATAATGAGTTTAAATATTTTTAGTTTGGAATCGGATAAAATAAAATCTACCTCCAACCCGATCCTTTGTGATAAAGTAAAACATTTTTTTCAAGTAACATATGCTAAAAAGTTGAACATTTGAAAAAAAAAAAATTAAATTAATTTTTTTATGTGTGTTTAGATCATTTTCATTGTTGATATCAGAAATAATTTAAAAAAATATTATTTTTATACATTTCTGAACCAAAAATATTTTAAAAGTAATTTTAATTACATTATCAAACAAACATATGTGTGTGGTATAATTAAGATTGTTTTGGGGTATATAGACATTTTTTTTATATATATATTTTGTAGTTGATTTTGATGTTGTTATTCTGAAAATTCATATCAGCATCTCATGTTATTATCCTTAAGACTTATTCTTATTCTCTTGAATTTTTTTATTTAGAATAATCAATGAAAGGAAATATGTTTTTCAATTTTATCCCCGTGTGTATATATATATATATATGAAATTTTACTATTTGATTACTTTTTTTTATTTAAGATGATTAATTACATATACTATGAATTTAATTTTTTAATTAGATTAAATTAATTATATGAGTGTAAGGCTTTTTGTTTACCTTTTCAAGCAGCAACTATTAGAATATATGCAAGCTATTACATTTACTAAATTTTTAGATTTTTTTTTAAACATTACTACAGCATGATTATCGTTTTTTTCAATTGAAAAAAAAAACGGACTGCAATGGATCTCTTACTTTCAATGTCTGTTAAATATTATATTTTAAAAATATGTTTTTAAAAAATTAAAATTTATTTTTTTATTTTTTATTTTAAATTAATTTTATTAATATTTTTAAATAATTTTCATATAATAATATTTAAAATGATTTTAAAAATATAAAAATATTATTTTAACATATTTTTAAATAAAAAATATTTTCAACAACAATTTTATCTTGACATTTTCTAAGTGAACCGCATGCTCTATTGAATTGTTTCGTTGAGAAAAAAAATGTAATCTTACGTGGCAAACTACTGACTGTGTATTTTTATAATCATGGTATTTTGCTAAAAAGAGATTGGTAGTTGACGAAAGTTATTAATTCAAAGGACAAAAGTGCCAGGATTTGGATTGGCTTATATTTCCGAAACGAAATGTCGTACAACAATTCAACAATTAATGGCTGCTTGTAATGGTTAAACATAGTCTTGAAGTGCGAGGAAACCATTAGAGGAAAGAAAGCAAAAGCTTTCAACTTCAGAAAGATAAGAGAGAGAGACAGAACCTCCACAAAGGGAACAAGATTGGCAGAGCAGATAGAGAGACAGAGACAGAGAGAATGTGGCGCTCTATCTTGTCTAGAAGAGCACAACCCCCCCCCCCCATGCTCCAACTGCCCCAATCTCTCTCTAACCAAGAACCCCCCCTCTTTATATGTTTTAACATGAGTATGTGTAGTTGGTGATGGATTTTTTTTAGGATCTGATTTCGGGGTGCCTGTTTTCAGGTATAAAATAATGGGTTGGTTTTAAATTTTGATCTTGTTTGTGTGTTTTTGGGGTTTAGCTGATAGGTTATTCTAGGTTTTAGCATACTGCACTAATGATTGGAGCTTTTTCAGTGTTTGAATGAAATGTGTTAAAAATGAGAGGCTTTACTTATGTTTTTTTTTTTTAAAAATGTATTATGGAAAAAGTTTATATCTTGGGGTCTGAATTTTATTTTTTTTGTGTTCCAGATCTAGCTGATCAAGGTGAGAATGGAAGAAGTTATTAGTTGAACTGTCAACGTTTTGCCTTTATTAAGGTTTTTGTTTGGACTGTTAGTAATGCTATGACCATATACACAGCATCGCACCAGTCACGGTAAGGGTCACAATCACCTTTCAAGAAGCCGTCATGAGAACGGTTCTGTTAGGATTTTGACCTATATTCTGGTTTATGTAACTTTAGAGAAAAACATCAAGGCTTCTGACTTAAACAGCTCTTGAGAAAAAAAAGGGGTGGTGGTTTTGAAGTTCATTGAATTGTATGCTGGGATTCTGACTGGTATTTTGGGGGCTGGTTGGGGAGATAGAACTTGGTATGGCTGTTGCCAAGATCAACAGCAGCCATGAACCCTTGAAGCAACCCTGCAATTGCTATAGAGTTTCAAGCTTGATTGAAACCATTTTGGAGACAGACCAGACCTCTAATCTGAAAGATAGGTATGTTCTTGGAGAGCAATTAGGTTGGGGTCAATTTGGTGTTATTAGAGTGTGCACTGATAAGTTGACTGGAGAGGCACTGGCTTGCAAATCGATCTCTAAGGATAGGCTGGTGACATCTGATGATGCAAGAAGTGTCAAGCTGGAGATTGAAATAATGACCAGGTTATCTGGGCATGATAATGTTGTAGATCTCAAGGCAGTTTATGAGGATGAAAATTATGTTCACTTGGTAATGGAACTTTGTGCTGGAGGGGAGCTTTTTCAGCAGTTAGAAAAACATGGCCGTTTCTCTGAGGCTGAGGTCAGGGTTCTCTTCAAGCATCTTATGCAAGTAGTTCTTTATTGTCATGAAAATGGAGTGGTTCACAGGGATTTGAAACCAGAGAATATCCTCTTAGCTTCAAAATCCTCATCATCACCGATTAAATTGGCAGATTTTGGCCTTGCAACCTATGTCAAGCCTGGTATATTTTCTCATTTCGTATCTTTTTTCTTTTGTTCATCACTTAATTTGTCATATTGGCTATTTTTTCTTGGAAAACCTGAGTTTTCTAACAGAATAAATATATGGATCTGCTCAAACAGGTCAGAGTTTGCATGGGACTGTCGGGAGCCCATTTTATATAGCTCCTGAGGTATTGGCAGGGGGCTATAACCAGGCTGCCGATGTTTGGAGTGCAGGGGTGATTCTCTATGTTCTTCTTAGTGGGATGCCACCATTTTGGGGTAAGACCAAGTCAAGGATATTTGATGCTGTGAGGGCAGCTGATTTGAGGTTTCCTTCTAATCCTTGGGATCACATAACTCAATCTGCGAAGGAGTTGGTCAGGGGTATGCTTTGCACAGATCCCTCACAAAGGCTTACTGCTCAGCAGGTTTTAGGTGGGTTCAGTTTGGATATATGTTCCTTAGTTTCTTTTATAGTTTCATCCCATCAACCTATTCTATGATCTGATTAGGTGGTGGGACTGTCTATGGTTCCTGTAGATGGTTATGAATTATTTGTTGGTTTCTAGAACTACATGAATTTCTTGAAAACTATCACTTCCAGTTAGAAAGATCTACATTCTTATTCACTGTACATGCTACTTAATTATGTATAGAAATCTTGATCACAAGAGAATGGATTTTGGCTGAGATTCCAAAAACGAAGGCAGGCTCCGCTCCCTAATTCTTTTAAGCTGGCAGGTCATTTGCAACTGAGTGTATTCTGGATTCTACAGATCATTTGTTAGATGGTCCTATCAATTGTTGGATGTATGTCCTTTCTCGTTTTCTCCTCTGAGGAATGATTTTTGCTGTTTATGAACTATGTCATTCCACTGTTTATATTTTGAGTTGTTTTAGAAAAATTACAAGTCATCATATCAACATGGATGGGTTTTGCTTTAGTTGGCTTAATATGAATAACAACATATAAGCTGTCCAGTTGACCGGTATTGGCAGGGGCCTTTTATAGTCAAGAATCGCCCCCTTTCTCTTTCTCATTAGCTGATCAGCACGGTTGTGTCTGATCTTGCTTGCTACAAAAGACTGCTCTCCTTTTTCTTGTTTTTGGTTTATGTGATGCTTTCTCCAAGTTTTTAGTCTTTTAAGTCTTTCTTTTGTAGATAATTCCTGGATGAAGTATGATGGACCATATCCTGAAGAACCTGGTCAGCATGAAAAGCAAAGTTGTGAAGAATGGGGTTTAGGTGATGGCTCATTCTCCACATTGATGGCCAGGGATCATGATGTCAGCTTTGGCACTGGATCGCCTGTCTCTCACGGTGTTATGTCTTCTACTTTTAAATGCAGATCGTCATTCTCTTCTTTCCTAGCAGAGCCATCAGCACCTAGATTTGCACCTGGAGGATTTTCTTTTCACAACGGTGATGATTCAAATGCCCTGGAATTCATGCCCCCTGTATCCTCAATGCCGAGCTTTGCGTTCTCCAGCACTGGTCATGTAATTGAGCAAGGGAGTTCCACATTAGAATTATCTAGCAACATTTCTTTGATAGATTCAGTTTGTGGAGGTAATCAACTTTCAGAGATAAGCTTGGGAAAGATGCTTCTGTTGCCAGAGCCTTCTCTATGCTGTGGACGTGACGCCAGAGAAATGGAAAACAGACCAGGTGAAGTTAAGAGAGGAGGAGCAGAAATTGGGTCCAGGGCATTGGGAATACATGGTAAGAGGAACTGGACTATTGGCCTCGGAGAGTGTGAGCAACTTGATCTCATGGTTACTGAATCAGTCATCCGCTGGGCATCCTGCACCCATCTCCCAACTGCTCCATCTCTAAGGTCCTCTCTTGTCTGTTGAAAGAGAGGACTTGGAAATGAATGGGATTGGAGATGCAGAAATTGTTGTGCTCACATGATGATAGTCTAATAGCTAATGTGTATAATAATAGTTATCATACTGTCCCTGTGTTCTCTGAGCTGGTTTTAGCCTAGATTTCAAATGAGTAAACGACGAGTGGTGTCTTTCTGATGAGTTAATCTTCAATTTGTAGAGTAAAATGTTCCGAGTGATGGTCCTTGCCCGTGTGTAAAAGTTGGATTTTCATACCATGAAGTCTTCCAGGTTTCATATTATATTTTCTGAGTGTCTTTTGAATGTAAGCCTCTGGAAATCATATATAATGATAGTTTGTCATGATCAGGACACTAACTGATCTTCATTTCCTCAGCTTCAATCTACAAAGTTGTGTGATCTCATATCAATCAAAATGAATAAATTAGAAACACAATCCATCCACGAATTCCCTTTAATCATTACTAAGATGGTGGCCACATTTTCCATTTCCTTTTGCTCTGTCATGGTGGCAACAAAACATTGCAACCCTCAAGTAGCCTGACAAGGACCACCTCCAAATTGGAGAGTAGGCCATAAAAGCCTCTAGATGCCACCTCTATCCGGGGCTATGAGCTAAAGAGATGGCATTGTTCCATGTTCGATGGAGTGAAGAAGCAGGTCATCCAGCACAATCATGTGTAAATGTTCTGCTATCCCCCATTTTAAGAGACAAGAAAACAACATTTCAAGTCAGATGTCTGCCCTCTAGATTTTCACTCTCCAGGACCCAATTTGGAAGAGCTCGAAGAGATAGGAGGAGGGTACTTTTGCAAAGGGAAAAAAGCTAGGGTTAGGAAATTGACTTTTCAAGAGTAGATAGCCATCAAAGCTACCAATTATGACTTCAAGTTCAACCAGTGGAAAATGCCGAAAACCCAAGTTGTCACCCACCAGCATGCAAATTTTGGAAATGTGGATTTGTTGCTTTCCCCTCCTGTCATTATACTAAGGTGACATCAGTCATATGCCAAATACACGTCACCCTCTTAAGAAAACCAGAGTTATTAATCCATGAATTGATGTTTATTTTTATTTTTAAACCTATTACGAAGGAAAAAACAATAGATACTTGTTTGATATTGTATTTCAAAATTATTTAAAAAAAAATGAAATTTTTTATTTTTTTATTTTAAATTAAATTTTTTTGATGTTTTTAAGAGCTTGTTTGGGAGAGCGGTTGTACCGCCGTTTCCTCAAAATTTGATTTTTTTTATTTTAAATAAATTTTTTTTTTGTGTTTTTAAATTATTTTGATGTGCTGATGTCAAAAATAATTTTTAAAAATAAAAAAAAATATCATTTTGATGTATTTCTTAATGAAAAACACTTTTAAAAGCAACCGCAATCACCCTCCCAAACAGGCCCTAAATCATTTTCATGCGCTGATATTAAAAATATTTAAAAAAAAAACTCATCATTTTGATGCATTTCTAAATAAAAAATACTTGAAAAAAATAACTTCAACCACACTTCTAAACATGCTCTTAATCTAGAGAAACTCAAAATCAAATTTTAAAAAAATTGGCTATGTTCGGTAGTGTATCAATAAGCTTTGATTGAAATCGTGTTTTGTCCAAACTACAATTTTGAAAATATTTGATTATATAATCCCAATGAAAACTTTAAAAAAATATAATTTATTTTTTTCTTAAACTTATTTTTTTAAATCAATTTGGTATTGTGGTATAATTATTTTTTATAATTTTTTTCATTTTAAAATTCATTAAAATAATACATACATACATACATACATACATACATACATACATACATACATACATACATACATACATACATACATACATACATACATACATACATATTTAAAATTTTATTTTTAAGATCAAGATATTAAAACAAAAGGAAATTAAAAATGATAATAATATTTTGACCGAACATGTTCTTGATAAATTTTAAATTACAGGGATAAATGTGAAACATTAAGGAATCTACAAGGCTAAAAAGAATCCTTACCCGAACATTTTGATAACATCTTGATTTCCACATATGAAAAAAATTGGAACTTTTTCTTAGAGCCACACAGTTCACTTTCATGTTGCCCTAGTAAGGCCAAATCCAGAAGATAAGGTCCAAACCTGGAACAAAACCCACCACATATTTTGATATTTCAAGAATCCATGGGAGACTCTTGTGTGCTTTTGGTTTCTCCAAACGCATTACCTCACCATTGTTCAGGTCCCAAAACTTAATTCCTAGCTTCTACCTCCTCTTTCCCGGTTCATACAAATCTAAAAGCAAACTTTCCACCGAATGGATTGTAAATTAAACACCCCGAGCCCTCCAGTTCTGTTCAAGTTCTCCACAAGGAAATCAAGTCACAGAATCAAATCCATCGCCTTCTCTTCTTACAGTCCAAACGAGCCAGAATCCATCTCCTCCGCTACTCTGCCAAAATCTGATGTTTACACTGTCAACTTCGAAACTCTAGGAGGTTGCAAGCTTGGAATCTCAAGATACCCAGACTTTGAATATAATGCTCGAGGAGGGACAGGATCTGGGACAGGCACCAAGACCAGAGACAGTAGTGAATTGAATACAGTTTCAGTGTCATTTGACACGAAAACTCTGTATATCCCACCATTGACAAGTGAGACTACTACGTTCTTGGGATTGCCATTGCCACCATTCTTGAAGATTGACATAGTCCCTGAACTCTTTCAGGGGACTATCGACCAATATTCTGGCAAGGTACACCCTAGGAATACCCTTCAAGCTGTTTGTCTTTACTTCGATGGAAAAAGACCACTGTTGACAAAAAAACTTTTGCTTTTCCATGTGTTTTTGTAGGTTGATCTTGAATTCATGGCCAAGTTCTGGTTTTCTGTTGGGACTATTTATAGAGCTCCCCCGCTGCTTGTAAAGACAGTATTGACATCAGAGGAATCAATAGGAACAATACGAAGTGGTCAGGGTGAAAGATTGGATAAAGATGGGAAATGCAGACTGGTAGGTGTCGCAACTGTTGATCCTATCAATGACGTCTTCATGAACACCTTTCTTGGTCTTCCCACAGAATGCGTGGCCAAACTCAGTGCTGCAATTACCTTTTCTAGCTCTTCTTGATAACGTCAGGATTTCAATCCTTAATACTGTAACATGAGATGTTCATCTTTTTATACAGAAAAAATATAGAATATGATAAACCAGAGGCTCAAATGTATGCTCCATTACTAGCATAGCAAAAATATCAGTATCCTCAACACTAGGCATTCCAAATGCGATGCAGTAACATAGAATTGGATCGATGCAAACAGAAACACAAAATGGGCTGGGAAGTAGGAACTTGTGATAAGAACAGACACTGCGATGATGGCATCATATAGAGGTGTGCAAATATGCCATGTCTTTAGCAATCTTAATTTCTTACAAAAGATCATTGAAATGTGATATATAAGAAAGGATTTTCACGAGTTGCGATGATGGGCTAAGAAGTGCAGGCTTAATATAAGTTTTGTGTTTGAGCTTACTGGTTGTCGAGTCTGATCAATGACTAGAATTGCCTGAAAAAACAAGTGTTTTTTTTGGAAATGAGGGACTTTTTTATATTCAAGTTAGCAGGTGGTACGACAGAATTGAGAGAAAATAAAAGCAAAATTTGTTGGAATGTGAAAGAGATGTGTATAAGAACTTGTAATTTTACTTATAATATTGGTGCTCATTATTATTTAATAGCATATTGACAAGTTAAAAACAATTATTGATCAGAAAAGAAAGAGATATGGGTTTGCATGGAACATGATGCATTGCATTGAAACCATTGACTTAAAAATGTGCCAACCCTGCACAATAGTTTGTAGCTGTAAGGAATCTATAAGTAATAAATACATAAAAAATTGACTGAATATAAACTAATATTAGAAACAGACTGTCTATATCAGTGGATCTGAACGAGCATCTGGATCACGCATGCATATGCATATTCAAAAGGGGCTAGGAGCTCACAGCTCACCTTGCTTCCATCAAGAAAGTAACGAGATATGAACATCAACTCATGTTAATGATCTATTCAAGAACTACATTTGGCGATTTTCACCACCGAAGGATCTCACCTGCGACAATAAAATCGCTACTTTCAGTATCAGGCATAGCCCGTCCTACTGTTTACCGCACCCTTCTCTTCAACCTGGACAAATTAACTTGATTTCTCTACAACTAATACAAGCTAGGACTGTCAAAAGAACTATGTAACAGGGCCTTACAAAGCCTATCTTATTTTATGGAAAATGTATTTTGTGAATCTAGATAAACAAGTAAAATTCTGGCTCTTCCAAATTTTTATAAAGTATCCATGTCCTAATTCGAACTCGAGACCTGCTATACAGATCACAAATTCGTTGCCAGAATGTCTTTTTAGAGACAACAGTACGTGTAGCAGAAAGGTTTCTGTCAGATATGATGCTTGGGCCTTTTCTGAGCTTTGAAAATATGCACAGTTGATCACTTGTAAGCGGGTTGAGAATTTAAATACCATTTAGCAGCTAGAAACGTAGGAGAAGTTCAGCGATCGCCATAGGAAACAGTGTTGGAGAAAGAAAAGCACATGGAAAACAAGACAGGTGTCATCACATAGAGAGCTAATGATTGATACAATCCCTATCAAATCTCTATACAATCCCTATCAAATCTTCAAGAAATCTCAGCAGGGATCATTATGAAATATGAATAGCAAAGTTAAGAAACGGGAAATTTATGTAAACTGAAAGCATGCATAAGAGGCACTGTAGAAACCTTGATCGCCATGAAAGAAACCATGTACCAACTGAAACAGACACCGAAAGCATCAATTCTCCCCAGAAATGGTGGTGGCAGGGGGGCCAGAGCAAACAGTGTGAATGTGGTCCTGATAACCTGTTGAAGCAACAAAAACATACAGATGTAAATCATCCATGGCTTTTTCATATGATAATGAAAGGAAATCTTATTAAGGTTACAGCAGACAAGAGATTTATTTCAGAAAATTTCAATATCATCTGCAACAATATTGCACCAAACCGACGTAAGCTTTTGCAGAAATGTATGCTACTTCAAAAGCAAAAGGTGAGCCAATTCCATTCCAATTGAATATGAGTAGCTACACCACGCTCACAATGTGAAAGGTATAGTTCAAAGTTGTTTTTGAAAGGAATTTTCATTTACGAATATATAAATATGATATTTTTTTATATTTTAAAAATCAATTTTAGCCTGAGTTAATGAATTTGAAAATATAATTATAAAATTAATACTATTTTTATTTATAATATCAATATATCAAAACATATTTTTTCAAAACTCACCTGTCTTCCATGTATTGCATTGGCACTGGACGAGGAGCAGCTGCTCAAGCACCTTGTGAAGGTATCTTAATATGCTGCATCAAAAATTATTTAATTTAAATAAAATTTATAAACATCTTTTATTATAAATAGTTTTTAATATGTTACCCCTTTTTTATCTGATGAAAGAAAAGAAAAGAAATCATTTTACAATGAAGTGAAAACTTTATTCAATTTTTTACGAAGAAATCTTAATTATTCTTACAGGAATTTTATCTGACAAGTTAATATAGAATAAACAAGAGTTAATTAATACGATTAAATATAAATATAAAAACATTACATTATATTAATAAAATAATTTGCCCATAACTCATTGATTGCATTTTTATTTAATTTTTTATCCATCCCAAACACAGATTCTAATAACTATGGCATCAGTACCCTAAAATGGCCAATCACCGACAAGAGCTCACCTCTTGAACGGCACCGTATCGAATCTCCACGAATCCAATCCCGTAATAAGCTCAAAATATAAGGGCAATTAATGAGAATCCAATCACAAAAATACCAGTCCATGTGGCACCTCATGAGTCGTCGCAAAGCTCAGCTCTTCAAGTGATTCCTCTCTCTATCTATTTAATCCGGAACCCAAAACTCGCTCCTCAACTCACCCATAACGCAACATGACTCAGTCCGCACTCACTCCCATGGAACTCCTATCACGATCATCAATCAAGCCTTCATCACTCTAACATCAGCCTCAATCAGCAACCGTTGTTTTTGTATAAATCTGAACAAGTCTTCCTTTTTCTCTTTCGGTTGACTTTTATTGTGTTGTCAATGACTCAGATGGCTCGTTGGTCGTTTCATGGGATTCTGGCTTTTGTTTCGCTTCTAGCCTTCGTAACGCATGACGTTTACGCGAGTGTTGGTGATGCTGATCCGATTTACAAGTAAAAGCTTCTGTCTTTGATTCAGTTTCATTTCAATTCGATCTTGAATAAATAATTTTAGAGTTGATTGGGCTTTATTTGCTGTTTTATTGACTGAATTCGGTAATACGTAGTAGTTGTTGTTAAGTTTTGACTGTGAATATGAATCTGAGAGGTAAAAATGTTGGGTTTTTTTAATTCTTAAATGATGGATTAGGCATTGAAGTTCAATAATCTGGGCAATTTTTAGGCTGAAATTGTAGCGTCTTCTTCTTCTTCTTCTTCTTATTTTTTTTTTTTTCATTTTCATTTTAAAACTTGAGCTTCTCTCATGGGTTTCGGAACCACAGTTTGCGGTGATGTTTGGAGAGTAACAAGGAAAGGAAACCAGGGTGTCTTAGAGTTTTGCCTTGAGGATTGATTAAGTTGAGGGCATCTATATTTAGGAGATGTTGCGTATTTGAGTTGGTGGAAGGTGAAATAGTCCTTTGTACCAGTCAATGCGGCCATCCTCATATTGTCCATAATCACTGCTTAAAATTTTTGGAGGGCCCTGCAGCTCCCCCAGTCCCAGCTATGGTCTGCCTGTGCATATTTGTGCTATTTTCTATTTTGTTTCAAAATGGTTTTGTTAGAAGTGGAATTAACTATAGTTGTTATTAATTTCTGGTACTCATTTACCAGGGCTTGTGTGGAGCAGTGTGAGAAAACTGGATGTGTAGGGGAAACATGCTTCCAACACTGTAAATTCTCGTCTGATGGGAAGCCAGTGGGTGGGCCATGGTATCTACAAGAACCACTGTATCTGCGGTGGAAACAATGGGACTGTCATAGTGACTGCCGATACCATTGCATGCTTGTCAGGGAGGAAGAGAGAGAGAAACATGGTGGCAAGCCTGTCAAGTATCATGGGAAATGGCCTTTTCACCGTGCTTATGGTTTTCAGGTTTCCATGCGTAATTTTCTAGTTCAACTTTAAGATTTATCATTCCTGCATATTTCAATCACATATCTTTAATTTATACTTTTTGGTGTTACCAGGAGCCTGTTTCTGTTGCTCTTTCGGCCCTCAATCTTGCCATTCAGTTTCACGGTTGGGTATCCTTTTTCATCCTAATATACTACAAGTTGCCACTGACACCAAGTAAGAAGACTTACTATGAATATACTGGCTTGTGGCACATCTATGGAATCCTATCGATGAACTTGTGGTTCTGGAGTGCTGTTTTCCACAGTCGGTGAGCAATATTATTACTAGTTAGAGAATTCATTCGAAAGGGCCTAAAACTGTCATCTTGAAATCATGGAAACTAACTGACCTATTGACAATTTGAAAGTGTGCTTAATTTAGAAAGGTGAAGATAATATTCAGCTGCTGAGTTTGGATTTTATATGGTTTGAGGGTTTAGTCATCCCACACCATGCAAGCCCTTTGGGTGCTTTATAGCAGTGTAGAAGATTTT
Organism: Salix purpurea; assembly: GCA_027405865.1. Lineage (NCBI taxonomy): Eukaryota > Viridiplantae > Streptophyta > Magnoliopsida > Malpighiales > Salicaceae > Salix > Salix purpurea. The sequence goes on along the minus strand of JAOWLH010000036.1, from coordinate 5,255,631 downwards.
TCCAGATCAATTACATTGAAAAAAAAGATGATGAATCTGATAATTCACGGCAGCAAACATTGGTTTTAGCTGTAATGTGACACTGTCCTATCTACGTGTGCCTTTCTATTTAGAAATATTTTATTACGTTTTCTGTTCTGTCTTCCTGTATGGTGAGTGATTCTAAAATTTAATCTATTGCAGAGATGTTGAGTTGACAGAGAAACTAGATTGTTCATCTGCTGTGGCATTACTAGGGTTTTCCCTTATTCTAGCAGTGCTACGAGCTTTCAGCATGAGAGATGAGGCTGCCAGGGTCATGGTTTCTGCTCCAATAATTGCATTTGTTACTACACATATCTTATATCTGAACTTCTTCAAACTGGATTACGGTAAAAAAAAATTGTCTTCTAATCTTCCTTCTCTACAAGGTACAATAATATAACCTTGTTAAAACTTACAAGGGAGCTGCAGGATATTCTTACTGTTCAAACTTGTTCATGTTTGTTTGATTTAAAGAAGCCTTGTCCTGGTTCACTCAGGATAGTCCTGACACATTTTCTTTGCTGTTCTTCTCTGCTCCATCTCTTATGCTGTGTCTTTCTCGTCTTGAATCGTGTTTTTGTTGTACTCAAATTGCTTTCAATTTTGACTTTTTTGCTGATCACAACTTAAACCATTATCTTCATTTATATTTTAAATTCATTTGCATGCGTGTCTAACCTTTTGTGTCATGCCATCATTCATCTTAGCCTCCTATTAAGCTAAATTTCATGCTATATAGTATCGCTGATTCCAATGTGTTAGCACCTAGACCAAATGAAAAGTCTCTTTCAGCCGTGTATTCCTGATTGAGCTAATGAAACCTGTCATGTGAATAGATTCATACTTTTGAAAATGACGTGTTAGACTTTACTACTATGAGGCAGTAATTTGCTACAACTTGACATTGCAACTGTACCCACTTGGTGGTGCTGGAGCGAGGAACTGGTTTGTTTCTGGAAAAGCTGAGCTTCCCACGAAATGAGTACACCTCCCTTCCCCCATGCTTTAGAAAGCGACATATTTTCTTCTACTGGCCATTTATTTGTGGACTTGGGACATCCATTGCTTTTTTGCTACTTGGTGCTCGACCAAGGAACCACATGCCCCTTCCTTAAAAATAAATTGTGCCAGGAAATGTTTTGTTGATGTGATGGTTAAAAGGTTGGATCAAAGATTAAATGATGAAACAATTGTTGTCTAACTTGGTAGCATATGGTTGCCAAATGGAAGTTGTTTTGAATGGTTCAATTATTTTGCAGGTCTAAACATGAAAGTTTGTGTGGCCATGGGTGTAGCTCAGCTTCTCATTTGGGCAGTTTGGGCTAGTGCAACTCGCCACCCATCCCGGTTTAAGTTGTGGGTGGCGGTTATTGGAGGCGGCCTAGCCATGCTATTGGAAATATACGATTTCCCGCCTTACCAGGGATTTGTGGATGCTCATGCTCTCTGGCATGCCACCACCATCCCACTCACATATCTTTGGTGGAGCTTTGCGAAGGATGATGCCGAGTTTAGAACATCAAGTCTCCTCAAGAAAGCAAAGTAGAATTTCTCTCCGCAATGCCTGCGGTGAATGGTTCATGGACAGCACCGATCACTTTACATTCCTCTGTTGAACTAAAACGCACTTCCTTGTGTATACGTTCTTTCCCAGATGCTTTGCATTGCCTGGTCCTTTAATTTGTACTTCAATTGGTGATCATCGGATTATTTCAGAATGTGCTATAGAATCTGTAACAAAATTCAATTTTTAGATCACTCTACCTTTTTTTCATTTTATTTTTTGTCTGAAGAATCTGGAGTGGCCAATTTTTTGTGTAAATTGTGTTTTCTGTCAATAGATATGGCGGGTTCCTTCTTTCATGGTGTTCGCTAGTGCAGTGAGCAAACAGATTTACATAATAGATATTGCGAGATGTAGAAAGATACACACCCTTTTATTCCATAGGATTTAATGATGAAACTCCTGAAGCTGCTAAAAATACTTGCAAGAATCACTTTATTTGATGAGGAAGCTGCTTCGACAACAGAGATTGCATTCGAGGAAATCCAATAAGAATGTCCTGCTGCTGCACTATCTGAAGAGAAGATAACAGGTTTTATTTTTGTGAATGATCTGTGCGATGGATGGAAAGGAGATCGATTGAGTGAGGATACTGATGGAACTACAGAAGAGTTCAAATATTATTTAATAAACATCTTTATATCTATGTATGTATATGTTTTTGGCTAAATCGAGGTTGAAATAATAGTTGTTGAATAAAAAATATACTATTGTGCTGTTACTGAAATGATTTTTTTATTAATAATACATAAAAAAAATGCAAAGTTAATTTGATCTTCTTATGGTAATTTCAACGGTAAAAAAAAGAGGGTAAGGGTGGGGGGTTGATTCGAGGAAACCTCATCACCCGGAAATTATATTTTGTGGACTCAAATGAGCGAGTAAATCCCAACTAACAAGAAATGTAACTTAGACCTGCTTTGCATATCTCAAAATTTTTATCATCACTCCACACTACATAAACACTACATAAAAGCTTTACAAGCAAAAGGATTGTAGTTTTTAACCAGACACAAAATAAATATAAAGATGTTTTTTTAATTATTTTTTAAAATATATATTATAATAATATTTGTTTTCTTTTCAAAACCAATATAGAGTGAAAATTTTGGTTTATTTTTAATTTTCTGGTATAGATTCTGGAAAACAATTCCAAATGCAGTAATTTCGAGTTACTCTTACTGGAATGTATGTGTTGCAGAGACTGCAAGACGTTGAAGTTTTTTACTCTAATTTCAGTAACTAAACAGCTAAACTACTTGGGCCCATAGCAAGCCCATCTAACTCTTTCCAGTAGCCAACCCATAGCATATCTTTACTCGGTAACAAAAAAAAAATAATAATAAACAGCAGCAGCGCATTTCGTCTTCTAGAATGCCGAGAGAGACGAGTCCAGGCTTGAAGATCCTTTGGGCATGGACCATTGGCACCGCCGCCAGTAAGATCACCGAGAAAAACCCATTTTCTGTAATGCCAAGCTTGAGTGTATTTATTTATTTTTGTTGTTGCAGTTTTGGTTACAAGTGTGGTGAGGACTAGGCTAAAGGACATGGAGCAGATGATGAACGGTGAGCAAGAGCAGCAAAACACTCTTAGTGATCCGGATTTGTTGGATTCTGACGAGGGAACCATTCGAGAAGTGAAATCATAGCTTTAGCAGCTAGTAAATTGGTGTCTGATACGTGTTTGTTTAATGTCTCAAGAGAATATAGGAGCCAAGTACTTTTGTTGTCTGATTGTTGAATTTGACAATTATTGAGACCAAATAATATGGTGTTTTCACTCTTGTTTAATCTTCCTCTACCTAGCTATTTGTTAGTTTTTGTTGCTCTTTGTTTGTTTGCAGGTCAAGGTAACTCCATCTTCATGAATTATAGGCTGCTGACTTCATTTCATAATGTGAAATCGTTTTGTTTGAGTACAATCAATGAGCAAAAAGGAAGATTGTTTAGCTTTGTAATCCTGGTTTGTGAAGCTGTTGCTGGAAGATGAATCCCCGTGATGTCCAGTTTCACTTGAGTATGGTCGAGGTATAGTGCTTCTGTGAATTATAGCTTGCTAGCTTGAACATGGAACTGCGTTTGTTAGGATTAATTGCTGAGGGTACTTCTAAATTACCAGCAATCCGGTTCAGGAAAAAAAAAGCACTAATGATTCCTCGAATATGTCAATATGGCCTGTGTGGCAGGCTAAATAGAAGACTGGAACCTTGTAATTCTTTTAGAAGGTTGAATATGGTTCTGCAGCTGGGGTTTGATTATTTTTATCGTGTTGCATTGATAAACATGCTGTGATGTGTCTTTCTTCTTCATCATCTAGCTTTTTTAGTGTTAAACCAAATTGTCAAATAAATGCTACCAATGGTTCAACGGGAAAAATTCAATGAAACAACTAGCGAAGACTCTCTTCATCCTGTGCAGGACTGAGCAACTGTTAAAACAGGTTTGGAGCTTCCCACACACAAATGATCCTGACGTTTTGCGATGGATTGTTTAAACTTTGATGTGGCTGATGGGAATTTCAAGGAGGCAGCTGACGAGGACTATTTTGGGGATTGACCACTTGTGTATTGTATCTTTGTATCTTTATCTGGAAATTGTGACAATGAAATAGTGTGATTTATGTGGAGAAAGGAGAGCTGCGACAAGTGGAGTGGGAAAGTAGAACAATTGTCGGGTAGCTTCTATCACAAAAGTAGAGAAGCCGATCAGATGATTTGATCGGTTGGTTCAAGCTCAAAACTAATGACACTTGAAAGAGCAATCTGGATTTGGCAGGAGCCGGAGGTCTAAAACGAGACTCAAATAAAAGGCCGAGAAATTCCCTGGGACAAGCAAACAGAGAACTGGGCTAGCAGCATATGGCGAGGCTGAGACTTAAAAGCAGAACTCTCTCGCATTTTATTTGTTTATTCACCATTACAACAATGGATTATGGCTTGTTCATTATTACATGATTCGATACTTCGATACCCACAAACAGTAATCCTTCATCCTGTAGCCTCTTCAATTTTCACACTCTCCCCAGATTTCTACCCCACAATCCATTCTAACCCAGAAAAACAAAACTACGACAATATTTGATCATTGTATTTGTACTTTGTCAAAAATATAAGTACAGACAACATTGATTGATTATCATCTTCATTACTCTATCGCTAACACTAAACTATATAGAAAAACTCCATAGTGACATATCAGGATCAATATCTTCCGTGTTACCCCAACCATCCCCTCCACCACCACAATGAGGTGGTGGCAATAACATCCCCTCAGCCATATTAGCCAGCAAGCCTGGCATTCCAAAAACAGCCTCATCATCCATATAAAACACCCCCTCCTCCGCCTCTGCAGCAGTCTCCGCCACCTTCTTCCCCTCATCTCCCCTCCTCATCAACTCACCTCCCACACAGCCCTCCGGCCGAAAAGCCTCCGCTGCCTCCGCTGCAGCCTTCTGAATATCCTTAGCTTCACTAGAAGCCGGAACCGGCAACCTCCAAGCAGAATCCGCAAAATTCAAGCAAGCAGACCTGCCCCTCAATGCCAAAGCAGCAACATCATGTGCCCTAGCAGCCATTTCAGCGATAGGGAAAGTCCCTAGCCAAATTCTTGATTTCTTATTAGGCTCCCTAACTTCACAGACCCACTTACCTGAATTCCTCCTCCTCACCCCTCTAAACACCGGATGCCTTGTTTCCCTGAACTTCTTTCTTCCTGCCCTCTTCTTCGGATTCCTCGAAGCTAACATCACCTCCTCGTCAGAAAGACTCGGAGCCGGTTGAACTCCTGTAGTAACAGTACTGGCAGTACTACTATCCGAAAGAACAGGAGAATAAGAACACTGTTCTTGGCCAATTCCATTATTCTCATTCAAAACTGACCAAAAAATTCTCGCCCCAAGTGGACTTGGATCAGAATAATGACTGAAACAATCCATAACAATCCTTAAACCTTAAATGGGTTCTCGTTTCGTATCTTGAATACGCTCTTTAAATAAGAAAAAGCACTAAGTAGTACTGAAGTGTGCCACTTCGAACTGCTAGTTTGTTTACTTCTTTTAAGGTTGGGGGACTATTTTATATATATGCTATTGTAATGACCCAATAAGGAGCTGTGCATTTCACACGGATTAGGCGAGAAGCCAGCTAAGGTCCCCACGGATTGCACATAGATTTTTGTAAACACAGTACGAGAGATGAAACTGATGGATTGATTTGATTTAATGTACTGGCAGGATCCAACCATGGAGGACTGATTCGCTTGCTTGGTTGATAAATACCAGCTGTATCCGGCTTGGAGACAAGCTGGTTTGTTGAAGTGACACGTGTGATTTTGACCTTCCAAGACGTTTGACTGCCAGTTGGTGCTTGGAGAGTTGAACCTGTTGGGTGTCATTGTCAACGGACTTGGTGTTGCCTCGTGTTGAAGGCACGATTGATCGCCGAGTTTTTGTATTTAATTCGTTGGTAATTTAATTTGAATTAAGATTCTTTTATTATTGTGAGTTTTATTGATAATTTTCATAATAAACCTTTTCTATGGAGCTCATAATGCACTATTAATAAAAACTTTATAATATAGCACATACGATATAAAAATTAGATGTTAACCATTATAAATTATATATGATATATGAAAATTAAAGATGAATCGGTACAAATCTAATATTATCATCAATTTTATCTGTCAGATGATTTATATATCATTCATTAATTTATATAAAATACTTCAAAGATTAATTTTTTAATTAATAATTTCAAAATCGTTATTATTGACGAGTAAGTGGAGAAGAAGCATCGTAGACAGCACACCAGGAAAGAAAGAGAGCAAGAAGGAGAGGCATGTGATGAGGTGGCAGATAGACAGAGGGGGACATCTTTTCAAAGTGACGTAACCCAATTCCCCAAAAAACACGGTTAGTTTCTTACGGTTAATCCAACTGCCAGAGAGCCGGTGGTTGTCCCGCGTAAACGCGTGGACCACGTGCGATTTAATGTCCACCTGGTCCCAAACTCACAGCTTTCTCTTCTTGTACGGACTTTTGTTTAGAATAAAAAATAAAAGTTGAACAGCTTGCTTTTTAAATAAGACACGTATTTATACTTACGATATTTTATTTTTATGTTAATAAAAAATAGCATAATTATTAAACCCCTCCATGCTTCGTTTTTAATTCATTCAAGGTGACTTTTTGAAATTAATTTATAGATAATAACTTTAAAAGATTTATCCTTGAAAATTTATAATATTGATTAGCTTACAAGCCCACGAAATAACTCTTAACGCAATAAAAATATTTAGTTAATAAAAAAGGGTGTAGTTGGTCAACCTTATAATCATGTTATTTGACCTTTTGTTTTGTTGAATTTATATAAAAATAAATAGTGAATTTACAAAGAAATGTAAATAAATATTGAATTTATTACTCGTATATCATCTGCATTTATGTTAATATATCAAAATATCTCATAATTTATAAGTGGGGTCTTGGCCTAGCGATTGAAGGGACTTGTTTCCTTCCTCTGCACCAGGGTTCAAGTCCCACCATGCACGTCTGTCACCCCTGTGATATCTTACATGCTCACAGGGTTTGCAGGATGTTCAGTGAGTCCAGGGATTAGTTGTGGTGCGCGTAAGCTGGCCTGGACACCCCGGTTATAAAAAAAAAAATATCCCATAATCCCTCAACTCTCAACCGTTACATCTGCAAGGATTTTCCGTGCAGGGGGGGGGGGGGGGGGGGGGGGGTTTCCTTCTTTTGTCATCGAAGCGTCGAGTCGCTGTGAGAAGGTGTCAAAGTGGGCCCCACGATGATGACCACCTGAAAGATTATGGGGCCGGTTAATTTTGGACTCGAGGACTGGACCGGACTGTGACTCATGGATCCCTGTACGAAGAAGAAATGGGGCTCAGATATCTGTACGTTCTAGCGACTCCATGTGATTTTATTTATTAAAAAAAAAAAAACAAATACAGGTGTGTAAATACATTTAATAAGTCTTGCAAAAATACATATTTTTAATAAGATAAATATATAATTAAAAATCATGAGTGTATGATAAAATATAATGATAAATCTCGCTAATTAAATAGTAAAAAATATATTCATGGTTTTTTTCTTCTATATACAAAAAACTCTTTTTTTACCCCCTGTAAAGATTAAGGACAATGAAGTCAATAGCGTGGTCCAATATTTAACACGCTTGTGTCTAGGTTAGGACTATTTTGCAGAACAGGTTTTATTTCATGTCTGAAAATAATAATAAGTTTCGTTCGTATACGTGGTCCATAATTCCAAGGAAAACCCTATTACAACCTTCAGATTGAAATAAATAAATAAATAAATATATAAATTATAGGTGGTGTTAGATATTTTAATAAACGTTTGTTTTATTAGAATACATTAAAAGAAATAATAATTTATTTTTTCTTCTTGTAGCCGCATTTTGAACAGTGGAGACCCAGGTGAACTGAACCTAGCTATCCACTGGATCTTCTTAATAAGATAATGGTTTTTAGGGTTGGTGGTAAATTGCTGCGGACACTCTGTTTCTTCGTGGACCATCCCTTTTCTTGTCATGATCTTCCACTTTTAGAATGGAATCACAATTATTTTACTTTACAGGATCACAGCATTATTGCTACTGCAAGCTTGCCATGGAGGATTTATATTTATATATATATATATATATAGTAATTTATTAAGTGTAAATCATAAAATATGCTAAGGGGTCGATCGGATGGCTATGGTTGTCCTGGCTCCAAAGATTTCCCAAGAAACCATTTTTAAAAATCTTGTTTTGATATTTGTTGTTAGTGTTATTACAAGAAATCAAAAGAGAATTAAAATATAATTCAATGGTTAATGGTTAAGGTCGATTGAGTAAATCATGTTGAAATGTTCTGATGTTTTAGTAATAATCTGAAGAAAAAAAACCATTTGATTAATATATATTATTAAAATAGTAGTTGTATATACATGTTGGGAAAACAAAGCAAGAAAAGCTTCAAAATAAAATTAGTTTTAGAGATTTATTCAAGAGTTCCATGTTAATCTTTTATTTTTATTAAACATATTTAATTGAGTATTTTAACATCACAATCTAAAACTCCAGCATCAATGACAAAATCAGATTGGCATCATATATATAAAACAAGAAGATAAGTGAGGTTGAAAGATAATTAACCAACTAATTAATGAAAATACAAATCCTTGTATTAATTGGTGATGAATGGTCGCATTTCTTTTCAACAATAGTGCAAATAGAAAAATAAATAAATAAAACAAATCGGAAAGGACCCCATATATATTACCTTGTCCACCTTAATCTCTTCAAATCTTGGCCTTGGGGCCGATGAACAGTTTCTGGCAGCCATTTTTTTTGGATTACATAGCTTCAACAGATCATCTTGAGCCGACTGTTGAACAGAAAGGGAAAACAAAAAGTGAGCGTCTGAATCATCCATTTGTTTGTCAGCTCAGCTGACAAGATAGAAAGCAGGACCAGAATCATTCAACCATGGTTTCAAAATTGAAACCCTAGCTACTGCATTGTCAAAGGATATGATTCTGGGATTCCCAGGTAAGAAGTTGCTGTATGATTCATGCATGGAATAATGACAGATCATGCATAGTTTGGTTAGTTTAAATGTCATATTCTCCTAGTTTGCTTCAATTTTCCAAGCGTCGGTCGTTCCTGAAAACACAGCAAACAAGTAGTTCTTCTTGTTAAATAATTAATTAGATCATAAATCAAAGGGCTGTAAAATAATTCAAGAAAAAGCTTAATTATTTTCATCATTTAACTTGAATCCTTAGAAGACTAATCCCACTAAAAATATAATTTGTTCATGCACCTACATCCATAGCCGATGACTTAGGGCTACTTGTTTTAATTTCAAGTTTGCAGGATTAATTTTCTCATGGGGGGATCAGTTTTAAGTAGTTGACCTCCAATCGTCTTATGAAGTGATGAGATCAAAATTGACCTTGGAAAAGTTTACTTCTTAAGTAAATGTATCGAACGATAACATTTTTCAAAATCATATCTATGTGCCTCTTAATTTCTTCTTGAAGTGTGATCATATATATAGAATCTAATCATTTTATTTTCTCTTTATCTTTTCTCCTGTTTTATTTACAACGATATATTTCCTTTATTTTTAATTTATGGCTAGAGTTCATCTTTTTGGTCCAATTCTATTATTATTGTTAGGAAGTAATATTAAAAACTATTGAGGAAAAAAAAATTAAGTTTTCGAGTTGGCTAGATAGTCATGAGTTCAAAATATTGAAGTTTAATGAGCAAATAGTTGAGTTTAAACCTTGTCATTTTTATTCTAACTAATTAATTAAAAGGTAATAAAAATAGTTTCCAAGTCTATTTTTTTATTTGAGATAGTATTCTAGAGAGAAAAATAAAATTATTATTGAGGCCTTAAAATATCAAAGTTTAAAACACAAAAGGTTTTCATTTAAGTTTGTTTTTTAAACTTTGGTGGTTAAAGAAAGAGTGATCAATCATAATCTTAAGCACTAAAAAAATCCTTTTAATTTTTTAATTTAATTTTCATTTGAAATTAGTATAGTTGGAAAATAAATAAAATATATTTTTTGAAGTTTATGGTTTCCTCGTATCCAAAAAATAACTTAAAGAGTCGTCTGATTTTCTTTACTCACCTTTTTTTGATTTATTTTAATGACAAAACTATGATAAAAAGTCAGGTTTGAGTAAAATAATAATAATTTAAAACTCCTATTGTCTTGTCAAATCATAATTATAAAAGCTACTTCAATACCAAACACACACTTATTTATATTAATTTATTTGAACATCACTACTTTATCAAGTCTATGTACAATATACATTTGCATAGCTAAATCAAGTAAAGAAAAACAAAAACAAAAAAAGTGGTGTCGGCTTGCGTTGTCAAATGAGTGAAATTTATTCTTTTGTTAGGTGAGTAGCCAAAGCTGAGTTACAAGTTGAACGGGTAGCTTACATGCACGGGCTCCCCTAGTGTCTCATTTTATCACAAAAACATTGATTTTTTTTTTTGCTTATTTTTAATTGACGTTTCTTATTTGAAATTTCAAAACCCATGTTTTTTTTCACAAGTTGGTTATTTATGATTTAAATTCTAAATTTCACAAGTTGGTATGATATTGCAATTCTTTTTGTCCTCACAACATTACCCCGTGTCGAAGAAAGAATTTCAAAACAATATCAATATGGACGTTGCACAAGTTCAAACCTTGGTCAAGATTTGCTAACGTTCATGATAAAGAACTTGACTGGTCAAACCAGTGTGCTTTAATCATTGATCAACAGAATTAAATATTTTTTCACTGAAACTATACATGTTTAATTGCATGGGTCCTCTAGACATGAACTTTTAAAAGCTCAAAAGATGTTGGTTGTGAGTCTCCATCTTTATAAACTATTAATCTCTTTCACAAGGATTTTTATTTTTGTTGAATATATATACTCTCCTGAAGACTTTTTTCTGTCTTTTGAATCAAAATTCAAAAATATTACTTGCCTCTTAAACTGTGGACTTTGGTGGTCTATAATTACCTTTTGTTGCAAAAAAGTTTTGGCTTGTTCTTTACATCTTTCACTCTATTGCTACCTACCAAATTATCGTCGAGGCTTTCTTTTGTACACCATTCTCTTAACACTATCACTACGTACCTCGCATTTCCTTAGTTGCTCCTCGAGGTATATATATATATATATATATATATATATATTGAGAATTGAGCAAGCAATCCAACCTCTTTCATGGGTTAGATTATCATTAAGAATTTTTTGATTTTTTAATACCCTGCTTGGTAATGCTCTTAAAATATGTTTAGAAGTGTTTTTCACAAAACTTCATGCATTGAAAGGATATTGAATTCTGCTTGATTTTGTATATTCTATAATGGAGATGTTAAGATCACAATAAAGATATCAAATTTATGCATTTTAGTCCAAACTTATTTCTGCTAAAATTCTTTTTCATATTATTAAACGCACACTAAAAATCAAAGTAAGAGTTGAAAGTGATCAAACTCGTGATTGGAAGGGAAGAAAATGAAGCGAAATGAAAATTTCAAGTGATTGGATTTTTCATTTACTTGAAAGGGGAGAAAATTTGAAGGAGAAACATGGGAGTAAAATTAAAAATCCCACACTACAATCCACCATATTTGATTCTTTTCTCGAGTATATTTGGAGAAAACTCATAAATATGAACATCTTATAGCATGTATTCTTACCATTAAAATCACTTACCTTCATGCTTGTTTGGGAACACGTGCGTGCAGATATAATTATACAAACTGAAAATATTAAAATGATATTTTTTATTTGAAAATTAACGCCAATGCAACTATAGCCGCTCTCGTTTCCCAAACGAGGATCGTCAATAGTAAGAGATTTTATGATGTTTTCCCTTCATTTTTTCAATCCCAAGCAAGAAGAAGAAATTAATTTATAACCACTCTTCTTCGTTACCTTCATTTTCTCCTCTCCCAAACAAAAACATTTAAGAAGAATCGAAGGACACGAATGACAGTTGAGTTACTAGCTAGGAACCTGCTGGCACCAACAACATTGATTTCAAATGATAATCGAAACCCCACAACATGCTCTTACCCTTCCAATCAATACCTAAATCCTCTCGTTGTTTAATTAAGAGAAAAACGATAGTTTCAATGCCATCCAATGATATACAAATATGAAAATGGCAGCCAATATCATAGGAATTATAGAAACTTCTATACGTAAGAAACACAGGAAAAAAAAAACTTGGAAGGAGAGGGTTTTCGTACCATAAAATATCAAATACATGAAGAGAAGGACAGTCATCGTTTTGGGGAGAGGGGGGGGGGGGGGGGGGGGGGGGGGATCTATCTCAGAAGTCTTCTCAAGACAAAACATTTATATGGTAAGAGAGAGACGTACTCTGGCTCACACCTTTAAAGCTAACCAATGTAGCTGCAAAGTTAATCCACCTGCTAGTTTTACTTTTACCGACAACCCACTTCAGTGCTAAAATCTTGAAGAAAAGCCGTCCATTGGTCCATCAAGTGACCTAAAACCTCTTCAATTTACCAAACCTGGAAGCACACAGCTAGTACCATAAAAATTCCCATGGAGAAACGAGGCTAGGTGTGTAGCTGGCTGGCTGGGTTTTACTGGTAGGACCATAGGCTTTCAGCATCGGAACCTGGTGAATCATCAGAAGACGGGGTGTTTATTCTCGGAGGGCTTACTAGCATTCCTCCTGCCATGTCAACTAGCAAATTGGGAAGGTTTAAAAGTTCTTCCTCGTCGATGAATTCCTGTCCTGATTGAATGCCAGCAGTAGTACTGGATGATGTGCCTTCCGTTTCGGGCCGATCCAATTGATCAGGATTTGGTCCAGCTTCAGGTTTCGGCGACCTGCTCGATGCTGCACTAGAAGCTGCGGCCCTTATATCACTAGAGGATGCTGAGGCTAGTATTGGGTAGGAATGAATCGATTCCGGGAAATTTAGTGGTGTATCAGGGCCTTTAAGGGCTAGAGCCGCCACATCATAAGCGGCGGCTGCCATTTCAGGAGTTGGATACGTACCAAGCCATACTCGCGTAGTTTTACGTGGTTCCCGGATCTCAGATACCCATTTCCCACTCCGTAACCTAATTCCTTTATAACTCGGGTGTCTTCCGCTTGTGGGCTGAGTCGATGACCCGCCTGAGGAACGGGTGGTCGACCTTGGTGATTGGTCATCCTGCCTTCCACTCACAGGCTGGCTCGGAAACCCGAACCTTGGTGAATAATATTCATCATGTCTCGCCGTTAATGGCTGGCCGAGAGATCCACCCGGAGAAGGAACCAATCTAGGAGACGGGTTCGAGGAGGTGGAATGAGGTGACTGATCATCCTGGAGCAGAATAGAGGATGGAGGGTCGGGGATTTGTATAGATGGGTTTGAAGGTTGAGGCGGTGGTGACTGGTCTGCTCGAAGAACATTTGAATTGGGATCTGCCATTTATAATGAAAGGGATGTCTCGATATAGAAAATTAGCATATGGGTTTTCGACACATAAGAGAATAGGCAAGAGATTTTTGTTTACAAGTTTGATGAGACCTTACTTTATAAGGATGAGTGAATCAACGGGCTAAAGCGTGGCGAATTCGCGGACCCTTCGAAGACTGTAAACTTTTTGTATAAATAATTTAGGTAATTTGTAGTTTGACGTGATTGATTGCAAAAGGTTCGTGAGATTACATGTGCACACGTATTCTGCACAAAAACTAGTTAGCTGTAAATTAACTGGTCGTCATCAACCTCGACACATTCTAAACACCTCGGAGAAGAACTCAGTTGGGTTTTCCATGGTCAAGGGTGTCTGATCATAAATACAGGTCATGCTTGCCACTACCTTCTACCACTGCCCTGCTGCCTAATCCCTAGCCCTATGTTTTCATTTATTTTTCTTGCTAGGTTGTACCGATCATGTGACCAAGTGTATTTTAAAGCATTGTATTTGTAGTAGCCAAGATTCTTTAAAGATCATTTGTCATCCATGTGATGCGAATTGCTTGTGCTATACCATTTTTGTCTGTTTAATAATGTAATTGTGGTTGTTTTATAAAGTATTTTTTGTATAGAAATGCATCAAAATATTTTTTTTTTGTTTTTTTAAATTATTTTTGATATCAGCACATCATAATGATCTAAAAACATCAAAAAAACATCTAATTTAAAGTAAAAATAAAAATATTTTTTTTTTCAAAAATATTTTTGAAATGCAGTAACAGGTACACATCTTTTTTGGTTGGTGACCACTTTCTTTAATATTCAAGACTCGATCGGTCCCCAACTCTGAATTAGTCCTTTTGGAGAGCAAGAATCAAACAGTGTCAAGGTAAAAAAGATTCAATCTGCTGTCCCCTAAACGCAAAAAATAAAATAAAATTCTTCTTCTTTTAGTAAAGAACACAATGTGTAGCCATCGAGAGGATTCAATGGATCATATAATCAACCAAAAGAAGTTGCTCCATCCCCCATTTGGCCATTTTTAATAAGCAGTAATGGATTGATGATTAGAACAGTATTATTCTATTGCCTAATGCAACTACAGTAAAGTGGTTGACCAAATTTTGCCCCAATTTCTTTATTTACAGAATCTGTGGTGGTGGTGCAAGTGGCAAATTCGCATTTTTGATCCTCCATGGTGATTTCGCTATCTATGCTTTTTATATACAAGGTTTTGGTTAATCAATATATACAATAAGTGCAAGTGGGGTCTTGGCCTAGCGGTTGAAGAAATTTGTTTCTTTCTTCTGCACCAGGGTTCAAGTCCCACCATGCACGTCTGTCATCCCCGCGGTGCCTTACATGTTCACCGGGTTTGCGGGATGTTCAGTGAGTCCGGGGATTAGTTATGATGCGTGTAAGCTGGGCTAGACATTCGTTTTATATAAATAAGTTTTATAATTTTTAAAAAAAAAGAGAGAGGAAGAGAGGAGACTTGTCCTTTTTTTTCTACCGCTCTAATTTATTTTTTCCTTTTTTTGATCCTTGTACAATTTTTATGCGTGTTGGGATCATCACTCGACTGCTTATTTCTCTAATCATTTGATACTTGTCCCAAATTCTGTAAAAAAATAATCATTATTGATGGAGCTGCAAAAAAAAAAAAAAAAAAACAGAGAGATGGAATTATTTGTTTTCAAAAAAAAGATTAAGCTTTTTTTTTTTAAATTAAGACAGAAGATCATTGAAAATCTTGATTTTAAAGAAAATAAGTTAAGATATAGAACATAGTTTTAGGAGACCATTTAATCATTAGCACATAGTAGAGAGTAGAGGGGTAAAATCCCGAAAAAATGAAGAGTAGGTGTGATCTTGCCGACTATGAGTTTTTCGAAGCTTGTTCATCCTTGATCAATGGAGAATTCTTGAAATTAAGTCAAATTTTATGGCTTTTTTCCTCAAAACTTTATTTTCAAATATTATTTCTTTTACACAGTTTGATAATGCAATGTTCTTTTTGCCGCCGGTCAGCTAGATTTTTGAAGAGGGCTTTGAATAGATTACAGGAAAAGAGTCAATGGCTACGGCGGCATTCACATTATTAGAATTCCTAATCAGGTTCGATTGATTGCCCCTTCCCAATAAATAATAATAATAATAATAATAATAATAATAATAATAAATAAATAATTTGTAATGATATCTATTTGGGCTACAAAGTGTGCAATTTTTGTATTGAATTGGGCCAAAAGCCTTCTACATTACCCTAGTATGGTTGTGGGTCTTTTCTAGGTTTAGGTGTGGAACTAGTTTTTTTTTTTTTTTTTTTTAATATCCATTTATAATATAAATTTATATTTGTAGTGAAATATAATAATTTGAGGTGTATGTACAAATAAAAATAAAAAATACTTTTAACTAGATAGGTTGGAAGACGATTAAATATCAATCATGATCTAGAACTTATTTTTATTCTATTTATATTAGGTTTAGTAAAAATATCCTCCCTCATTTGAAAGATTGTAATGATATCTAGGAACCAAATTTTAATTGTTCTAATAAAAATGAAAATAGTAGATACTATAGTTTTAAAATTTACAACAACCCAAATGTTAACTTGAGATTCAACAAGTTTGAGACTTAAATTGGTTTGAATTTAAAAATAAATAGAAGAAAGATCGACCTAGCCTAACCTCATCAAAAAACTTAAATTAACTTGTGATCAAGTCAAATCAAGATAAAAACTAGCCAATAACTCATTGATTTTTAATCAAAATTGAGGTTAACTTGGCACAACCCTTGTAATTTATGACTTGGGTTTTATCCCATTCAATTTTATAAATACAATATATTCTACTTGGTATAAGTTATCTTTCATTTTTAAAGGAGAAGAAGAAAGGGAAAACCCAAAAAAAAAAAATCTTCCATTTATGAGTAATCTCAATTAGATTTTTAATTTATATTTGTATCTGGATACTTCTCTCCCATATCATTAGATTTTCAATCACATCTAATTTTAATTACATTAACATGATAATTAAGTAGTCGTATAAAAATTGTGTGATTTTTCCTTACTCCATTAAACACTCAAGAATTTAAATATAATAGAAAACAATCTATAAATAAAAACCTAAGGACTTTTTATTTTTTTAATGTATAGTTTGGTCTATTGAGTAAATTATGTACTAATTAATTTTGTGAACTAAAAACTAAGAAACTCAAGAATTTAAATATAATAGAACAATCTATAAATAAAAACCTAAGGACTTTTTATTTTTGTTAAAGTATAGTTTGGTCTATTGAGTAAATTATATACTAATTAATTTGTTAACTAAAAACTAAGAAAGGAAAGGTTGTGGACTTAATAAGACTGAAAATAGAAGAGGAAGTAAACAAGATTGCCCTTAAAACTTGAGGCCTTTAATGAAGTTTGCCTAAAAAGACTCCTACCTTAGTTATCTTATCTAAACCATGAACACATGAACTGAAGCACAGAACTCAGCTTTTGCTACTTCCTGAATCCATGGAAACTCTGCTAAAAATCCCTTTCCCTATCTTCTCTAATAACCCACGTAGCCTCACAACAAAACCCACCAAATCCCTAAAGGTTTCAATCAAACCTCCACCACCAGACTTTGATTTCAGGTCAGAGATTTTGCAAGAATCTAGAGCCACAATTTCAAGAACCTACCCTGAATTGCTTGACTTGGCTAATGACGGCACCTTACTGTTGATTGAGAAGAAAAGTTTCGGTCCTGTACCTTCCTGGAGGACTGAGTTTGTTGAGCCAGAAGCAATATGGTTGGTTGGGACTACTCATATTTCTAGTCAATCTGCTGCTGAAGTGGAGAGAGTGGTCAGGGCTGTTAAGCCCGATAATGTAGTTGTTGAGCTATGTAGAAGCAGGCGAGTTTTTGTTTTCTTTATTGGAGTTAGATTTATGTTTTTGTACATAAATTTTTTTACAGAAATTTTTCCAAGCTGTGGATATTTTTATGGGGTTATTTATCATCAAACAATATTGTAACTTCACTTATTGCAGAGTTCATTTGCAGAGCTGGAATTATGTACATTTCCGACGAGGGTGAGGTTGGCCAACAATTAAGATCAAGCATGTTCTCTTTGAGTGGCACTGGCTTTTTTGGAGCTGTCGGCCGTAGCATAAACTTGGGTAAGAATTAGAACTAGTTTGGTTTATATTGTTTGCCTGTGAAGACAGATTACTTGATGTTTATGCCCACTTCAGGAGGTCAAACAGCTTTAGCATTGCGTCTACTTTTAGCCCTTTTCTCATCAAAGATTTCTTCTGATGTCAACCGGCCTTTCGGAGATGAGGTAGTTGAAAATGATTAATTATCATGTGCAAACTTGCAGAACTGGAAAACTGTTGAATCTCAAGTTATGAAGTTTCTTAAAATTTTCAGTTCCGAGCTGCTCGAAAAGTGGCTGAAGAAATTGGTGCTCAAATAGTATTGGGGGACAGGCCAATTGAAATAACTGTATGCACATTTCGATTCGTGAGCTTGATTCTTTGTGGCCTTTGTTTAGTGGAATATCAGCTTGTATCTGTAACGTTTTAAATAAACATATAAATTGTTCATTTCCTTGTGTTTTTTTCGATGTTGCAGCTTGAAAGGGCTTGGAATTCTCTGAAATGGAGGGAGAAGCTGAGTTTAGTGATTGCAGTTGTTCGCGGAATCACCTCATCATCTGATATATCTAAGAGCAGTTTCAAGGTTTTTCACTTTTACTAATATCATTTGTAATGATGTTATTTCTATGTTTTCCTATATCTGCCGAAATTCCTGTTCAGATTTTGTTACTGGTGATACATGAGCAATAGAAATCTTAGTGATGTACCACAATTGTTCCTTGAATTCGGTTCTGTTCTGCCACTAGTTTTACCTTGTTCTTGTTTCTCAATAACCAGAGGGCTGGAACCGTGCTGTCAGGAATTTCCTGCCATACATGCAACACTACAATTTCTTTTCCCTTCATGATTTTGTCTCCTTTGTTAGAGCAGCAAACATTCCTTCCCTCTCCCATTGTTTGAAGGGGACCCTGTCTGTGAAATCCAAGCCTTGCCACGTTCTGAAAATGTGACTAATTTCATACAAATGCTTGGATATAGCATCACTTTCCTGTTTCTCTCCTCCATTGCAGGCATCAAGCACAGACGATGGAACCTTTCAGCTCTACGAGCAGCTCAGCTTTTCATATCCATCACTCCTGCAGCCTCTCATTCACGAACGAGACACTGTAAGCATTTTCCAGCCGAAAAACAACTCAAAAGTTCCTCATCTTAGGCTTCAATTTCATGCACAACATAGAGGAGATGTTCCATTCTTGATTTCCATTGTGGCCATCATGATTAACCTTCTCACCAGGTGACATTTTGGTGTTTGTTTAGTATCTTTCATGGTCTCTAAAACGAAGCAAAGCTGTGAACAACAGCAAAAGAGTGGTGGGGGTGATAGGAAAAGGCCATATGAATGGTGTAATATATGCATTGATATCAGATCAGGGAAACTTGCGGTTTCGAGACGTCGCAGGAAGGAGCTCATCAGGTGATGGTGGGTCTAATGGCTTTGTTGCTGGTCTTGTTAAGAGCTTGGTTAGAGACACTGTCGTTGGCATTCTGCTGTGGCAACTCTATGAACAAATAAAAGGTTCATTATAGCATATAGGGATTACTAGTTTCAGGGATTTTTCTTACAATGCTATTAAACCTTTAAAATATTTGATAGTAATTGAAAGCACTAGATGATATTATAATTATGCTATCTGTAAGAATATTTGATATTGATTATTTTGTTTTATAAGAAATAAATTCAGAAAGATATTTTATGCAAAACAAACCCTCCAACACAGCACAAGATGGCCATTCCTTGCACAAAGCCAATGAAACTTTCTTCAGAGCAAGTGCATGGTAAAAGCCATTTTGGAGAGTTAAATCCCCCAATAATATAATTAAATTACGTTGATATTTTTCTGTTTCGAAAAAAACATGAAAAAATAAAAATTCAAAAATATCTTGATTCAAAAAGGATATTAGAATATTAGAAAAGCTAAACTTTTGATTAATCAAGTCAAAATAATTCACCAGTTTCTCCACCAACCCTCTTCTCTTCGCTTCACTTCTCTATGGTAAAACTTCAGCCATAGCGGCGTCGCCACCTCCCTTCCCAAGTGTTCAATCTCCTTCTCCTCACCATCACAACACTCCTCATCACTCTATCCCACGTTTAATCTCAAACTCAAAACAACACTGCACCATGCTCATTGGACGAGTGGAAAAGGGTTTCTTATAATCATAACCATAAAATTATAATTATAATTTTTAGGAGTTACCATCTAGTATCAAGGTCACTAGAAAACTTAATAGTTTGAGAGAGTATAGGTAAGAGGAAGACACATCACCCCCAAGTCAAGGTTGTTAAAATTGTTTTTTTAGCACAAGATGAAAAATATAATATAAGATTGGATCGTAAAATCAAATTGTAAAATCATAAATATATTTTTTTTTAACTAAATATTGATAATTTTGGCCAATAAATTAAATTACTTTAAAATCTAACAAAAAGAGTCAGCAATATTGTAATTAATTGGTGATCTAAATAAATAAGAAAGATAGATAATATAAATCAAGAAATCAATGACATGAAAAAAAACCTCAAAATCAAAATTTCCAATATTGGCAAATTACTAAATGATAATAAGTACACAAACGTGACAACTTGGTTGCTCTCATCATAACAAGTCATAATGAACCTCTTTTAGGTTACAAGCTAATGAGTCTAAATTAATAATTAACTAATGTAAGTCTAATAATTAGAATAAACTATTAAATAATGTTTAATGCATCAGAAAAAAATTAAATTAGAAATAGTTTTTTAACATTAAATAAAAAAAAATATGATAATAAAAAAACTCTTTATTATAAATTTTTCCATGTAGTCTAAATTTCTATATTTCAAAAATTCTTGGTGGAGTTCAATCATGATTTCAAACACATAGTTCTATTTTGTATGGATAAATTACTAACTTGATCATAATAATTTGAAAATATTGAGATGTCTAGTTTCCCTCCCATCTAAAATAGCAACAAAATTTTATTTGTAGCTCTAGATATGTCCAAAACAATACATGAATATCTAGTTTGACATATTTGACAAGATTTATCTAGTAACTTTGACTCTCTAAAATAATTTGTTTCTCAACTTTGTTTAATCTAATAATTTAACAAAATATATTTTCATGTATCTAATATTTCCCCATAAAATTTCAACTAGATCCAATATATAGACTGAAAGATATGTTTGATCTCACAAAATCATCAATAGATATTATAAGGCGAAATTCAAAACTAACTTGTTGTTCATATCACAAATTTAATAAACTCTTAAAAACAGATTGATTTTACCGAATTTACCGATTTTGCCAATTTTGCACGAGTCAATCTAATTTTAATAGTTTTCGAGTTTAGTCTGATTTAGCACATACATACATGTTGACTCGTAAAATTATAATATTTTAAGACTTAACTCGCGATGTTGACAACCTTGCCCAAGTGCACTATCCCTAAGATAAACTTTATTGTTGTTTGATTGTTTTTCTAGATCAGATTTTTATTTATTGGTCTTTTCTAAGTTTTGAAGTAGATCTCTCTTCGTGAGAGAGTCTCTATCTCAGTGGGTTAAAAATCTAACTGTTCTAAGGTCCAAATTTTAACATTGCATTTATTGTTTTTTTAATATCCATGAATGTACTTTACAATATAATTTTATACTTCAATAATTAAAGTTTGCAACTAAAAAATAAACAAAATGATTGTTGAACGAGTTTTGATATTTTGACCGAACTTTAACGTATATTTATAAACTGGTTAACATTTCTTATTTTTCATTTCTTATTTTTCATTTTAAAATATGAAAAAATATGATTTTTGTTTTGTTTTGTTTTGTGAAAATATACCTAGAACCATAAAAAGATAACAACTTTGTGCTTTTAACATCGCCACAAATGAATAATTTTAATAAGTGAACAACATCTCACATGCCGGCTGAATAACACAAGGGGCATCACATAATGATTTTTTTCTCTCTGCTATTTTTCTTCTAAAAGGGGAAAGGACTAAAAAGCCCATCTCAAAAACTTAATAATTTTTCGCTTGCAAGGGCAGAATAGTCATTTAATCTAACTATATAATCTAACTATAAAATATGACCAGTCTATTGTTTTATCTAGAAAAGGAAAGGACTAAAAAGCCCATCATCAAAAACTTATTTTTTCTTGCTTGTAAGGGCAGAATAGTCATTTAGCCTAATCATATAATTTAACCGTTACAATCTTTGCCTCAGAGTTGTTTAGCGATTCCCTCTTCTTCTTGCTGGTAATAAATGCAGGTAACTGGAAACAGCCACAGATGACAGATTCTGGTTTTATTGTTTTTTGCATCTTTCTCATGCATGCCTGGAACGTTTCCTTTTCTTTATGGGCTAAAAGCCAATCCTCTTAAATCTGCAGCGTGAGAGGTTCTCCATTGACGACTATGAACAGATTATGAGATAAGGTGCGAGGGGCAATGATCAGGATGAGGTGATGCCAACTTGAATCTCTCACGCAAAAGTTAAATCCGAACTTATCCAAAAACCACCACTGGGTGGGGGAGAACCTGGTTTTTTTCCGGTGGATTTGATGACCTGGCTGGCCATTTTTAGGGTTTAATCTATTTTAGGGTTTTTTTCTTATGTCCAGAAGTGGGCATCTCTTAAATGATTACATGCCAATTTAGGTCCATCTTTTTACAAGGAATCCTCAACAAAACCCAGCAAATTAGGCCAAATGGAATGCAGTTTCTGTAAACACTTGTCTCCTAAGGCCGTTGTTGCATGGTTTCAAAACCAAGTGTTCAGTTCAATATCCTCCACGTCGAAAAGGTTACACTGGATTTGAGATATCCTTTTATAAAAAACTCACTCTAAAAACAAGTTTATTTTAATTTTTACTTCTTTAATCAAATATATTTTTATCTCTTTTATCTTGAAACATTAAACGAATACGAATTGTACATAGCCGATCGAGAATGTCAAAATTAAAAAAAAAAATACTATTCTTAATTTGTTGCACATGGAAATATTAAGAGTAAACATGGACATCAACAATTCTAATAATAATAATAATAATGCACATAATAATCAATACAAAATAAATGTTCAAAGCCCTTGAACTACATGTTGCTTTAAGATTAATATTGAGTTTGAACTCTAATATAGTTAGTTTTAACTGTTAAACTGTTAGTTGTTCGTTATGATAAGTTCGTTATAAAATATTAAATGAATCAATTCATTATATCATAATCTTAATATAAACACGTGACTAGTTCATTGAAGAAAGATACGTGATCATTCCATTAAAGAAAAACACGTGTCTAATTTATTGATAAGTAAATATTTTTATATAATATGATTCGTTATATCATAATCTTAATATAACACGTGACTAGTTCATTGAAGAAAGACACGTGATCATTCCATTAAAGAGAAACACGTGTCCAATTTATTGATAAGTAGATATTTTTATATAATATGATTCGTTATATCGAATCTTAATTTTTGTTTTCCCCGAATGTTGGATTGTCGGTATCTATTATTTTTTTTTGTCCCTTGTATCTTTCAAAATTTATTCAATGTTTTGAAAGAGATGCAACTCTAATATCTATATTAAAGTACATTTATTTTTCAGATACACATACAACCCTTTTATTAACAAATGAATAGTATAATTAATTTTCACATTTTGAATGCACTAATTGATTTAGAGATCAATAATTCAGATTTTGGAGAACAGTTTTTAAATAACAAATTTATAGGCTTGAAGCTTGGTTAACTAATTGACTCAATACATATCAATGCAAACAATTATGAATCTTGCATGAACATTTACGGAACTAAATTAACATGAATGTATTGTAGGTGTGTTAATTCGTTTTAAAATGAAAGGTAAACATATCTTATCATACAATATAAAACATGTCCAAATGAACATGGTTGAGAAAAGTGTAGAGTGCTTTAAAAAATATTTTTTTATTTAAAAATATATTAAAATAATTATTTTTTTAAAAAAATTCTTTTATATAAATAAATCAAAAATTACTAAAAAATCAAAAAAAAAAATTCAAGTGAAACGCCCTTTAAAATGCATCCAAAACAGAAATTACTGCACTCCTAAATAGTAAATACTCACACTATAAGTTATTCTAGCACAGGGTTGATTTTTCAATCTTAGAAACTATTGTATGATTAACTAAAAATACTTTCCTCTCATCTTAGTTCTAGATTTTTCTTCCTCATTATTCAAACAGAAGATAAATCATTAATAAAAAAACAATTTAATTTTATATTCTCATAATCCCTACAAAGGAATAAAACCCTAAGAAAGAAAAAATATAATGAAAGACTGTGAAATCTTCTAGAGAAAGAATTCTTTTACAAGAATCCATTATTTTTGGAAAATTAAATTAAATGTTAATTTCACACTAGATTTCAATATTAATTAGGTTTAATTTACTGGACTAACCCACCACATTATCTTTGCAAGTAATCTATATGCCCCCCTCTTTTATCTTCTAAAAGATATAGATAGAGTTGACATGAACGAAATTTGAAGGAAAAAAAAAAACAGAAGAACAATTTTGAGACAAGTGTAGCACATCTTTTGTACTCACTCCTAACTGCTCTATCACCTCTACACTATAAAATCCCCTATTCAGGCTCTGATACACTCACAACATAGCTAGCTAGCTTGAGCAACAATGGCATCCAATCAATCTTCCGACAACTCCCTTTTCAGGATCCAAATTTTGATTGTAGATGATGATTCTACAACTCTCTCTGTTGTTTCATCGATGCTGAAAGCATTTAGCTGTAGAGGTATATGAGTGAGATCTTATCACTTGCCATCTCTTTGATTCTAGTATGGATTGATGTTCATATGGGCCATGGTGTATATATTTCCATGGTTCCTTGATCAAATCCAACAAGTTCATGCCATAGTTTAGTAGTGAAGTTTTTCTTTCTTAGATTTCTATGTTAATAAAAGCATAAACCAAGGGTTTTACTTTTATTTAACATCCTATATTTTATAAAATTGTTTACTCGTTGTTTTCTCAAGTGGGATTTGATTTTTTTTTTTTAATTTTTTTTTTGCTAATATCATATGGCCAATGAAATGATCGATGAGGCTTCATATGAATGCATGTTTTTCTTTGTCTCAACAATACTAAGGATCCTTTTCCATTTCAGCCATTTTTTTATCCATCTATATCACTGACAAATCAAAATCTAAATCAGATTTTTACACCAAGTTTTTTAATTGATGATTCTCTTTTGTGAATCTTGCATTATACGAATCGTTTCTACAAGCTTATTGCTTGATTTTATCTTGTTTTATTGTTATTTTTAATCATTATTCTTATCCTTTCATTATTTCCTCTTGTTTTCTTCTAGATCTTATACTTGTTTTTTTTTTTTTTCATTTTCAATACTTACATATGGTTAGAAATTGGGTAATTTGTCTTTGCATGCATGTTTTTTTAGCCATTCAATTTCAAGCAGTATGAAGTTAGGGTTTTCACACTCATTTTACTCCTTTGTAGCTAATACCAGTGAAAATTAATGGTTTTTTTCTTTGTCCTCTTAATTTTTTTTTTGGTTAAGAATTAATATATGATTTTTTTTTCTAAACAAATAAGGTCAATAATCAAGATTAATCCTCTTAGAAAATAATCGAATCTCTTATTTCCTTCATTTTTTATTAAAAAAAAATTAAAGTATGAAACTGAATTTTTAGACCTTGCAAAAGTGATTTGTTCTCTTTCTATTTAATTAAGCTTTTTTTTTTCCTTAACTCGCTAGCCTTTTTAGTATCATTTATGAAAATTATTCTTACATGATGTCTTGATTTAACAAAGTGTTTGACAACTATAATTGATAAAGATGAGAGAAAGATTATTAAAATCATTGGATTTTCTATATATTTTGATATTGAGTTTAAGTTTATAATTAACAATTTATCTTATAATGTTGTCTTTTTTTGTTTACAGACAATCATAAGCTGGAACTTCTTGTGGTGACAATCAAGAACCCGTTAGATGCTTTATCAACTCTTCAATCGAAAAATTATGTCTTTGACTTGGTTATCACTGACCTCCATATGCCTCAGATGAATGGCATGGAACTAAAAAAACATGTGCATGAAGAATTCAATCTTCCTGTAATTAGTAAGTGTACTTTACCTCCTTTCTTTTATGACATGGATGAACACACATCTATGTATAAGATACCTTTTCTATATATATATATATATATATATATATATAAAGAGAGAGAGAGAGAGAGAGAGAGAGAGAGAGAGAGAGAGAGAGATCTAATAGATATATGTAAATAAATAAATTTGATTGATATTAAATCTGAAGTTGACATGAAAGATCATATAGTCATACACAAATATAACTTTACAAATAAATATATTCGATCGATATTCAACCTAAAGGTAAAGATCAAATTATTATCAATACGACAAAGATAAACACTCTAATAACACACACGAGCCACTAAATTAACGGATCATGCTTTAAAATCATGAACTCGTATGTTTTTGAAGTTTTTTTCATACTTAACATTATTGAAAATATTATAAGATTCAAACTCATTAATTTACAACTAATTACTATATAAATCACACCATGTTAATGTATTGCAAAGTTATTCACCAATGTATCATCTTTATATTAGATTTTCTATCTATTTATTTATTTGTAGAAGCTTATCTCATTTCTTTATCATTTCTAATGCAGTAATGTCATCAGATGATAGTGAAAATGTCATCTTAAGAAGTTTAGAGGGCGGTGCTGCGTTTTATATAGTGAAACCAGTTAACAAAGATGATATCAAGAGTGTGTGGCGTTATGCGGTTGCAACCAAAGCTGGCAAATCCCTTTCAATCAAGGAGATAGGAGGCTCTGGAGAACCATTCTCCATTAATGAAGATGTGAATTCTGCAATCAATAATGAAATTAGAAAATATGGAACGAAGGAAGGAAGGCAGAGCACAGAGGAAGATAAAGAAGTAGAAATCCATCAGCCTGCCACAAAAAAGCAGAAGCTGATTTGGACTAACGCGCTTCACAACCGGTTTTTGCAGGCCATACACCATATAGGACTAGACAGTAAGCAAAATCTTATTGAATTTTATTTATTTATTTTGCATCTACAAAACCTTTTACTTGACAAATATGTTTTTAATGTTTTTCTTCGTATGTTAAAATCAATGCAGAGGCTGTTCCAAAAAGAATTCTTGAATGCATGAGTGTGCGAGGGCTCGCAAGAGAACATATTGCCAGTCACTTACAGGTTTGTGTTTAGTAATCACACTATGTTTGCATAGTTCACCTCTCTTAAATCATGCTTCTCAATAGATCGATTTAGCATTGCTCATGCTCTTTGAAATTATTTCATATAAAAGGAGAAGAAATATACATTTTTCAAACAATTTATGGTACTATTTTAGGGTTTGCAGGAAAATGATTTTACTTGAAATTCCATGTACTTAAAATAAAGTAGAGCAATGTTTATTGATTTGAAGTATGAATCATGCTAAATCTCAATATTCAAAATTAGTTCTTGAGTTTATTTTTATTTTTATATTTGCTAAAATTTGATAATTATATATATAGCTCATGATCGATGGATTCTTTTGATAGTGGGGACATGTATATAACTCATCAATTGTACTCAGTGGCTGTAGTAGTTACATTTGAATCATATTTTACCTGTATATACATGTCGAGTTATAGGATTAACTCACCAAACTCGATCAAGTTTTATAATAACTCTCACAGACACAATTACTATATCTTGATCATTTCACAGAAGTATCGAATCTTCCTTAGAAAGGTTGCAGAGAGAGGTGGTATTTCATCGAGGAGATTGTCAGGAAGAGCTCTTGGATCGAACCTCGCACCCTTTTCTATGTTAAAAAATGTTCAGCGGGAATATTCACCAGTAACAAGAGCATCAGTTCAACCTGGTCTTGGAGGGAGTACCATTCCAGCTCTTGGTGGTTCCAGTTTCAGGGGCCTACTTTCTCCAAACCAACAAGCTCCGAGCAACAACTATTTATTCCGATCACCGCATAGCCAGTCTCTTTTATTTGGCACAGCTAATTCTGCTAATGGTGCTGGAGCAAAACTACCTTCTTATGGAGGTGTTCCTCATGGAACAAGTCCAATGCAAATGTACCAGCCGCAAAATCAAGCAAGATCATATCTTCAGAATTTTGGTAGCCCTCTACTGAATAGGGTTGGTGCTGTTGGAATTGATCAGGCTGCCAACTACAGGTCAGGAGTTGGGGACATTGGAATCACAAACAATTCCTTGAACACCAATAATAATTATGCTGGAATTCGTGTGACCACCGATGGACATCTCATCAGATCAGGCCAAATGCAACTCCATAATAATGGACTATCAAATGGTTTTAGTAATGGTGGTCATCCTGGCTGGATGAATTGGGCTAGTAATGGCAACATGAATGCTGCATGTATGGGATTTGATATAGCTTCGCCAAGTTATATGGATCAAAGAGGATCTTTTTCTTCCGGTTTTGTGGGTGCAAACCAGTTCTTCCCACCACCACCATTCACTAGTGTTTATGATGGGAACACACCAATGCTGCCGCCGCTGCCGCCACCATCACAGCACCAGCTTGGTCTTGGATATGGAGGACAAAATGACTTTGTGTTCGGCCTAACAAACAACAGCCCCTCCATCTTATTGGGTGAGAGTTCTAATCAACAGCCACAGATTGGCCAAGGTGAACTGAATGTTAGCGACATGGTTTTGGAGCCTCCCAACAATCCACCCGCTTACCAGGTATACTAATTATATAAGATCTTCTTTTTTTCTTAGACAACAATTTTCTTTTTATTAAATTATCAACTCACTATTGCTATATGTGAAGCTTCCACAGGGTGTTGATGAAATAAGCACTCACTTGCATGAACTCCTGACTCCGGACTTCCTTAACTCACTTCACATTGATGACAGCACTCCTTGGAATGAACAACCTCTTAGCCAGGCATGAATATGTCTTGCTTATCATTCCTATTTTTTAGAGCTAGTCGTTTATATAATATACTATTATATATCTAATTGGTACGTAATCTTTTCCTCGAACAAAAATTCTGGGATTATCATTCTTTGTAGGTTGAGAATGGAGCAGAAGGAGCTATGAACCCCATCCGAGAAAGCGATGCTAATTCAATGGATGAATATTTCCCTGATTATGATCAGGCAAGTACATTATACACAAATTCCACTCTTAGAAAGCATAACTAGGTACTTTTAATTGCATCCACAATATTTAACAACTTTTTTTTCTTTAATTTCTACTTTTTTTTATACATGTGGATGCAGCAAAATGGAAATAGTGACCCTGTGGATTTTGAGCTCAATTTCCCTGATCATCCACTTGACAAGGGAGCAACAGGGGATCAGGCATGTCAACAACAACAAATCACACGCGCACACACGAAAGCATGCATGCAAGCACATATATAGTTTCATACATGTATCTATTACCCACAGATGAGGTATTACAAAATGTTTACATGTAGCTAATTCCTAATAATCAGTTTTTTTTTTTGAATATTTCAGGCTTGGGATGATGACTTCCTGGAAGCTCTTTTTGGAAATGATCAGCCGTAACAGCCTATGCAAGGATCGAAGTCTAATCATGAAGCAAGATCTAAATAGTAGTTTAATTCCGTATGAATATGGCCTGGCCATTGGTGTTTTATCTTCTATGCAAAGACTTTGTTTAATCTCCCGTACTGTTTGTTTTCACAGTTTATGAATAATATGCTTGTTGGACATCTATATGGAATGGATATGTTTAAGACTTTTATGCTCTGGATTTGTTTTTTGTATATTTTTATTGCTTGTGAATGTTTTTGAACGGCTTTTTCTTATATTTTACTTGACAAATATTGTTGATGAAATTTTGATTCTTTCTACTCTGCACAAAGAATTTGTGTGCATGGAGAAGAACATGTGTGCGCTAGCGGGGGTGCTTGTCGTGCTGCATGGTAATTTATTTATTATTGTGCATTATCACTTACCATAATTGCCTTGAAGAAATACTTTATATGGCTCAAAACTTTCCAATCATAATTATTTTTCCTATAAATTAAAAAGAAAATGGCTTGAATCTTATATTTTTGGCAAGCAAAAGGATGAATGGAAGAGGAAACAAAACCTTTGATTATATGTAATTCCACTCTTGACCATCCTTAATTCTCTCCAAAATTTAGAATATCATTTCAATCTTTAACTTTCCTTCTTCAACCTCAATTTCGAAAAATGTAGCCGTTGGAAATCTCCATGTCTACTTTACCTCTAGACCTGATTCTCTCTTATATTTAGCATTAGGACAGTGAAGATCTCAACTGGATTTTCGCTCAAGAACAACAAAGATTGAGAGAATCTTTGCATTGTTAAGCTTATATTTCACTAGATTTTCTCTGGGATTTTCAGAATGATTTCTGGTCGTTGTGCCGCTTGCAAATATTTGCGAAGGAGATGTCCTTCAGATTGCATTTTCTCCCCTTACTTTCCTTCTAATGTTCCTCAAAGATTTGCTTGCGTTCACAGAATCTATGGCGCTAGTAATGTTGCAAAAATGCTCCAGGTAAATTATCTCTGCTCTATATATATATCATATCGATCATATCATATCAAGAATGCATGTCCACATAATTGATCACTTTGAGAAATATTTCAGTTTTTGATATACTATAAACTTTTAATTGCTAGTGCAACTTCTTATATATGATTTCGTTTTGATAATCCCAGCAACTCCCAGCACATCTAAGAGCTGAAGCAGCAAACTCTTTGTATTATGAGGCACAAAGCAGAACTCAAGATCCTGTCTATGGTTGTGTAGGGGTTATCTCTTTACTACACCAGCAGATTCACAGTGTAGAAAGCCAACTAGCTAAGACAGAAGCTGAAATTGCTGTCCTAAATTCTCTTGCACAAGAACCTGCTGCTCAAATCCAAGAAAATGAAGTCGAAGCTACCCTTAACAATTTCTTGCTGGAACAAGACATTATTGCTTCTCGTCGATTTAGCCATTCCACTTATATTTCTTCAAACTTCATCTAGACTTGTTGTTCTAATAAAATTAACCAGCCAATCATGAATTCTTTTCGTTTTCCTTCTTAATTAATGTGTCCCAATAAATTCCTTATCTTTTCGTCACTGTCTTGTCAAACAGAAAACAAAGATAATGGGTTGTGATGAGACATGTTTTTTTTATCTATCTTTTAATGTTTTAAAATAACAAAAAAATATGGTGTAACTCTTATGATAATATATTATTTTTATATATTTCTCTCTATTTTTCAAACAAATATATTTCTATAGCTATCTCGAAACATGAAACAAAGACAACATGTGTTGGTTATACTCATCAACAGTTATAAAACCATGAGATTCAAAAGATTTTCTTTTGAGATAAAAAAGAAAACGACAAAAAATAGGATTTTAAGAGATTTTCTCTAACCAAAATGCATGAGAAGTGAAACAATTACCATTGCCATGTGCCCAACACAACCGAGCTCGGGTTTTCACTGTATTCCTAGACTAAATTGAAGATTAGAATAATAAAATTATCTTTTTTCCTAAAAAAGGTTTACTAAGTTTTTATTTAGAGGCAGAATGGACCTTTCTGAATTGTTTTGTCAATGTAGTAAAATGACTTAATCACTCTTAAAAATATAATTTTTAAAACCTAGCTCCAAGAACTTTTTATATATATTTTTTTGAAAAATAATAAAATTACACAATTGCCTTTAAAAGCAAAATAATATTAATTGAACTAGCATCCAATGGCTTTTGCATTTTTTTATAATGAATATTTTAAAATAAACAAGTTGATTGAGAGATATTTTATTAATTGAATAAATATTAATATTAAAAAAAATGACACATGCATTATGTGCACATGAGTTGAGATCATGCCAACAATTTCTAGACTAAATTATAAATTAGAATAATAAAATAATTATTTTATCCTTAAAAATGTTCATTAAGTTTTTATTTAGAGGTAGAATGGTTTTTTTATGGCCCAAAAATCATTTCTGAATTACATAGAGACCTTTATGAATTATTTTGTCAATTTAGTAAAGGTGACTTAATCACTCTTACAAATATAATTTTTAAAACCTAGCTCCAAGACCACCAAGTTAATTGTTTTGGCAACCTCTCCATTCTAAGAATATATTTGAAACTTCGTTTCAAAAATATTTTTGAAAAAATATAAAAAATATATTATTTTTTAATTAAAATTAATGTTTTTTAGTGTTTTTAAATCATTTTAATGTGTTGATGTTAAAAATAATATTAAAAAAAATATTATTTTGATAGATTTCTAAACAAAAAATATTTTGTAAAAGTAACCACAACCACACTCTTAAGCAGACACTAAGATGACACCTATGATCAATAAACCACTGAATTGATATTGATGACCATTGTTTTCCCCTTTTTCTTATACCCGTTTTTATTTTAAAGTAGTCATTCAATTTATTTTTTTCAAACCTCATTCATGTTCTTTTTTTTTTAATTGAAGTAATTTATAAAATTAGAATTGTTTTCAATTTCATCCTGCTTTATTTTTTTCATTTATCATATTTGATCCATATTATTTTGATTGCTATTTTTTTGTCTTTTTGTCCTTATCTTAATTTATTTCATTTTTCAACTTCAACCTTTATTATTTTATTTCATTTGATTTCTACAACAAATTTGTTCATTATTCTCTTGATTTCTATCTTTCTAATTTTTCTTCTTTTATTGATTTTTAAATTTTTTTAGTTTAATTACTCATTGGTTTTTTTATATTTAATTTTTAGACTTGATTTGGTCCTTATTATTTCGATTTGATTTTATTTTGTTTTTCTAAAAAAGCAAAAATGGTTGATTGTAATTTTCACTTCGTGATTTTTTTGGGTTTGATTTTTGTAAGGTAACTTGGTCTTATGACTTAGATTATGTGTTTTAAATATTAACCCGATTTTACTTTGGTCTTGTTTTATGTTTTTTTTCTCATTTTCATATTTCATCATTAGATTATTAGGTCTTTAGCTTTATGATTTTTACCGCTTTCTTTTTATGGGGTTATTATAATCTCACTTTTGAGTTGATTGTTAGTCATGTGAATTAAGGTTGACTCAAGTTTTTTTTTTTCTTAAATGTTTTTGTTTCCAGTTTATCTTTTTTTTTTATTCAATTTATTTTGTACAAAGTTATCTTGGTCTTATAATCAAACCATAAAATTGGCATGCCGACTCAAATCAAGTTTCTTCTTGTCTTTTTTTAAAATTGCTTTTCAATTCATCATTCAACATTTTATTTTCATGTAATTAAGCTTTGAATTGTTTTTCTTTATTTCCCTCTTTGTGAGGTTATTTTCATATTGTTATCAAATAAGATCATAGAGATATTTTAAGATCATTTGAGTCATTGGTTTTTTTGTTTTTTTTTTTTAAAAAAAAACATATTTTTAAATTAAACAAATTTATTGAACTCATTCAAATTAATGACTCAAATCTCTAATTTTATGTTTTTGAAAAAAAAAAGGCAAACGACATATTAAAACATCAAAAAATCATGAAAATACCTTTGAAACATCAAAAAATCAATATATCAACCTATTAAACCCAAAAAACAATCCAAACTACTAAATCAAATTAGAAAAAAAAAAACATTGCATCCTTGACCTAGATATGGATTTTTACATTACATCAAGGCTTAAAACAACCACCATAAGACTCTTGTCACCTAATAAAACCCGTTGACACCATGTTTAACAGGACCTTTCTTTTTTCCCATTAAAATATGGTATCTCCCGTATCTTTTCTTATGAAAACAAACATTGAAAAATAAAAAAAATAAAGTTTAATACAGAAATATATTCTTAAAAATTAAAGCGAGTAAATTGTATTTCATAAATAAATTAAAAAGGTCACTCATGCTACTTTCACTTAGTCCCCTACAATTGCTTTCAGCTTTCTTAAAACAAAACATGCAATTAAGTTTTAATTTGGATCTAAAGGGCTCAATTATGAAAAGAAAAGATTAAGAATTAAATTAAAAAAAAAATCATTACTTCAATCCATTATGAGAAAGTGAACTGTAATTTAAAAACTCCACATGCTTTATATCTTGTTAAGATATAAAGGTGAGCATTGGTTTGAATCATATGATTTTTAAAACGAATAAAAAAACCAAAATCATTAGTCTGATTGGATTTGATTTTATATTTCTCAATACTAAATAAATATAATTTAAATCAATAAAAGTTAACTAAACTATGATTTTATGAACATTTAATTTATAATAAATTTTATTGATTTGATTTAAATCAGTATTTTGGGTTCTTAAAATCTGAAATCGAAATTCAACTTACCCAATTAATTATTTTCTTTTAATAAAATCACTCAATAAAATGAAAAAAACTGATTAATTGGATTAATTTATGTAAAATTATTTCAAACAATTCAATTAATTTGATAACCTCGAATAGGATGTAATCGCACATGAATTTTTTTTACTCTTAATTATTTCCTGCTTTTGTTTAAACTATCAGGGACTGTTTCACAATTAACAAAACAAGTAGGGATGTTTTGCTAAAACAAAAACTCACCAGATGTCCCTCTTATTTATCACAACTCTCAAGCCGTCATCGTCAAAACTCAAAAGAGTAAAAAATCTCTTTCACAGACGAAAACGAAGTTGTTTTGTTGACCTTAACAAATTAGGTTTTCAATCAAAGCTTCAATCGACTAAATCGCCGCTTTCAACAGGTAATCAGAATCAATAAATCGATTAATTTTCCGTTTGATTCCCTAGAAAACCTGAGAAAATGCTTGTTTTCCCTTGATCTCTTAGAAACCAAACTAAACATCTTATATTTTTTAGATCTGGTTGCCATTTTAGTAGATCTGTTTATTAAGGTTTCATTTTATGGATCTGGTTCGGATTTCTTAACTGTTCTGTAGTTGATGGTTGTTCAATAGAAAAAACTTGGGTACTTTTTTTCAGGGTTTCTTTAAGAACCAAAGTTGAGCCTGAAATAGCCTCTGAAACTCGTTAAAAATGTGTAATTTGCAAAGAAATTTAAAATAAAAAGGCTCTATGGGTAAATTTAATGAAAACCCATAGGCCATAGTTGATTCAACGGGATGATTATTTGACAATATAATGAAATTAATACTTAAAGATTTGAACTTGAATTATTCAAGGTTTTTGAAATAACCCCTTGGAAAATATTGATGTTAGACGTGGAATATTTTGTTTATTGGAGCAAAAGATTGTGCTGCGGTGTTTTTTCCTTTCCTTTTATTTTCTGTTTATCTCATTCATGTGAAATTTATGTGGTCAAGCAGAATGAGGTCTATCTTTTGTGGGAACTTTGAGTATGATGCAAGACAGACTGAGCTAGAACGGCTATTCAAACGATATGGGAGAGTTGAACGTGTGGATATGAAAGCTGGTAAGTTTATGTGTCTTTCTCACTAATTAAGTCTTTGTAAAGTTGTTTCCATTAGCTTTTGTTGTAGCTTTCTTTTCCTACTCGAAAAGTTCTGTTGTGTGTGATTATTTTACGGCCTTTGATGCAGATAGTAAAATTGATAAATGCAGGAATTGTGAGGGTTTGGAGTTTTTTTGTGCTATATGAATATAATTTCTAGAGGATTTCATTGAAGAAAAGGTTTTTCCCCTTTGGACCAAAGTTTAATAATGAACAGTGAATTCTTGGGGGAACTATTGAAAAAAACTTAATAATATAATTGGTAGATGTTATGATAGTATTAGTTTATGTAGCATTCAATTTTATTCCGCTCGAATGGAAAAAAGGTACATCGAGAGTGCAGATTGATAAGTGGTGGGGGTAGACACGGTGCTGGTTGAGTTAACTCTTGTCACTGCTGTTGTTTTTTTGTTGTGATTCGAGATACCACCTTAACCAATTCTTAAATGTTTAACTTGTATGGTAGGGCAAGAGATGGTTGACATCCATCTACCAGAGTATTTAATTTATCTTGAGAATAATTGATTTTTATCTTTTTAGACAAAACATATTTAATCCTAAAGTTAATAAGATAAGAATGTTTAATGCTTTCCAACTGGATGTGGAAAACATCATATAAATATTATGCACACACTGTTCCGGAATCAATTGGCAAGTCTGTCAGCAACCAGCCGAGCCAGTGGACCAGACTCCCATGCTTATGAGTGGCCGTTTCCCTTCATACCAGTGGTTCAACAGCTTGATTGGGACATTCAGCAGACTATGTGACTCGGCGGCATTTATCATCCTTTGTTGAGTTCTAGTGGGGGTTCAGGATTTATTAATGAAAAAAGACAAGTATTTTTTTGAAGCATAAACCCCCATACTCAACATTTTCTTTGGCGCAGGATTGTCTTGGGAAATATATACTCTTCCTGGCTTATGGATGGCTGTTCAGAATTCTGTTCATTTCCTGTGACAAGCATCTTCTTGTTTTCAAGAAAAGTTACTCTCATCCGCAATGGCAGAACCATGCCAATTTTTCTCAGACACTATTGCCTTTCATTTCTCATGACTTTTGCCCAGCCTTCAATCCCAGACATGTTTCAATATCGAAACATTGTCGACCTCACAGCAGAGGCAGCAGAATAGATGGAGAAGGCTCTCTATTTTCGTTGACCCACCATGAGACATCCACATTTGGATTCTAGTTCCTTGACATCATTTAGTTCATCGCGCACAAGGTCTGTTGCTATTTCTACTGGTCACTTAGTTTATAGATTTCAGGTAGGTTGCCAAATTTTATTCAAGGGATGGGGTATAGGCGGTTTGTGCGCTGCTGACCAAGAAATGCCATCTGATTATCAAAGAATCCTTTCAGGGAAGGGTTCTTGTTCCTTTTATTGTGAATATGACCTGTATATACTTCACTGATTGTCTTTTTTCTCTACTTGGATACAGGATTTGCTTTTGTATATATGGAAGATGAGAGAGATGCTGAGGATGCAATTCGAGGACTTGACCGTGTAGAATTTGGTCGCAAGGGCCGCAGACTTCATGTTGAATGGACAAAGGTAGTAACATGCTATGCTTCTACCTGGTCTAGTAAATGAATGTCTTTTCACCATTTTCTTCTTTGTGTTCAAGTGGTGCCTATTTTTTGAGCTGATTTGCTGTAGTTGCTGTTATTCTTTAGCAAGAACGTGGTGTTAGACGGCCTGGTGGCACATCAAGAAGATCAGCCAATTCAAAACCTTCAAAGACTTTATTTGTTATCAACTTTGATCCACATCATACCAGGACTAAGGATTTGGAGAGGCACTTTGAGCCATATGGGAAGATAGTGAGTGTAAGGATAAGAAGAAATTTTGCATTTGTTCAGTATGATGCACAGGAGGATGCCACTAAAGCACTGGATGCAACAAACATGAGGTTAATTTTCCTCTATCCTCGCACACATCTCTTACCATGTTTCATCAGTAAATGGTGCTCTTCCTAGTTTTTGGAAAATGTGAACTGTTTCTTCTCTATTTCTAAGTAGTACAACCATGATTTTCCTGTCCTATCGTTAAAACAATCCAGAGATCTGGGGCTGAATTTGAGTGGATCCTTCTGATTTCATGTTTTGATGCAGCTCACTAGTTGATCTATGCTTTTGTTTGTCATGCAGCAAGCTGCTGGATCGAGTTATTGCAGTGGAATATGCTGCTCGAGATGATGGTGAAAGGAGGGATGGATACAGTCCTGATAGAAGTCGTGATAGGTCACCAGATAGGCGAGGACATGATAGGAGGAGCTCTCCAAGTCCTTACCGAAAGGAAAGAGGAAGCGCTGATTATGGCCGTGGCCCTAGTCCTTATCGCAAAGAGAGGGGTAGCCCAGATTCTGGACATCGCCGCAGTCCTAGCCCCTATAGGAGAGAGAGGGGCAGCCCTGATTATGGTCGGGGTTCAACTCGTAGTCCTTCCAGGAGAGAGAGGGCTGGCAGCGACCATGGCCATGGCCCTAGCCATGGTCCTTACCGCAAGGACAATGCTAGTCCTGTCAATGCTAATGGCCGTGGTGATAATCCTTATCCAAGGGAAGAAAGACATAGCCCTGAAAATGGTCGTGTCCGAAGCCGTAGTCCATATGGAAGAGAAAGGTCTAAACCAGACAGTGACCGTGGCTCCAGCCGTAGTCCCCTTGAAAGAGATGGGTCCAGCCCTGAAAATGGTCAATGGAGAAGTCCAAGCTCCAACCCTGACAAGAGGGACAGTGCAATTGGAAGAGTTGAAAGCCCTAGGCATGAGAGGTACCACAGGTGTGTATTTTAATGCTGTTTCTAAATTTCATGTTTCATTCACAACTTTCTAATCCTATTCGATGTTGCAGTCAATCTCCAGCAGCAGATGAATGATGCAAAACTTCAAGCTTATATTGGTTTGTCATTTCGACGAAGCTGGGTTGACAATCTCCGCATATTGCCTCACCTTTGCCGTCATAACTAACTATCACAAGCTCTAGATTCCATGTTATGCCCACATCTTGTAATGGAGGATCTAGTTTGTGCCAGTTTGTAGTCTCGTTCTTTCAATTTCCATGCAAAAACTCAAGCGGATTCTGTTGGTTTTTGAACTTGATAGAAAACCTTCATGTTAAACATGTTTACTGTATGACACCTCGATGACTTATTTGCATTGATGGTTCCTGTTGAATGATTGCATGTATGCGTTTTCACATTGTGCGAATGCCATCGTCCGATAATTTTGAGTGTGACGACAGTTACAAGGGGGTTGCTATTCTTTCATGAAAGAACGAGGATGGTGTGGCCCTGCTTTTTATTATCCTTCCTCGTGACAGGCGGGGAATGATCGAATGGTTTGTTTGTCCATGGCGCCCCTCGAAAATCATTATAGCAAGGCCGTGACTGAGCCCTCGAGTTGCCAAATGGGCCCGTTGCATTATGTTTTGCTTGCAAGATTCACAGGATTAAATGAAAAGTGGAGAGGAGAAGAGATCTTCTGCTGGTTGATATGATGTAGATGGCCGGCCGTTTTGTGGGTGATTCTACTTTCCGATGAAGTTTGGTTGAGGAATCATTAAATATCCATTTAGGGTTGCAGCACCCGAGTGACAATAATAACCATTTGGGGTATCTGGTTTGATACTGAGGTTTGCAGCCCTTCCCAACAAAGTCAAGAACAAAATGGTTGGTTTATGTGTTGTGGACTTGATCACCTGGTCTCTCCTACATGGAGAGGGGAGGTGTATATTTATGTTCAATTACCCTAACTGTGGAATAATCAACCCATCTCTATATCAATTTTCTTAGGAGTAGGTCCATATTAGGTTTGGATATACACTTGCCTGATTCATCCCAGAGCGGAGCTCACTTTTTGATCACCTTGAGGAGGTCGTTTTCAGCAGAAGCCTAAAATTTGAGTGTTTTTTATTTCTTTCCAAGCCTAGCACTCGGTACATTGAAATATGGGTTGGCGTCTTACGAAGAACTGATCCTCAGTCAGTCCATATTTGTTCCTCCTGTACAAAAAGCGAGGGATGGAGTGTTCTTTTAAGTCTCAAATTAGATAAGTGATTGGTACATGTAAATGATTGGGATATGAGTGTTCTTTCGAGTCTCTTGTGCCTCCATTACTCTTTTTTTGTTTTTTAATCTTAAAACAATAATAATGAAACACACTATTATATTATAATCAATTCTATTGCGTGTGCAAATGAGATACTCCCAATGAGAAGTTTTTCCATCACAATCCTGTCACGTCCTGCCCAGTCCAGATTACTCAAACATTATAATGTAAATTTTGTGGAGCTATAAAAAAATAAACACTGCAAAATCATAATATACATATGATATACCAATGTTACAACTGTTTTTATCCAAGATTTTGCCCTCCCCATCATGATCTGTTTCTAATTCTAACACAGCAGTGTGTGTATGTTTCACCAATTATTTATTTATTTATTTATTTCAAGTGACACTCCTCATTTGACTTAGTTATAGTGTTGAAAAGACCAAATGATAGTGAATGCTCATGCCCAATAATGTTGGCAATACATAATTGCAAATCTCTATCCACATGGTGTAGTGTAGGGTAGCTATCATCCATGCAAGTTGCTTCCTCCCAATTTTCTATTTCCTAACACAGATTGATAATGCAAGTTGCTTCCTACTCTCTCCCTCTCTCCCCCTCTCTCTCATTCTGCTGATAATGTTGCTCTCTCTCTCTCTCTCTCTCTCTCTCTCTCTCATATTGCTGATAATGTTGTTCTTCTTGGGCAAAAGCTTTCCACATGGACTGGTGCCTAATTTTTCCCGACAATTCAAAAGCAACCCGCAAGTTGTCACTTTGGGTCCCACAAAAATGCTATTCTTTTTTCTCACACTTGTTTGGAAGCTAATCCATTCTAGCTCCTCTTCCAGCCTCCCCATGCATGTGATTTTCTGGGTTTTGTTTTTCTTGGAAAATTAGTTTATTTCAAAACCCAGAAAAGAATTGTTTATTTCAAAACAAGATAAACATACTATATTTATTTCAATACTTGTCCCCAATTCGGTTCCCACATTGATCCCCTTGAATGTGAAGGATTTCTCTCATTTTGGCACCAAAGTTTGCACCTTTTGGAGTTAATTACATTATTTTTGTATATTTCCTATAAAATTTGATTTTAAACAAAAAATACACAAAGAATTAGGTATGGAAACTTCAATGTTGACCTCAAATTTAATAACAATACAAATAACTCTTTAAAGTCTAAATTTTTTTGGTTGCGTTGATTTTTTTTTATCTAACTTAGCACAATATTATAAACGTGTAAATTAGGTAAATGTAAATAGTTAGAGTTTTGAAATGAAATAAAATTGAATTATTAACTTTTTTTTCTTCCAAAATAAATTAATAAATATAATATCTAATTGTTGGCACTCTGAATCGGAAGTTCAAGTCCCGAGGTGGTGGCCTAGCGGTTGGCGCTTGGGTTCTGCTTTAGTAGATCTGGGTTCGAGCCCGGGAAACAACCCCTCCTCGTAAGAGCCTGGGACAGCCGGAGGTTTACGCATGTCCTGGGCCCACAAAGTGCGCTTTCCGGGTCATGTAGTTTCCCCGTTCCCATATGGATATCCAAAAAAAAAAAGAATCAGAAGTTCAACTACCTACTGTATCAATATATTAATAAAGCATATGTATCAAAGAATAATGTTTTCATATTAACTAAAATGTAATTATTATTAACAATAAGCACCATATAGCATAATGGGATAACATCAATCGTTCCAAGAGACAGTGTCGTAAGTTTAGGAACCTGAAATAATTAAGATTTTAATCATTTATTTGTGCCTACAAAATACACTTTAAAAATAACTTTCCTGCCATAAAAAAGAGATCATCATCATCATCATCCATTCTTTGTATGGTTGCTGTAATCTACATGGATTGGATTATGATTATGCGACTATGGTATCCACCGCCATTGAAAAGCAAGCGAGGAACGTTTCCTCTTTTAGGTGTAAATCACTGTATGTATTGGACCCCACATCTTGTTTCATGATCGTTGGATCAATTACCTGTTGGGCCAAACTGCCACTTGTCAAGGTCTCAAGCATCACTGCCTCGTGTCTCCCATCAACCAGTATTGGAGATCTTTGGAATTCCCAATAATGCTTAGCTATCTGTATCCCTGTTTGGATTTCTTATATATAAATACTAAGTTTGTTTTTCTATTTTAAAATTGTTTTGAAAAAATATATTATTCTTTGTGTTTTTAAATTATTTTAATATACTGATATTATTTTGATATATTTTAAAGAAAAAATCACTGCCATATTTCTAAATACAATCTGAAATTCTATTATGCTTTAAAAAAAACCATTGAAATTATGAGTTTAAATCTTATTTTTTTTAAATTATATTTTACAAATTAAATATTTACAAGATAGAGATAATATTTTGTGTAAAAGAAGATTATTTTATTGGAAGATTTAAGATTTAAATTAAGAAAGATGTTTTATTTATGCATCAATATAAATATGAGTGGTTATGAATAAAAATAACATTATTATAGAAAACCGAGATATATATTTGGCTAGAATAAATATTATTTGACCGAAAATGTATACATCAAATATCAGTATAAATATAATAGTTTTGAGAAAAAAATAAAATGATTATATATTGTCTAGTTCCTATGGAGATTGTCTAGTTTTTATAAGATTATAAAATTAAATATTTTTAAATCAGATTAAAAAAATCAAAAGTATACAAAATTAATCTAATCAAGTATACCCACTTGATCACAAAAGAAAGAATAAAAGATAATAATAGTTAATCTTGAAAAAGAATAGATGCATGAAAAAGAATTCGAATTTCAGCCCACACAAATACACTAACGTTTAAGGCATGGAAATCCGGTTAGAAAAAACTAAATTAAAGAGGATTAAAAAAAAAAATCCCTAATTGTGTATGGAGCCACTCACTTGGAGAGCACTTTACCTCTTTCGTAAGCCGACTCGGTGCGAGCGTGGATTAGTTTGGACCAACGCCTAGGACACTGTGTAGTTTATAAAAAAAAAAAAAAGAATAAAAATTGTCATCTAGTGTGCAATGGAAGAATTGGCATTAATTCTCCCGAGCAGCCATTCAAAGTCGTGTATTTGGAAATTGATGAGCAAGAATATTATTTTCAACATAAGATTTTAATTTAAATAATTAATAAATTGTGGAGTTCAAAAGAATAATAAAAAGAATAATTAAATAAAGGTACTAGGAGAACAATATATGGTTAGTTGGTGATAATTATTCTATTTCTCCAAAGTTGAATCTCTTGCTCCATACAAGGATAAAAACATCTTAGCAATCTCATTGTGAACTTGGAATTTATTTATTTCTACTAATTTAGGGTAATATTATACAATTTTTTCTAACTTTTGAATGAAAAGCAATGTGGTCGATCGATCGTCAGCATCTTTTAAATATCCAAAGCATATATTCTTATATCTTGATCTCTTCTTTTTAGACACCTTTCAGTCCATTCAAGCAGCAAGAATGTCAATAAAATTTATTCTTTATTGAAAAACCAGCACATTCTTTCTTCAAAGGAAGCATGCACCTTAAGGGCAGCACATGTCGAAGATGGGAATTAAATATAAAGCACGAGCCCATTAATGTTGATCGACTGAGTCATTGCTTGTTCCAAATTGAAAGTATAATTTGACTATGTTTAATTAATCTTGATTGCTTGTTTGATAGAGTAGAACTAGAAAAGATAGCTCCAGGGAAAATCTAGGGGATGCAGTGGGATCTCCATGAAGTCGAGTGGATTTGTATAAGTTTGAAACAAGTGAAATGTATTATAAAATAATATAAATGTACAAGTTTGAACTTTTACTTGAGAAATGTATTATAAAATAATATAAATTATGTATTCAAACTTTAAGCTGCTAAATAGAAACCCTAAAAATAACAATTATATTTGCTTTCAATGAAGTTTGGCTATATAGATTTGAATACAAGCCAGGAATATAAAAATGCATTAAGAAATCATAATATATAAGACATTTTTCAATTCAATGGACGTTCATATTCAAATTTATGCATATACCCTTGATTAATCTTGGTTGATATATGTAAAATATTTAAAGTTTTTTAACGTGACTCTTAACAAAAATTGGTCATAAAATAATCTATGTCATTAATAAAGAATTGAGAATTGTTTTCAATAAAAAAGGGAGGTGGGTATAGACATAGGAGGGTTTTCGTAGAGATAAAGACGAAAAATACGTTCTCCATTTTCATTATTATATGTTATTGTAACTCTCTTTCACATTGTTTGTTAATTTTATTGGGATGGAAGGAAACACTAAGGTAGTTTTTTATAGTTTGAAAAATAATGAATTGAATTTGATAATTGTGAAGTTGTTTGGTGCATTTTTATATA
Organism: Salix purpurea; assembly: GCA_027405865.1. Classification (NCBI taxonomy): domain Eukaryota; kingdom Viridiplantae; phylum Streptophyta; class Magnoliopsida; order Malpighiales; family Salicaceae; genus Salix; species Salix purpurea. Next base: position 5,211,962 of record JAOWLH010000036.1, on the reverse strand, counting down.
ACAAAAAAAAAATATTCATCTTATTTAAGTCTTTTCTAGTGAAGATATATTGGTCATATAAAGAGGCAGAGCAAACTAGAAAAAGTGTCAAAGGAGAAAAAAATAGACTTTTTTTTTTCAAAACTCATCAATTACTTTTATTCTTAATATATATTACAAGAGTATATTGTTTTTTATATTTTATTTAATTTAAATTTTGATTAAAGCTTTTTATATTTTGGATTTCATCATTATGCATAATTTACATGCTTGCTAAATTTTGGAAACACTTTATCTTTCAACTACTTATTATGTCAATACTTAGTCTTCAATATCTAACCTCAAATTAAACACAACCTTATTTAATAACATCATTTGTTATGTTTTTTTCCCTTCAACATGCAAATTGTTTTTCTCAATCTTTTGTTTGTGTGAATGGAACTTTATACTTGATTATACATATTCTGTTTACTCGATTAAATTGTTTGTTTTTTACCATTGATGGTTTCACATCTTATCATTAATATGAAATCATAAGGATTCTTCCTTCATATCTTTATTTTCCTTATTTCTATTGCCTTTCAAAACTAACAAGGACACTTGAAGGGATTGAATTACTTACCCATTCTTTTCTTCCTATTTTCCTCTTTTATTTCAGTCCCCTTTGTCTTCCTTTCTCTCAACTTAACTCAACATTGTGCGATATCCTTGCAAGTATATCCACAAATAGTAAAAGCAACATTTAAAAGGGAAAAAAACAAAAACAAAACAAAATGTTTTTCATATGTAGATCTTCATAAAAAGGGGAGGAGACAACCCTAGGCAGACAGTCAGCGTACCAACTCCAGTCGGTAAGGCTTTAAAGCAGGTGACACTTGTGGGATTTCAATGCAATGATGGCTCGTGCAACCCAAATTTTCCAATTATTCATACTGTTGTCTCTTCTTGAACCGCAAGGACACCAAATGGGAATTGCTTTCGGAGGAGAAGAGAAGTAAAAACAAAGAAAAGATTTGCTTTAAAGCAAAAGCCGAGTTAGTCGAAAGGGAATTTAGGATCTTTCTAATTGTAAAAATTAAGGACTCTATTTAATACAAATCAAGCGTGTTTAAGCTTTGAATTACTTGACACTACAAACTCACATAGACCGGAACTTGGAGAATGAGTTATGTAGATAATATCCTCATTCTTTTGACTTTATTCATGAGACAATCTTCAAATATAATCAAATCTTGACTACATGGATACTTTCAAAAACTAGTATGTGTAAAGGAGATTTGATTATAATAATATGACTCGTGATCCTTTATTCCTTGCGATTATCGACTTGTTAGGATACTTTTGAGATATGGGATTCTCGAAATATATTGATGACAAGAATAATTTCAAGCAAAGCTAGCTAATGGTGAAATTTATTAACGGGTTAAGAACTTGATGACTTGTACTTGCTATCAAGCTATAGATAAGTGTACTGTATTCTGTCTTTGCCTTGTAGAAGTTTTTGGATGTTAATTAAGGGGCACGAATATTGATAAAAAAAATATTTAAGAAGTTTAAGACATAAGCATTTATCTGACGAAATCGAGCAAGAATACTCTACGAGATTGCATTGATAATGTAATATGAATAATGAAATACATGCTACCATAAATTCAATGAACCTTTTGATTGATAGGTCAAGAAAAATTATATCTATTTAATTTACTCTATTTTTGAACTAAACAAAACATAAAATCATCTTTTAGTTCATAAAATTGCCCTTGTCATGAGTTTCTCATCACAACGTTGGGGGTTTGGGAGTTATCATATAGTTATCTGGTTAGAGTTGTTAGGAAATTCAAATGTTCTAGTCTTTTCAGAAGTTCAAAGAGTAAAAAGCTATTTGCAATTAGGAAATGAATTAACATCTCTAACATGCCTTATCTAATATAGACTGCTTTTATGAGATTTAGTGATTTTTAAGGTGTTTTGGTTTGAAATTTATTCATATGAATAAATTTATGTTTTGAACTTGTTATGGGCTCGTGTACCCAAACAAATTTTACTTGGGGTCCGTGGATGTACTCACACAAAATTTACCTATACTGGCCATGTGATTTATCTTCAGTGATAAGATTATCTTAATTAAAATTACCTCTCAAAATTTTTCAAGTTAATCTCTAATATTTCAAATACCAACCTCCTAATAGGTCCAATATTTTATCAGAGTATTTCTCTTTTATTCTCATGAATTAAGGAAAGATTGATTAAAATACTTTTACTTAAAATTGATAAATATTTAAAATAACTATAAGAGCTTTGTAAGTTTAATCACTAATATTTTAAATGTCAACATACTAATAAGTCCAATATTTTATCTAAATATTTACCTATTATTCTCATGACTTAATGAAAGATTGGTTCATTTTTAATATTGTCTAAATTCTCATGGATTTGATAAAATCATTATTGAAATCCCAAGATGTATTCAAAAACCCAAAAAAAATGAAATTATTTTTATTAAAACATGTTTTTTTAGTGTGAACACGAGAAGTGGTAATATGATTTTATGCATGTGGGTGTTTCAGTTGAGGTTGATTACGTCAGTTATTTTAGTGACTTCATCGGAACTACTTCGATATCATTGTAATAAAAGACCACTTGGGTTTGATAGAAGAGGTGCATACCTTTTCATTGGATATTTTTTTTTGCTTGATTCAGATGTTTGTAGCTCCATATATAATTGCTTAGCTCAATTAACTTTTTTTTAAACACCTAATGAAGGTTGATATTGAGGCAATTAGTGGCGAATATAAGACATGATAGTTTGATTTCAAGATAAGACTCGGTAAAGGGAATGCTTGTTTGTTGAATAGTGATGATTTTAGCTTTGAGGGTGGTAAAAAATGTCATATTTGATCACCTAAATATGCCTTCCTGATTAGCAAAAATTAAGGAAGAATGTGCATAATATTTGTGCAACAAAGCCATTTTGGCTAATCCTTAAAATTAGAGTTTTCTAGTTTGGGAATTTTCAATTTCAACCTTATACTTCCAATATGTTCAATTATACCCTTGGTTACTCTCAAACTTTACAATATCTCTCCTTGCTAAAATCTCATTCCGACCTTGAATTTGAGCACCTTTTTTTCATTCATTTGCGTTGCTTATGTCAAAATTAGGTTATGTTTGTCATTGCGTTTGAAAAGTACTTTTGAAAAAAATTGACAATTTTTATTTTAAATTATTTTTTTTTAATATTTTTAGATCATTTTTATATACTGATATCAAAAATAATTTTTACAATAAAAAATATTTTTAAAATTAATCTCAATCATATTTTTAAACAATCACGTAATCTGAAGATGCCATCATCAGTAACATGAAATTCATACAATGGCGTGTCACAAGCAATTTTATGTTGCCGTCTTCAATAACATGAAATTCATACAATGGCAAGATTAAAAGCAAATTTGACGTTGTCACGTCTTTGAATGGTAGTGCCATAAAAAAACTTCTATCGTCCTTTTTTTTTTTTTTGGAAATCGGTGCTCGAATCTTTGGCTCCTTGCTACATTGTTTCAAATCAAAGCATAGAATTTTACCTTAGCAGTGATCTTTCGGCGATGAATGGCCTATCCCTGTGCGAGTGATTTTGTATTTTTGTTGACTTATCTCTCTGTCTCTCTCTCTCTCTCTCTATGGTAGCAGTCATCTATAGTGTTAATTAGGGTGTTTTCCAAAATCTCTTCCGTGCATGCAAGAGCACCGAAAGGTGAGTTTAAAAAAGAGGACAACAAAACGCCTCCGAATAACTACAAAATTGGTGGGATCTTTGAGCTATCAAATCCCATCTTAGCATACCAAAAACTGTTCAGAAATTGTGGAATAAATCATCATGTAGAAGCATCATGAGTTGTGGAGATCGATTCGAGCTTCATTTATCAGCCAGGAAAGCTCCAAACCATGGGCTCGATCCTGAGATCTTCACCGAGGGTTGAAGAGACTTCGAGTGATCTCTCTCTTTCCTAGACCAATCCACTAAGTATAAACCGGCGTGGAACCTCCATTTCCATCCAATTGGCTTTGTTCCACAACAGAAGCAATGAAAGACCTTCGCAGGTCCACCCAGTGGAAAACGAAGACCCAGCTCATTTACACTCAACAAAAGCTGACTTTGCTTCCCTCACCAAGACAACAAAATAATTCACTTCCATCCTCAGGAACAAATTAGCTCTGTGGAAAAAGAGTTTACCGATTAAGATAGCTAACTCTCCTTGTCTCGATCGCTTTATAGCTCTCAAAAAATTGATGGAAACTTTTGGTAGACAGAATAGGACTCATTTAAAAGTTATCAAGACATTTTTAATTTGCCCAAGCTTTTGCTGGCTACAAGCATGATTTTTGTATACTTTTCGTACTTTTTTCCCCATTTTAACATTGATTTTCTGCACCAGGATCTGTTAATCAATTCCTCGATTATTATATATAAAGAAAACCTGTTTTAACCAAATGAAATGTTGTCTCCGTCCTTGTTTACTTGTCTTTTCGTTTCTTTTAGGGTAACCCCCCACAAGTGTTCCCATCCTAGACACCATTTCTCAAATGGAACCTAGTTTCTGTTCTTCATTTTGGTCCTAATGGATAAGAAACACTCAATGATCACATGCCCCATCCATGTTTGGACTTATACTTCAAGGACTTGTACGAGTTTATTCCTTGTTTTTTTCTTCTTCTCCGAGGAGATGGACGGCTCTGTAAAATATTGTTCGATATCAGAGAAAAAGGATGTCAACCATATGCATGAATAAGAAAATACCACGTGATTTTATCCCATGTTTTTTTTCATAGCAAAAACCTCAACAATTTGATGCCATCATTAGACAAAGATCAGACGAGACGAGATTGGTGTGTAAGGAATATAAAATGAAAATCACACAGAAAAGAACTGCTTTCGATTCTATGCAAGGCAACACGGTGCAGTACTGCTTTTTAAACGGTGTATCATGCGGTACACTACACAAACAAACCGCCTATTATTATTATTATTATTATTTATTAAAGGAATTGAAAATAGATTTCCAATCTTACTTTGTACAGTCCCAAATGTCAAATGCCACATCCTAATAAAAAAAAGTTTATGGTTTTTGCTTTATAATTACTTAATTCCCGTATGCGATGTGACAAAAAGTATGAGAGAGCATTGCATGATGTTTCAAAGTCATGTGGCATTGCCGTCTCACAAACCACTATAAAACCCCTCCCCTCACCTCACACTAACCCCCTCAACTTCTCTTTAATCTTATTCAACTCTAACTCTTTTAACATTTCTCACGCATTACAAGGATGTGTCAGCTAAACTCTTCGCCTCTATCCAGCAAATGCAATGAAAACCTCCCTTTCCTTATCTCCATCGAAGACCAGGAGCCCGAAATGTTCACCTCATTACTGATCCTCCCTACGAGCCCAGCATGTATGCAGCAAGAAGAGCAGGAGCCAAAAACCACCAGCCTCTCCCTCGCTATCAGAGAAGCTATAGCCATCGCCAAAATAGCTTTCCCCATGATCCTGACAGGCCTCTTTCTCTATCCTCGCTCGATGATCTCCATGCTCTTCCTCGGCCAGCTCGGGGAGCTAGCCTTGGCTGGTGGCTCGCTTGCTGTGGGCTTTGCTAATATAACTGGTTACTCTATCCTCTCTGGCCTGGCCATGGGGATGGAACCGATATGTGGCCAAGCTTCTGGGGCTAAAAAACACCACCTCCTGGGCGTGACGTTGCAAAGAACAATACTTTTGCTCATTGTGGCTTCACTGCCCATTTCTTTTCTTTGGCTGAACATGAAAAGCATCCTTCTTTTTTGTGGCCAAGATGAGTCAATAGCCACGGAAGCACAATCATTTCTTGTTTACGCTCTTCCTGACCTTCTAGCTCAATCTTTTTTGCATCCTCTGAGAATCTATCTCATAACTCAATCGATAACCTTGCCTCTCACATTTTGCGCCACTCTGGCTATTATTCTACACATTCCTATAAACTATTTTCTTGTCACGCACCTAAATTTAGGGATTAAAGGTGTTGCTCTTAGTGGGGTATGGACTAACTTCAACCTTGTATGTTCTTTGATCATCTATATCCTTGTTTCTGGGGTCCATAAGAAGACATGGGGAGGATTTTCAATGGAGTGCTTCAAAGAATGGAAAACTCTCTTGAATTTGGCCATCCCAAGCTGCATCTCGGTGTGTCTTGAATGGTGGTGGTATGAGATCATGATCTTGCTATGTGGGCTACTGTTAAATCCAAGAGCAACCGTTGCCTCCATGGGCATTTTGATTCAAACAACTGCACTCATCTACATATTCCCTTCTTCTCTAAGCTTCAGTGTATCAACGAGGGTTGGCAACGAGCTGGGCGCTAATCAGCCCAAGAAAGCAAAGCTGGCAGCCATTGTAGGCCTTTCTTTCAGCTTCGTATTTGGGTTTTCAGCTCTAGTTTTTGCAGTTATGGTCAGGAATGTATGGGCTAGCATGTTCACGCAAGACGAAGAGATCATAGCATTAACATCACTTGTTTTGCCGATAATAGGTCTCTGTGAGCTAGGAAATTGTCCACAAACAACCGGTTGTGGAGTCTTACGAGGAACAGCCAGGCCAAAAGTCGGAGCAAACATCAACTTGGGATGTTTCTACCTCGTTGGCACGCCAGTGGCAGTATGGCTAGCATTCTTCGCAGGGTTTGATTTTGAAGGGCTATGGCTAGGCCTCCTGGCTGCACAGGGGTCCTGTGTGCTGACCATGCTGTTCGTTCTGAGTAGGACCGACTGGGAATCTGAAGCTCAAAGAGCTAAGGAGCTGACAAATGCTTTGGTTCTTGTTGCCGATGTGGATGACAGCCTACAAATTGAGGAAAAGAAGGAGGATTCCTCACATTTATTTGAAGAAACAGATGATCTTCATAAACCTTTCCCTGTTTAACTCACCCCCGAGATTTGATTTCTTACTTTGTTTTTTGCTCCCTTTGTCCTTATAAGCTGTATAGAAGAAGAGGACACTCGATTTTATCATCTTCATCAATTTGAACAGAGCTAGGCGACATACTCGTGTAGTACTGTACCGATTAAGAATTATACGAAAATTAGCTAATCAATTCAAGGTGCAATGTTTTCTAATTTCAAAGCTTTGAATGTTTTAATCGGTCAATTTTAATATCTTAAGCTTCAAAGTCAAACGCCGTGGAGAACACAATGGCTCGTAATTAAGGTAGCACAAGACCGAAACAAGGTGTCACCAACCACTGTAAGGGAAATTCTACTGTTTGGTTCCAATAACAAAAAAAAAAAATGGAGACTTTACATAAAACAGAATGTCGGATTAGATTCTAGTTTAGATCCGATTCCTAGAAAACCCCAAGTACTATCCAAGATTATAATAATTTTAGTTATACTTGGCAAGTTGATCTATTAATTTAACTTAATAATTTTATAATTGAAGATTAAATATCAATAGTGATTATAAGCAAAAGAATATAAATCGAAACACTTTTAAAATAATCACGTCTTCTCAATTACCAATCAAATTTAACCGTAGCTCTTTTGTTTTGATCAATTTAATGAACGGCAAGATTCACTAAAAGAGAGAGTTTTTACCTCCTTTATTTACTTGTGGTTATGGAATAATATTAAATTATTTTTAATAACTTAGCAGCAAACAAATTAAATTTAAATTCATGAGATTATATGGTTTTTGACATGTTACAACCCATCTAACAATTTAAGTTTTGTTAGTTTTTTTTTTACATTGTATTATAATTTTAATTAACAAGCAAGCTTGTCAAAAAAAAATCTCTAACTCTAAAACTTCATTTATTAGGTAAATTAAATAAATAATTTCATATTAAATACTATAATATTTCATCTCAAGTAAAAGCTTTTGACTTTTGAAATTTGCACATATTTATTATTATTTTGTGTTCAAGTTTTAGAGCTTATTATTCTAGTAAAGATTTTAAAAACCAGCTTCTTAATTCTTAATAGTAGAAATTGATTTTTACAAAAGCATGTTAAGTGCACATTAAGCTTCTACTTTACAAAGAATAAGAATTGATACTTTTGAGATAGAATTGTGTTTTTTTAGAAGATAAAAAAAACTTGAATTTATTTTCAGATAGAATTATTGTTTTTTTCTTATTTTATTTTACATTATTTATGTGTGTTTTGAAGAGAGATTTTTTTTTCTATGTGTTTAATCTCACACTACAGCACAGCACAACAAACATCATAGGGGTGAAGCAGACTCATAATTTAATAAAAAATTATAATATTAAGATTAAAAATTATAATAATTTGTTCATTGATATTCTGAAATCATATATATAGAATATTTACATGAGATTTTCTCATGAATTCACATCTACAATTAACAAGAACATATGCTGAAGCATTTAATCACAACAAAATGCAAGTTGTAAAGTCATGCAGGGTACGAGAATCTTACAGAAAACTTCAAAAAAGATAATATCCACTTGCGATAATTTAATCTCTGTTGCTTTTATGCACAGTTGGACCCCTTGTGATCTACCATCAATCTTGGAACATGGCTAGGAATCAATTTAATTGGGAATTTTCATGATGTTTTGTGCCATTATACCTTCAATCTCTATCAAACTTTAACCATAAATCATAATCAAGGCTGACCCGAGCTTGATTTTGTGTATTATCTTATACATTTCTCAAGTCAACACATTATAGCTGAGCCAATGAAGAGAAAATAACGAGGCTCTGGTTCTGCTTTGGGATCCATTGACTTCGTTATTTCTTATATTCTCCTACAACCATCTATCCATATTATATTTAGTTACTTTAATCGGAGAATTGGTAGGAAATGAAATATGAACTCTCTTGAATCGAGAAAACAAAGACTCAAGAAATTATAATTATAATTATAATTACCATGCTAGATTAAAAATACCTCATAGAGTAGAGACAAGGGGAGAAAGAGAATAAAAACTAATTTGTTCATTTTATTTTTACCTTGAAACATATATAAATCTTCAAAAAGTAGTGGGAGTGACTTGTTTTTTATATCTAGAAACATAGTATTTCCAAAGAATAATATAACATTATAAATACAAAACATATTTTTCAATAACCCAATTTATATAATAAATCCTCTACATTAAAAAAATCAACTATATATTTAGATATATATATTAAATTGACGTAACGCATTGGCATATAATTGCTTATATTCTCCTCACATCAAATCATTAAAGATGAGAGAAAATTATGATTTAAACCATGAACTATACAGTACTTTAAACTTTGTTTTGTATTATCAGATCCCTTGGATGCCAATACAGCGGCTGAGCTTTTTGGATTAATTGGTGACATAGAATTGTGTGTTGTAAATTTCATATGGCATATATCTTCATCCACAAAGTCAGAAGAATCAAATTGTAGGTTCTTATTCTGCAGCAACACTTTCTTCCTCCTTTCTCTTTGGCCTAAATGAATTAATGAACGAAAGAAATCACAAAATTTAATAGCATCCATCCTTTTTTTGAGTGTGTTTTGTACTTATTATTTTCATCATTAATTATTCTTTTTTTTTCGTTTTGCAATGAGGTTTTTTTATTTGATAATAAAGGATATAATCAGATTAATTTATATATCAATAAAGATTAAAAAGAATTCTATATCGATCAAGCTAACATCCAAGCTAGATCCCTTCCTAGCCATTGAAAGCCAGGCCAGACAACACACAACCATACAAAAGCTGGATCAGGCGAGGACATAGACACAAATATATACAAACTTCCTACTTCATGTTAGTAGGGGTCACCTTACATCCAGCAAAGACGATAGAAACCAAAATATGGGTAGGGGACACCACCGAGCCTTATACTGCCAAATTCGGCAGTAATTTAATTGAGAACACTTTATTTCCAGGAAACTTCACTTTTTTTTAAAAGGATTTGCCCCACCAAAAATAGAAATGTTCATGTGGAAGCTGCTCCATGACAGAGTATGTGCAAGAGCCTTTCCAGCGCAAGTCTTAGCGAATTGCATTCATGATGCTGTCATAAGGGATTTTATGGGGGGATTTGGACTACGTACAAGGAACAAGATGAGCGATCTTCAAAGATAAAAAGCCTGGTTGGGATTTTTCTTACACATAAAATAACTTGATTTAAGGTCATGAAGGCATTTTACCATGCATTGTCTAATATGCTAAGAGATCATATCACGTAAAAGTTTAAGTTGTTAAGTAACGCTTTAGAATATGATTTATATTATTCTCTAACACATACCCTCAATTAAAAGTTATTTGTGTTTGAAACTTGCACATGCTCATACTACCTTGTGCTTAGTTTTTCATCAAATAGAATGAGGGTGGTGAGATTCGAACTCGTGACCACTAGGTTAACAAGATTTTGATATCATGTTAAGAAAATATCTCACCTAAAAAATTAAGTTGTTAGATAAAGCTCAAAATATTATTTATATTATTCTCTAACATAATAAAGTTAACAGATATTTTTATTTTAGAAGACTGTTAGTACTAATTTCTTCATGTTTTTTTACTTCCAACTTACCAAAAACTGGTTTTATCGATAAATTAATAGCTCGATTATTGTTGTTGTTGTTGTTATATAAAGTGTTGGAGTGTTGCTTGTGACAATAAAGTAAGATATTTCATGAATAACCAAAGTTAAAAACAAAGGTCTACGTACGTTCAAAGCAATCTTTACCAAGACTAGCTATAAAAAAAACCATTTTTTTTTCGTATGAAGCTTTTTCTCAACTTCATCACTAACCAGCTCCTTAAGCATTTAAAACAAAAGTCCAATGCTGGAAATGCTCGCAAACCTTTTGCGCATGAAAGATTGGCAGCTGCTCTTGCAAGTTGCCATGTATAAAATACTCTCTGGCTGGATTCTAAATCAAATTGTCTTTTCTACGTGATCATACATACTTCCCAAGAAGTTCGAATATTGAACTTTTTTTTTATTAATTTATTCATCTTTTTTGATTGGAGAGCCAATTTTCCGAATAAATGGAACAAGAAAACTGATCTACCAATTATCATGTCAGTCTAAGAAATAAAATATGATTAATTATAATTAAAAAAATATATAATAATCATATGCATTATTGAGTCGTAAAAGGAGATATATTTTACTGAATAATTTATTTAAACATTTTTTATTCTAATTGGATGTACTTAAAACTATTAATTTAGGTAATGAAAACAACTCAAGTTCTAGGCTCGACCTTGTTTAATTATGAAGTTTAGGTGAGAGGAATCTAAATGATATAATTTGGCCAAATAAATCAAGAGTAGCCAACCCATCTAAAAATCAAGCTTGTGTAATTTAATTAAATTTTAGACCCCGTTACTTGAGATCATTTCTAATATAAAAAAAAAATCTTTTAAATATATTACATCAATATAAACAATGTATCTTTAAAATTATTTTCAAAAAAATCATTCTCGATTAATACAAAACTTTATCTGAATATATCATTATAATTATGGGTATTGTCATACTAACTAGAAAATTTCATCACTTTTTTTTTTGTTATATATATATATAAGATATTGACTTACCTGTCCATTCTATATATTATCCGTATCATTGACAACAAGTTCCTTAATATCTGCTACCAAAGATAAGATAAATTATCCGTATAATTATGGGTTTTTTATTTTGAGAAAAATGTAAAGGCCATATATACAAGATAGCAATTCTATGATCCACGCCAAGCTTTGACTTGTTACATTGAGGAAGGTACCTTTTCGAGAACTGAAGAGAGCATTCATCAAGTTTACATGATTTTTAAGCTTGAAAGGATATACAAGATAGAAATTCTTGATAAACTAAACCTATAGCTCACTTCTTGTTGTGATATAATATGAATAATACAAAGAGAGCAATAAACTATGATCGGTGAATTCTAGATATAAAAAAAAAAATTAGTAAATTTTAATAATACTCTTTGCATATCTGATTTATCTATATACATTCTAAGACCCTGTTGGCACTGCGTTTCAAAAATATTTTTGAAAAAAAATAATTATTTATTTATTTTTATTTTAAATTAAAATATTTAGGTGTTTTTAGATAATTTTCATGTGTTGATGTCAAAAAAAATCACTTTGATGCATTTTTAAACGAAAAACACTTTCAAAAATAATATAAACAACTCTCGAACAAACACTAAATATGAGAAACATCTTAAAACATCATTCAATATTAACAAGATATTTTAAGTTTAATAATAATAATATCAAATAGTTCTTACAACTTGAGTTTTTCTTATTATGCTGAAAAAGAAATTTGATCCAATTCGTGGTGTGGCATCAAGCTATGAACTAGTAAATCATAAGGTCAACTTGAATAGGCCTACTTAAGCTATGACGTTAAGAATCCCAAGACCTTAATTGAATATCGTTGTTAATTTTTGTTCAAATGACATTAAAATTTCTATGCAAAAAAGTATTCATTAAATGAGGGAATTAAAAAATCAAAGTCAAAAGGAACGAGAAGGAGAGAGACTAAGTTCATGTGTTCCTTCAAATGTTATATAGGCAAGCCACTAATGCCATGTTTATTCAGTTGTGTTCTTGGTGAAGACATCGACTAAACATGAAGATGGAGTTGAAAAACACTCTTGGTGAAGATATCGAAAACCCAAAGATGAGAAAGCATCAGAGTTGTCATCAATGGTTTCTTACCCTTGTGTTCAACATATTTTCAAAAACAAATGAGAAAAATGCCAAAAAAAATCACAAAAACAAAAGTGTTTTTAATGTGATTTGGCTAATTTCTAGTCATTTTGTAATTTCTGACCATTTCACGTATTTTTTTTTTGTATTGATGAATTTAAAAAAAAAATCCTAAGGAAAAAATTGAATAAAAAAAATACAAGTTAAATATTCCTATTTATACTAGTTTTAGGATTAAATAAAAAATAAAAAATAAAAACTTATCAAGCATCGTAATAATTTCTAAGCTAAATTTTTTTTTTTTTATCAAGAATCGTTGAGCTTTTGTTCCAAGTATGGTCGATGAAAACAATATAAGAAAAAAAAAAACAAATATAAGCAACACCAAATTCTATAAAATAGGGTTACCACAAAAAACACTTAATTTGATGAATATTTTTTATTCAAGTAGTTAGCCAAATACAAGCTAAACAACTTTTTTTTTGTTTTTACATTAGTCTTAGGCCCTAAACTAAATACAAAAAAAATCTTAAAATTACTAATTCCTAAATAAAATAAAATAAAATAAGATGATCAAGTATAATATTTGATTTTCTAATTCATAAAAAATATTTTTTTTCTAAACTAAATAAAGATAAAAATAACTAGAAAACAAAAAAAAAATCTCCAAAAATTTTCAGTCGTTATAAATATTGTGTCATTTAATGAGTATATTAGTTATATTGGCTTTACAAAATTTTCGATGAGCTTCATGCTCACATTAGAGTAGCTCATGGCTCGTATTCTTAACAAAGAATTAGCGACCCAGCTGTGTTCCAAATCCTTTAGATGAGCTGGCTTGATCAATGGATATTTATTATAAGAATAAAAAATAAACAAAGTTCTTATATAGTGGATGTATATGATTTGATGGTAAAGAGTTTGAGATCTGCACAATAAATTTTGAATTCGAGTCAGGACATACACTATTTATAAGAATCTAAAACAACTGAGATTTTACTCATTTACTTAGAGGAGGGGGTTTCATTCACGGGCACGCCTGGCCCAAGTGGAAATAAGACTGTCATTTTCCATACGCGTGTGCTGTTCTAGTCAGCAATTTCATATGCTGCCCACCATATTTTGGGGTCAATCTTTGAGATTCTTTTCAGCTGAACTTCGTGCTAAAAAGGTGCAATAAAAACTTGTAGCGTTGAAATCAGCTGGCACCCCAACCGCACAGATTGCTGAATATTAAACTATGACATGCTTTGTTTGACCAGCTCGGTGTGCTCGTTGTTGATGGTTGAAGCACCAAAAAATTTCTTCGGAGGGGGTCAATTTTCTCAAATCAGCCACTCGCCAGAGAAGCACGGGCCCGGGAGAGACGAAAAGTCTGATGGCACCCTTTCAAGGAGACAAGACGGCTCACGTCGCAAGCCACTATTTTGGCTATTGCTCGGCTGAATCCGGCCTAGTTCAATGAACTTGGAGACGCACCGCCATTCTTCGTAAAATCATATAATTTTACAAGTTAAAATAACAAATTTGATAAAATTAAGTAGAAAAATCAGATAGCATAAAAATCAAACAAAAATTATTAAGATCGTAAAGACTCGTAAAATCAGACCGGATAGGTTCGATTTTATGATTCCAGGTTATTCCACTAATCTGCAACCGCAAGATGCCAACTAGGCGCTCTCTCTCTCTCTCTATCTCTCTCTCTAGGCCATAGGCCATGCCCCCCCCCCCCTCCTCAAATGTTATTTTTTTTATTTTTTACTTTAATTTTTTAGTTTCTTAGATCATTTCATGTGCTAGTCTCAAAAAATTTGTTGGAGTTAGAGCTAATACTATCAATATCTTTGCTGGTATCAATAGTAGTATTAATAATATAATCAATATTAGTGTTGATACCAATAGTAGTACTAATAATACTTTCAATAGTAATGTTTTTGATTAATGTATTAGAAATAGCGAGGAAGATGACGGTAATGAGACTGATTTTAGTTTACATAGCACGCCAACAGAATATTTATTTTAAATTTGTTAGTTTTTACCTAATAAAATTCTATGAACATAATTGTTTTGTTACGTATTTTTAAGTTATTTTAAATCATGTATGAACCTTAATTAATGAAGTTTTATGGCCATAATTATATTGAATTGTATTCGAAAATTTTACTTACAATTTTACTATTTTTCTACCTACATGATTTTAATTATGATTTTATGATTTTTATACGGAAAAATTTCAAGTATAATTTTACAGTCCAAGTTCAGAAGCAACTTCCATATTTACTGTATCAAAATCACGATTTTGACAACCTTGCCTACAATATCCTCCAATAGACTAACATATCTCGATTTCTGGAGGCCTATTAATCAACTGTAATCCAATTTCTCGGTTGATTGGATTTGACATGAACAAACAACAATTTTTAAGTAGGTTGAGAATCAAACCAAAATATCATAAGATGTTGCCTGATTTTTTATTTTCCTTTATGTCAAAATTTATGTCATGTCGGATTAAAGAAAGAAATAGACATGAATGCTTACATCCTTAAATAGAAAACATTATTCTTTTCGTGTGTATAAATGGTTTTCGTACCATATATTTCACTAAAAATACGATGAAAAATTCTCATCATACGTGTTCTTGTGTTGCCCAATAATATATAAGATTGCACATCAACATGACGTGGCTTCGATGGCCGCAATCTGTGCCAAGTTGGGCCTCATGGTGAGATCATGGAAGGCAAAAGGCAAATCTCTCTTTGTGTCAGGCTGAGGGGTCTACTCCCCTCAAGTTCAGATTCTTTATCTTTCAGGGGAACATATTCTTTATTTTATTATATGCTTTATTTTTAGAGAATAAATTAATTATCTGAATAAATCACAAAGGGTTTTTTTCAATCCACACCAATCTAGACTTGTGATTACCTAGATTATAAGCTAACAATTAGGTTTATTTGAGTTTTATAACCATGGTGGTAGCCCAAATCCTTCATGCAGACCAAATCAAAGATATTCCCGTGTTATATGATGCATGCAACCAGAGAAGAAAACAAGATCTCAAAGATAATTGATTTATCCCATCGAGGCATGTCTTATTCAATATGCCATGTTTATAAGAACAGACGAGCATTGCCAAACAGGGACTACGTGGGCCGCACTTGATAAACATTTCCGTCATCAATGAACACATTGTTGTGTAAAATATAGTTGAGTTTATTTTTAAAAAATATTTTTAATATCAGCACATGAAAATGATCTGAAAACACTAAAATTTTAATTTTAAATAAAATATATAAAAAATTATTTTCTTTTAAAAATACTTCCCAACACATTCCCAAATACCCTTATCATGGATGAGGAATAACAATTAATCAAGAGTTTTTTTTTTTATTTTTGGAACAAACAATTCAATCAAAAACTTTTTTCATTCACGAGGGAGATTACATCAGAATCTTCGAGCACGTATTCACACAGAAACAAAGTAACTTAATGCACTCAACACTTTGTTTTTATATACTAAAATAACTTCAAAAATCGAATTAATTAACTCCACCCACCCACATTCGGTCAAGCAGTAGGCTCCATATTTGCTCACGGGCCGAAGTGGGGGGGTGCAATGGGGGCAACATGCCTGCCTTCTTTACTTGAACTTTGCGCCGAGTGCACTGCTTGAAATCTTATTGCAAGATGATTACCTCACCGAAAGTCTCATCCTCATTTATTTACTTTAAAGTTCACAATTTTCAAAGTAAAGTACAGCTTGATTTTGAAACAGAATTATTTTATTTTTAGAAATATAATAACATAATTGTTTTTATTTTTGAAATCAGTTTATCAAAACGTATAGAATTAAAAAAAAAATTCAAAATCGTTTTTAAAATGCACAAACAAACATATTTAAATACAATTCTTATGAATAGGGTAAAGGTAGTGATTTTTATTTCAAAATATATAAAAATAATATTTTTATTTTATTTTTCTTTTTTAAAAAATAATTGATATCATCACATTAAAACAATAAAAAAAACAAAAAAATAATTTTAAGTTAAATATGTTTTTTTTTTCAAAACATGGTTGGACCATAATATCAAAGAGTATATTTGTATATTCATATACACAATGCTTGATGCAATATATTAATAGACAGTCAACCCTAAAACCCCAATTACATGGGAGAGTTTGTCAATTTAAAATTATCAGTTAATCATATTTTTATATATAAATTAAAAAATACAAGTGATAGAATTCAAATGGATAATCTCTCTAAATTTTACTTCTTAACCATTATCATTTAGTGCGAGATTTCTATCAAGAATAAATTATAACTAAGTGACTTGAAACCACTTGGTTTTAATTTAAGGGGTGCAAATCTTTCTATTAGATCTTTCCTTGTTTGATCTGAAGGTGTATAGCTCCATTTTTAATTGGTTTTACAATTATAAATCTTGGCCTAGATGGTTGGAATTTTTTTTGTCCAAAGTTTCACCCCAACCTAGTGTTGCCTTGATCTCACCAATCCTACCTACATCCTTTTTCCATGTGATTTTTAGGTTTCTAAAGCTAGTTGTACAAACTTTTCATACACTATTTCCATGCATATACATGGCTTGTTATATATAGAACATGTACTTTTTTTCAATGACAATGGTAAGCTATCACTAATATTGTTCACCAATAACATTCATGACACAACAATAAAGAGCTATCATAGTCAATCAAACGAGTTTTTTCACCAATGATACAATCTCTTCTCCATAAAAAAAAAAAAAGACATTTTCAAGAACTTGGTGTACAAATACACCCATACACTCGTACAAAGACAATTCTAGTTAGTTGGAATATCATCAAAAAAAAAAATTAGAACTCAATTTCTAGAATGAAAAGCTTGTCAAAAACCATAAGAGTCAGAAGAAACCATTGAAAACCAGGTCAAATATGTCAGAGAATGATATAAATCATATTTTGAGACCTTACCTAATAACTTAAGGTTTTAGGTGAATTGATTCCTTGACAAGATATTAGAACTTTGTTGACCCAACGGTCACGAGTTCGAATCTCACCGCCCTATTCTATTTGATAAAAATCAAGCACAAGATAGTGTGGGTCTGTGCAAGTTTCAAGCCCAAAGAGCTTTCACTTGAGAGGGTGTGTTAGAGAATAATATAAATTATATTCTGGGACCTTATCTAATAGCTTAAACTTTTAGGTGAGTTGGTTTCTTGACAAAATAAGCACTTCATAACCCTTATTTTATTTTTTATTTCTCTTATATATATATATATATATATATATATATATATATATTAATTAAAATATTAGAGAATTTTCTGTTTCTTATAGGGCTTGAAACCTATTAACCTCATCCATGAAGATTTTAATTTTCACACGAAGCTTTTTCATCACTTCATCCATTTCCTTCCAATATCAATTAATTACAAAAGTTATTTTTACTTTCTATTTTCAGTTTTTGATTGATTTATAAAGAAAAAAAATAAACACCTTATTATCTCTTATGATCTTATCATATCCGTCTCTCATGAAAAAAAAAATGAGAGTTTAGAATAACACTACTTTTCAAAAGATTTATGTTTTAGAAAAAAGAAGAATGAGGTCAAGGCTGAAGATGGATTGGAATTAAAAACAATCAATTGTCTCACAAAGGGAATATGCTTATCTTATCAATAGATAAAAATAAAATAAAATGGATGATTATGAATCCATATTTCTGATGACATCAATTTTTTTAGATGCGAAAGAAACTTTATTTATTAAAAATTGTATTTTATAGGTTTGGATAAACAAATAAAGATCCAATTATTTCAAAGTCTTAAATATAATATATGTTTTTTATTCCAACTTAAAATCTAATATATAAATTATAAACTGTTTATCATCGCAATTAGATTGCGTTGCTACAAAAGCAAACATCAACCTGCACCCCTTTTTAGTGAGGTAATAAAAGGTCATTTTCATCATTGTAAAACTGGACCACCTGTTCTATGAAGAATAAACTAGCACCTTCTTATGGAGGCAACTCTACAGTATTTAGCTGTAAATAATATATTTTTTATACTTTTTTAATTTAAAATAATAAGAATTTATTTATATTTTTGTTTCATTACTCTAACTAGAGATATTCATGTGTTTTTATATAATATTTTTACAAGGACATTGACCCCACACAGCAACTCTACGAAGTTAAGACTTTTTTATTATTATTATTATTATAACAATTAGAATTAGGTTTTAGATAAGCTAATTATATGTACACATCCCAATTAATGTTTCCCAAAAAATAATAGTTTATTTTATATATGATTGAGAATGACAACTAAAATGATAATATAAATCAATGGCAGAAATTTATTTTAAGCCTTGAACTTGGAAACCCAATTATGACTCCGAGATCTAGGCTCGGTCACCCCATGTTTGTGAGACAAACTTGATGAACCAGAGGCCACGATTCCGTGTCAACCTCGTAGTTTTGTAGCCATGGCTGTCTTTAATTACTTGCCATAAACGAAAGAAGAGAAAGTGTCTTCTCCTATTTGGATTCAAGATCATGTACATGCTGCGTACGATATCCATGGATGGCTGCTTCTTTACTTCACCTTTTTTTTATGAAGCCATGGGGTGATAAAAAAAAATTGAAAGGAGGAGTGGGCTACATTTGTCTACGATGTTCAAATTACGTTATTCATGCTTTCTCAATTCAAATTGGGTTTGGGGGTAGGCAATAATGTTGGTGGTAATTAATCTAGCGACTTGTTTGAGAGTATTTTGATATTGTTTTTTAAAGTGTTTTTCATTCTGAAATATATTAAAATGATATTTTTTTAAATTATTTTTTATATCAGCATATGAAAATAATTTTAAAATACAAAAAAAAAATTAAAGTCAAAAATAAAAATAAAAATAAAAAAATTCAATTATTTTCAGAAGTACTTTTGAAACACTGTCAAACACATTAATCTTTCACGATCCTGATTTAACCCTTGAAAAATACTAATTTGATGGGATTTAGAAATTAAATAAATAGGCACTTTTGAAACGTTGTCAAACACACTAATCTTCCACGATCCTGATTTAACCCTTGAAAAATACTAATTTGATGGGATTTAGACCTTAATTATAAATAAATGGAATATTTTTTTCTAGCCTAACATGCTTAACTTTTGAAGTTTATCCAATTAAAAGAAACTTTAACACTTTCTCTAAAACCGTTTTTAAAACATAGTGTCAAACACTAATCTTTCACGATCTTGTTTTAACCCTTAATTAAATAGATGGAGTAATTTTTTTCTAGCCTAACATGCTTAACTTTTATAGTCTATCCAATAAAAAGAAACCTTAACACCTCCTGTGAGAAAGATTTTGAAATCAAATAATCTTTCAGATCATCCCCATGAACCCACACGATCTAAGTGCATCTCGCAAGAAAACAAAACGAGAGAGAAATCTTTTCAAATAATACATGAACATGTAAATCAATCATTTTCAATTCATCGAAGAATTGAAATGCCTGGCCTCCCATTCATGCATCACCAGTTTTTCCTGAAAACTATGGGCTGCTTTTTTCCTATAAATATTGATACTGTGGTTTTTCTTTTTTTATAACCGAGGTGTCTGTGCCCGAGCTCAATGAACATCCTGCAAGTCCAATGAATATGTAAGACACCGCGGAGGTGACAAGCATGCTTGACAAGGCTTGAACCTGGAATAAGAAAAAAAGAGAAGCTCTTCTTGACCACTAGGCCAAGACCCTGCTGGCTTGATACTGTGGTGTTCGTTGTCCACAATTTTGTACCACGGATTAGGAACAGTAGCTAATGTTTTCTTTAGCCGTGCTCACTGCGTGTAAAGGCAAGTGTCTCGGTGCATCCACGTGAACAAATAATAACATTATATAATAAAAGACCGACCAGTGTTTGATGCTTTTAATTTTATATGAATTATATATTTTATATCAATTCGAACTCGATTTTAACAAATTTAAAAGTAAATATATAAGCCAAATCAATTGGTTTAGTTAGATTTAAGTGTTTTAGAGAAACAATTTGTTCAGTTTGATTTATTGAAGATTTGAGCTGGATTAGAATTCACTGTTCTTAAGTGCTTTTACATGCAAGGATGTTCATCAAATGAAAGTAGATGATTTTGTTGACTGGGATTTTCCAAAGTATTTATCATTAAACACTCAATTTTTCTATATAATGTAACGTCTTAAAGTGTAAAATCACCTTCCGACCCAACATCCAACGGTCGGTCCGTCATCAAACTGCACTTTTCGCCACCAACATCAAGTTGGTTTCGAGATTATAGTTTATTGATGATATTATGATAGAATACCACCAGCTATCTTCTCTTGTATGGATGAGATCGTGTTGAAATTTCCACTATATGTGTCGTCGCTTTGTTGAGCTGATGTTGAGTTGATGTCATTAATTTGACAGGAAGAGAGAGAGAGAGAGAGAGAGAGAGAGAGAGAGACTGGTTAGCTATTACTTCTCATGCATTGGAGGTAGGAAATAGCCCATTAAAGATCTTGCATGAGCTTGTATAGCAAGTCCATGGGTGAATATGGAACAGCTATACTTGCCCACATAATTCTTGGGTGGTTGTCACCGTAGAAAGTGCTTTTTGTAAAGGGAATAACTTAGCTATAAACCTGATCTCATGCTGCATTTCTTGCCCAAGTTGGCTGATAAACAAGTTAACAATAACATTATCCTTATCATGGTATCAAACTATCTTGTGATATTTATGCGATGTGTTTACTCCGATGAAAATAGACCCACCCGATAACAATCCGGGTCTCAATTTTACGAGTGGATGAGCATACACCAAGGGCACCTACTACTGGAAGCTTTGCTGGATTGATGCTAAAGCCCACAGCATGTATGAATCGTTTGATTTGCAAGGAAAAGAGAAAATTGCTTGCTCTACTATGGACTAGAGGTACAAAGTTTACCTATCGAAAGAATTTCTAGATGAAAGCCAGGTATGGCAATGGGCATTATAGCAGCTGATGATATAAGAAAAAATAAAATATATTTTTCAAAAAAAAATATTCCCCCAGCCCTTTGGGCTTTTTCAGCTATTTGGGCCAGTTCAGATGGCTAGAAATTGTAGCCCAAAAATCTACCCCAGCCCTGGTGTAACTTGGTCTGACTACTACCCCACAATTTTTCTATGAATGCAAACATGGCCAAAATCAAACCAAGTTTTTCCCCAATAGAATACTTGACACAAGGCATAGTATATCAACAAAGAGCCATCATGGCCAACCAAACTAGTTTTTTTTTTTATTATCAATGATGCAATCTCTTCTCCATGGAAAAAACATTCCAAGGCATGGATGTATAGATAATCTTATTCACTAGGAGGTTAGAGAAAAATCAGGCCTACAGAAGAGTAATTTCTAGCAAGACAATCCCATCCAAAGCCAACTAGATGCCATAAAAGCCAGCAAAAGACCAAGAAAATGAAGGCAAGCCAAGCTAATACTTTCTATCAATGGAGTTTCAAGATGTCTCACAAGCGTGAGATGATGATAAAAAGATTATGATCTATACAATATGATAAGCATATGGACACCCATGTCGCTTGTGATATTAATAATCTTGATATGTTTTAGTCTCAAGATGTAATAAGATCTCAATGTATCCATATTTAACTAAGCGTATGGACACCCATGTCGAAGTGCATGGACACCCATATTTAGTTAAGATGAAGGGTATTTGAGAATGTATTTGGAAAGCGTTTTTTGAAAAAATAATTTTTTTTTAAATTAATTTTTTTGGTGTTTTTAGATTATTTTACTGTGCTGATGTCAAAAATGATTTTTTAAAAAAAAAAACATCATTTTAATGCATTTTTTAACGAAAAACAGTTTAAAAAACAATCTCAATCACACTTTCAAACCGACACTAACAGCGACATCAATGGATTCCTTGAGTTTTCATAATAAAAGTCTCAACCTTCAAAAAAAAAAAATTATATATTTTTAAACAAAAAATAATTTCAAAAATAATTTCAACCAGAACTCCCATATTAACCTTCAATCTATGACTCAACAAATCTTGCGTGGAGTTGGGTTTAATAATTCTGGTATTATGCATGTACACTTCACTTTATTTATAGTGGAAAAGAAAAGGGAAAGGAAAGGAAAACTACACGTCTTTCAAAGGATACCAGTGTGTGACATGTCATTGTGGGAAACAGTGGTGGTCAATTAGTGAGCCACAATCTCCCACGTTTGCTTTATTTATATGGAACTACTTTACTAACAATTTATAAAACTGGCATCGTGCATTTCTTTTCACATCTTAATGCATAGTTATTGTTTTTTATTTTGTTTATCGAAACTAAATTATTTATTAGTTGGGTTTTTAACATACAATATATATATATATATTAGTTGATTCATGATTATTATTTGGCTAGTTATGAATTTTTTTTTTATTTGGCTTTATCCGTTGCTGATGCATGCTTTAATGAGCATTAGAAGATAGATTTGGCAACCCATTAAATTAATATCTGTTCTAAATAGTAAAAGGTCTTCACCAATAATGCTGTCTTTCAAATCTTCTTTTGTTTCTTTAGTGTATGTTACTGCATTTCAGAAATGTTTTTGAAAAAAAATGAATTTTTTTATTATAAATTAAATTTTTTAGTGTTTTTATATTATTTCGGTGTACTAATATCAAAAATAATTTTTAAAAAATAAAATAAAAAATAATAATTTTAATACATTTCTGAACAAAAAATATTTTTAAAAACAATCTCAATAACAACTCAATCAAATGAGAGACAAGCATTTAGTGGTTGAAGGCCTTCACATGCCCTTTCGAGATGCTCACTAATTTAGTAGGGTCATGCACCGCTTTATATAATAATTTTGATGATGGATTTGGTTGATAAACAAGTCGTTGTTTAGTTACGAGGTCAATATATTTTACTTTTCTTTTTTCAAAAATTATTTCGGGAAAATGTATTTTCTTATAATAAATAGATTATTAATAGTATTTTCCATCCTCCTTGTATTATTTACGCTTGTCTTCTTAAAGATAGGGCTGGTTTAGAGAAAAAGATTTCTACCTTTTCACCAACGCTTTAATAATCTTAATTATAAAATTTAATTACAGAAGCTTATTGGTGTACGAGTCAAGGTATATTACAGTATGGATTAAATAAATGAAAATAGGGTGCTTTTTATGCCGCCTCCACTATGATATTGTTTTCTGCTAAAGCTTCACAGTAGTATCTCCATGTGGAAAGAAAAATTTGGAGCCATTAGTGTTATTCTATGCCCGAAACATATCAATTAGAGCTTTGTTTTTAAGCTTTTTGGTGATCTGGCAGTCTTTTGATCATCTTTTTGAAGAAAGAACTGGAAATCTTTGTACTTTACAAAACCCCATGATCATTTTATGAATTGAATAATCGTAACATGTCAAGAATGGCAGGCAGGTGCAGGTTTAGTTATCCAATTTCTTTCCCTGCACTCCATCTTCTCCGATTGGCTGGTCCTAGATGTTTCATGTTAGTAGCAGGTCAAAAATAGCTAGCTATTATATAGCAGAATAAGGAAGGTTACTGAATTTGGAATAGGCTCCATGTGTAAAACACATCATAACCTGGACACATTCCTTTAAAATAATCAAATATCGTTGCTTGGATTTGAAAATATCCTCCATGGCAACTCCCTTTTTGTCAGTTTGTAGCCCCTGCAGGAAGCAAGCCATGGAAGGGTTAACTAATTTATCAGAAAGAATCCATTTAGAACAGCTGAACGTTTGTGGTTTTTAACGTTGCCTTATGAATATGTGTACAGCAGAATACAAGAAAGAAGAGATTAACAGCAATAATCAACTATCGTGCTGGCCCCAGTTATTTCCTGCTCGAGCTGAATGGGAGACACAGACTACAGGGGTTGCTGAAGAAATCTAAATACATCAAAGAATGGAGGAGATAACAAACCAACTGGAGATAGATCCAAAACACATCCACACACAACGAGAAAACAACTACTAAGTGGAATAGAGATTAGTTGAAGAGATCCCAGGGGAACCTCGGTTGATGGGCTGAAGTTTTGGTGGCTGTGGAAAACGTAGATGCTGAGGGGGCTGGCTCCAAAGCTGGCGTAGAATCAAATGTTTCCCATTGCGTGGTTACGATAACTTCGCCTGATGCTGAACGCCTCGGCGGCGGCGGCGGCGGTTGATGGAACGAAAAATGCTCGAACGAGTGCCGCGGCTCTTCTCCTTCTTCGATCGGTATCAATGCGTGTCCATTGCTAGACCTTGGTTGCCGCTTCTGAATCGAGGCTAGTTTTTGTCCATTAGAATGTTTCTGCTGCTGCTGCTGCATTGGTGCGTGGTGTCCATTACCATTAGGCATGGAGTCCTTGATTTCGTCTGCAGCATTACCATTAGGCATGGAATTCTTCATCTTCAGCATATCCAGAGTCTCGACGTACTTCTGCACCCTTTTAACCTTGGAAATTAAGAAAGTTCAGCACCGTGAAAAAATATGTTTCGCGCAGGAATCAATTACTGAAACCAATATCTATTTTGAATTCAAAGAATCGAAGGTAATTACCTGTATTTTCCTTTGCAATTTGGCATCGCCATCAACCAGAATTCCATCCAATTTAACCAATTGATTCATCAATAACTCGATCAAATTAAGCACACTTTTCTCAGCTACTTTCCCACCTTTAGTAATTACCGATTCAAAGGCTGAAACCTAGCCAATTTGCAATGAAAAGATCAATATCCACTAAAAAAGAACCACCACTACATTTTCTGATCAAGCTGCAAGGCACGATTTCAAAGAATACCTGGCCGGCAAGCCGGTCAACATCCAAGCTGATTTCTGATATGGATTTTGAAGCCTTCTCCATCTTTGCATTCTTTCTCATCTCAAGAAACCTCTTCTCCTGACTAATCGGGTCCTCGACTAGCACCATTTTGGACCTGTCCTTAACTCCAGAAATATCAAGAAATGCTTTTGAATCCCTCTCTTTAGCTTTGTAAATCAGCTTCTGATCTTGGTGATGCAATCCTGTTGGTGCTGACAACATTTTCTTCAACTCCCCTGCATCCCATAAGAACCAGAAAGAAAATAAATAAATCATCATTCAATCAATCTCTCCAACTACTGCAGACACCAAAAATTTGACCAAAAGCAAATACCAAACCGAAATTCCCATCTGAAGTCTTACGAAAAGAACTAAAATTGAAGGCTCTAAACAAGTCAAAAAAAGGGAAAGGGAAGAAAAACTTACCAAATGTAGCCTGTGAGCTAATATTGATTTCATGATTAGTAGACCCATATTTAACCTTGATTCTAATTGTCGGTGGAGGGACAGAGGTCCGGTCAGAATCCGGGTCTCTCTTCTGTACTAACATTCCTCCTGGTCTAACCTCCAACTCACCACCACCACCGGCTGAGCCGCCATTCATCTGTGACAGCCCAGTAGTTGCCTTGGCAGTCTTCATCTTCATCATTTTTGCTTCCACCTTTTTATACCCGTCACAAAAAAAAATTATGAAACTTTGAGACAAAGAGTGTACACTGGCTAGATCTCTGAAAAGAGTGAACCCTGACAGCCTTGGCTAGAAACCAAAGCAACCCAGTCGGGACAGAGGTTGCTAGACCTTGTTTCGGAAAGCTGCATTACACGAGGCCAGTCCTTACAACCACGCGTAGACTTGCAAAACACGAACTGAGCTTGTGCGTGCGTTGTTTGTCTTCTACTCTAATAGCGTCTCTCAAAAGAAAAAAAAAAAAAAAACAAAACAAGGAAGAAGAATCTTCAACAATTCTTGCAATTCAAGTTAATCAAGAATCTAAACAACAGCCTTTGAAACAAAGAAAGCTAAAATCAGCCCCTCCCGGTCAGATCTCTCTTCAACAAAAATGGAACCAGAGATTTTCAAGAAGCACTTGAAAATTATTTAAACAGGCAAAAGAAAAAAACGAATTGAAGAAATGGGATTCTTTCCTTCTCTCTAGAGATTTCAAGAAGACAAAAATTATACTACTACAAGCAAAGAATGCGTAAATAATGTAGAGAAAATTTATTAAGAAGATATGAGTGGACAGCTAACTAATATGTTGTTCTTCCAGAGAAAGTGTATTTATATATATATATAGAGAGAGAGAGAGATTATAAATAAATATTAATCTATGTATTATTTGATGATTACAAAACTACAAAAAGCCGCCAAAGCTTACTGTTTATGATTTAAAGGTAAAAATCTTGTACAAAATTTGGGCTTCATTTCTTTTTACCAGATTTTGGAAGGTTGCTGTGTTATTATTCTGAATTCGAATTCAACATAATTATATTTTTTTTAATATATTGATTTTTTAATAAAAGAGAATATATTAATTGAAATGTAAGATTACTTGAATAATAATTTATATATATAAAACTTAAGTTCGATGCATAATAAAGATTCATTGAATGGTTAAATTAAGAAAAAATTGAAAAATGTAGGTAGCATTAGAAAATATGATGGTTGAGTATTAAATGATTTGCTTCAAACTTTATTATAAAAAATAACTAAAGCCACTATATATGAAAAGGGTAATGTCAAGAAAAATGATAATAAAGTTAAGATTTTATGAGCGTGTCTAGGAAGCACACATGTGTTTCTAATGGTATATATTGCAACTATAATTAATTTGAAAAATGATTTAGAATAAGATTTTGATTCTAAATTGGATGGGTTGATCATGATCGATTTATGTATTATATCTTAAGAAAAAAATATTATCATTTAAAAATGTATTATTATACTTATGACCTTGCCCATTAGGTTAATCCATGGTTATGATGGACATAACATACACTACATGTAAAACGATAAAAATAATAAAAAATAAGTTCTTATCTAATTTTATAGTAATTAGAAACTATAATTGGTTTTCAAAAAATTTAGGTAAATGATTGATTATGTAATGAAAAAATAATAATCATTATATATATATATATATATATATATATATATATATAAAAGTAAGTTGTATTGTTTTTTTTTTAATGATTAATGTGTTTATCATGCTCACATGCTAAGTTTGTCTAATTTGGTATGTGTATATTTTTTTGTATTAAAGGTAAAATAATCAAGATATAAGGACGTGATTTGAGACCCATGCATTATAACAAAGCTCAATTTTGACCTTTGAAATATAGGCATTGAACCCTAGAGATGTTAGGTTCTCAAATATCATACACATAACATAAATAATAAAATAAAATTATTTTAGAGTCCCTAAACCCTATAAATTAGTAAAATATCAATTTGCTCATTGAATAATATCCATATATTAATTTTAGAAATTTTAAGAAATTAATACAATTGAATCCTTACTTGATTTTTCCAAAAATATAATCCTTGTATTAATCATATTTTTTTCATTAATTTCAAAAATATATTTTAATCAAGTCAAACTTAATTAATTCATATTAGTTTAATTTTTAACTAATAGTTTTCAAAGTGTGTTACTCATTAAATTCCTAATATATTATCCCAAATATAAATTATAATTATAACTAAATAGAATTAAATAAATTCAACAATTTAATTTATTATCAATTCAACAATTGATTAATTTATATATAAAAATCATGTAAATCGTCTAGTAACGTGTCATGATCTTTTGAATAGTAAATAAATAATTAGTGGTTTGAACTAACCTTTCAGTGATTGATTTTTCAATCTAACTAATATCTTTTCATCAATAATTCATTAAATAATGAAGTATGTTTGTCATTTATGATTTGAATACTATTTGAAACTCTTTTCAAATCTTATTTCACTTTAGCAAATTATTTTTCAATCAATATTATTTGAGAGCATATGAAACTTTTTTTCTTAATTCATATAGAGTGATAAGTCTTTTTTTTCTTCACTATAGTTCATGTTATACTCAATATATGTCTCTTCATTACTCTGCTAAGCAAAGGAAAACCTCAACACAAAACAAACAAACCCTTAGCACTAAGTCAATGTGATAGGGTTAACCTAGTTTAGTAAACTCAATAGGTTGACCCTGATAGAGTTGACTCGATAAGGTTAACTCGAAAACAAACTACAAAATAAATTGAAAAATAAAACAAGTTAAACTTGACAAAAAAACAAAAAACTTAATTTTTTTTTTAAATCAAAACAAATCAAATACAAACAAAATAAAAAACACGAAGAACGTTCATCTTAAATCACATAAATGTAAGGATTAAATGAGATCAATTCTTAAACAAAGAGAGAAATGAGAATATTCACAATCATGTATGTACGAAGAATCAATGGTTTATTGACTTCGATTCTCATTCAAATTTTGCAGTTTGAAAAAAAATAGATTTCAATACTAAATCAAAACCTTGGAATTGAGATCCCTAAGTCAGTGTTATTAATGCATACAAAATTAGATTATTTGCTTGTATACATATACAAAAATGAAGGAATCAAAATTCAACCCAACTAAAGCTTAAATGTAACATGTAAAACAATGTCCATCAAATGAACATCAAGAGCATAACTTGGAAAAACCCCAAAACTTAGAAACATTATCAAAGCCAAAATAACCATTATAGGCATTAAACTCATACATTTTTAGCTTCTAAAACCACATTACGCACTGCCAAAATGACTACAACAACTTGTTTTGTGAAATTGTCAACTACATACTAAGCTTGTTTAATCAATCTTTAATATGGAATCTAATATCTATTGCTTTTTAACATTAAACACAACTCAAATATGCACATGATATGTAACCTAAGTTTCAGATTATGTTTGCTTAATAATATTCAAATTACGATTGCAACTTTGTGTGCTTATGAGGGTGAAAATTCTTTATTCCCTGGTTCTGTAAAGGACTAAAATATATCAAAATAATTTTTTATTAAATTGTTTTACATCAACACATCAAAATCACATATATATATATATATATATATATATATATATATATATATATATATATATATGATTTTTGTTTGTCTAACGCACTTGTAAAAAGCACCTGAAAACAATTTTACACGTACCTCCAAACACTATTATAACGGTGACGACGTTCATTGTTGCTTAAATCATAGGTGTGAGAGGTATATGTAGGGGAAAATAAGTGTTATCATTAATGGTCAAGGAATTTTTTTTAAAGGACATCAAAATTGGCTTTTTAATAGTATTTAAAAAAAATATTTTTATTTTTTATTTTAAATTAATTTTTCTATGTTTTTAGATTATTGTGCTGATATCAAAAATAATTTTTTAAAAATAATAAAAATATTTTTTGATACATTTATGAATGATTTTTAAAAACAATGTCTACCACACTCACAAACATACACTTATTCGTAAACAGAACCATGATTTTTTTTTTTAAAAAAAAAATTCACATTGATTTGTCTATTTAGAAAATTATATAATTTTTTTCTTTCAATTTCAGGGTTAGAATTATATGTGTGTGTGTGTATAACTAACATCATTAACTATCAATGTATTGGAGTCTTTGTATTTGTTTAATAATATTTTGAGCATTTTTTATGAAGATTACCACTAAGGAGTTTTGACCGATTAAAGATGCTGATGATCATTGATTCTTATATAACCAAATATAATCATGAATTATAAAAAAATGATTAAAAATAAAATATTTAGTTCAATAAAATACCAATGACTCATGCTCAATAAAAAATGTGCACGTGTCAAGCACCATGTAATGCTCCCTGCTTAAGAAGGTAATTATGTTTAAATATTTTTTCACAAGTCGTTGCTTATAGTATTTCTTTTTGTGGCCCATGGCTCAATTAATTGAATTTTAAATTAGGTGGGTAGATGATCGGTCTTTTTTTATTCATTCATTCGTCCATTTGCCATTTACTATTATTATTGTTTTTTATTAAAAAAATAAATTCAATCCAGTATCTCATCATCAAAACTAGATGATTAGCTTGAGATATACTGTTACCATAAAAAAAAATTAGGTGAATTTACAATGGTTTAAGCCCGGTATTGTATTTTAAAAATAGTTTTGAAAAAAAATAAAAACATTTATTTTTATTTTTATTTTAAATTAATTTTTTTGATATTTTTACATCATTTTCATGTATTAATATTAAAAATATTTTTTTTTTTAAAAAGTATTTCAATATATTTCTAAATAAAAAAGCATCATATATAATAAAACAATCAATATATATATTTCCCCCTATAAAGTGCATAAAAAAGGTCCTACAATAAACAATAACAGTACAAACGTGGACCTTGTCAACACACCTTTTTAAACAAGTAACAACACATGGTGCTTACGTCACGATTCAGTAAATCACACGTGGCAATCATCGGTACAATAAAAAACACCGTCCCAAAATCTAGGTTACTCTGTACGCCCTCTATTTTTCACTTCTCCCTGTTTTGACATCATTGCCTGCCACCGACAGTTTTACACGTGAGAGTCACACGTTCGTGGATGTACGCGTGTCGGCTTCTAAGCCGTTCAGAAAGTCATAACACGTGTGTTTTGTGTGACGAGAAAAGATTCGGTGCATGCGTAATATGATTTTGATATGTAACCTCCTCATGCTCCAATAATAAAGAAGTGATGGAGGGACTGTTTGGACCGGTCTTAATTTCCACCTATAATTAATATTCTCCATTTATTTTGTAATGAATCTTGGCTTTGTCTTATGGAAAAAGAATCTATTTTATGAATTTATAAGTGTTTCAATAAGTACTCATCCTACTCATTTTATGATTTTCCTTTAGGTTTTAATAATTCTGATTTTTGTTTTAATTAATATCTCTTATCTTTATGATATGAGCTTATTTATGGAATCTTTTTATACCTAAGAAATCCAAAATAATAACATGAAAAACAAATATATATCAATTATATTAATTAAATAAAAGATGAATAATATCGAGGTAGAAAAGCTTGGCGCCCCTAAAGTCTTAAAAAAACATCTATACATTGAGTCTCTTTAAACCGTATTGTTTGTATAATGCCACTCTCAATTAAAAGTTTATAGTTTGAATGTACACGCATGAATCATAAATTATAATAATGTTTTTGATACTTCCTTATGTGTTAATAATTATTAACAATGGGATTACAGAATGTGTCATTAGCCATGATTTGAATTACAAAAAAAGGTCTCCTTAATTAGTACGAAGCTTAATGATTAAACTATTGAGATCAGTTCATATCAATGTATAGTTCTAGGGTTTCGAGCAACTGGGTTAGATTAGGGACAGGATGCCGACCAATTGGCATATAAAATTAGGGTTATCGGAAAATGCTCTGTTTGGTATTGCTTTCCATGGAATTTCTGTGGGACTGTGGTAAACAATTATGCAGCACGTGATGTTGGAATATATTTTTTTTCAAAAATATATTTTATATATTCAGATAAATAAATAAAACTCTATTTTTTTACTTTTCTATTCCTTACATAAACAAAAATGGTGACAAAACAATTCCAGTCTCTTCCTTTTTATTACGGCAGCAAAACTTGGAGCCGTCGTGTTGGAATCTCCACCGAAGAAGGGAGGATGAGGAATTAAAGCATATTGAATGATTCTTTACCACACAGGGCAGGCCATTTTAAATGTGAATGATCTTAAATCAGAAATCTAACAAGTATTCTTAGACATTATGGCTAAGAAAAGTAATCTTCTTGGACATCATTAACGTTAATACCCTTTGATAAATCATATGTTAAATATTGATAAATCATCTGCTGGTATGTAAGATTCTCTTGATTAGATGGCTTGTTAGATTGTCATAACTTGTACAATAAATTATTTGATTTCAAGGGCTTAGATGAACTTGGCTCTTATTATTAAGATACTGATTGTTTTATCATTTTGAATTGTATTTTAAAAGTATGTTTAATTTTAAAAAGAAATAAATCAATGTTTTTTCTACTTTGATTAATGGCTTCCCATCTGCTTATTGAAATAGATTTTGTCTCTTCCTTTATCGTCAAGGTCGTGGTGGCATCAATTTCACATCACAATTAATTCATGCTTAGTTGTTTACGTCTTGATTAAATATTTTAGTCAAACCACCTCCATCAAAGGGTGTTAAAAGGTCCTTATATGAGCTGATACTTTATTATAAAGAAAAAAATTAAAATGGAAAATGAAAATCCAACCACCAAATTATAGAAAACAATTAAGACAAGATGTCAAATTAAGGAGCAAGTAAGAAATTTGAGCACACTGATCGGTGAACCGACACCCAAAAGCTAGAAATCATGTAAGGTGGCACCATATTCTCAATGTGCTACTATATTATTGGGAATGTATCCGAATGAAAGTCCGGGTTCGGATCTAAAATTGTCAATTCTGTTTCGGTTAGTATTGTTTCGGCACCAAATCATGTAAGGTTTGAAGTGTTTCAGCATGCCGTTTCGAGGTTGTACTATATATATATTAATTTTTTTTTAAAAATAGTTCAAATTCAAAGATGAAATTATTTAGAATTGTGCAATTAAATATAAAAAAACAAGATAAAATGATTAGTCTGAACAAAATTATGAACATGTATAATATTACAAGAATGTTATCATCAAAAATATTCAAACCATTTGAAAACAGTAATAATAATGTAAAAATATTTTCCAAATGCAAAAATAAACTTAAGCAAAAACTATCACCTTTTAGAGTATGTTTGAAATTATTATTGAAGTTGTTTTTTAAATTAATTTTTATTTATAAAAGTATTAGAATTATATTTTATTATTTTTTAAAAAATTATCTTTAATATCAACACATTAAAATTATATAAAAATACCAAAAAAAACTTAATTTATAAAAAAAAATCATTTTTTTTAAATGCAGTGTAAAGAATCAATTAATGATGATAGCTGGGGTGGGCAAATCTGATCCTTTCAGCCATATCTTCTTCTTGCAAGTTGGTAAGGCTTAGGGCTTACATATGCAGCACTGAGCATTAAGGCAAAAATCATTCAGAAATATATTAAAATAATATTTTTTATTTTATAAAAAATATTTTTAATATTATTATATTAAAATAATCTAAAAATATCAGAAACAATTTAATTTAAAATAAAAAATTTCAATTCTTTTCAAAAATATTTTTAAAACAATGTAAGGAATATTTGTGGTGGCATAGGAATGGAGCTTCAATGGCCATTGAAAATTTCCGCTGGCAACCAGCCATGGAAAGCAATGTAATTTTCTGATGGACAATGAATGGAGTCATCAAATGGAAATGACGCATCACATCGTGTATTGTCAGTAAGTGAGACACGTGTATGAAATATCCAGCAAAGCATAAGCTCTATAGCTGCCATGCACATTATTTATTATTGTCTCACAACTCATAAGTCAAATCGATAGCGTTGGATAATCCATGGCTTGTGTAGTGACTAGTGAGTGGGATATATACTTTTGTTGTTTTCCTTCCTTCCAGACCATTTAAGAACCATTAATAGTTGCAAGTGTGGTTTTGGTCTAGCCGTTGAAGGGATTTGTTTCCTTTCTCTGCACCAGGGTTCAAGTCCGACCATGCACGCCTGTCACCCCCGCGGTGCCTTACATCCTCACTGGGTTTGCAGGATGTTCAGTGAGTCCAGGGATTAGTTGTGGTGCACGTAAGCTGGCCCGGACACCCCGGTTATAAAAAAAAAAAGAACCATTAATCGCGATTTAAATGGTTTTCATATATATTAAATTTAGATAATAAGATATTTTTAGTAAACTTGTTAGTTCTATTTTAAACACAACATCGAATAATAAATTATTATTCTTATTCTTATTATTATTGAAAATATAAAAAAAAACAATATTAACAGCATTGAAAAAAATTAATATAAAAAAGAAATAAAAATATTTGAAAAGACAAAATCAAAATAAGTATTATTATTATTATGAGACATTTCCAAACCATTGAATCTAAGTTAATGTGTTATTTTCTTTAATATTTGCCTAAAAAACTTTTGATTATTTAGTTTTTTTTTTTTTTTTTGTATATTCATTTTATTATAGATAAGGTGTTGAAGATAATGATAACAATTATTTAGTTAACAATTATTTTTATATATTCATCTTAAAAATATGTTAGACTAATTATATATTTTGATATTTATTTAATAATAAAACACACACACACACACACACACACACACACACACACACACACACATATATATATATATATATATATAAATGAACTAAGATTTTTTTTTAATTTCAAATTAATCTAATTTCAGTATTCTGAAATAATGTTATTAATATAATAATATCAAGAATAATCTTAATAAATAAATAAATAAATAATATTTTTTTTAAATAAGAATCACTTCAAACTAAAAATATATCAAGTCACACACAGATAAAATAGATAAAAAATACACAGAGATAACATATCACTAACAAAAGAACATTTACTATACGCACATAAGATAGAGTTTAACTTTTATTTCATGCTATCAAAGCTAAATTTACTATGTTTTTTTAACGCAAGTTGCATTTAATACAAAGATAAATGACAATAACAATTAAAAACCAAAATCAAGAGTATAGATACATAAGTATAAACAAAAAATAATAACTATTTTAGAAGGAAAAAAAAGAAGATTCAAAACTAAGTAAAAAAAAAAAAATAAGAACTAAAATAAAAAATTATATATGTTGAAACAAAATAAAAAAAATAAGGGCAAATGTCTCGTTATAGTCTACAAAAACAGTAACAAAAATCCCCCCACTAAAATCATGCCTGTCGTTGATAGCATTATCAATGGAGGTGGGATCAGCTCCTCTACTGTCTAGTCTAACTTGTTGGGCACGGTGCAAGTGGGTTATCATTTCCTCCTCTGTCTGATCACCATAAACGTGGCTCTCCATCTATCGTTATACCAATCTCATCTGCGAGCCTTTAGATCTGCAGACTTTTTGTTTGACTGAAATATTTGGTCCAATAATGATAAATTTCCCAAGGTTAAAAAAAAAACACGGATGCAAATTATTGTTTGAAGCAATACTTTTACATTTCTTCTATATTTTTATGTTATCTAATTGAGTTTATAATCTTTGATGTTTTATTGAAATTAAGATCAGTATATTCATAAAAAATTACATTATTATTAGATTTGATACCACTAGTTAGTAAAACTAATGTGGTTGAGTTTGTAAGAGATTAAGGGTATTGGATAATACATGAACATATGATCTTTAGCACATGCATGATTTAATAAATATTTTTATAAACCAAGATAAATTGAGGCTAATAAAAACAATTATAATAATAAAAAAACTTAATTGTTGGATCATGATTTAGTTTTTTTTCCTTGATTTTATACCTGATTTTAGATTTTATATTATTTTTTTTATGTCTATAGATTATGATATTCTTACCTACTTTAGGCTGGTTCTTCTAGCATATAAAATGCATTGAAAACCTTTTTACAAGGCATGTTTGGTCAAATTAAAATTTAAAAAATAAAATAAAATTTTAATTTTTTTGATATATATTTGAACTTTATTTCAACCCACTTTTTTGTTTGTGTGCGCACGCTTGATATTGTTTTATTGTGCTTTTACCTGCATAAAAAATCCAAAACTTCATCAAATAATTTAAGTTATTTTTTTGGAATGATTATTTAATATAGTATTAAAAATTCGATCACCAAACAATTACAAATTCAAATCTTAATAGCCTCATTCTCTCTTCATAGAACTTTCACTTAAGAAAGTATTTAAAAATATAATATAATTTATATCTTAATCAAAGGAATGTATTATAGTATAGTATAAATTATATTTTGAAAGCTAATTATTAGATTGAATTATTGATGATTAGGAAATCCAATAATTCTGTCCTAAATTGAATTTAACAACTATTAAATGTCATTCTCATTAATTATAAATTCAATTTTGCATTGCTATTGGCCATTTACTTGTCCTTTCCATGGAATTTATTCGCAGGCTTAGCAATGCTCTTCAGGCGACTTCATTTGATGAGAGTTTCTTTCTGGCAATGCCTTGTGATATAAAGCCTGTTTGGAAGTGTGATTGTGGTTGTTTTTGAAAGTGTTTTTCGTTTAGAAATGCATCAAAATAATGTTTTTTTTTATATCAACACATCAAAATTATCTAAATACACCAAAAAAATTTAATTTAAAATAAAAAATAAAATAAAAATTTAAATTTTTTTAAAAGCAATTTCAAAAAACTCTCCCAAACAGCCCCATATTCTACTAACTAAATTTGGCTAGAAGCTTCCAATTGTTCATTGCTTTATTATTTTTCGGGCTGTCTATGATGCCGTAGCATTGAATAATCGGAGCAGATTTTGATAAAAACAAATTCAGAATTTTTTTAAGTCAATCAAATAATTGTGAGAATACTCAACGCTCAAATTTCTTGTTCTTCCTTGATTAGGGCTAAAAAGATTAACACAATTGAAAATTCTTCCGGACAATAAAAATATAACTGGCCCAGTTGATATGTCAATCAATGCAGCAACTATTGCAAGAGGTGGCAAGTGCCGTGGACTCCCAATTTGCAGGAGAAGATATCTGAAATGTTTCCTGTTCTTCTTTTGAATCATAATTGTTTAGCCCTTTGCTCTTTAATTTACTTTATGATTAATGATTAATCCTTTTCTCTTCTTGGTCAAAGTAGCTCTGTGAAATGGAAGAACCACTTGAAACACCAATAATAAATGATCTGATCATGGTGTCGGGTTCCGAATCTCGGGTCATTATATGATTAAACTAATCAATTAATCTCTTACTAAAGGTTCATCGACTGAACAAGCTGTGATATCCTGCCGATGCAGTCAAGAGAATTTTTTTCACATTGTCGTCAACAATTACGACTAATCATAGGCAGTTTTCTATTCGGCAATTCTCGTTAGGCAACAACATTTGACAGGAAAAGTGCGGTGCATGTGCCTCGGATAGGGTGAGCTAGACTCGGTCGGAGCGTTGTCTGCATTCTGTGACAAAGCCAGTATGATGAGCAGAGGGTGAGCTAGAAACCATATAATTACTGTCGAAATTTGTTGATTTCTAGAAATTGTTTCGTGCCATGAAAATGCCTGCAGGGTTGTCGGATCGCACCAACTCTGTCCATTGGGTCTTTACTCCTTCAGCGAGTTGCCATTACAGCTTCCTTCCATGACAGAAATGCAGAAGTTGTCGAATCAAGGGCAAATCCAATCGTAAGTGATAGAAAAAAGATGCTAGTTTATTTTCATCAAATCAAGTTTATAAGAAACCAATCCTTCTGCATTAAGCATTATCTTTTGAATGTCTTTGACACGCAGGATTTTTCATCGATGGATGCTGCTCAATTTTTAAAGAGCCTCTCTAACATGGGTCAGATTTGCAGCAGAGAAGGTATATGTACAGATATCGTGGCAAGTTTTTCCTCATTAATTATGAAGGGTTGAAAGTTTAAACATTTCATATTTTGAGGAATTGATAAGATGGCACATTGTATAAATTCTGATACTTTAAGGCAAGAGGTCAAGCTCTACGAGAGGACGGGGATAGGGTACACAGCATGGTCCTGCCATGGCGTCCCTACAGAACAGCCATTTTTACTTCTCTGGCCCAGGAGAGGTATGATTTCTGCTTCAATTTTTCCATTTTCTGTAATCTGTAAAGCAGGAATCCAACCGCTGTTCTGATGGCACCAGGTTTATTCTATTAAACACGATATCGCTGATGTGAAGTGCCTCATGCCTGGCCTAATCCTAGCTATTAGAAAGCTCATCCGACTAAGGGTAAACAGT
This sequence comes from Salix purpurea, assembly GCA_027405865.1. Lineage (NCBI taxonomy): Eukaryota > Viridiplantae > Streptophyta > Magnoliopsida > Malpighiales > Salicaceae > Salix > Salix purpurea. Next base: position 5,173,493 of record JAOWLH010000036.1, on the reverse strand, counting down.
TGTTCTGATGGCCTCAGGTTTATTCTATTAAACATCATTTGCTTCTGCACTATTCCGTTTGAATATAGATTTGTTGTTAAATTTGCTTTTCAACTGCACGGTGATCAGGATAATTCAGGATTATTCAGGTAAGTTTTACATAGAATCCGAATCCTGACAGTAAAAAAATATCACGTTACTGTAACCATTATGCTAAAACAAGGAAGCTTTATCAGAATATAGGTTCAGAATTCTACGAGATTCTCATCAAGAGGTCCAAGCCCCACTACTCCTGATTTCCTCAAGGTATCTATTATTTCTTTAGTCTCTCACTAAAGAATATTTCACAACAGTGGAACACTAACTCTTGCTGTTTCTGGTGTCAAGAATGGATTTTTTCTGCTGAAAATCTTACCTCTGTTTCCATCGACCTTGAGAAAGCTCCTCAACACAATAATGGTCACTTAATTCTGATTATTTTGCAATGGCACTCCTTGAGAAGCTGTCTAACTTAAGCATCTTGATTCCTGAATGAAAAAAAAGCCTCACCTTACTTTGTAATCTCCGGTACATCCATGTCTTGCCCACATGTTACTGGTACTGCAGCATTTGTTAAAGCAGCTCACCCATCATGGTCTCCCGCTGCAATCAAGTCTGCCCTCATGACTACAGGTAGGTGAAAACTGATACTGAAAAACAATATAAAGAACTGGTATTGCCATATCCTGCATGCGCGGTGTCTTTGTCAGCAAGAACCTCTCATCTGACCTCTTTTTTATAGCTACAATTATGGATTCAAGGAAGAATGAAGATGCTGAATTTGCTTACGGATCTGGACAGACTGATCCATTGAACAAGGAGGGTTAACTAGGTAACTATCACCCTGTCAATACTAAGCAAGAGATATTTTTGATGCGTGGAAAAGATATTAAAATCACTATCCAGCAATGACAAATCACCAACAGACTGACTTTCAGAAAAGGAGAAGACAATGTGAATAGACTTAAGTGCATTCTCCAACACCATTGTTAAGCAAGCAGCAGCATTCAGAAAGAACAATTGAATCCACAAAGTTCTCTTAGATAAATGATTCTGGCATTACAAGAGCTACACCAAGGCCGACTCATTTTACATGTTGAGTTACCTCCACAGTACAAAAATCGGGTTTGTCTAGGAAGAATAGGAAATTATAACAAGATATGCCAAAATTTCAATTGTAATCCCAAGATGAACCCAAGAAGAACCAACAATTACAAGAAGTTGGGATCCTGTTTTAACATTACGATCTTGCTTACAGATCTTGCTTGGTATAAAAATGATCGTAAAGCTTCAATCAAAACAGACATCTGAACGGAAAATGTATTTCCTGCCCTTGGTAACATTACGAGCTTCATGCAGCATACACTCGTCCCCATGAATATGTAGGAGAGCCATCCCTTCAGCAGGAGCCACCTACAGAGTAGAGACGGGAACAATAAGAGTCAAGACAGTGTACATTTGATTAAATAAAACTTAAATCCCACACAACTCATCTAAAAAATGAAGAAAATGGCTCTCGAATTCAAAACCAGCTTCTTATTTACTCCCTTCAACACAGTCAAAACTCAAAGATTTAAACTTTAACTAAGCCCCCTCTTTCTCATTTCCCTTTCAATTTTACCCTTTTACAGTCAATTCCCTACCCCCACTACAAGAACTCATGTCAAAAAACCACTCAAAGAACATAAATGTAATTAAAAGACCATTCAAACACATCAAAAACCAAAGTGGGCATGATTGCAACTTCTAAATCTTGGCCGTAAATAACAGAATTTTGTCCAAAAGAAACGACAAAACTTGCAGTAAGGAGATCGTTCTCTTTGAGACGAGTAATTTGGAGATTCTTCTCGTGTTTAATGAGAGGCCACTTCGACTTTGATGATGTTTTGTTTTCTGCTTCTTTTCTATCTCCCGTCTATCCCTTCTTTGTACCTGTTTTCTCTGCTTCTGCCATTGAAGGGCAGCTCTAGTTTGGTTTGTTAAAATTACGAGTTAACTCGTAAAATCATGCAAAATCAAATTTAAAACTCAAGAGTTAACAAAATCAGACTAATGCAAAATAGATAAACTCGGTCACAATCATACAAAGTCGCTATTTTAATATTTTAATAGAATTATAAATAATCTTCCGTTTAACTCATCTTTCTCCCAAATTAAACCACAAAAAGCCCCAGGCCACTGCTCTCTCTATCAAACCACCCGACACTACCGAAACATCAAGGCTTTTGTTTATTTATTGGATTTGTGTAAAGATTAGATTTTGAGTTCGGAAGACAGGTCCAGATGTGGATTTGTATCAGAGGCGAGTCAAGTTTTCGACAGCATGCTGGAGGGGAATCTTGGCAGAGCCTTCGAAACTCATGTACAGGATGCGAGCAGAAGGTGTTCAGGTGTTCATGCCTTTGAAGTATTTTATATTTTTGTTTACCACCGATTAATTAAAATACTAATTATGATTATTATTTTTGTGGAGTTTTACAATCTTGGTTTCATGTACTTCCCTTTCTGTTTCTATTTTGGGCTAGCTTTTCATCAAAATGATGGGTGTTTGTTGGGCCTTTGCTCATTTTAAATGTTCAATCACCAAGCCCACAATATGTTTTTTTTTGTAAGTATACAGAAAAGTTCATTTTATATTTTTATCGTTTGAACCTTTTTATTCGCCCCTGCTTTGGTATTATCTGGAAAACTATTCTTATGATAAGGTTTAATGGTGAATAATTTTTTTATTTAACGGTATTCTTGAGCTAGCTAATATAGAAAAGTATTTATACACAATAAATACAATGAAAATATTTGTACATAGAAATAGAAATTAACCTTTAAGATAAATACAAAAACCTATAAAATAAAAATATACAATCAAAGTAAAATATTTGCCTCTGTGTGTGTGTGTGTATCTTTTGGTTTTTGAAAAGATAGATATATCTTGTCAAATCAAAAGATATATCTTGTCAAATCTGTCAAACTAGATCTGTATGTATTCTTTGGGACATATTTGGAGTTGTAGTTGGGATTTGACTGTGATTTTAGTTGGGATGAAAACTGAACATCTCAAATTTTTCAGCTAAATATGGTACAACCTGTAATTTATCCATAAGAGTGAGAATAATGTATTTGGAATCAAGATTGAAATGTACGATGATTTTATGAAATTTTAAGATCGAGCTCAATAAAAAATAATTACATGAAAACTTTTTTTTACTATCATATTTTATTTAATTAATTAATATTGAATATTTTGTTAATTTAGGTTTGTTCAAGCACGTTAGACATTGATTATGAGTTTATTTAATGTTAGTTTATTATAAGTTAAACTCATTAGCTTGTAACCTAAAAGAAATGTATTAGGACTTGTTGTGACGTGAACCAAGTTGTCATCATATTCTTATATACTTTCTAGAATTCAATGTTCCCTGTGTATTGGAAAGTTTTATTTTGAGATATTTTCTATTTCCATGTTATTAATTACTTTATTCATATTATTTATCTTTTTCATTTTATTTAAATTACTCATTAATTATAATAATGTTAATTGTTTTTCATCAGATTTTAATATAATATAATTTATATAACTATATAATAAAAAAGTTACCTGTTACAATCCAAATTTATATTGTATTTTTCATGTCATGTAAAAACAAAAAAAACGTTCTTACAACCTTCCTAGATATCTTTGTAAACTGAACCTATCGCAACTCCAGGAATAAACAAACAGAATATCACAAATAAATTTTCCGTATAGAATCTACAATCCTGAATGAATTTTTTTCATCTTCACACCTTCTTCTTTCTATGATAACAGAGCATCATAAGCATGTGTCGTATAATCTTGTCCAAAGATTGAAAAACCTCTGGTTGATCGAAACGTTTTATTCTGTCTGGCAACTGCGAAACCAACAGAGATCGGAAAACCTGTGGTTGATCGAAACGTTTTATTATGTCTGGTGAGTGCGAGTCCAACAGAGATCGGAAAACCTGTGGTTGATCGAACATTTTATTCTGTCTGGTGAGTTCGAATCCAAAGGTAGATAGGACCCATCAACATCCACAGCTGCATGGTCCCAGACATCTTAATGGGAAATGGAGAGCGTAGACCCTACTCCACACCTTCCAGTCTGTCACAGCTAATCATCGTCTTCTTTAATCAATTTCTTGCGTAACTTTAAGATTATCAAGTCTCTTCCTCCATAATTCACTTATACGGACCAACCTCTTTTGTTTTGACAACGTTAATTCTTACCAAAACTATGATGGAATTGTCTTGCTATGAAATCTCATCATTGATTCATGCTCTCGATTATATTTTTTTATATATAAAAATAACGACTATCCATGCATCTTTCAACAAATTAAATGGTATACTGAATTAGATGTAAGGAGCAACAAATCTTATAATAAAGATTAACCACAGCTCAGTGGTCTGCCGGCGGTAAATTTGGTAAATTTACAGGTGTTAGCTATTAATTTTAATATATTCTCTCCAACATTATATAAAAAACAAACAGATCAATGCTGGAAATGTTTGTTCATCTAACAGTCAATAAATTAATATCTCAGAGATTACATTAGCAGATATGCCAAGGTTATACGTTGAATTAATGCTATGTTGGGATTCCAAATGTCACAATGGGATACATTTATAGAAACGATACATTTGCAATTGATTATTATCGTGTTTCAAATTTTAGTATTGTAAAATCTAAAAACATAAGTTTTTTTATTTATAGGGACCTGTTTTTTAATTTATTTTACATGCAAAAAGTTATTTAAGGGGTGTTTGACATTGCATTTTAAAAAAAATTGAAACTTTTTATTTTTTACTTTAAATTAAATTATTTTGATGTTTTTAGATCATCTTTACATATTGTCAAAAATAATTTAAAAAAAAATAAAAAAATATCATTTTAATACAGTTATAAATAAATTTTTTTTTTCAAAAATAATCTATACCATATTCCTAAATAAAATACTTAAATCAGAAGTAAGAACTACTTTCTTAAAACCACAATTACAAAAGCTATCCTAACGCCAAAAACACACTACCAGATCAATCCATTATAGAACGTTGAGTTTCACACCTATAAATGTTTAGCAAATGATAGAACACCCTTTACTTGCTTACAGCTTTCTATTCTAATTATTCATTTGTTTTATTTAATCGATTTCTCAATTATAAAAAAAAAAAAAACAGTACAAGCAGAAGACCCACGGGAATCATTGGTCGATGTGACTATCTTTTAACGTGTCGAGATTTTATGGATCCTTTACATAAATCATGGTACGATGAATGAGACAAGTCGATTGATAATATCTACTTTCCATATTTTCTTTTTGTTTTTTTAATTTAATTTTACGTGTTTCTCAACTTTAAATATTTTAACCACTTCAGTTTTCCTTTCTTTCCTTATCTATCTTTTTTGTGTTTTCTTTCTTCTTAAGTTGGCCACATAAAGGTAGACAAGGCAATGAAGCATCTACATTTCGTAGTTTAGATTATTTTTTTTGAAAACATGTATGGCTTTTCCTTTCTTGTTTTTGAGAGCATTGAAGATAGATGAAGTTGAGCATATGTAGAAAAAAGATTAGAGAATTTGTGATCATAGAATAAAGAGAGATCTATCCATCTACCCTATCCATTCATCAATCTTCAACCCACCAATCTGAATATCCTCTGCTGCTATGTGAATCTTACTATTTTAGGGTTTTTCACCTTCTTTGATCCTTTCCCGTTATATACCATTTTGATAACATATATATATATATACCTCCTCCTTTAGTTCCCCCTCTCTCTTCATGAATTGGTTTTTTACCATTAGATCGACTTTAGACTAAATTTTTGTGTGCCTTTTCATGAATTCCCTAGCGTCCATTCTGTAAGGATTTCTAGTTTGTTTGGAATTTTGTTGATTGTTGTAAAATTTTCTTTAGCTCAAACACAAGATTTCTGGGGTTGTGTTGTAAAAAATTATACTAGCTCCTTTTTCTTTTCTTTTTTCTTGTATTCTAACTTTAGGGTTTCTCTGAGAATCCCTTATAACTTGGTTTAAATTATCTATGAATATATGAGCTAGGAGGACATGGTGAGAGGAAAGGTTCAGCTGAAAAGGATAGAGAATGCAACTAGCAGGCAAGTGACCTTCTCCAAGAGAAAAAATGGGTTATTGAAAAAAGCTTACGAGCTATCAATTCTGTGCGACGCTGAAGTTGCAGTGATCATATTTTCCCAGAAAGGAACACTCTTCGCAAGCGCTGACCAGTATGTTTCTTTTTCTTTCTCCTTCCTTGATTACTCTGACCTTGTTTTTGATGATGAAATAATATATAAAAAAGATCAGTATAATTAAATAAAGAAATGTGTCTTTAGAGAAGCTAATGATTTTTCTGATGGATTAGCTAATTAGGAAGCTTTAGGGAGAGATGCAGAGTGCATATTGTATTAAGATGGCATGAAAACTAGGCTAATTATTCTCGATGGCCTGTGAGCAGAAGAATCTGTCATCCACTGTACAGTTTTATTGCTTGTGGCTGAAACTATTTCTGTGTTAAGACCCGAGTTTATTTTGCTAGAGTCAACGGTTAAGACAGATGTATGTACGATGTTGCAGGGTCCTATATCCAGGGAAATGATCATGACACTTCAATTCATTAAATTTTACCATATAGATTTTACAGCGGTCCGTTCAGATCTGCATATCAAAAGGAAGTACTGTGCTTTGAGTAATCAGATAGATAGAAACATTTTATGTAGTCATGTTTGACCCTTGATTTTTTTGCCTCTTCCTTTCTGATCTTTGGCATGTAGGGCTAAAATTAATGATGTCCTGAGAAATGGATCATGGCCATTTGTTTGCTTTTAATTTGCTTCCTGTTAAAAAACGCAGATAGAGAATCGGGTTCGTTAATTAACTTCAAATCAAATTTTAAGACAATGGTTTCATTGTATACCTGTAATCTGTAGTTTAGTTGATGGCTTCTTTGCTTTTAATAACATCTTATGCTGTGAAAGAATTTTGATGCCTTTGCTTTGTATTGTTCCTTGTCCTGTGTGCCATGGCTAGTGTAGCAACTGGAGGGATCATATATATATAATCTTCTTGTTTTCATCCATCAGCTACTGTAGGCAAGCTTTCTTGCAAGATTGGTTTTCTTCATGTGGAGCATCTGTGTTCGTACGAATTAGTTAAGTTGTGTTTAAGAACATTAATTAAAAATATATAAACCAATCGAAATAAGAAACTAAGTATTGTTAGAATTAATGTTCAATCTTTATGTGAGTTTAAAGGTATATTTAGCTGTTATCACTGGCCAACTCTACAAAAAAAGTCGGGTCCTGTATAGTAAATTTTGCAAACTTATAAGCTACTAAAAGAGGCTTTGAAGAATGCTTGCTGGTGGCTCCACACGTTGCACCTCTTTTTGTTTGCTGCTATTTTTGATGACTTTTCAACATGAATCGATTGGTGATGAAGCTACTGGTTCTGGTTTTAGAATTTTCTGACCCTTACACTATATACAGTCTTTCTTTTTGCCTGTAAGCTTCTGTTTTCGTTCTCATTTCTTTGTTCTCTTCTCCAGGTGGGTTTTCCTCTTGATTCAGTTTAGATCCTCGAGCTACCAAATATACACTAACACAAATTATGCCCGGCCCTTCGATTTTTGTTCATAAAAAAGTTGTAGTTAACCATTTCCCCCCCTTTTAAAGTCACTATATAAAATGTTCCATGCATCGAAATGAATGAATATATATATATATATATTATCGAAGTAGCTAGATACTTTAGTGGTAAGCTGTTACGTTAGGAAGGAGTGGAGACTGGGATATTACAACGTGAAACAATCTGATCATCGCAATGAATTAAGATTACCTTTTAGAGGAGAATGTGGTTGCGGTTGTTTTTTAGAGTATTTTTTGTTTAGAAACACATCAAAATGATATATTTTTTTTATTTTTTAAAAAATATTTTTGACATCAGCATATTAAAATGATCTAAAAACACACAAAAAAATTCATATAAAATAAAAAAAATAATTGAATTTTGAGCAACCGCGGTACAATTGCAGTGCCAGACGGGCACTTAGAAAACACCAAGAGACCTTTACCAATTGCTTTCTTTTTTATGTTTTCTGCAACGTAGGGACTTGGATGCCATGCATAGGGAGTTTATCCTTGTAAGATTTAACAAGGAGACATAAACAATATGTTATATTCAACTTATAGTCAAGATTTACAAGCATTATAGTTTTCTTGTCCCTTATTCCCTTTGAGATAAAGGAAAGGTTCATGGCTTGACGCTAGCTATCTTATGTCTGGGATGCTTCAGGATACAAAAGACGATTGATCGGTACCGTGAAAATGCAAAGCAAGTGCACACTGACAGGATTGATGTGGAGCAATATAAGGAGGTTAGGCCTTTTATCTTATGAATCTATATATTTAATTAGATTGTTAACGCTGTGTGATTGTCTAGTTCGAGAAATTGCTCAAGAGTTTGTTATAATTTTACTTCTCAGTTTAGTTTATTAAGTGTCTGTTTGGAAATGTAGTTGAAGTTGTTTTTTAAAGTGTTTTTTATTCAGAAATATATTAGAATAATTGTTTTTTTAAAAAAATTGTTTTTGACATCAGCACATCAAAATGATCTAAAAACACTAAAATAATTAATTTAAAATAAAAAAAAATCATTTTTTTCCCAACAAAAACCATATTGTTAGATGCAGTTGTATCTTAATATTTTGTTTGGTTAATCTCTAACTTACCCTGTCTACATTAATTTTTATGGCATTGCCTCTTCCTTTGTTAATCACTATTTCTTTACCGCAAGTAATTCGACATGCAGCAATTAAGACACGAATCAGCAAACATGGCCAAGAAGATTGAGATACTCGAAACTTTGCAACGGTGAATAACTTAGTTTGACTAATTCCTCTCCTCTCAATTCTCTACATAGAGATTATATATGCCTGGTGTGTGCACTATCGGGTCTCACTGAACTTCTGAAATTTCTTTCACAGAAAGCTTTTAGGGCAAGATTTAGATTCATGTTCTCCCAAAGAGCTCCAAGACATTGGCAACCAGCTTGAGATCAGTTTAAGCAATATCAGGGTCAGAAAGGTATGTGTTTCTCTTAAGAAACTGTGTCAAATGTGACTGATAGAAGATTATGGATAGCTTTGGATTGCCTGATTAGGAGTTCTGAGATTAATCAGTAAATTTAAAAGCTAAATGTTTTATATTGGTTATGATTCAGACTCAGTTATTCGAGGAGCAGATAGAACAGCTGCAAGAAAAGGTAACTAGAGGTATCGGTTTAGCCTCGCAGCTGTATGGAAGCAATTTCTTATAATCGCTTTCTCATTCTTATTTCAGGAAACATTGTTGTTAATGGAGAATGCAAGGTTAAGTAAACAGGTAATCGTTTGGTTTTGGAATATAACATGATTAAGGGTTAGAGATAACAATAATCGTTGTTTGACTCAGCTTTTTGATATGATTTATTATTAAATTATTTGTGGACCACTAGAATAATCTGAATTTATTTTTTTAAAAAAAGAAAACACCTTGCTTTATTTCTCAAAACAAATTCATTGATTTTGATTTTGATCCGATTGAGCTTGGCTAAACCAATCGTGCTCGTGAGTTAACCTACAATATCAAAATGGTTCTAATCCCCCATAATGGGTTCTTCTTCTTGTCATTTGTCAGAAATTTGAATGGCTTGTTCGGAAGTTTTGTTGATATTTTTGTGTTGGTGTTGGTTTAGTGTGGTGCACAGCCATTGCAGCAATCCAACCAAGTGGTTTCATACTTGAGCTCATGCAGCAAGAATTCAGATATTGTGGAGACTGATTTGTACATTGGACTGCCTCGGATGCGCTGCCTGTAGTTTCTCTAATGCTTTCACATATTTATATCTAAACATGATTAATTTTCATGTTGGAATGCTAGCTATTATTGTTGCCAACTTCACATAATTGTTCTTCTCCATAATTTAATGTATGGTATGTAACACGGGAGACGTATATAATTCAATAGAATAACGAGGATATATTGTCCTCGTATGTTCAGTTCTTTTTATCCTCGCTGGTCTCCATGAAAACAGTTTGTTTAAATATGTAATAAAAGTCTTCGTCATAAGGAAAATAATGAAACAAAGTATTTGACTTTTCCGATGATCCAAAGCTTTAATAAGGAGAGGTAATCTAATTTTGTAGCTCAAAAACCCTATAGATCTTCAATCAAGTAGATGAAAGAAAAAAAAAAACAAGTGTTGGTGTGTGCAACCTCTTGTTGATCGTCCACGGCGCAATTTGCTCAAAACAGAAAGATTTCTTTATTGTGAACCTATTTATGACGAGAGAATCAATGAGCTGTTCAAAAGCACTAGGGTATCACTACACAAGAAATCATTTGATGATCAAGAGTTTACTTCTTATATATTATTCTTTTTCTTGATTTATTAGAAGTTTTATCGACTTCCTCTATTATATAATAATTCAGTAAATTACAATCACTAAGATCCAAACATATTTTATTAAATAAAGTTATGGGATGAAGAAATGTTGACTAATTAAGCTATATCTTCTTGTCGGCCAACGCACTGCAAGGGGCGGAAATAAGACCGTCTCTCACTAATTTATTTGCATGATTTAAGCATGTAGATCATTAGCCCATCTATACCCGACCTCTTCTCTTCAATACTGATTTAGTTTGAAATGATTCTACATCATGTTCAGCCTGAATTACTCGATTTGAAACCTCTTCTCTTCAATATATATATATATATATATATATATATATATATATATATATATATATATATATATATATATATATATATATATATATATATATATATATATATATATATAGTTTTATAGAGTTATAATTTTATTTTTCAATAAAATATGTGGAATTTTATAGTTTTATGCATGAATTTAAAGTTGATACTCGGATATTATTCTCTAACACACCCCTTCAAGTGAAAGCCCGTTTGACTTGAAACTTGCACAGGCCCAAATCACCTTGTGCTTGATTTTTATCAAATAGAATAGGGGTGGTGAAATTCGAACTCGTGACCGCTGGGTCAACAAGACTCTGATACCATATTAAAGAACCATCTCACCTAAAAACTTAAGCTTGTAGGTGAGGTCCTATAATATAATTTATATTATTCTCTAACAGGTTTTACGATCCATGTATGAGGATGTAGTTTATTTTTTAAGATTCAAATTATTATTATTATTAATAAAATGCACTTCTTGAGTGGAGAAAAGTCTCCTCCCAACCCTATCCAATTGGATTAGAAATCCAATTGGACTAAGGAAATAGTGTATCGAGAAATTGATAGCTTTATACTATAGTCGTTACACCCTAAAGCTGGACCACTTTGAATCCTCTCCCTCTTCGTTTTCTATCTTCCATTTTTGATTTCAGAGTTAGTGAATTCGTCAGGAATACAATTAATGCAGGGGAATCTGCCAAGTTTTCCGCAAATCTCACTCCTCCCTTAATGCGTGCATACTATAATATTGCATAAACGGTCATATTTGGCAGCAGTTTAAAAAAACAAGTCATTTAATTAAGTAAGTTTTGTGTCTCTTGATTTCCTTGACGAGTAACAAAAATTGATGGTGTGCTAGCTAGCTGTGGATCAATAAAATATATTATAATGTTTGAGCTAATTGTGCTACTTAATATATATATATATATATATCATTCGAAAATTCAAGTTTAATATTTATATATATATATATATATTCAAATGATAAAATATTTATTTTTTATTTGATAAATGAGATCTCTATAGATCGATCTCAAAGAACAAAGAGTGAAAAAGGTAGAAATTAGCGACGAAACTTTTTACTTTATGAATTAATAAATCTAAATTCGAGTAATATTTCCAAGAATTATGAAGTTCTGAATCATCTATCACCCCTTCATTTCACGTTATAAAGTCCATTGCAGGTTTACATTTATAATATATAGATAATTAAATAAATTTGCATATAGCATTTGTCACCATCAACATTATTAATAACCTCATTGAATGGACATGCCCCAGCAAGGTATCCCTCCCCTGAAAATAGTGGCCACTGCATAAATCTTTTTTCTCCAACATGGGTCACGTACCCTACAGAAAAAAGAAATGATATAGGGGTGTTTGACATATGCTTTTAAATATCTTTAAAAAATATTGTATTATATCTTTAAATAAAAGATTATTTTAAAAAATACAGTAGCTTGTGACAACCCAGGAGTAGCTATGTTATGAACAGCCCCAACATCATTCAAGGGACATCACATCGCTTCATTGATTGACAAGCACAACGATAAAGCTTCATACATGTTGCAGCCCACATGCAAATTTGATTTGATTTTTTTAAAAATCATTTGAATTCTACGTGTTCATGACTGCATTTGCATTTTACACGTGTATTGATTTCTTTTCCTGTACCAGTACAGAAGGAAAATCGTTTTTTTTTCCCAGACTAACACAGCTGAGAAAATTAACACAATCAAAAATTAGTGGGGAAATTATTATAGTTATAAATAATATTATATTGTTCACTAATATTGTGATGATATATTTATCCCTTCCATTAAAAACCTTGTAACTACTTATTGGGGAAATTAATATACTCTCATTTTTAAATTGAGGAATTATGACTTTGCTCATTTCAAAAACATGGTGAAAAGATTTATATACTTTTAAAAGGAAAAAAAATAATTTAGTTATTTAAATTTACTTATTTAATTTATCCATGTAGCAACTTAAATTGTAGTTATATTGATTTGATCTAATAGATGATTTAGTTCATGAATTGGGTTATGAAACAAACAAAACTTTATAACTATGTCTTAATATATAAGAAAATAATTGTAAAATAATATCCGAGAGGAAATCATAACGTCTAGCTAGTGTGGTTAAAACATCTCCGTGGAGAAATGTTATTTTGAAAAGTTAAAATAATAAAATAACATCTTAAATAGTATAGATATGATTTTTATTACTAATACTCCAATAAAAAAGTCATTTAAAACTATATTTATACTATTTTTTTTTTTATCAATTTAACTCTTTAAAATAACATATATTTTTTAAGATGTTCTTACTTGAGAACATGTAAAACAAGCATTGAAAGATTAAAATAATATTTTTAACTTTAACTTTCCATCTCGCACACCTCTCTAAGAAACGACGACGCATAATGGAGAAGACAGATGGCTCGCGGCAGTAACTAGCAAGTGACACGTAATACAATCAACAAGTCATCACTGACCCCCACCTGGCCACTACTCTTCTGTCTGTAAATTGAGAAGGGAAAATATTCGGACGGGTCTATCCTGAGCACTGTCACAACTCACAAAACCTTGTCGGCCTGGTTCAGCTTACAAGAAAATCAGCACATACCGGATGTGAGTGCCGCACAGTATATATTTCAGAGAAGTGTTGATATATAGGAGTTGACAACTTACTGTACCATATTGTTTTTTTATTGAAGATATTCTCGAGTTAATTTCAAAATTTATTATTTTTTAAAATGAATCGAAGAGGTGGGCTTTGCTCATTTACGTGGTGACTTTAAAAGAATTTAGTAAATTCTTTTATGTGCTAATTCTTAAATATTCTAAACTTAAAATATATATAAAAAAATTTGAATATACCTCTCACCTATGATCGACCATGTGTATTAAACATTATACATATTCAACACACATTTGTTTTTGTCATAAGCTCCGTTTCTTATTGTCATAACAGGAATTGATATCATTAAATTTATACTTACAAATACACTTCAAGTTATTGAATTTACTCTCTGCTTTTCTCCGAAAGTGTTTCCTCCCCTCTTTTGAGAATCTGCTAATTAAAGGGTTTCTTATATATATATATATATATATATATATATAAACAAATACAAGATGCCAACGTTGTCTGCATTACAAAGTGGTCTCTCAACTTGGAGGAGGCTTTGAAGTTAAAGTGTAAATATACGTGTATGTCTCGGGTCCACGCAACACCATCTTTTTAAGCAGTTACACTTTTCACTTTTCTGCACTTTTACAAGCTCAGATTCCCGTGAAGAAATCCTATCCAAATTTATCCTGAAAAGTGGAATAATTAGAAACTGTGTTGAAAGTTTTCAATTTCGTTTCTTTTCTTGACCTAGCTTTAAAATTAGGTTTCATAAGTTACAATCACTTCTATCTTCGTGTTTAAGGTAACCCCGGTAGAATCCAGTCTGTAATCAAGACTTAAACACTGCGATGAATGAATTGTTTTCAACTATATATGTCACCTTTAAATTGTTTATTAATTATATTATACAAGATTGATCGTTCTAACAACAACAATCAAGTATTTATATTTGACTTTACAATTACAAATGTAATTGAAACTAAAAAACTTATGTTAGGTTTATGTATTTAACCACACTAGACTCTATTCTCATTCAATTATTTGAGTTCAAAAGTTTCATTGATTTGTAAAATTTAGGAGTATTTTTTGTATTATTTCTTAATATATATATAATCTCAAATGAAAACTCTCCCGGTTTAAAAGCTTATATAGATAAAATAATTATATTATTTCAAAAATTTTAATAGTTAAATGAGACTTTATTAATGAATAATATTTTTTATATAATTTTTTTTAATGAGACATCACTAAATGGGTCCTCGAATTCAATAAACTAGTCAATTATATATTTTTAATCTGGATGATGCTGCGGTCGAACAATTTTCTTCTATCAAAACGGAGATCACACACAGCAATTATATATACGATCGACCACAACATAAGGGCAGATTTTTCCATGATGGTTACCTGTAAGATCAACTTTATTAAAGTGCTCTTTCAATTAAGTTCGGCGCAATAAATTATATGATACGGCGTATAAATTATACCGATGGGAGAGCTCGGTCAAACAAAAGTATGGCTGGTTTTCAATTGTATTGGACTTATCTGATCAGAAAAGAGTGAACTTCATAATAATCATGGACACCATGATGATCCATCTGATGACAATCTGAAAAATCACAGATGAAGGTACAAAACCGTATATTACACCATAACAGGACCACTTCTAAGAACCCAATCTGTTTTAAGATTAAAAAGAACATCATCAAATAAAGGAAAAGGTGATAAATATACTATACAATATGCTTACAAGGAGAGAGGGGAGGGGAGATGGAATCCTCTGTCAACTATTGTTGTCTTTTAAGAACCAATGAGATGCAAGTGTGTTGTTGTCGGAGAAAAAAAATCTCTTTTTTACAAGTCCCAACCTTTAGTTTGGACCCCCCCTAGCATGCAGCATCTCATCACGTGAATAACCCACGTGACCTTCTGCTCGATCTCTTGTCTCTCTGCCATCACTTGAATCCATCCCCATAGCTCTAGCTAGTACTCAAATATTGTCTAATTTATGGTAATAAATCGATGCACTTCGTTATTCACCATAAAAATCATAGCCGTTTCATGTATTAATGTGTCCATGATGTTCTTCTCTACATCCATCACAATCCTTTCACCTTCTTCTCCAAAAGCAATTTCATTTTGATCCTTCAATTCGGCCAAATCTTTGTCTACTAACCCATCAATGTCTTTGAGATCGTGGCAATCAGCGCGAGGGAAGCTGCTTAGCTTTGCACATAACATTTGAACCAAATGCGACCCATTCATGTGACTGATCATTCGATCCTGCTGACTAAATGGGCCTAACCTTGTACTACTCCAAGGTTTCATGTTGATATATGGACGCAAAATGTCCACCAGAATTTCATCAGCAAGATCGAACAGCAATTTTCGATTGCTTCGACGGTCCAAGGTGCGATTATTCTCACAGGAACTGGTAGCATAGCTACGTGTGGTAAGATGCTCGAGGTAGTAAAAACTTGAAGGGTCTAATGGATGAGAAGGAGAAAACCACCTCGTAAAAGACACCGGGGTATCCTTGTCTAGACCTGTACGTTTTAGTATTCTAGTAATGTACTCATATTCTTCTCCTGATGCTCCTCCATCTCCGGTGGGGATAATATTGGTGGCGACACCGTTATTATACCTATCCTCATTGTTTGTTTCTCGGGAATCGAGCCAACGCGTCGCTTGTGCTTGTTTGTACGACTGGCTCGAACAACTAGATAACTGTGAGCTCCATTTCGATTCTTGAGCAACATTTGATACCTATACTTATACCATAACGCATGCAAGAAAAACAAACTAATTATTTCCTTGAAAAATAAGCAGAATGTGTATATGAATATTATAACTAAAATTTTGGAAATGGAACGGGAAAGTAGGCATGTAGCACCTGTTTTTGAGGGATTTTTGTAGCTGGAGGAGTAGGGTCTTTCTTGACTGGAAGGAGAGTTGGGAGAGACACGTTGAGGTCACTTGATAATGGGATTTTCTTGCATTTCTTGTCAGGAATGTTGGCTCTTGTAACTACTGATGTTGAAAGTACAAATGGATCTTCCTTGTTGGTTCTGATAATATCTGATGATGATTGTAGAGCTTTCTTGTCCAGTCTAGATATTGGTGGTGAACCAAATTTTTCTTCAGTCACTTTCTTGAATTTCTTGAAAGGTCTCTGCCGATGCTGGTGATGGCATTGATGCTGCAGGAGGACCTGATGAGGCAAATTTGGCTTTGTTGAAGGTTTGGTGTTTTGAGACAGAAGTAGTGATGGTTTTTGAGAATTATTATTGTGGTCCTTGCAGGGTAGAGTTGTGATTGGCTTGTTTTTGGGTTCCAAGAATTTCAATCTTGGAGAACAGGAAGTTGTGGTCACAGAATGGTAATTGCCTGGACTATTACCTGTAACGTCGACAATTTTTGTGCTACTTGGAGCTTTGGAGAGAATTTTCTTGGACTTGTAGTGACTAATAAGCTCAAGCTCTTGATCTCTTCTTCTTGTTTGCTCTCTATTTCTGTCTGTGTTTGTAATATCCAACCCAAATTTCCTGCCCACGCTTTCTTTAACCTGCTTCACAATCTGCCTCGCATAGTGGCCTGGACTTCTGCTCTCTTCTTCAAATTTGAGGTCTATTCTTTTCAAAGATGAGAGGCGAGAGAGCACCAAATCTTCAATTACATTTTCTTTGTTGATTTGGAGTGACAAACGGTGCTCGACATCTGATCTTCTGGCGGACGATATTCTTGGTGTCTCCGGCAAAGAACGGGTGCCTGAAAAATCAGGGTCCAAACAACTTCGAGGGCTACTTCTTTTGCCATGGAGAGGACGTGGTTTTTGAGGTCTGCAATGTTGGCTATGAGAATGAGATTTTGGTGGAAGGTTTGGTGTGCCAAGAGTTGATGAAGAAGAATGGCTTGGCGAGCTGGCAAGATGATCAGGAAGAAGATCAAGCCCCATAAGTCTAGCTACCAAATTTGGTGTCTTGGTTCCTGGAGAAGAGCTGATCTCTGATGAAGATAGATCATTTGGAACTCCTTTCGTTTTAATTTGAATACCAATCTGGGTTTTTCAAAAAGAAATATATCATCATTATTGTAATCATCACTAACTTTACTGAATAAAAATTCTTAGGAAATAAAAAGGGTGATAAAGCTCCTAAAGATAGAAAGTTTTTGAAAAGCAAAACTCTAGGTGGCTGGCCAAGTAACATAATAAAACTTACAGGGATATTGAATTTTTCATCTTTTGATGATCGCAATGGAGGCTTCTCTTCCAATTCCAAGCTATTCCTTGGTGCTTCAACACCTAAATAAATAAATAAAAACTAAATTACTCAAAGTTTCTCCGAAAAGAGAAAGAGAGAAATGGTAAAAGAGCTACGTGCCTCTTGGGATAGGAGTATCCTGCACAGGAAGGAAAGAGTTGGGCTGAAGAACGTTCGAAGACTGTTGTTGATGGTTTAATGGAAACCGATGTAAAGCAAATAGCTGAAACATAGCACACGCACAACCGGTAGATAAACTACCGGTATCTCTCTCTCCCTCTCTCCGACGTCCTTCACCGCCACCGTCTTCTTTCTTGGAGGTTTTACCACCACCGCAAAAATACCAATATTCCTTTCCCATGTCTAGTAAGCGTTTTGCTTTTGCTTTGAATGTACACAAGAAACAAAGATATGGGTTGGTCTACAAAACAAGAAGATGATGGTGGTGGTGATCACAAGAAGTACTGTTAGTGGTAGTAGGAGTTATAGATGAGAGAGAGGAGTTGATTTGAAATGTTTACAGGTGGCAGATTTAACTTTGAAGAAGCGGCGGATCCATGAAGCATATAAATCAAGTACAGCTACAACTTTTGATTTTAGATTAATTGTATTTTATTTAGTCCCTCTACTTTAAACATTTTCTTACTATAGTCCCGCTTCATTTTTCTACTTCGTGAATCTTAAGAAATAAATCATAAGCCCTTGATTTGGAGTTGACTTGATGGTGTCGTTTTGATTTAAAAAAAAAAGACATCAACTCAAGTTGTTCTAATTAATGATCCATGAATTTTACCTTATGATGATGACCTCAGCTTTTTAGGTGTCGGAATTTGTGCGAGTCAGACATCATGATGATAAATTTTTTATTGGTACAAATAAATTTTCTCTTACAAACAGATGTTTTATTTATTTATTTATTTACTTATCAGAAGAGTTAATATTTGTTATTAGTATAGAAGAAATACATTTATTTTATATGTATCGAAAATTTAATCACTACAGCAGAAATATTAAATTTCACGTATTCCAAACTCTAATCTATAATATGCACCTGACATTCATATACATGTATTCTGAAGGTGCTTTCATTTTTTATGTCACGTCGTGTTCTTCTTTTTTTCTTCTTTTTTTGGAAGATCCACCGAAGCATCGACGGCGAACGGACGTGAACTATTTTGAAATGCAAGGATGAATTGTTTGACAATAATCCATTTTGATTTAGGAATTTAAAGGGCAACAAAAATGGTGTGTTTGTGGGTTTTGAAGTGTGTGTTTATATATATACTAGCTATATTGCCCGCGCGTTGCCGCGGGTATTTTTTTGTATATAATTTAACATAATTAAATAAAAAACGATAAATTTATATGATATAATTAAAAAAATTATAGCTTATGAGATAAAATGTATAAATTTTTAAGTACAGTTTGTTGCGCAAGCATAAATAATATTTTTTAGAATAAAGATACAACGTTATAAAAGATCATAAAAGAGCGCGAACTATATAACATGCGGATCATTGGAAAAAAAACGTATGTTGACACGAAGAACGAAGCCAAAACCTTTCTTTAAAATGTGACATTTAATTTCCCTGCTAATTAAATCCAAGACTAACAAAAGTAGATAAAATTTAATAAAAAAGAAAATGAAAAATTATAATAGATGCTAAAACAAAAATAAAAAATATTAAATGATTATTAAGGAAAATACAATAAGGAAAAAATAAAAGAAAAAAAGCAAAAAAAAAAAGAAGGAGAAGAAATGAAAAAAAAAGGAGCCGTAATCATAAAATAAAAACAAAATAAAAGCAAAAAAAGCAAAAACAAAAATGGAGGACAAAAAAAGAAAAAAAAGAAAAATTAGGAAAATAAAAAAAGAAACGAAGGAACCGTAATCAAGAAATAAAAACAAAAAAAATCAACAAAAGAAAAAAAAAAAAAGAGGAACTATTGAAATCCACAGTGCAGTGTGCCTGAGTGCACAGTGCAAAACCCCACACCGTTTATATGTGTTATAATATATTTCATAATGTATATTTTCTTTCTGTCTGTCCTGTTTATTTTAGGACACCCAGTCCCAAGTATACCAGACAATCTCTCTCTCTCTAACTTTCATTGGGAATAGAGATTGTTAACACATGCAAGAAGATGACGATATGGCCACGCACCTCTCTCTCTCTCTCTGGGCAGCTCTGCTTACAAAGTGATTCCCATTACAGTACCCCCTCTGATGTTTTAAATATGCTCCATGGAAGGAGGTTGAATGGGGATCTGCAAAATGACCATTGAGTAACTGTTTGTTTGATAATGTGTTTTAAATTGATTTTTTTATATAAATATATTAAAATAATATATTTTTTAAAAATTATTTTTGATATTGGTACTTGAAAATTATCTAAAAACATTCATAAAATTTAATTTAAAATAAAAAATAAAAATAATTCAATATTTTTTCAAAAATATAGTGTCAAACAAGGTTATATGTTTCATCTTATTACTAATTATATTTAAACAACTTTTTATTTTATTATTTTTTTGAATTTGTATATAATTTCTACACATCTATCCAAGATTTTATATTTTAATGTCTCGCTTTTTGTATCTTTGATATTCTATGCATTAATAATTAACCTTTAAAATTAATTATGTTTCTTTGCATTTGTTCATGAATAAATCATAAACAAAAATGAAAACTAACATGGTTTGATAAAAATGATCTATTCCGTAATCACAAAACTGACGAAAAAAATTTAAATGGAATCTCAATTTGTACACAAATAAATTATAAGAGATTCATATTTTATAATGGATGATGTTACATAAAAATAGAGAAAATACATCGATTATATGTATTGCAGAATAAATAAACTAATCCCTTGAATTTATCTAATAAATCAATCCCAAGATTTGTCTTGATGATTTTTGTTGATTCTTGTGTGGAAAGTCAAGATACTTTCCAATAGTTCGACACCTACAATTTATATGCCAATTCGTTTGCGAGTATTCTTATCCATTTCAGTCATGTTAGTTTCCGAGATTATCCGACTAATTGTCCACTCATTACTTTTTTTTTTTTTTTGCAAATTTCAACTGTTTATAAAAATTATATATAAAAATAAATAAAAAAGACATTGTTTTTATAAAAAATTAAAAACACATTAACGAGTTAATGATCAGATTTTGACTAAATCAAGTCTGAGCTATTAAATTGGACGAAGTTTTTTTTTTTTTTATTGAGTGAGCCGTGTTTTTTTTTTTTTTTTCAACTTAGACTAGTTTACGATTTGAATGATCCGGATCGACGTACCATGATGATTCAGATTCTATAATAATAGTGAACATGTGTCTATAATTTTATAATATATCAAGAGTCTTAGTCATATTTTTAAATTTATCTTTTTCAGATTTCAAATTTGATAAATAGCTATTGAGAGAGTAAATATCATTAATCCCAACAAAACTATATCTCAT
This sequence comes from Salix purpurea, assembly GCA_027405865.1. NCBI lineage: Eukaryota > Viridiplantae > Streptophyta > Magnoliopsida > Malpighiales > Salicaceae > Salix > Salix purpurea. The sequence continues at coordinate 5,152,324 of JAOWLH010000036.1, read as the reverse complement.
TAGCATAATTTTCAACTTGATAACAATTAACAAGCGTGCCCCGTTCATTCTCGATCCTGTTTTCTTAACTTGGATCGATCGATCTTGGATGGGTCAACTCTATTGTTTCCTTAACAATTTTATTGATAAAACCCTAATTGTGCTTCGAGAGTGGATTAGCGTGAATCTGGGATCCAACATTATTCCTACCAATTATTTAGTATTTACATCTCATTACCACCTTTGAAAGCTAGTTGCGTATTTTCATCCTTGTACTTTGGCAAAAAACTCAGTTCATCATGTTGCAACATTGTCATGTGTTCCGCAGTATGCTGTACCAAAAAGTCAGGAATCATTTTGCACATTTTAGTGTGTAAGCCAATACAATTAGGTTGACACAAAGTACAAATCATTCTTCACTAAAAGTTAAATAATAATTTAGAGAAAAAATTGAGTGATGAACCCCCAAAAAACTGTACAAGTGATATGATTAAAATGTTCATACGATTTTTTTTTTAAAAAAAATGTTTTTGAATTGTGGGGGACCGAACATTTGCCGATCATGTGGATCGGAAGTCTAGTTCTTGGACAGATTGGGCATGTCCTTGATCAGGAACTGTGAAATGTTCAATAAAAATGCTACTTCACTGAGGTTAGGGCTTGTCAGTATGAAGCTTACAGACCCTCAATGAAAAGGGCTATATACGTACGTAGGACCACAAAATTATGCATTCAAATGATTTCTGTTCTTGCTTTGATGTGTTACTACTCACCAGCTTGTTATGATTCATGTCCTGGCTGGGGAAATCGATTGCAATGTGTCCTTTTGCTTTGATGCGGTGAGCAGGAGTTGTTGAAAAAGGACATTTGTTAATTATTTTCCAAACTTCTTTCTCAGTTATTTCAAGATTTGTTGAGCTGCAATTATGAATTTGTTATTTTACCAAACAGGAAAACAAAAAAGTAAAATGCCAAGATAAATCATTAGCTGGTGTTCTTGGAGATACTCGAATTCATTTGATTCTTCTCTCTTCCCTCCAAGAACCCTAGTTGAGCAAAACAAAAGGGGTTAAATCTGATTAACGTACCATTATTTTGAATTTTAGAGATGTTTAATTAATAAACATCACATCATTCAAAAATCCCATAATTAAAAAAAAAGACCTTTAATCAAATTGGTCCATACCAGTGATAATTGACAGAAAGATGGACAGAAAACAAGAGCTAAGTAAACCCTATGTGTAGTCCAAGGACCGACCGTGAACTTCATGACCCTATGTATCAATAATAATGCCAACAAGGTCTTGGTCTGGTGGTCAAGAAGGGCTTCTCCCTTCCTCTCACCCCAGGTTCAAGCCTTGCCAGGCACGCCTGTCACCTCCACGGTACCTTACATGCTCATTGGACTTGCAGGATGTTCAGTGAGCCCGGGGATTAGTTGAGATGCACGCAAGCTGGCCCGGACATCCCGGTTATCAAAAAAAAATTTAATAATAATAGAAAAATAGCACTTGAGGTCGTAGTATAGCGGTAAGGGACTGTACCCAGTTCGATTCTATATGTGCATATATGTTACTCTCGTGATACCTTACTTGTTCACTGGGTTTACAGGGTGTTCAATGGATCTGGGGATTAGTTGTGGTTTACATAATCTGGTTCGGACACCCCGGTTATAAAATAAAAAAATAGAAAAATATTACGCATTGTTGATGATGAAGCCTGAAAACTTCATATATATTGGATTATATTTTTCACGGCCGTGTCTTGGACTAACGAGGCATAACCCGGTTCATAAGCTGACAGCATAACAGGACTTAACTGCTAGTTGATGAGGTGACTTAATTCCACGCTTTCTGGCAAAATAAGTTTCTTCTCAGAAACTTAAGTTGGTAAATATTCATTGCTGCGAAAATTAATACTCGGCAACATAACCATATGATGTGCACTGAGATTTGGTATTCCATAAATGAATGCATGAATCAGGACATCTAAACAGTTAAATGTGCTAGTTTAGTGCTTCACCAAAAGAAAGTTGTAGCAGTGCGAGGACCATAAATTGAAGCTGAATTAATTAGGATTTTATTAAATGCATTTATTTTACTTCATTTATGTGACAGACAGTGATTAATATTGGTAGGTAAGTCATCTATGCTGGATTGGTGGTGGATTCATGACCTCCTACAGACGACAGAAGTTTTTAATGGGAGGAATTGAGCTGCCAGCATATGTAGATTTTGAAGGGGGGGAAATGAATGCAAAGTATGATGAACTTGTGAGTTCTTGACCCACAATTTATTGTCTGCTTGATTCCTGTATAACTCTTTACATTTTTTTGCGTTGTTAACTGTTGTTAGACTAGATCTGCTAGCTGGAAAAAAAAAAAGAGTAACTGTTGGATCAATTCATGAGTCATTAGCTCAATTGTTTTTCATTTTTTTATTTTGTTTCTCTTAGTGTTGACCCGAACAAGTTTGAACCGAGTTTGATCGGATCAATCATGTTATTAAAAATCCAATTGAGTTAATGTCTTATATGAATCAATTAAAAACTCAATCCAAATTATATTTTCATATCCTAAATTTCATGAACCATCCCTTGTAATCAAGCTAGGTTTAACTACTATTATTTTATTTTATTTTCATTTACATCTTAGTCAAGCTCTAATGATAAGTATTTAGGGAAGTACCGTTATTTCCCTACCCAGCTCTATAATGGAAAATAGGAGTATTCATGGGTATAGTTAGGTCGAGTTTAAATCTATAATTACATCAAATTCGACTTTTAATATTTTATCAATTATAAACTTGATTTATTTAATTGTTTTTTTAGCCAATTGGTTGAATATATTGAGCCGAGCTAATGTTTTCATAGATAATATATATATTCATGAGTTGAGCTTATATTACTATTTTTTATGAATTCGTATTTAGAGATGGATCTACAGCATGGATTGCATATTTCAAGAAACTCTTAATTGATAAGTCTATTTTGTTTATTACATTAAATAAATCCAACATGAAGTCCAATAACAAGAACTTTGGAGCTAAAACACTTGTAAATAAAATAAAAATAATACACAATCCAAAAACTCTAAAATATAAGGACAAATAAGGTATAGGGTATACAAGATTGATCGGGTTGACTGTATTTAAAAACTCTAACTTGCTACCCGACCCGTGATTTTTATTTATTACATCTTTTGATTTACTATTATTTATAATTTCTATAATACTGATTTTAATGGGTTAGGTCCGATTAGGTGATGTGAATACTATATATGTGGATATATTTTTAACCTCGCTGAATGGGGATAGCGAAGATCGAGACTGACTTTCAGTTTCAGTTTCTAATTATTCAAGTGTTCAGTTTTTTTTAATAGAAAAGAAGAAAAGTTCTTCGTTGTCTCATCAAAACTAGGACTGTGAAACTGGCTTTTATTGTGGGAGGTTAGTACAAACGTTAGTTTCGAAACATAATGAACAGCTTAGGACTTTTGTCTTCAAATCAATATAACAGAGAAGAAGAATTCTGTGACTTTTTTCATCAGGGCAGGACAAGTTTGGTGTGATCAGTTGCAAGTTTAAATTTCAAATCAGAAGCTGCTTGCTTTATGGTACGTGACATTGAAATTCCATGCACTTTGCTCTATTTCTTGACCAACAAAGATCATAGAATGCATCAACCAGCTGCATTGGTTATGGAGTATCAGTTCTTGTACCAATTTATAGGAAATGGCGATTTGAAAGTTTGAATTTGAAACAGTATCAGTTCTTGTACTACGAAGAACAAAAATGGAGTAGCAGGTTTGCAGATTAGGACTCCATGTACAGACGAATCGATGAATCAAGTCCTGTGCTGTACAAACACATGAAAGGAATATCAATAACATCCATGGCAGAAGCAGATTCAGACATAATTGACGTATCAAGCATCGCGAACACTTCCCCTGAGATGAGTTAGGTCACAGTTACGGACTAAAAGCCCGTTTGTCTGTGCGGTGCACCGCAAAAATAAACGAAGCCAAAGTTCAAGAAGATCCGGCCTGATTTGACGTGGAAACATGCCATCATTTTTGTAACAGTAACATTTACGAGATTCAGAGTAATGGATGGTTGTTCTACCTCATACTCAGTAATTACAAGAAACTCTAAGCACCGTGGGATAATCACTGCAAAAACACTGTTCATGGTTTCACATCTTACATTTTACTATGGACTCACTATTCAGGGTTTTTTGTGTTTTCATTGTGATCCTCGAACTTCTTTTTCAAGTTTAAAAGACTTTCACCTGAGAATATATGATAGAAAATAATATAAATTATTTTCTTGAGCCTCATCTAATAACTTAAATTTCTAGGTAAGATGAAACTTGCACAGACTCGCATTACTCCGTGCTTGATTTTTCATCAAATAAAATAAGGATAGTAGGATTCGAACCTGTAACTATTAGGTCAACAAGACTTCTGATACCATGTTAAGGAATTATCTTATCTAAAAATTTAAATTGTTATATAAGATCCCAAAATATGATTTATATTATAAAAGAAAAATCCTCTACCATTGGTAACAGTCCCAATTCGCCTCCCCCTTCCTTGGAAATGGACTTATTTAGGCAGTCTCAGCGACTCCAGCACCAGTTGCTGTTGACAAAAGAATTGAGGCATCTTGTTCGGTGCAGGATTATCGAATCTACATTTTTTTTATTATCAACACATAATTACAGATCCAAATAAACGAGAACCGTAAAACTTACTTCCTTAATTGAAGTCGCTCATCATCGACTATCTAAAAAATAACAATTATTCACATATAAAAAAAAATCACTAATAACTACAATAATAATCAACAGAAAGAGAGGGAGTGAGACCTTCTCGGTGTAGGCAATGACAGGAGCTTCTCGAGGCATTGTCGACGGATTTGGAGATGACGACGATGACGGCATATCTGTTTCTGTTTGGAAACAAATGTGAGATTTTCAAGGAAAAATCCGAATGATTATCCTTTTTTAATTAACCAAAAAACTGAATTATTATCAATTAAACGACCTCTGAATTACCATCTACGGATCACCTTATGTCTTAGTTCTCGCCGATGTTCATATCGATTTAATGCAGTTTTTCATGTTTATTATTAATTATGTTAGTGAGGTGTTAATGACGTGACTGGTAGCTGTGACATGACTATTACGTGATGATTATGATAATTATAGTAATAATTATTATTTTAATAAAAGCTTGATCTTTCTATTATAATTTCTTGATCATCACTGATAATGCATATTCCTTCATTCTATCTTCGTCTAAACACGGTTGATGTTAGAGGGAACCACACTTCAAACCTTTCAGAATGTTCGAGGTAAAACAGTGATAACAAGCATGGCGGGAGAAGAAAGTTGTCTCCCTTGAGGCTATAGCTGTGTGCTGTGTGCAAGACAACTCGAGCACGGCTAGCAAAGTCAAGAAACGTCAGCACACTTGAGATCTGATCGTGTTGAGACAAGATTTGAGATAATCGAATTTATTAAATAACCTAATCTATCATGCTTGAGGGGATTGGTTATTACAACCTTTGATGATCATGAGCATGAAAGAGAAGTACATCAAGCGGAAAAACATAAGTGCTGTGCAAAGATTTCAAACTGCAGCAACTTGATACAAGAAACAACATCCGGGTTGATTCATGTCTGTGCTTGTCATCCTGGAGGGACTTTCCCCAAAAGTTTCAGGACGGCTTCTTTGGTAGGTAGTGCAGGGATTGCACCTCTCTCTGTAACTGTGACAGCGCCGCAGGCATTTGCAAACATGAGAGCTTCCCTTAATAGCTTCTCATCCTGCATGAAAGGAGGGAGGGGAAAATGTTCGGTTTGGATTTACTATAATGACAAATGGAGTCGTGAAAAGATTGCGCCATTCTGATTCTGTATGCAACTATGTTTACCTCGAATAGATTTAGGTTAGAAGCTAGTTTGCTCAAAATCCCACCGACAAACGCATCGCCTGCACCAGTCGTGTCAACAGCCTTCACCTTGACACCAAGAACACGGCCTTGAAACTCCTGAATTGGTTTACAATGGTATCAATTTCCAGGGCCACGTTGAAATATCAGATCACAAAGTAGGTGAAAATAACCATCTACAAGCAGGCAGCACTGCGGTGATACTTCCGTTTATTACAGCAGATTTTCAAACTTTTTGAAGTCTACCCCGCACATAAACCACCTCGACCTATAAGTGACATTGCATGAGATACAACTACACATTAAGAAGGATCCACACATCCATTCCGATCATTTGTTGTGCAAGGTTCTGACTTGAGTAATTGCATATTGTCATTATTGAAGAAATTCAGCAAAATATTTCTCTATAACTTCATCATGTAAGACATCGATGACTGATGCTTCTCAAGAGTATATACCAGAGATTGAAATAGAATATAATTTTTTCAATTCCATAATTCAAATTATGCAAGTACGATGACCAAAACAACTAACAGTTTGCTTTTTCTACCAGAGGCTTCGTTAGCCAAGGTCCTTAGCTAACATCAACCAGCATCCCAACAACAGGAAAGAAAAAAAAACAGAGAGGGGGAGAGAAGATCAGTTTAGCAGAAAGCCGCTTCTAAACACTAAAGGAACATTTTTGGAGTTTGGCTGGGATATAGTTGTGGATAGATTAGAATACAGATCCTGTCTCTAGTTTGATAATCAATGGTCGACACGAAGGTTTATATTTATATATAAGTAGCAATAATCAGCAAGGCTACCTTGGTGTAATACCGGCAACCCTCTGCCCCTTCAGTTACAATCAGAAGCTTCAGATTGGGATGAAAAAGCTTGTCCAAGACCACTTTATCATCAGTATGATCATCACATCCAGTTAAGAAAGTAATTTCTTCCTCACTTATCTGCAATTTTATATAATCAACCCAATGAGTTCCAAATATATTACCATGAAAGATGCGCAATTGTTTCACTTCAGATCAATAAAATTGAGCTGGTGTATACGTGCTCATGCCACAGTAGGTTTCAACTACACCTTAATAACATCAGCTTGATCCCATATGCTCATTATGCCTTCCCTAGCAGCCTCTGCTGATGGCCATAATGCCAATCTCAAGTTTGGATCGTAAGAAAGGATGCTGCCGGACTTTTTGGCAATTCTCATCGCTGCAATATGGCTTGACCGGCAAGGTTCTGAAATCAAACTAATCGATCCATAATGAAAGATCCTGGCCTGCAATCAATTCAATTTTGGATGTGAAAAATTTTCAAATGGATGTCTGCCAGAATTTGAAAATCTTGTGGAATATGTCCTAACATGCTAAATATTTCTTACTAAAACCAAGAGGAAAAAATAGACCTGCTCAAGGAGGTTTACATCTAATTCTGATTCTTGAAGAAGCATGTCTGCACTTGGATGACGGAAAAATAAGAATTCACGCTCGCCATCATCTCTGAGCGTAATAAATGCCAGAGCAGTCCTTGCAGTAGAATCAAATCGCACACCAGAATTATCCACTTTGTTTTGTTTCAAAATGTCAGACAGCATGTGCCCAAAATCATCATCACCAAGCTGTGAAAATATGCCACAAAAATCGAAATTAGAACGATGGCTAGATAAAAAGCATGGACACCAAACTCGTTCACAACATTAAAAAAAACAGGAGACTGTTATCCTGCAACGTACAGTTTACTGTGAAATTACAAAATACCATTTGGCCTAATGTTTAACCAAATTCCAATCGAAATGAAATCTTCAGGATAAATCATTGCAATTTCAGTTTAAGCTCATTTACTCGATGCATTAAACACCAAAAGAAAATGAATTAACCATGTTTGGCGTGTGCAACAATAAGTCATTTCATAAATAAGTAACCCAGAACCGTATCCAAATGCACCTTTCCTATAAAAGCAGATGAACCACCTAGTCTTGATATACCAACAGCCACATTAGCAGGAGCACCACCAGGAGCCGTCTTGAAACTAGGTGCTTCAGCCAGTGAAAGCCCACAAACTGGTGGTACAAAGTCAATCAACATTTCCCCGAAACAAACAACTAGCAAGTCATTCGCTCCTTCTTTCATATTCAATGAGTCATTAATAGAATCACCTACAGATTTCAATTGCTTGATATCAGTACGATCTGCACATCAATAACTACAAAAACACTCACCAAATTGGAGTCAGTAAAAAAACTATGCCTCCCTTTGTCATTCCCAAGACAAAAAAAAATCTCTTTAAATCAGATTCAGATTGAAAAACAATTCAACTTCACTGTGACTTGACACAAATTTCCAATCTTGATCAGATCACAAACCAATCCTATCTTTTTCAGGGTTGGTCCACCTAAAGCACTATAAAATAGTATACAGTCACTTCATCGTACAAGGTAAGAAAAACGTTCTACAGGGCTCAAACAGAGACAACAAACCAATGAGGCATAAAGAAAGATCTATGAAAGAAAAGAAAAAAAAGAAACCCAAGGTCAAGAATGACACACACAAAATAAAAGGAAAAACACAAAACCAGCTCAAACCCAGATAAGAAATCACTGAAAAGAATATCAAAACATAGAGACAATAAGCATAGCATTGATCAATCAAGAAAGCAACAACTTTAAAAGAAATGAAACAGAGGAGACTTACATGGGGCGTAATCCTCGGCCATTTTACAAGCGTTAAAAGAATGAATCAAGAGAGAGAAGGAGGAGGAAGAGGAAGAGGAAGAGGAAGTTTGGTGCAGTGTGGGTGTCTTATATAGAAGAGGAGAGGAGTTATAGAAGGAGGAGACGGTGGTGGTTGCTTCGTTGTAGACTTTACACTATACTGAAAGATCGTTCTTGGTGATAAGTTGACAAAGAGAGCTGCAAACTAATTATTTATTCCTTTCGTTTCTTTTTTAAAAACAAAAACAATACTTTTGAAACGTCAAGCAGTATATTAATCATAACATGTTATTGTTAATTATAATTGGAAAGTGATTTATATTGCTTTTTTTATTTGGATCTTTGAATATTTCAAGTATCATAATTTTGAATTCAATGATTTGGATTTGGATTAATTGTTGGTACTTTGTGATGCACTAAATTATGTCACTTTGAAGTCAACGATTTTCAAAATATAATATAACATGACATATAACTAAGATGTTTATTAGGAGTCATTAATCATTAGTTTAATATTTGTCAAATGTTGCATTGCTAGTATCGGATTGCTGATTCAGAATACTATAAAAAAAATAAAAATAAGATTTTAATATTGAAGTATTTTAAGAGCTCGAGCTTTTTTTATTGTATACGGTCAGGTTTTAATTAATTATAAAAAAATAAAATCAGATCAATATTCTAAATAATATTTCTTTTTTTTTAAAAAAAAAAACCTAATCCAGTCTAGATTGCAGTTGTTTTAGGGCTGGTCAATGATATTATTAAATGTGCATGCATCTTTACATGGTGAGGCAACCCTTAAAGAGTAAAGAAAGTGAGCCATGACAGCACAGTTAGCTGGGAAGTATCGAGATGCATTTTGCAATTTCATAAACTAAATTATCGTAGCATTTTTGACTTTTGACCTCCGCCAATGGTTCACGAAAAAAGAATATCTGGCCGGCCGCATGCATTTTTTTTAATTATAGTATTAGGAAATAGCTATTTATACTTATTATTTATTAAAAAACGAAATTGACATTGAAAATGACAGAAACAGGATCAAGTATCTCTCAATTTATCTATGTACAATGAGCACCGTAATTTTTTATTTTTTATATTTCTGATCAAATCTTGCTTCTTCAAAATTGATTAATGTTTGAAAATAGGGTGAAATAAGATATATAGATTACCAGTAATCATCATGCATCAATTAATTTGTTTTTTTTTTGGATACTGAAATTGGGATTCTCGTATTGCCTTCACCATTTGATTTCTGGCAATATGTTGAGAATTGAATTACTTTGGCTCGAATATCAGGGAAGGGAACTGTCCAAATAGGTAGAGGGTTGACTCAAATTTATTTATATATATCGATCGTTGTCTTCCTCCCTGGACTTGGATGATTTCGAGAGGTGTCTGTTTTTGCAAGAAAGGCATGTTTTTTGATAGCTAAAAAAAAATAAGCAAGTGCGATTTTTAAATTATAAAACGACAGATATTTTTCCCATACAAAAATAAATAAATTCTTTTACAAGCCCTAGCTAGCTAGACATGGGGAAGTGTAAATTTCAAAGTTTCTCAGCCATGTGACACATGATGATGTCGTTGTGTCTTGGGTTTTTGATGCTAATGACCATAATCGGAGTGAACCGTCGGGTATTCAAAACTGAAAGGAAAAATTAAATGGAACACCCAAAACAAATGTTTTTTTTTTTTTAATTCAAGTAGAACTTGTTTTTTTGAAAAATATACTTTGTAGATACAGGTAAATGAATAAAGTATTAATTGTTTGAGATTTTTATAAAAAATACATATTTTAACTCGAGCTTTAAAAAATATGTATCAAATTTACTTGCAAGAGTTTACACTAAGAGTATATTTATTTTTGTCTTGAAATAGTAACTAATTATGTACTAACAACAAGGTGCTGAGGAAATGCTTTTACATAGCTTTAATAATAACATTCACTACTACATATAGCCAGATTTCAAACAGTATTTCAATTTTACAGCCCTAGAGACATGCTTATACGTTGCTTAAATTAGAATAAATACTAAAATGTCATGAATTTCTTGAGCACATTCATGCAGTTCATCCACAATTTGGGAACACATCTTGGAACCCATTAATATATATTTCATCAAACACACTTGTAAATGTTGAAGGATGTGTATTACTTCATGAGAACCATCTTGGAATAGGGTTGCTCTTTCCTGGAAAGATAGTCCTGGCATCGAAGGCGTGTTCTTGGTAAACATATTGATGGTACCTGTTTGGCAAGAAACATTTTTGTGCAAAAAAAAAAAAATGTACATAAGCATCCACTTTCTACAAGCACTTGTTATAAATTTGAGACTAGAGCTTTTAGGGCTTAGGAGTTTTATTTAATTTTGTGAAATTAAGACTTATATTCTCTAGATATTAATTGATGAACATATATCAACCATGGAACTGCTTGCCTAGTCAGAGAAATTGAAGAAATAAATTCCGTCAAATTCAAACACTTCAACCTCCATCCATCTCATACCGAAACTGCATACTCTACATGCATGATACAAAGAATCATTCACCCCTCATATTGGGGTCAACCTTTACATAAACCATTACCTTTCTCAAAAAACATTCTCCATCCCAATTACGATACATATACATATTGGGATTACCAGCAAGCCTAGTTCAATGTCTTTCTACTCCAAAACACAAACCATAGCCATTCTTGGCTATTTTACTTCCATAAATCCATAACATTTACAAACCTTCCATTATGGTTCCTCTAATGGTGGGAATATTTTGGTTGTCTTCTCGAATTCCTCCAAGGCCATCCCGTGGTTAAAGATTTTTTTTGTAAGTGGTTTGATACCGACTTGGACTAAGCCGATATGGATGTATTTGTAGTTTCTGGCTAAGTGTTTTCGTAAGGATTTTTGGGAGAGGAGTTGGATAGTCTCAAATGGTTTTGTAAGCTGAATATCTTTTTTTTCAGTTAAATTCGGTTTTGAAAATATCATATTTTGATTTTTGAGAAATTTGAGTTTGAGAAATTTTTGGAATCTTTGAGCTATCTATATTCTTTGTAAAGTCGTCAATAGTTATTTCCTCACTTTTTACTCTCCTCCTATCCTCAGAGGTCTTAGAAGAAACCGAAATAGAAGTAGATCTAAAAAAATTGGAATCCATAGTGTATATATATGTAGAGAGATCCCAACATAGTTCACAAAGTTTTCAAGAGTAAGAAGAAAGAGAGGCATACCCCATCTGTAAAGTGGGTTGAGATTGAGAATGCTTATTTCCATCTGCCTTGCTAGGGTCTCCTGCACCTTGAAGAACTGGGAGACGCAGAACTTCCTCTAGCTGAATTTCCATAAACCAACAGAAAACTTAATCCCCTCCAGATGTATGAGGAAAATGAACAGCTTTCAAGTTGGATTACTCATGTGAGATGTATATATGTGCAGGTCGAGGAAGAAAAATACCTTAGTCTTGAGCTGTCTGTTTTCCTCTTCAAGTTCTTGTTCCTGATTGATGAGAAAGATGATCAAATTTTGCAGCAATGATTCTATTTTCAGTCCACCACAGCTTGACCAAGTCTTAATTAGCCACCATGTCAATCACATTAAACATTCTCTTCAATTCTATCATTTTGATGTGTTCCTAAATAAAAAATAATTTTAAAAATAAAATCAACCACACTCCCAAATAAACATATCGATCTTACCTTTTTGCGTAGCTCTTCCATTCTATCAAACATCAGTTGTGTCTGCATTGATGAGAAGAAACCTAGGATTATTATCAGTTTTACCCTTCGTTTATTAACTATTATATAGAATAGGTAGCTCCAAAAGGCCAGCAAGGAAAATCGAAAGGGAACAATATAGGCCACTCTGTAGCAGCAGACTTGAAAACCACCATTATTATACAGAAACACCAAACGTAGAAAAAAAAATGCTGACTCCTATCAAAACCTAAATTAAAAGAAAGAATATGTAACCCTAATTACCTAAAAGTCACCTACAAAATAGGTTGAAAGCACTACACAACGGCCAAATCACTGAAACAAAAGGCAGCCACAAGCAATATTAAAACAAATCTTTGAAGGGACATGTTCATGTTTGTTTGAAGCGGCATATATAGAAATATAAAATAAATATATTTTTAAGAAAGTTTTACAATAAATTTTAATTTTTTTCAAAAAACAATACAAGAAAGTTCTTGTATTATATATCTCCCCTATTTCAATCTATCTCCAAATGACTACATGATAATTCTAACATTTCAATAGCTATCATCAATCTGAAGAGTATTTTGGTACCAAATACTAACAAGTACCTATGATGGAAGAACTTTGTAATGAATTGTAGAAAACATAGTCATCAAACTTGGATCGCGTTAACAAATTGACTTAAAAATCCAATGTGGGATAAAAAATATTTTGAAATAATCTTTCAAACTGTATTATTTATAACATGTATACTCTTCATTCGCACAAATAGTTTCTTAATTTTTTTTATTTGGGATATAAGAACTTCAAAAAATATTAATTTTTCTGGATCGACCTAGGTCAACCCGTGTGACCTGGGATCCCACCCTTGGTCGGATCAACCCATGAGTCAGGTTTGATAACTATAATAGAAAGTGTGTCCAGCCCCTAGGACTTGAGAAAAAAAGCTTGAGAATTTTTGAACTAGGGGTGAACAATTCACATAAAAATTGTATCATTTTTTAGCTAATGAATTCACACTGGATTTTATAATTATAATTGGTAAGAAATTATATAAATCTTTGAGTTTAACCATTATACATGTGTAAATATATGTACCTTCCTTTGCCTAGCTTGTGAAAGAGTTTTGTCAAGTTGTTTCTCAATCTTCTCCAACTCTTTAAATGCAAGGGGTTGAAGATCTTCTCCAAGAAAATTCCTGAAAAAGAAACATATATCAATTTCTAATTTATTAATATGTTTAAAAATAGACTGATATGTATTATCTATACAAAATAGCATAACTCGGACAAGTGACCTTATCCCATCTTTTCTTTCTCGATCCAATACAAAGCTCAAGGGATAGAAAAGGGCCTCAAATTCAATCAAAACTCACTTAGAAATATTCACTTCCCTACTCCCTTTAGAAATGAGATTCTATCGACAATTAATGATTTCTAGTCATATATATATATATATATATATATATATATATATATATATATATATATATATATATATATTAAAAAAAAGTATTTTATTTAGAAGAAAATGAAAAGATTAAAAATGAGATTACCTTTGAGAGCGTTGAAGAGCCTCACATTTTGCCCTTAACCTGGATACCTCTTGGTATAAGGTCTGGAATTGATCATAAAAGAAGAACAAATTAATGCATTTAAAAAAATATTGCAAAAAAAGAATTAAGTTCATGAACAGGAAATTTAATTCATTCACATTGGAAATAGGAACTATCAAATTAGTATAAAGATTAAGATGAAATGACTAAAACAAACCTGTGACCCTTCCTCAAGAATGTTGGTGTCTTGTGTGTTGAAGCAACATTGTCGATACCGTTGAAGGGTATTGTTGATACTGCCAAGAAGAGATAAATAATTAACAAGTTAATGTATAAAAATAAGTGAGCAACGAAAACTTTAAATATATATATATATAAAGAGAAAAATCATTAAAATCCTTTATCCTTGTTTTCTTCCAAGGTTACACCACCCTCTCTATGCTAATTGAATTGATACTCTAAAGGGTTCTATTTTCTTTTTAATTAAATGATCAGAGGCATTCATATTTTTTCCTTAGCATGTAATAAGGATTTTAATTTGTTTTTCATTTTTCTCTTAATAAAAAACAATAAGTACATCCAACTATTTAACAAACACAAGCATCTCTTGTAAACACTAGGGTATGTATAAGATTTTTTTTCTATTTCGAATAAAAACTAAAAAACGTTTTTCTGTTCCTTAATGTCCATATATAACTCTAATAGAAATTGACTGAATTCAATTTTAATATAAATAGTTCAATATAAAATTATTAAATTAAAAGCCTTTGCATAACGATCTATAAAGAACTGATAGAGTTTCATTTCTCAACTCAATTAGTAATATTTCTAGAGTCCACTTCTTCCCCTACGAGTGAAAAGGAAAATGTAAAGACTATCAAAGAGTAGAACAAACATCTCCAAAATGTACTTTAATTGTACATGAATAATGGAAAAACAAAACAAAAGATATTATTATCCAATAGCCCAACAATTTTGATTCTGAGGGTAAATAAATATTTTTACTATTTAAAAGTTTATAAAAAACAAAAAATTATTTGTCAACAACTCTAAGTTTTGTTGATTCCAGAGGTCAAAGAGTATTTTTATTGTGAGGAAAAAAAAAACATAGATACTTCCAAACAATCTTTCAATAATCAATGAGCTAGTCAAAAATATCAAAACACCTTACTCTCAAGGCTTTTTCCCACTCAAGGTAAAAAGATTATTTTACTGTAGTGATCCACAACAAATCATGTTTGTGACTAGAACATAAAAATAAACACATGTTCTGTAATGTTTTGGTTCATTTTGGTCGGCTGTTGCTAGATGGCTTTACTTGTGTTTTAAAATATCATTACAAACCCATTTTATAATGATATTGTGAAGCAATTAACTTTATTAATGTATAATTAGTGGCATTTATATAACATAAAATATATTTTTTTTATTTTTATAACAATCGTGAAAGAGTTTTTACTGGACCAAAGGTATTTGTTTGAAATGTAATCAAAACATATTTGAAACATGAGTAAAGATATATCACACTTACCACTCAAATTAAGAAAGATTATACTAAAACAATTATAATAAAGAAACTTATAAAAGGTCATTAAAAGTTCATTTTATTGTAATGGTTCATTTAAACATATTTTTTTCTCAAAATTCAATTTGTACTATATATATATATAGACTCTAGAAGCTTCTTAAGAGAGCTATAAAAAAAAGATTTGACTGATTCTATAAGCTTACACCATTAATGATTTATTCTATTACGTTAGTTTGGTTCTCTATAAGCTACACTTTGGCCTTTAAGGCTTTTGGAGTGGCTATCATTTTTAATTTAAATACCTCTTTCAGTTATAAATTATATTAATATAAGTTAAAAATACATATATGAATAAAAAACTTATACGTAGTTTTTAATAAATCATTCATTTTCTAACATTAATAATATCGGTACAAAAAAGTGAAAAATAACGGAAGACTAAAAACAAATGATTTATTGGAAATTAACAAAGGATTAAAATTAAAATTTTGATTTATTGTAATTTAATTCAAATATTTTTTGTATTTTAATTACACTTTATATTTTTTATCAGATTATCTTTAAACATTTTTTAAAGAGTACCAATAAAATACGACATATCTTAGAAGAGATTTAATTTAATTGGCCCCCTTTTTTGTATCTAGGTGTTAATGAGGTATACAGTACTTGAGAAATATTAATATTTTTCGGAGGTTGAATTTACTTATTAGTATTGATAATTTATTATAATGTTATTATTGCTTTAAATTTATACTAATCAATTAAGATTTTTAATGAGTTCATAATTTTATATATAATTATGAATTTAGTGATTGATATATATACAAGACACTTATGCATTCTTCGCTTAGTCCCAACTATCAATGGAGGAGGGCATGTTCCATTGGGGATTTTTAAGGACAGGCAATCATCAAATTGAGGGGGGGGGGGGGATGTTTTAAAGTCATTTTTATATGTAGATATCAAAAATAAAATTTAAAAATTAAATAAATATATATAAGCAAAAAAATACTTAAAAAACTAAATAAAAACAGTGTACTTTTGAAAGGTTACACTCTTAGGCATCGCTAGAGAAGAAACAAAGCTCCGAATTTAAAAGCTAGCACTGCTCAAATCATAAAGGAATCACAGAAAAATGCAGAAGCAGATGAGAAAAGGAAAGCAGAACTATTCAAAAACACTATACAATCACATCAAATGCATGCCCAGAACCTGCCGGATGATGGCGATACTGTTCTTGTCCAGAAGATCTAACCTTCCTACCCACAGCAAAATAATAAGAGAAAGATATCATTAATGTTGTCAGGAAAGTAATCGCATCAGAGCCAGCCATCTTGGTTCACCTCAACAAGGTTTTGGTGCATCATTAGAGCTCATTGTTCCCTTGGATCATGAAAAAGATCAAGAACAATATAGACGAAGAAAAATGGCATGATGATTTGACTCTACAATAAATCACTAGCTTCGAATCTGGCTGGACACATGTCTGAGCAGTGAAAAAAAGAGAGACAAAACCCTAGACATCCCCCCCATAACCCAACCTGTCGGTCTGAGAAGACTGCAGAGGTGTTATGGAACAAAGTACACACAAAAACGTGTCAAGATAGCATTGGAAATTAACTAGTAATTGATAGCCCCAATTTAAAAGAATTAAAAAGAAAAGGAAATCCGATCTCCTTCCCTCGTGGATCCTAGGAACTGAGGAAGCAGTCTGTGTATTAACCACATCTCCCTCGCTCTTTCTCTATAATAATAAAGGATTTTCGAAGCAAACAACGGCAGGAAAGCAGGAGAGAAAGATAGGAAGATCAATCAATGGAAAAGCTGGGGAAAGAAAGATAAGCTTACTCAACGCTACCAAACTCAAAAAGCTTGCCATGGCTAGAAAAGATGATGAGAGCAACCTCAGCATCACAAAGAAGCGAGAGTTCATAAGCTTTTTTGAGCAAACCATTTCTTCTTTTGGAGAAAGTTACTTGACGACTGATCTTGTTCTCTATCCTCTCCAGAACCACCTTTCCTCTCCCCATTTCGTTGGCCCTCTTGAGGAAGAAAACCTAAGAACAGCAAACAAAATTAAGATGTGTATATATATGGGAGAGAGATACAAACTTTCAGTCAAGCTCTGGCCCTTCAAAAAGTTCGCGATTAGTACGTATTAGGGTTAAGATCGATGTATATGGGAGAGAGATACAAACTTTCTGTTAATGGGTTTTTTTGCTATAAGAGGAGAAACTAAAAACATAAGGCTGAGCTGTGATTTACCACTCTCTGTAACAAAGAAGATGGTGATGACTGAATTTTTATGCTTTCTTTTTCTGACCAGTAGTTTCTTACAGTTTCTTTCAGTTTGTTAGCTTTACGTATGTTTATCCGGGCACTGGTATACATAAAAATAGGTGCAGACATATGAGTGGAGATAAGAGAATAATCTAACGGCTGTAGTTTTTTTCGTTAAACATCATGAGAAAGGATATTGATTTTAGGTCTAGATATTTTTCTTTTAATTGTTTTTTTGAATATTTGTTAACTGAGGGGGAGAGTCGTGAATGACTCTGTTCTTATTCAGTCGTTTTCTAGTATCACTTCCACATGGACAGGCAGCAGAGGACGTGCGTGGGGGCAAGCCCTCGTGATTTCTCTTCTCTCTTTTAAATAATGTACGACCATGGAAAATCATGAGAAACTATATAATTGTTTGTGTTATTGCGGGCAAAATTCGTGTTTTTATTAACTATAGAAAAATATTTAGATATTTTTAATATATTTTATTTGAAAAATAATGTATATATGAAAAAAAAAACTTGATAATTGAGTCATTAAATTAACTAGATCCAGTTTTACTGGGTAATCTAATAATTTGATTTAAACTATACTACATGAACCTTAAAATATATATATTTGGCATTGACAACCCATTGCCACTTCATTGTGGGCATCGCTCGAAAAAAATAAATAAATTGTAAGACTGTTTAAACCAGGTTGTAAAATTTTAAATGATAACATGAGAAGAAGTTGTATGGGTCCATAGAGCAACCACCTAAATAGTAAATTCAACAAAATAAAATGAAGTGGACATCCATCTACATTAAATAAATTAATTATATTTAATTCAATAATAAAATTTACTTTTAATAAAATATAACAAAGAATACCTAAGGTAACACAATGAAATAAAAATGATTGATAAAATCAAGATCATAGAAAGCATGCATAGAAAACAGGAGCTCCAATAATATATTGCATGATGAAATAATAAAATTATATTTTTTTAAAATAAAATAAAACCAAAGCAATCATAGAGAAACCTCATGAAAGCCGGGATAGCTCACAAAACCTGCAACCTATGAAATCCTAGACACGGGCTAAATGAAGGTCAAATCCAAAACCAATTAAATTAGGTAAAACAAAATCCAGTTTTGAAGAAATTGCTAAGCAAGAAAAAAAAATCATAATAATGAGGATCAAACCTCTTGCATAAAAAATTGAGGGTGGAATTGTGCAATTCTAAAACTATCTTGGCCCATAAAAAATAACATTTAAAAGATCGATGACCAAATTTGACAAAACCAAAATTCAATGAGAATAAAATTAAAACAAAAAAAAAACTAATTCAATGAGTTATTTTAGAAAAAAAAAAGAAATATAATAAAAAACGAAGGGACTAAATAAAAAAAAATAGGGGCTAGCTAAGAAAATTGGATGGGAGAGTGAAGAAATCGAAGGAAATAGAGGAAACAAAGTAATACAAATTGGTTATCGATGACAAATTAGAGCTTTGTTTGACATTGCATTTCAAAAATACTTTAAAAAAAAAATTATTTTTATTTTTTACTTGAAATTAAAAATTTTAGTGTGTTAAGATCACTTTCATATGTTAATATCAAAATAATTTTTAAAAAATAAAAAATACATTAAAAATATTTTCAAAAATAATTTAAAACACAATCTAAACCGATATCCACACAAATGGGGAGGTGACACTAAGATGAAACTTATGCTACCTTGGAAAAACTTATTTGCAGCTCTAATAAGTTACACGTGTCGTTTGAATACAATGGAGTGTTTGACGTGTCTTCAACATGCTTATAGATAGATAGATACTTGAATAACCCCACCCCTACTTATTAATTACAAAAAAAAAAAAAAAACATAAAAATAATGAAAAAAGGTTGGAGGTACGTGTCTTCTTCTCGTTTGTGGTTTTGTATACTGCCGCCGAAGACAAAAGCTGGCAAGCTATTTTAGCCTGTAAATTCATCTCTGTCATCACTTTAGTTAAGATTTTCCTGATTTTTAGTTTCCAGATATTATAATAATTTTAAAAGCATATTTTCCATATTGGTTTGATAGATTCACAGAAATTTAATTAAAAACATCCGAGAGAGAGAGACCTGGAATTTAGAGTAACCAGCGATGAATTTGAGCAGAGAAAAAAATATATTTTTCCAAGATTAAATTAAGCAACATACTGAGCAGGCTAGAAAAAGAGAGAATGTTGAATAAAAATGGGATTTTAAATAAAATATAGAGCTTTGAACACATGTTTTGTTCTTAATTTACTCTTATATTTCAAGTCATTTTCTAATCTATATACCCTTAAAGTGGATATTATCATACAAACTAATAAAAATATTCTCATTTAAGAAATGAAAACCCTTAATTAATTTGATTTATAAAAAAACAAAAAAAAAAACTTAAAAACAGTATGAATCCTAACATAATATTAAAATTCTCTAAACCGTGATTTGTTTTTTTTTTAAGAAATGAGGTTGGATTTGGTATTTCAATACTTTGCTTTCTACAACATTTATTTTTTTCATGGCCCAACTAAATATAAATTTATTTATTTTTAGCAAGAGAACATGTTCCTCTTGTTATTCAAAAATAAAATATTTAATTTATAACAATTTATTATATATATACAAAAAAAAAAATAGTTCTCTTGGCATTACGGAAATAATATGAAGTCTCCAATGGGTGTGACGTGATGACAAAAAGTTTAAGATTTGCACAGTAGATCTCGAATTCGAGTCAGGATATGTATTTCTTGTAAGAATCTAGGACAACCGGGGTTTTACTCACTTACTTGAGTCCACAAAATGCGCTTTCTAGATAGTGATGTTTCCTCTATTATTTCCGGAAATAATATCAAGACCTACTATTTTATCAAACATCAATGAGAAATGGATTGTGAGTGAGAATGCACTTGATGCTTAAAAAAGTTAGAACATGATTTTGCTACGATATTTTTGTGGCAAACAGCGATGCACACCTCTACTAGTATTTCAACATTTTGTTTTTCTTCCATGACAGCGACTTACACGTGGCATTTAGCCCTGAGATGTGAGCTTTTTATTCTTGATTATTATTTTATTTATTTGAGAAAAAAGGTACATTTTCATAGTTTATATACCACCACAAAGTTCTTTTTTTTTTAAATAGAATAATTATCAAAAAAATATTGTAAATTAGTACAGTTGATTCGTTGACGCTTTCGATGGCATCATCAATTAAAAAAACACAGAAAATATTCCCTTTTTTTCTTCTTCTCATGGTGTTAATTTGAAAAATATTTTTAATAATTATACTATTTCTAATATTTAAAAATAAATAAAAGACGTTTGATGTTTTACCGTGTTCCTAGACACAAATCATTATAGATTTCAATAGTTAAATTATTTTTTTGCCCCTCAAGACACAAAGTTTAACCTTTGGTACCGGGGGGCTATGTGACATTTACATATTATTATTATTATTATTATTATTATTATTATTTTGGGGGGGGGGGGGGGGGGGGGGGGGGTGTCTGGTTTTTTCTATTTTTATTTGCACAATAAAAATACCTATGTATCCTCGGACGCTGACAAGAAGACGAAGGCTGGATAGAGATATTCTTGTTTTTTTGCATGATCTTGAACAGTGCAATAACAACTTTGCCCTTAGGTGAGACACAAATTTGGTGCTGGAAGGGATAGTAGTTAAGGTGTTTCATGTTTTGTGCATAGTAAAACTACTTACATACACTTAAGAACACGACAAAAATGAAGGTATGACGCTAGGGCATGGTGGTACTTTTGCGCTTAGTTTTTTTTGTAGTTATCGCTTAGTCCAAGGGTGTTTAGGTGATTCTATAGTTTTAAAATTGTTTTTTCCTCAAGGTTATTACAAGCGTGTTTTTCGGACATGCCATCAGTTTTCACTCGTACACGCCTTTAACGCGACGTGTGTGGTGTAGATAGGTGGTTGAAAATGTCATCCGTCGTGGCTTCTGGTGAACTATCATGTCATCTTCCTTCTGGTGATGTGCTTGTCATTGTAAGGTGAGTGAGGGATTGTCGATGGTCGGTTTCCTCCCATTTCTCTTTCCTGCAACAACAAAATATATGTTGGTCCTCATTGGTTTTACGTGTTTCATTTTCTTTTGATTTTGGATTTAACTGTCTAGGAGCATGATTGTGATTGCTTTTGAAAGTATTTTTTTCATTCAAAAATGTATCAAAATGATTTTTTTAATTTTTAAAAATTATTTTTGACATCAACATATGAAAATAATCATGATCTAAAAACACCCAAAAAAATAATTAAAAGTTAAAAATAAAAATGAAAAATTTTAATTTAAAGAGAAAAATAAAAATAAATTTTTTTCATTTTTTTACAAAAACACTTTTAAAACGTAATGCTAAACACCCACTTTTTCCTTGAACCTGAAGACAACTCTTATGGATTGATAGGGGTGTACCATAGGTTGTTTTTTAAAATATTTTTACAAGAAAATATATATTAAAATAACTTTTTTTAATTTTTAATATTAGTATGAAAATAATAATAATAAAAAATATTAATTCAAGGTTTTTTTTTAAAAAAATTACGGTCGAGTCAGCAATACCTTAAAAGTAGTAAATACTCAAGTACTGCTCTGTAAATTAAAGTATGAACATGTACAATCTAGTAACTGCATGACCTTAATGATATTACTGCAGCAGCCTACCGCTTTTGCAGAGCATGCCCCTTGACCAAAATTACCACAGGAAAAAGACAAAATAAACCTAGGATCAATTTTATTCTAAATTTAGTTTGTGATTGTTTTTTAAAATTATTTTATTTATATTTTTTGTTTTAAATTGATTTTTTATATATTTTAAAATTATTTCGATGTGATAATATCAAAAATATTTTTTAAAAAATAAAAAAAATATTTTAATATATTTTATGAAAAAATATTTTAAAAATAATTTCAATTACAATAGTAAGATGTGATTAATTGTTATTGCTCTGACTGAATTGGTTGTCCAGCTTGAAAATTGGAGGTAAAAAATTTGGGCTAAATTAGATTTTAAATCGAAACACGTAGGAGTGAAAGTATTTCATTAAATTTAGTAAGTTGTGACTGGTCGAAACCTAGTTAAGAATTAATTGTTCAATTCATGATTTGTAGTTAATTTTGGACAAGCATAGCAAGACATTTATGGTGTGGTAGTCTTAAGAATTTTGATGGCCAGGCTCGCAGGTTGTAGAATGATGTTAATGATATGGTTGGTTTTGTTACCATCCACTTTGGCGGTTGGAGATGCTTGATTTGGTAGTTGGTTTATAGAATTTTAATTATTTTTGAGTAATTTTGGGGCAATATATTTGCAAATTGAACTCGGGGTTCTTTTCTTTGAGGAAAAAAAATGTTAAGAGTTCTTGTTTTGGATTTAATTTTATTTTTTGAGATAATATCTTTTATGGGAAATTCATGTGATTTTAAAATAAAAAATACAAATAAAACATGTTTTCTTTTATCTTTCGTGTCTCCATCTCTTCTATTATTAAGATAGCAACGAGGTACCAGCTCGGGTTGTGGTTCTGTGGTTGTTGGGGAGCACTCTCTTTCATTCGAACATGGTTCGAGTTCCGGTGGGAGTGGGGCTAGAGGGTTCCTCCCTTCTTGTCTCTTCTGAGTTCATCCTTGCGAGGTATACTTATTACTTCTGGGGTACTTTACTTGCTCACTAAACTTATAGATATTCAATAGGTCCGAGAAATAGTCAAGGTGTGTATAATCTGCCTCATACATCCTAGTTAAAAAAAAAATAGCAACGAGGTGGTTAATTGTAAAAACTAAATAAGAATTCTAAGTTTTTTTTGGGATATATTTTTTAATATATGGTCGAATCCAATCATTTCGCTATTGAAAAAGTACTTGTAGGGTTGGATGACGAGGCTAGCACTCGGGCACTTCACTGGTCATGATCAATGAGCTTTAGCCACAACCTAGTGTCCATGGAAAGGGTGTGTTTGTAAAGTCTTAAAGAAGCAAGGACCAAACTGCAACCCAGGCTGAAGTATAGCGGTTGCTTATCTGGGCTGCTCGATCTCCAAAACACACCCTTGTTCTTTCAGGTCCATGTGACCGATATTTTTTCTTGAAGGATGCGTCTTCTCCACATGTTCGAGAAAGAAACTTGAGCTGATTATTTTTAAAAAACATATATTTAAGAATTATTTTTAATTTTTATATTATCGTATGAAAACTATTAAAAAAGAATTTTTTACAATTAAAGTATTTTTTCCTAAGAAATTACTACATTCACCAACACTTTCTTATTATGCTCATAAGTATAAGCATAACTGTTATTAAAGGGCGTGATATACACAATAAAGAAAGAAAAAAAAAAGAATACCATGTTTCCTTGCTGTCAAGTGGTATGTGGAATTTGGATTCTTCTACATAAATAATAGTGAACGAAATTTAATTTAATAGAATATACATGGAATATACCTTGAAGCTTCAGCTTTTCAAGGAACGTATCACCGGAATAAAATTATTTATAATTTACTTTCCAGTTAACAATTTATATATATCTTTTTCATGTTATATATAAATTTAATGAATAAATATAAAAATGAGATTTATAGTCAATATTTAATAAAAATCATTTTAGAATGAATGTATCAGTTGATTGGATACTTTGAAGTAATTGGTTTTTTTTTTATTTAAAGATAAAATATTTTATAAAATCATTTTTATCATTAACGTTCTCAACTAATTATTAAAATATATTTACTCTTTTTAATATTTGATCTTTTCATCCATAAAAAAACATGATCATTAGTTAAATTTTCATGAAACAAATAGATGTTCAATAACTGTTTGGTAATCTGGTGTATATTGTTTTTAATTTTTTTTTTTAAATACATCAAAATGATATATATATATATATATATATATATATATATATATATATATATATATATAAAACTTTTGACATCACTACATGAAAATAATCTAAAAAAATAAAAAAAATTAATTCAAAACAAAAAATAATATTTTTTTTTAAATATTTTTAAAATATAGTGTTAAACAAGATATGAATATTGATACCATCAAGATAAATAAAGATATATTTTTGAAAAATAGAAAAAAGAAATAAAATAAAACAATGGAGAGGAAGTTCACAATGTGTAGGAGGAGCACGTGTATGGCTTAGATAGGAAGTGAAGATAAGTCTTTTAAAAGTACATGCGGCAGTCAGAGATTTCCTCAGTTCTTCTTTTCTTCTCAACTCGTTTCCCAAAATCTTTCTCTCTCTAACACAGAGTACTCCCAGTCTCTGTCCACAGTGATGACTGCTGACTACATTTTCTAGGGAAGAAGAATACATTGAGAGCAATTGTCAATCAAGAAGCAATAAAAATGGTTTCATCTACTTCTTGTTTGAGACTTGAAAATGTTGTTTTTTCATCAACTTATAGAAAGCTGAGGCAAACTAATGCAAATGGCAGTGTCCTCCTCTCTTCTGCCACCTGTTCTTTCTCTCTTTTATCATCATCTTTGTTTTCACCAAAACTTGCTCTCTTAAGAAATTTACACTCAGTTAGCTCTTCCGTCCCTGTCAAAGCTTCCTCTTCCACTGCCATTGCTGAACCTGAAGGCATCAAGGTCCTTCCTTCCCTGTATTTTGTGCATATACAAATGTATGTTTGCTTTATATGGAAATAAGTGACAAACGGGTGTTTGATTCTTGTGTTTTGCAGATTAATTCAGTGCCTACGAAGCCAATTGAGGGTCAGAAGACAGGGACAAGTGGTCTGCGAAAGAAGGTAATGTTCTGCTTCTTTTGTCTCTGTGGTTGCTGAGAGAGAAAGTAGATAAAAGTGAATTAGAATTCTGGGTTATATGTGCTTAATCGAATAAAAATGAGTGGTTTCAAATTTATGTTCTTGTAGGTTAAGGTTTTCAAGGGGGAAAACTACCTTGCAAATTGGATTCAGGTTTGTTTGTTTTCTTTTACATGTTTTTTGGCATTAAATTATGTGTTGTGTCATTGTTTAGGGGGTATTTGATTAAGTTTTTTGGTAAAGTTTGATTGTTTGTATGTCTAGGCATTGTTTAATTCATTGCCACCAGAGGATTACAAGAATGGAGTGTTGGTCTTAGGAGGGGATGGTCGTTACTTCAACATAGAAGCTTCACAGGTGATTGCTGTTAGTTAATTATACTTTTTAGATGTTTAATTCTTTGGTTTCTTCTCTGATTATTGGAGTTGTTTGGACATAAAATGCAGATTATCATCAAAATTGCTGCTGGGAATGGTGTTGGAAAAATCCTTGTCGGCAAGTAAGCACTGCGATTGATCGTTTTGTTGTCAGATGGAGGAAATGCTTATATGCAAAGGAAGATTGATGTATTAGATGAATGATATATGCCAGGACTAATTGTTTGAGACCGATTTTTTTGCACTGTGATAGCTGCATTGGACTGATTGATCCAAACTTTGAGTCGATTAAAAAATATGTTTTTTTAATTAATTAACTCCAAAAACCTAGGATGGTTTGATTGAGAATCATGTTTGTAGTCAATTGAGCAGAAAAAATAAGGTTGGTATATTAAGCAATTATAACTTAGCTAACTCTCTTTATCAGATGCTCTGCTTGAAAATCATTTTGGTGAAGTTCAAAGAATAATAATATGAAGTATCTTTTAGAATCTTGAAGCATGTTTGTGCAATTCTAGCACTGTTTATGGTGTTATTCCAACATTTCAGGGAAGGTATTTTGTCCACTCCAGCTGTTTCTGCTGTGATCCGAAAGAGGAAGGCAAGAACATACCTCTCATCTATGCTTTGAGCAGACATTCAGCAACTCATTTCAAAGCCTTAATAAATTTTCCCCTTTCCCTGCCTAACCAAGCAAATAAATCTGCAGGCCAATGGTGGATTTATAATGAGTGCAAGTCATAATCCTGGAGGGCCTGAATATGATTGGGGTATCAAGGTGAATTGTAATTCTCATCTAATACTCCTGCTTAATTATAGTTTCATCTCGACTCTCAACCCCACCCCTACCCTTTTTATAAGCTGTAAAAAAATATGGCAATCAAGCACAATGAGCTGATGTGCATAGTGCAGCAAGCTTCATTACTTTTTTGCTATCATACTAGTGGTAGTTGTCAGTTCTCTGTTTTTTAATTTATATTTGCATTTGTCATACATGTTGATGATTTAACCATCCTGGCATGTTCTGGTTTGCAATTTAGTATCTTGTTAACAGAGACCTTTATTTCCCATCACATATTGGTGTTTTAGTTGCATGAACTGACCATGTTGAGTTACTTGCAAATCAACCAGTTGACGTGGCTTCCTTTCTTTTCTTCCTTGCATTTCCCAGTTTAATTACAACAGTGGGCAACCTGCACCTGAATCCATCACTGACAAGATATATGGAAACACCCTTTCTGTAAGTATCTGGCTATTTCTTCATCAAAAAAGTATCCTGCTATTTACCTGTAATTCTCTATGTTCAGCTATTCATCTTTCTTCAACATGGTTATGTTCTTCTGGTTTTATATCCTTTTTGAAGAGTAAAAATGTAATCATTGCATAGGCTTACCCTTGAATGTGCTCTGACTATAAGTCTATTCCTAGTGTAAATGCTTTAGATGAAATATTTATTTGTTTCTTAAAGAAGACATGAATCTTAGCAATTCCAAGCAATACCACTTGAGTATGCTTTTTTCTCCTCTGTGTGAATGAACAATCCCAAAATTTTACAGCTATAAACCTGTGCCAAGATGATAGGATCCTTACACTACCAATCTGTATTTTCTGACACGAACCTTTACCAATGTTCAGCCTTTTTTGCTACAATCAACTTGAGGAAGTTCTATAATACTTCTCTAGGTCAGTTATGCTAAATAAAAATGAAAGGACCAGCAAACCAAAGGTTGCCTGGTTTAGGCTAGTTAATTTATAGGCTAATTGCTCATTGATTTTATTTAGACTTGGTCAAATTGAATTATTTCTGTGCTTATTAGAATGAATGTTCTGGTTCTTTTTCATTGTTTTCTTTTGGTCATTTTTAACTCGCTTAATATTCATTTTTTCTTGTTAAAAAATTGCTATAATCTTGTGATTTTCAAAAGTGAAGGTTTTGGGATGCAACTGGACATCGTCTCACCTCCATGATTATTTAGACATGCATGCTTGATTATTTAACTTCCTATAATTTGGTAGTTCTGCATGAATCTGAAATTCGTGAACTCTATGCAGATAGTTGAGATTAAGATGGCAGACATTCCTGATGTTGACCTTTCTACTCTTGGAGTCACAAAATATGGAAACTTTAGTGTTGAAGTAGTAGACCCAGTTTCTGATTATTTGGAGTTAATGGAGGTTAGAAACAAAACATGAACATGCATCTTTGAATGATCACTCATTTGGATTTTGTGTCAGTAACTGTATGGATTATTTTGCAGAATGTATTTGATTTTGAGCTCATCAAAAGTCTCCTTTCACGGTCTGATTTCAGGTACATTTTTTCACTGCGACATAGCTATTTTTTCTTACATGTTCTTCTGTGCATATGATGAATGCAGAAGATCCTCTATTCCTTTTGGCTATCATATGTTTTGTATATTCCTCCAAGTATTGACTTATGATTGAATTAACCTGGACTGATGTTCATACCTTCTCAACTTGGCAATAAAGACTCCCCTGAAGTATTTGCAGTCAATCTATGTAAGCCTGTTTTCACTAGATCACTATCTCTATAGCTATTTTCACAGATGCTGTGTTTCTTTCGCTTCTAATGTGAAGACGTCTCAGCTAAAATATTGTGTTCACCATCATAATCATCTGTACCTTTTTTTTTTCTCCCTGTATAGAAGCATGCACAATTGTTTTTGCTTGTGTCTGTGTTTGATGCAAGTTCTATACTATTGCATAATAGGCATTGTTGAATCTTGAATTCATATGCGGAAAGCTATCTTTCTGGGTTTAAAGTATATTGTATGGTATTTTACTTTCAGGTTTATATTTGACGCCATGCATGCTGTTACTGGGGCTTATGCAAAACCTATCTTTGTGGACAAGCTTGGGGCCAGTCTTGTATTTTCTGGATGAGACATTTTTTAAAATATCTTTGAACTATCGATATTTCCTGATAACATATGTTAAGTTTTGCATGTAGGATTCAATTTCAAATGGAGTGCCTCTGGAGGATTTTGGGCATGGCCATCCTGATCCTAATCTTATGTAAGATGGCTAATAACTACTTGACCATATAGCAAGTTGTAATTATTTGATATCCTATTAACCATAACTTTTCCTCTAAAACAGATATGCCAAGGGCTTGGTCGACATCATGTATGCAGAGAACGGGCCAGATTTTGGAGCTGCAAGTGATGGTATTTCAGATGACTTTTGAAGAAACAGACACGCTTCATTTTTCAAGTATTTGATGTGTTATTAATTGCTGGAGTGGATGAATGCCTGGATTCACTGGCAGATTAGGATGCACCAAGTGATTCCATTGGGGTTTTGAACTAAATTTTGCTCTGAAAGTTAAGGGTTCCCCTTGTGACATCAACAAAGTAAAATTTCAACTGCAAATAAACTTTAGGTTGTGGCTTGGTTTTTATTTTTTGACAAAATATTGGAATGATGAACTTAGTAGCTTTACTGACAACTTAAGTCACATTGCCCTTTTATCAGCCTAGAAGCATTGACCATATAAGAATCGTGTATTTGACCTGTTAAAGCTCTAAATTAACTTAAGTCTCAAACAATGAAGGAAAATATAACTAAGTTTTTTTATCCATATACTAATAGCTGGTAGCTGAAATTTATATTTCAACTGATTTGCTCATTTTGGAGAGATTCCAGTTACTGAGCCATAATTATTTCTAATTAACAAGTCCAGTTATGCATGTGTATCAGGAGGCACTCTTTTAATAAATGTTGGTACCAATAGTAACGCTACTTTATTTAATTAATCTGCCATATGTGTTCAGATCATACTGTGTTCATCTGTTGTTTTCACACTTTTTCATTGAAATAAATGAGCCAATTTGAAATCAATCCTCAAGTTACATTGTTTAACATGGTGACACTTTATACAGCAAGATCATTTTGAGTCTTGAATTTGTTGATGTTGTTTCAGTGGTTTTCACTGCTATATCCATAGATGATATAATGAGTAGACAAGTAGTCAAATAGGAAGAAATTGCGTAAAGTTCTGGGGGGGCTGGTGCAAATCTTGAATGAATTGGTTTGGGTGGTGAACCATATCATATAGTTTCTTCCAAGCTTGGGACAAAACAAATCTGCGGAGGCCAACCTTGATAATGGTAGATTAATTTAAATCAAGGTTTGATCCACTCTTTAGCTCACTAAAGGATGGATTTTAATTAAACATAAACTAGGTTAATATGAGCAACCAATGCTTGGAATGCTATTTTTCTGCTATATGCTAAAGAAAAAGCAAGATTCTTTAAATCCTTACAACAAATAGATATACCAGGATCTGTCAATCCCGGGCAGAAACTTTGTTTTGGTCCTTGAAGTTATGGTAAGAGTGTTTGACAACATTGGTGTTGGGGAAGGTATACTGAGAAATGTTAAAATCAAAACTTAGGCTGCCAAATGTTTTTCCTAAACAATATGTGGGTGTTTTGCTTGTATCAGATGAATGAGTATTTGTGTTTCTTATTTGGATAATTTGGTTAATCTTTGAGCTCCATATTTTGATTAATCATGATGCTGTTATTCCTTAATATCCCTTTTTGAGAGGTAACTTTTCTTACCATTATTCAGGAGACGGGGACAGAAACATGGTCCTAGGTAGAGGGTTTTTTGTCACTCCTTCAGATTCTGTTGCTATCATTGCTGCCAATGCGCAAGAAGCCATTCCATACTTTACAAGCGGCCCCAAGGTAGAAAATTCTGCAGGTGTTTCTCAACTTTATTAATGTTCAAAGAAACAAAAAAGAAATGTTTTGTTTCCAAATTTCAGGGTTTAGCTCGGTCCATGCCAACAAGTGGTGCTCTAGATCGTGTGGCTGAAAAATTGAATCTTCCATTTTTTGAGGTCAGGCGACCCTTGAACGAAATTCTAGTTTCAATAAATGGGGAGACCATAGAAGGTACAATAGAGTTTGCATTGATAGATATGCTTTTCTCCTGACAATCTTTATACCTGTGTTCAGGTCCCTACTGGTTGGAAATTTTTTGGGAATCTCATGGATGCTGGAAAATTGTCAATTTGTGGTGAAGAAAGTTTTGGAACTGGTTCTGACCACATTCGTGAGAAGGATGGCATATGGTAAATGTCTGAGATGCATCGAATGAATTTCTCACATGTACCAACATGAAGGATTTCCTGCCAATTAATGTTAAAGAAAAATAGCCTTACATGTCCTACTTAATTCTGTTTATAAAATTCTACCTTGCTGCAGAGTGTTGTCTGCAGTTTTATGCTTTTTGTCTTGTGACATTCCTTAAACCTTTCATTGTTTTCTTATCATGCCACAGTCATCCGAGCCTCGTAATTTATCACACTTGTAAAAATCTGTGGTAATTGTCAAACATTCTACTTCTTATAAAAATGAAAACCAGAACCAGCACCTACCTACAAGTATATTATAATTCAAGCATTTTGTGGGTTGGTTTATATGTGAAACAATATTCATCTTGGCAGTCTGCTTGATGGTTGGGCAGTTTACCCTTGATGGATCTTTTCCAATTCTCTGGCTGCCTCCAATAGCAAAAGACTGTCTGCTAGTCTGCCATGAACTTTGTCTGGGTCCAATTGGTAGGGATAGAAGGGCTGCCGTATAATTGTCCTTATTCTTTCTGAGAGACTAGAGGGTCTGGAGGAAGTGGTAGATTGGCTGCTTTGCTGATGGAACTACATGCTAGTCCAAGTGGTTCACAACGTAGGAGCTAAATTAGAATTTAAACAGTTGTTTGATATTATCTTTTCATGGGAATGCTTTACTTTAAATTGGTAGGTGTTTGACCTTTTCACAACACAGTCTGTCATTGCATGTTTCAGATTTGACCTTATATCACAACAGTCTTTGTCTCATTGCATGTGTCAGATTGACCTTATCCCCACAGTCTGTCTCATCGCATGTTTCAGATTTTCCAACATAAGTATATTGTTTAGATTTGCTGTCTATCGTTGATTATTGCAAAATCTCATCAGAATCATGTTATGACCTAGTATATTGTGAAAGCTTGGTGAACCAGATTCATTGTCAGTGCTGTTCCATAAAGTTCTGTTGCGCTGAATCATGTTTACATTTTTAAGGCAATTGTTTGGTTTCTAAAAGACCTCCTCTCATATTTTGTTCGGTTTAGCACATCTCACTTCCTCTGTTAGAAAGACTGTCAAATCCCATACAGAATAACAAATCTATCTAAATGCAGGGCTGTTTTAGCATGGCTTTCGATTATTGCATACAGAAACAAAGACAAGAAACCAGGGGAGAAGTTAGTATCTGTTGCTGATGTTGTGCAAGAGCATTGGGCAACCTATGGAAGAAATTTCTTTTCTAGATACGATTATGAAGTAAGCTTCGTCCAAATCTTTTTTAGATCATGGTATAGTTGATGCTTTCGATACAGTTATGGACTGAACTTCCAGTCTCTAAGTATAAGTGCGTGCTAGGTACAATTCTTTAATTTATGTAAATTCTTTTCCAGGAATGTGACTCTGAAGGTGCCAACAAAATGATCCAGTATCTTAGAGATTTGGTCTCTAAGGGCACACCAGGTGACAAGTATGGTACGTATATTATTTATCTCCTTTTGATTTAATCACCTCCTGCTATATGACAATCTCTGACCATTGTATTACAATTTCTTTTATAGGAAATTACACCCTTCAGTTTGCTGATGACTTTGCATACACTGATCCTGTAAGTTAAAGCTCTGCATGTTTAACTGATCAAATATGATCAGTTACTTCTTCACCAGGCACCTGTAGTCTGATGTCACTGCCATGCTTAACTTATCTTTTATGTGATTGTTATAGGTGGATGGAAGTGTGGTAACAAAGCAAGGTGTCCGGTTTGTTTTCACCGATGGATCAAGGATCATATTCCGTCTATCTGTATGCTCAATTGATTATAGTTTTCTGTCAGAATTTTGAAGCTTATAGGCTCCGTTTTTCCTTCTAACTGGAACATCTTCATCTACAGGGAACTGGATCAGCAGGTGCAACTGTGAGAATCTACATCGAACAGTTTGAACCAGATGCCTCTAAACATGAGATGGATGCTCAAATAGCCCTAAAACCATTAATAGGTCAGTACTATGTTTTTGTTCAAGTGCTAATTTCGTAGGTCTTACCTGCAAATGTATTTACGATATGTTTGGGTTTGTTTTAGATCTGGCATTGTCTGTATCGAAGTTGAAAGGCTTCACAGGAAGGGACAAGCCTACGGTCATCACATGAAATTTGAAACCAATTGGGAGTCTCACGAACCAAGTCTTATGCCAAGTTATGCTTAATGGCAGGTTGGGCTTTCCATCATCTTCTGGCTCTAATTGCATACGTATTCTTTCTGCTCAATTTTGGTTTTACTTTAGCTAGTAAAGGCATCATGGTTCCAATAAATCTCTCCATGTAAAGCATGTAAAAACATATCTATGCAAATAAAATCCCTAGCTTTCGCTACTTGCCCTTGTTAATCTTCATCTATCCCCTGTTGATTTGAAGTCATTAAGCATTGATAACTGTAGAAACGATAAGACATAAATATCGGCTAGACGTAAACAGAAACCTTATGTCTGGAACATGGTTCATGTAACCTTCTTATGTGATGCCATTAGAACACACCTACTCAAGCTCTATATAAGTTCCATGTTACTCTTCCAAATCAATGTCAAGTGTCTGACTTTTTTACCAATATGAAGATCCCACCAATCTACTTTGGAGCTGTCTAGATTTTTCCCATTTGACTGATTCTCTCGAATGCATGCTGTCTCAGCCTACAGTATGTTGATCCTTACGTTTACCTTAGTTTCACTAAATTGTTCGCCACTGGAATTTGGAATCCTTCAGCGTTGGAAATACGAAAACAAGTAACTGGAAATGAGAAGGAGTGGAAAGTACCAGACTAAAAAGGCTGAATAGATAGCATCTGAGAGAGTGAGTTTATTGGTTCGTCGCTTGTCATTTCATTTAGTTCCATCCATCTGTTTCATGACAACAAGATGCCACAGCATATCCATGATGAGACAATTTCAAGTCACTTGCAGATATTGCCGTGAATCTGTACACCGATTTGCCTATATCTGATAAGCAATTTCCCCCCAATGCTATGTCCACGTAATAAATTTGGCCCAATAACTACCAACCAAGAAGATCTCTAGATTATGTATCATCTAGTGACCATTCTTCATGCGTTTAGATGGACGATAGAGCTTGTTGCATGGTCATGTCTATCCCTTTAAGGGACACGATCTGGTTGATCCTATCAATCTGCTTTTAGCGTATCAGATCATCACGATGAAACCTCCAGTGGCAGGTCCCGACCGCCTTTTGTGGGAGCCTAGTGTACAACTAAGACAAACATGACCGCAATAAAGTTATAATGGGGAAAAATTGTCTTTAAAACTTCCCATGTCTTCTCTAAAATGCAAGCTAACAATCTCCAGCAAGCTCCAATTGATATAATGGCACAGCAAGCACTCACTCAACATGACAGAACATGTTGGGACACTGTTTTTGTCCTATCAAAGTTCAAATGTAGCGTCATCCACTTCCCTCTCATAAACTTTTACACCCTTAGTTAGGATGTGACATTATCTAACTGCATTCTCTTCTCCACAGTGTAACACATCAGAGAGGGACCCTATCAGTGCGTTCTCAGCTTGAGAGAAAACTTGAGATGCAGGATTTTCTTAATTTCCTCATCCCCTCTTTATTTTCAACCAGGAGCTGCAAAATGTTAGCCCAAAAATCCCTTGGCTTCCATGATGTTTCCTATTTAAGGATCTAATACTGTGAATGGTTGCCCCTTAAATGGACACGTGGGATACTAAGTGAAGCTGGAGCAGGTTCAGTAGGGTTTCTCGTTGGCGAAGAGAACATTCTTTCAGGATCATCACGATGGAGCCCGCCTATCTCTCCAAAAATCCAAAACCAAAATCTATCTGGATTGTCTCTGCTCCCCATTTCTAATGTGATTCAAGTCCTCCACCAAATAATTGTACAGACAAGGGAGAAGTAAGCAGAACTCGTTGCGCACAATATAAGAGGATAGAACTGTGTTTGTCCTCATTGATACACACACTTAGGCTCTATAGTTGCTGTAATGGATCCAACCTCGTTGAATCTATCAGTTTCATAGGATTTGCTCTTGAAGAGAAAAAAAAACTCAATTTGCCCCACCTTTTAATCTGCATGACATGGTGACAACTCCACCATCATGCTAGTTGCTTCTAGTGATGGACCTTGTTGTCCCCTTCTTTTCCACCACTGTCCTCTGTCCTGTAGTGAGCAATTTCATGTTTGGCAAGCTTCTCTCAACTTTCCGAGACTTTTTTTTTTTATCATCAGAAATTATATAAACCATTGTCGAGAACGTGACATCTAAATATATCTCTAGAAATGATACAAGCTATGTTGCCAACCCTATAATATATTGCAGTTGGAGGTATTTTTGGTTCGATGATTTGGCTTTACCATCTCAAAAGCATCACAAGTGTGTTTGGTTGGCAGTGCAGTCGCTTCTTGTTTTATAAATTTTAACATTTTCTTAACCGAGTTTCATATATTCATTTTTGATATTGAGTTTCAAAAGTATTAATGAAAAAAATAAAAAAATATTTTTTTTTGTTTTTTTAGATTATTTTTATATGTTGATATTAAAAATAATTTTTTTTAAAAAAAAACATTATTTTGATACAGTTATGAACGAAAAACACTTTCAAAAGCAATTTCAACCACACTCCCAAACAAGAGTAGCACTCATACACAACAGTTAAAACACAAAAAGTTAAAGTCCTGATTGGCACTGCATTTTAAAAGTGCTTTTGAAATTTTTAATTTAAATTAATATTTTTAGTGTTTTTAGTTCATTTTCATGTGCTGATATTAAAATAGTTTTTAAAAAATAAATAAAAATATTATTTTGATTCAATTCTAAACAAAATATATTTTCAAAAGTAACCTCAACTACACTTCCAAGCAACCAATAAAACATGTTAAAATGTATCAATTTAATGATTTATTAATAATAATAAGAAGAAGAAATAACAATTCATGAAATCACTTTGAATTCTTAATGTCATGTCAAACAGAGATAAAGCCGCATGCTCTTAAAATTTGACTAAACTATGAAGAGGTTAATAATTTTCGTAATAACCTTTGTTTTCTTGATTATTGAGAGTTAATCAACATGCTGATTTGGGGTATTTGGGATGGCTTTTAAAAAGTGTTTTTGAAAAAAATAATTTTATTTTTATTTTTATGTTTCATTTTAAATTAATTTTTTAGTGTTCTTAGATCATTTTGATGTGATGATGTCAGAACTAATTTTTTAAAAAATAAAAAAAAATATCATTTTGATACATTTTTAAATAAAAAAACACTTTTAAAAACAACCGCAACCATACTTCCAAGCAAACAGGCACTTGAAAGGTGATTAACTTCTCCACAAGATCTAGATCTTGTCTGTGATACGTAAAACGCAAGTGATTAATGGAGATTTATTATTAATTATGAAGAATAATGTCATGATTTTAGGTTTGAAAATAGTCCAAATCTAACACTCTATTCGTTGTTAATTTCTACTACCATTGATTATTGCTCTCATACTTCTACTTTATACCTTCTTTCCATGCGACCCTTATTGGCTTCGACATCATCTACTACTAAAAAAGAAGAAACAATAAATTTTTGAAAATGTATTTACTTTCCATGCATCCCTTTTCGAGGCTTGTTCATATTGATAGCTACTTTTTTGTAATGTTTTAATGGGGGATTAATTGTTTTAAAACATTTTTTAGGGGGTAATGGTAGCTACTTTGCTACACCATAAATAGTAATAATTAAGTCAAGGCAATTATGCACTCCTCCACTATCAAGTATCATTAATCTTGTCATGCATGCCTTTGGCAATTCATTTTTCTTTCTATGTAATTTTTTATTTCCTTAATTTTATTTGACTTTAGGGAACAATTGTGTATGCGTTCTTCCATACCCATACAACTTTGACTTTATAGATTTTATAAAATAAAATCATTCTCTTCATGACTAATGTTAGATTACTTAGATCTTTGACCACTATGTATACTGTTGGGTTTTGATAATGTTATCTTAAAATATCTAATCGAAAAGGTTTGAATTTGTGAAAGTAGAGAAACTTAAAGCCAATATTTTAAATTATTACTTAGATAAAAGATAACCCTAAAAAAATTAATAGTTTTCTTCGTTTTTTATTATCTCTATTTCTTTTTCCCTTATTTTTTTAAAAATATAATAATAAAGAAGATTGGACCAATGGAGTTTTAATATCTAGGACAATATACATGTAATCACCACCGGTTTTGATTGGTTCACCATATGCTACATGTCAGATTTAAATTTTTATATATAAAAAAAATATTTAGATGTTGTTAATATTTCTTTAGTAGAAAAATAAATTAAAACCACGTGAGAATTGATCTTATGTAACTTAGTCACCTTGACGAGTTCAAAAACAACCTGAATAACTGATAAATATTAAAATCTGGATCAAAATAAATATTTAAGATGATATATTTTTAATAAATATTGAGACAACACATATTGAATTGATTCGGATTAACTCGGGTAAACTATCAATTTTCGCCAAGTTATGAGATCTTGAGAATCCTGTATAATTTTTTTTTTATAAAACTCAATTTCCAATAAACCTCAAATTGAAGGATGAAACTAAAAAGAAGACTAAAAAAATGACATGACTCAACCAGAGTTAACTTGTCAAACCCATGATCGGATCATGAGACCGAGATAACCCAATACAAAGCAAATTGAAACAAATTATGAGACATCATTATCATTCAACCCAGTGTTGAAAGGTGCATTAAAAAACAATTAAAAAAGAATAAAAAAATAACTGAAGTCAATCAGGCTTAATTAACCCGCTAAATTCTATGACTGGGTCATGAGATGAGAATATTAACCTCATAAAAAACAAACTGAAATAAATCAAAAGGTCTAATATTAAATCAACTCAATGTTGAATGGTGAAATTAAAAAAAAAATCAATTAGAGAAAGGGGTAAAAACTTAGGTAAACGGAGTTAACCCACCAAACTCACAGTTAAGATCATGAGTTTCAAGGTAATCTCATAGAAAGCAAATTGAAAAAAATTATATCAATGTCCAATAAATTTAATATTAAAAAAATCATTATTCAAGTGATAGTGTAATGCAAGGAGTGATACAATAAAACCCTCTCTCTCTCTCTCTCTCTCTCTCTCTCTCTCTATATATATATATATATATATATATATATATATATTAAATAATTTATTATATCTTGAGTTAAATAGAAACAAACTATAATTAAATTTTGGACACGTAACATATTTTTAAAAAGACATATATAAAGAAAAAAATAAGTTGTCATTTTATATGTTTGGTATTGTAATGTATGATGTTTTTTTTTTTAATTATTTCTTGCTTGAAAATATATTAAAATAGTTTTTATATATTTTTTAATACTTTTTACATCAACACATTAAAATAACTAAGAAAAAATATACGAAATTGTTAGTGTATGGGTGCAATTTCAAGCCTTAAAACTATTACATGGTAGTGATACTATTGAAACATCATGTAGGATCTTAATATCTTATTCCCACTTATTAGATATGTTAGTAATGGAGACTTAGATTAGTGCTTTACATGCAACTCTATTCATCTGAAATAAAATAAAATAAAAAAATACACCATTATTTTCAAGTTCAAGCAGTCGATGTGACCATGCCTTAGTGCTCAACGCACACTCTTCCATTCTCTTTCTCACTGAAGACTATCTAAAATCGTGTCCCCGTTATTGATTTTTTATTTTTATCAGGCCTCCAAAATATTATGATATTTCGTGTTTGATGAATGTTTTTAATTTTAAAAATAAAACACGTATCAAGAGAATTTATTTTTCTTTATCAGTAATTTTGCAGCATTTCCTTAATTTCTCCTTAATTATAACACAAATTTGATCGATTACTTGGTGGATTTCTTGTGATCTCCTCGGAGACATTTTCTGGGCACAATGTATTTATCATGTACTTCCATGAGATGGGTGCTAGGAAGTTGTCGGGAATCCTTTCTCATGAAGAATAAAACCCTAGTTGATCATGGAATTTCTGACTCACATATCATATAAAGTGATGAAACAGGGCAATAGCAAAGCATGCATATCAAATCGGGTCCCAGGAATAAATCATTTTTTTTTAATTTTCCCATTTTAAAATTAATTTCCTCATATTTAAGTTTATCAAATATAGTGACACCAACCCAGTTTGTGTCATTCGAGATAAATAAAATATCTTTAAATTATGTAATATTTGATTATTATCCCAGAAAAAAAAATTAAGTAGATAAAGTTACAGATGATATATAAAGTAGACATGTCTTTATATACTTTATATTTTAAAAGTACAAAGAAATATTTTAAAATTATTTCAGACAATTTAATTTATGCTTTTTATTTTTATCTTTTCAACTAAATATATTTTTTTTTCTTTTATATTTGTCCATTTTTTCATAAAATATTAACTAAACACAACTCTCAATAAACTTTTAATATCTATCATTATTTCATTAAGTTAATTTAACTTCTCCCTCAATTTCAATCAAGCGAATGGAGTCCAAGATGTGAATGCAAGAGTGAAACATGAAAGAGGAAGCGTTGGACAATAATATAAATCATATTCTAGAGTTTTACCTAACAATTTAAGTTCTTAGATGAAATAATTCCTTAACAAAAAGAACCATAGAAGAAATACCATCATACCTAATAATCTCCATTGAAGTGTCATGTTTTTTTTTTTTATGGAATAATTACACATATTTTTGCTTGCCAAATTATTATGTGGTGGAATCGAAAACAAAATCTCTTACAACTTAATTTACTTTTTGTCCTTTCTTTTGTATGACATATTGTAGCTTCTTTTGGCAACTAGTACGATGTATATAGTTATCCTTCAAGCTAAAAAAACATTAAAATAAAAAAAAATAGCTGAGGCCTGCGTCGGAGAGGAAAATCACAGGCTCCCTTCATGTGAAGAAATTCTAATGTCACACCCACTAAGGCACTATCCTACTAGTTGCTTCAATCTATTGCCTTAATTGCCACCTATCACCCACCCCACTGCGACCTTTCACAATTCCTAATGTTTGACATAATTTGTAGTGTTTCTTCTTTTAAATTCAACCTTTATGATTGTCTAGGAGTGTGGTTTTTTTTTTTTTTTCAAAGTATATTAAAATACTATTTTTATTTTCAACATCATCACTTTAGAACAACTCAAAAACATAAAAAAAAAATAGCGAAAATTTTATAAAAATTTCATTTGTAATCTCAAACATCTAGTTATGTAATTCTTAGATATCTAGTTTTTCAATAAGAGAAGAGAAACTTAAAGGAAGAAACACTCTGGGCCATACCAGACGAGAATTTGGAGGGATTGGAGAAACGTGAGAGAAATGGCATGAGAAAATTGGGCAAAGGAAAATGAAGGCTTGTCCTTTAGGTTTTACTCCCATGGCTAGAACAACCTATCACACATTTTAGGCATCTATTAATGTTGCTGGAAAAGAATAGTTAAAATAAATATTTTACAGTTTGATAATTTTGTCAATAAGGGATGCTTCTTCTTTTCTTTTCTTTTCTTTTTAAAAAAAATGGAGTGGATAGTGTTTTGTTTTATTAAATTTATTAAGAATTATATTATAAAGTCATGATATAGCAAACATGGTTTTCAAGGGGCGTGATATGAAGATAGAGAATTTTTTATTTACGTAACAGATCTCGAGTTCGAGTCATGATGTGCATCTCTTATAAGAGTTTAGGACAACCGAAATTTTACTTACTCACATTTTTCAAGAATATGTTTTTTTACATAAAAAAAAATAGTAAACATGTGGGGACACTTTTTTCAATCAATTTTGGTAGAGTTGAGGATGCGATTGGTGTGATTTTTAGTATGTGTTTGCAATAATGTTGTATGACAGAATAGTCTTAACATTGATTAGAACCACATGTTTTTGTACAAATTTTCAAAGGTTTAAACCTAAAATTGTCTCATTGTCTGCTTTCAACCATCAATTTTATTCATGTGTTTCCTCTAACCTTATGTTATCTAATTTAAATCATTTAAAACCAATTACTAAACCCATTTGAATCATTTATTATTTTTTATTATTTGTATGCATATGTGTATTAACCAATAAAGAGATTTGTGAAGAGTTGGCATCCAAAATTAGCATTGAACTTTATAATTTTTTTTAATCGATTTAAGTTCGATAATATAAAAGTAAAATGATGAACTGAAAACACTTGATCAAAATTGACACTGAAAATAAATATAAGAGCATATTATAAAATTAATTCAAATTTCAAATTTATATTAATAAAAAAAAATCATATACTTTTTATTGAGTTTTTTTTTTTATGTATAAAATATAATAAAACAACAATCAAACACATTTAATATTTAATAGGGGAAAATAAAGCTCACTCCAAACAAAGTAAAAGACAGGGTTCGAGAGAAATAAAGGTAATCTACTCAGAAAATTTACTCTACCACAATGCACAAAACTTGTCTTTTTTTTTTTTTTGAAATAGCCAAACTTCAAAAAAAAAAATTATTAGGGATATTTGATATTGTGTTTCAAAAGTGTTTTTTTTTTAAATATTTTTATTTTAAATTAATTTTTTTAGATGCTTTTAAATATTTTAACCCTATTGATGTTAAAACTCTCAACAGTCACTTAACCCTATTGCTGTTATTTCATTTCACAAATGAATAGGAAGTATTTTCTAAAATTGCTATTAATTTATAATTTTTAAGCTCATTCTCCATAAAAAAAGTTAGAATAAAGAATAAGATTTCCATTCTTGAACAACAAATTCGACCTGATTGGCCTCTGATTATATCCAAATAACTAACAGGGAAAGAAAAACTGCAATTCACGATGTCCCTCGGGAGCTTGAAAGAAGTTGGGAAGGAGCTACGCTACATTGTAAAATGTTTGCATCCTTCAAACGGTGGCCTCGTTTTCAAGAAATATAAAAAGGAAGAAGATCAAACACTTTTCCAGACAAATGAAGAATTTTGAGATTTTAATTTTTAATATTTACTCTACGATAGAAAAATACCAAAAAATAATTAATTTAAAACAAAATAATTAGTTTTTCTTATAAAAAAAAAAAGAAAAAAAAGAGGGTTGGTTAGTAGAAGATGCTGACCATTAGGTTAACCATGCACAAAGTCCCTGCTCCGAGTCATTATATTATGCTATTTCCATGAAAGCAGAACCCCTTTACTCTCTACCTTGTGTCACCTTAAGACTGGAAGATGTTTCTTTAATTTGTCTCTTTCCTTGGACTCCAATGTTGTATTTGCAATGATTCTGTGTAGCCATAGACGCTACAGAAGCTACTCATTACAGAGTCGTAGGTTGCCGAGATGTGTGTATCACTCTTAGGTTTTCATTTTCAATTCTTACATCTTTTCTTTCCAAAGTAAACTCTTCATCTTGTTTCATGCAATCCTGGGCAGGGTAATTATGGTCCTCGAAAAAGTTTGCATTTTTCTTTTTAGTGCGAGCGTTTCGATGCACTGAGCAGTTGCCGAGCTAGTGTTGCTCCCGGATAAGAACGCAGAGTAGTAGCACAGCACAGGACCCATTCGCAGGTGGGGCTGTGGCAATTTAAAACAGAACAGGTAGTGATGGGTCTGATACAGGTCGAACCACTCTCTTGAAACCAGGCAGGATAAAGTGCTCTGCTGACACTTGCATAGAGCTTCCAAACAAAATAGACACCATCGGGGCGAGCTTTCCTGGCAGCTATAAAAAGGGCACGATTCCAACAGATTGGAATATCACCTAATTTTCTCATCGACTAACTCCTTGCGCTGCAATTCCTCCCTTCTTCTCCAGCCCACCCCTGCAAAATTATATATGTATATTGCCCTGCCATTTCTTTGAAGCTAGGTATCGCCCACTGGTGACAAATTCGTAATGCAATGGCAAAAGATTGCATCAAAACGACGCCTTCAAGAACCACCCGTCATCACCATCCAAAAGATCAGGATCAGGATCAGGATCAATGCGAAGATGGCGGCAAGACTTTAGTGTTTGATGCACAGCTTCTCAGATACCAATCAAGCATACCTCAACAGTTCATTTGGCCTGACCATGAAAAGCCTAGTGCTGATGCACCTGAACTCCATGTCCCACTTATAGACTTGGGTGATTTCCTCTCTGGTAACCCTGTTGCTGCAATGGAAGCTTCCAGACTTGTTGGTGAAGCTTGCCAAAAACATGGTTTCTTTCTTGTTGTTAACCATGGAGTTGATAAAACACTCATTGCCCATGCTCTTAAGTACATGGACAGCTTCTTTGAATTGCCACTTTCTGATAAACAAAAGGCTCAAAGAAACA
The DNA here is from genome assembly GCA_027405865.1 of Salix purpurea. Lineage (NCBI taxonomy): Eukaryota > Viridiplantae > Streptophyta > Magnoliopsida > Malpighiales > Salicaceae > Salix > Salix purpurea. The sequence goes on along the minus strand of JAOWLH010000036.1, from coordinate 5,108,963 downwards.
TTGGTGAGTCTTGTGGATATGCCAGTAGCTTTACTGGCAGGTTTTCCTCCAAACTTCCATGGAAAGAAACACTTTCTTTTAGCTATACAGCTGAGGATAATTCATCAAAACATATCGAGCAATATTTTCATAGCAGAATGGGGGGAGATTTCGCCAAATTCGGGTAACATTTTCCATTCAATTTGGTTTTGTTCAATGTTGTTTGTTACAACTAATGTCCATCTTCCTTTTGCTGTCATCAGAAGGGTGTACCAGGATTATTGTGAGGCCATGAGCACTCTGTCACTAGGGATCATGGAGCTACTAGGAATGAGTCTTGGTGTGAGCAGAGCACATTTCAAAGACTATTTCAAAGAGAATGATTCGATAATGAGGCTCAACTACTACCCTCCATGCCAAAAGCCTGAGCTTACTTTAGGAACCGGCCCTCATTGCGATCCAACTTCTTTAACCATCCTTCATCAAGACCAAGTGGGTGGTCTTCAAGTGTATGTGGACAACGAATGGTGTACGATTAGCCCCAATTTCGACGCTTTTGTCGTTAACATTGGCGACACCTTCATGGTAAGATACCGATTCACACCGAGTTGTGTTGTAAATTATCACAATGGAATTCTGATAATCTCATTCATGCTAAACAGATAGAATTGTCTCGTAGCTTCGTGGGGTGGGCAGCTGTTTAAATTATTTCCAAATTTGTTTTGATGATGACAAGGAGGAGTGATACTTAGTGGGTTTTTGCTATCTTTCAGGCTCTGTCGAATGGAAGATACAAGAGCTGTTTGCACCGAGCAGTGGTGAACAGCCAAACACCGAGAAAATCTCTGGCTTTCTTTTTGTGTCCGAGGAATGACAAGATGGTAACTCCACCGAAGGAATTAGTGGACACATGCAATCCAAGAATATACCCAGATTTCACATGGCCTATGCTGCTTGAATTCACACAAAAGCATTACAGAGCTGACATGAAAACACTCGAGATGTTCACGAACTGGCTTCATCAGAGAAATGTTAGCTGAAAAACAAGTGGGCCAAGCGACCCTTAGGCTTGAAAGAGATGGGGATTTTGTCGAGATGAGGAGGGGAACACCGAGCAGAAGAAATTTGAGACTCTGAAAGAACTGCTTTCCTTTAGGCCATGAACAGATGGTAAAATCCACGGACCAATAAAATGTTGGATTGGCTGATTTTATTTTTTGTATTTTCTTCGATAATGCAAAAGGGTTATCACTTGCATCTATAAAATATATATATATATATATATATATATATATAAAAAAAAAAATTCCCTGTTTTAGGGGCATTTAGTTTTCTTTCTTTGCTAGCAGAATCAGCCAAAAAAAAGTTTTCCAACGTGCACGCACATTTACTTTCCCTGTAAGCACCAAAAAGGCCTTTTCATCAAAGCATGTGGAAGCAGATGACTGAATATGTGGGACAAATCGACAAGTCCCAATACAAAAAAAAACCAAGAAGACCACAACAAAATTGTCGATAGCCTATATATAACCTCTCTAATATGAAGAAGACAAAACAAACCGAACAGATTATCGCTCTTTTTTTATTTCTTCAAAAACATTACTTTTTTTCTTTTTAAATTGACTTTGAAAAGCTGAATTTGTGCATTAATTAGGAAAATTACCTATAATATAAATGGCGTGGGAAAAACCCTGTAGCAATCAACAGTGTTTTTCCCGCACCATTTATATCACAGGTAATATGACCTCTGCCAATCCTTTATTTTCTCTTTTCTTTTCCCTCCCCGTAATTTATTTCACAGGATATAGGGATAGGCTGTAAAAATAAATTCCCTTATACTTTTATAAACACGGTAGTAATTAACAATATTTTTCCTGTGATATTTAGATCATAGGTAATTTCTTGGTTTTGGTGGGTCTGTATGTTAATTACTAAAAAAAAAAATTATTATTATGAGACTAAAAGGGTTAGGTCAAGAAAGTTTTTTTATATTTTATTATGATTGCCTAATTTGTCAATATTTTGCTTTTAAGTTCAACTATTTTAAAAATGATTTTAAATTATTTAATGTACATGTGACTTGCCTTGCACTTCGCTATATTCAGAACCAAATTTTTTAACATGTAAAAAAAATATTAATGATCCTAGATTTTTTATGACTACAAACCTTTCGATTATTTAGTTTTTTATATATTCAATTTAGTATGGATAAAGCATTTAAAATAATGATAACAATTATTTTAAAAGTATTTACTCTTTAAAATACATGAGACTAATTATATATTTTGATATTTATTTAATATTAATGCCTTAAAATATATATATAAAAAAATGAAGTGAGTTTTCTTTTAAATATAAAATTAATTTAATCTCAGTGTTCTGAAATACTTTTAATATAATAATATGAGGAATAAATATTAAAAGAAAATATTAAATTTATTTTTATAACAATAATGGTGGTGGGAGCTATAGTATTATCAATAATAATTAATATTAAAATATTTATTATTTACAACAATAATTATAATGGCAGCTATAATAAATATAATAATTTAACAAACATGATAATAACAATTAGAATAATACTCGAAATAATTCATCAATCGGTGTTGTTTTTGTTAAAAAATAACTTTTGCAACTTTTTTGTCTATGGTATTTCAGATCTAATATTACATAATTTTTTTATTCTTTGGGGCAATATTACTTTTTTTTCTTTTTAAATTGACTTTGAAAAGCTGAATTTGTGCATTAATTAGGAATATATATATATATATATATATATATATATATATATATATATATATATATATATTGTGTGATTCACTTGGTAGAAACTAAAAATGCACAGGTATAGCAAAGTTCCACCCCCAAATATCAAATGATTAACATCTTAGTCCTTGCATGAAACCCTTCTCAATTGGATCCCAAATGTATCATGTAATTCTCAACTTAAACCCTATCAGAAATGATAAAAAAGATTAAATGATATTAAAAACGGTGTCTTTTCGTTGCATAAATATGCAATTTCGATTCCAAAGATTAATGTTGGGCATAGATGTAGAGTGTCACAAAACAAAAAGATCTAATACTTTGGGGGCTTAAATGAAACATTTTCTTATATATATTTAGGGACCCAATTCATAATCTTTGGATAATTTGTGCACTAATTCGAGATCTCTTTTCCTTTTCTTGTGAACATTATTAGTATATAAGATTCCTGTAGTGACCTTAACGTATCATTAATGTACTATATAAATAATTTTGATGTATTTTTAAATAAAAAACATTTTAAAAAAACAACAAAAGTCACACTTCCAAACATGTCATTATTCTTATGGTGACCCATGAAAGAAAAAGAAAAATGATTTAATTCTCTCAAATGATGCACCATGGCAAACATCAATCATTAATGTAGTCGTCTTCTTCATTCAGAGTTTCAAAGGCCCTACATGAGGGTAGGATGAAGAAGCTCCAAATAAATCCAACTCTCCATTTTAATTATCTATCAAGCCATATAAATCCAAGAGAAGAGATGGTCACCGGTTGAATGATTCAGAGGAACAGGTTGCTAGGATGCATAGAGGATTGGCAGAGAAATTTCTTGTAGTAGTTTGATTCTGAGGTTCTGATAAATGTATTTTATATTTTGTTTTCAACTATTGTTGTCTTCTTTTGTGTCTGGAAATTTGGAAGTTTTGCATTATATAATTGAAACGGAATAGTTGCAGCATTTGTCGTGGTTTTTGTCTTTAAATGGTGCAACATTCTTAATTTATGGCTAATATTCTAGGACATTGCCACTATTATTTAAAATGAAAAATGTCCACGGAATTACATTTGGTTAATATTTCGGAATAAAAGGAATTGTTATAAAAATTAAAAATATATTTAATTGTAAGAAATAAAATAAACATGTTCTTAGAACATTTTAAGAATAATATATTTGTTTCTTTAAAAAAAAAATACAGGAAGACATGTTATATTCCAGAGTAATTTTTCAAAATTAGTTATGTGATTATGTTATGTTGAAGGTTATATATTTTTATATTTTATAAAAAAAAAATACTTTCAATTTTTTTTAGCGTACTTTTATTATTTAAAAAATTTAAGTAAAAACAAAATCCATGTATGCATGTAGTTAAATTTAAATATGTTCTTAGAACATTTTTAGATAACATATTAAACATTTATTCTTTTGAAAATATTGAGACTAAAAAGATATTGGATCGATGTAGTATATTTATCTATCCAATTTATGACCTTAGTTATGAAATATATATAATCTAATAAAAAAATTAAAATAAATTATGAAACTCAATTCTAAATTAATCTAATATTGAATAATAATATTTTTAAAAAATCAATTACAAAAGGAAAAAAAAAAACTCAAGTTAATATGTCAAGCTTTTGAGTCGAGTCAACAAGGCCAAGATAATTTTATAGAAAATAAATAAATAAAAATATATAATTTAACTCTATACTAATCCAATAAACCTAAGTTAATTTGTTAAGCTCGTGACTTGGATTATGTGACAAAAAAATCCAATGAAAGCAGATAAAAAAAAATTATGAAACCTAATTCCACCAATTTAATATTAAAATTTTAAAATTGAAAATGAAATAAAATTTATGAAATCAAAATAATCTTATATAAAATATATTAAAAATATATACAAGGTCTATATCTCAAATGATTTGATATTAAATAATAAAATTAAAAAAAACAAACAATGTAAACTCCTTAGCAGAACCCCTTTAATCAAAATATTGTTTTAATGAATAGTTATTCGTGATTATGGCTATAATGATTTAGTTATATCTCTTAGGTTTTTACATATAGTTTTTTTTATTTAACTAACATTGTTTTAAGATTTTTTTTTTTAAAAAAAGGCTAGAATTTTTTACTGAATTGACTTCAAATCAAAGGTTAATAAAACGATCCGTCGGTCTACTACGAGTCATATAATTAATTTCAATAGCACAATCCAAATTAACCAAAGGCATGACAGATTCAAAAGATTTTTATATGGCTGATTAATATTCAATCACTCACTATCTTTTTAACCAAAACCTTTAATCGCTTGAAAATATGTGAATAAATTACTCCTAATTGATTAGATTAACGTGAATTAAAATTATATATATATATATATATATATATATATATATATAAATAAGAATTTATTTCAGATAACAAGTAAATTAATAAAAAAAATATCTGTAATCACTATTGAATAAAAAATAAAAATAAAATAATTTTTAAAATTAAAATATCAATTAACATATTTGAATTCTGTAATCAAATATAACTCGTTTTCAAACTCTAAATATATATTTGATATTGGGCTATAATTTGCCTTTCAAAATTAATTTTTGCTTGAAATTATATTAAAATATTTTTTTTTTCAAATTTATATTAACAATTAAAACCTATAACCCTATATTTATTTATTATCGGTTAAGGTAAGGCACAGCCGCCACGAGTAAGGACAATGACAGTTCCATTCCCACACTCCCTTCCAAAAGGACCGCATCACGTGGAACACATTTGTTGTATGTCTTGGCCTCACTCTATTATTTATGCAATAATAAATAATATTATTTTGAAAATAAATTCACATCTTGGTTGGAATGGATTAAAATAAATTTACTTGCTGGTTATTTTTATATTATTTATGCAATCTAACCCGGGTAAAATTCTAGATTCACCCGTCGAGCCGAGCCGGATTATAATAGTAATTATAATCCCAGCAAACTATATTCTCCTCTCATTAACCTAAGTTTTTTAGGATTTATTTCATGTTACTCTGCCCCATCTTGCTGATCTGTATGAATTTTTGTTTCTAGCTATCATCAGATCATATAATATAGTATTAATTGTTAGTCTCCTTACCCCCATTGAATGGTCGGTACCTTTCTTCATCACACGATCAATTTACTTGTTCACGCACTTTTCCCCGGCTTCATTAGATCATGATATTGTTAGTCTTATAGCCATTGATTGATCGACACCTTTCTTGATCACACCTTTAACCTACTTGTTTAATCATCTTAAATTAACAAATCTTATCATTGACCACCCCCCCCATGATAAAAAATAAATAAATTAAAACCACATGTCATATAGATTAATCCCAGATGGAGTAATTGTTGTGTGATTGATTTTGATAATGTTTTATCGATCTAACTTTATTATCTCCCAATTGCAATTGCTGTTTGTTTTTTTTATATATAATTTTAACTTTAAAGAAATTTTAAACTATTCCACGAGCAACTATCAATACTTTGATCCCCTCTTCTTCTTGAAACTTGATCAAATCAGACATTTGATTTTTTCAATTGCCTTGCCATGAGGCATACAATTAATTGGACAGAAGATTTCTAATACATTTGAGAGACAGAATGGTTTGATTTGGCCAAATTAATGTCAAAATCGAAGCACCAAAATGCAAATTACTTTAGAATAATGGAATATTCAATAACTTGCATTTGATGTGAAATATCACATTGCCAAAATATATAAATTTATTGAAAAAAACAAGTACATATTTTGAAAATATTTTATGTCTAAAAATATATATTTTTTGGATTTTTTTTTACTTTTACCATCAATACATTAAAAATCACTATAAAACATTAACTTTTTTATTTTTTTCAAATAAAATATATCCGTAAAACACATCCGAAAATAAAAACTGTAATTTTTGTGAAGGTTCCTCTTAAGTCATTTTATCAGTCCAGATAAATAAATAAAATCATAATTATTCCAAATCACAAATCAGTTGTCATCACATTACAATTAACACCCTAATCACGGACAACCATAAAAAATAGGAAAAACAGCAAAGCAAATGTTCAAACGGTTTCCCCACTAATTTGAACACCCTTTTAATTAATCCAATCAGTGCCTAAGAGTTTATCTTCACGATATCGCTATCAACCACAACAATGCCTTGCGCTATGCCCCATTTGATTTTTCGTGCTTGCTGCTTGACATTAAAAAAATATATATCTGTCGTGTAGTTTTTTTTCACTTAAGGACAAGATTGAATCAATTATTTGAATAAGAATGAAAATGGAGTTTGCTTTTTGTTAATATAATGATAATATTTAATAAGCAGCATTACTTGCAAGATTAGCTCACTTTTTGGCTTGTTCGAAGCTGGCTAATTTAGAGCCAGTAGGAGTTGATGACGACGAAAAGCATGATCGACCAGATTGGGTAGGGATACATGCATGGTTTCAGATCTTTGGAAATAATAATTAAGTGCCAGCGTGTCCATCGCACATAATAAAAATTATGATTAATCATTCACTTGCGCAAAAATCTTATTTTGTTTTTGTTTCTTTAGTTAAATATGTGGAGATATTGTCGAGGGTAAACGACGAAATGACATGAAAATAAAAATAACCTTTTGTTTCTTTAGCTAAGTTAATCTTATTTTTCTAACTCATATTTAAAAATATAAAATTATGTGACTAAACATTTCAATGATCTATACTAAATAGCAAACCATTATAGATTAACATCCCGTTCGGGAGTGCGTTTGAACCGGTGTTTTGCTGAAATTTGATTTTTTTTTATCATTTTAAATGAATATGTTTTAGTGTTTTTATATCATTTTCATGTGCTGATGTCAAAAATATTTTTTAAAAAAATAAAAAAAATCATTTTGATGTATTTCAGTACAAAAAGCACTTTGAAAAGCTATCGCAATCGCACTCCCAAACAGGCCATTAATATGATTATATATGTGAATCATTCAACTCTTTTTTTTTTTTTATAAGTGGGGCGTCCGGGTCAGCTCGTGCGTACCATAACTAATCCCTGGACCTACTGAATATCTTGTAAATCCAGTGAACATGTAAGGCACCGCGGGGGTAACAAGCATGCATGTCAGAACTCGAACCCGGGTGTCTGTCAGGAACAATCGACCAAGACCCTGCTTGCACTCCCTTTTATTTTTATTTATCCTGTACATGGCGTGCTTATTAGCTGTTAATTAAATAAGCTTATAGAATGTGTTTTTTAAAAAATAAAATTTAATGAAATTGTCAGTCCTAATTCTCATTACCAGGTCTTGGAGCTTCTGGGAGAGTTTGATCTAAGTAACTTTTCTCATGCTTCTTTCATTTTGTTTATGATTTATGAATTCTATTCTTCTTCTATTTCCCCTCAATTTTCGTGGCCTTCGCCATTCACTGGTTCTTATTCTCACATGCAAGGTGGTTAAAACAATTATTAATGGTAGATAAAGCCCTAGCCCACGATGATGGCGTACTGGGCTGGCAATTTCTAAAAAGACACATCGAGCTAATTTAATTGCACTCAAAGATTGTAATGGAATGGATATGAAACTTGTTCCTTTTTTTTTTTAAAAAAAAAAACAAATTCTATAAGTATTTTTTATTTCAAATTATTTTAATGCCAAAAATTATTGTTAAAAAATAAAAAAATATCATTTTAATATATTTTTTAAAAAAAAACATTTTATTTTAATGCTCAAGATCTCGTGTGGCCCCGTTGAAAATTGTCTGCACATTTTAAATTCCAGGATAGGTGTTCTGATTGTTCCTTCTGGTAGCAAAATCTCTCGTTGCCCAGTTTTACTTTGCTCCTCTGTGAAGTGTTTCCGGTGGAAATATCCCATCATGTATCAATCTTACATATATAAGATTGAACATCTCCTCATATTCAGTGCAAGCTCATCTTTCAGAAATGCTGCAAATTTTTTGTAATCCCTGGGGGGTGAGGGAGTGTCAATGGGCATTCACCTCGGCCCATGCCCCTGTTTCATGGGCCCAGGCTTATAGATTGAGGCTTAACCATGCACATCTTGGTACGAGCCCTTACTCCTTAGGCATGGAGGTAAACCATATTTGCTGAGACGTCCATCGAGCCTCAGGGTTGGTTTATACGAACCCTTAATTTATCAATCAGATCAACAAAATTTCCTTATATGGAGAAAGCGGAGTCTCGTAAGATTATTATTTTTCTAAGAAGAAAAAAAAAAAAAAAAAAACCAGAACTTGAGAGAAAAGTTCTTGCATTCCATCGGATTTTTGGCAAACCGCAAACCACAAGAAGCAGAGGTCGATTTGAGCTGGGATGGCGAGGGCGAAGATGGTGATACCAAATCCAAATGATATCATGATCTTGTAAATTCGAGCTCGAGAAATGAGTTGGACAGTTCATATATAGAGCGAGTCAACGGGTTACTTTATTATTATTATTTTCCCATAATGATGTTCTTTTAGATCAATTTAAAAAAAAAATACGAAGCTTTGTTATTTCCCACAGTTTTTTTTTTTTATCTAAACAAAAAAGTAAGATAAACTTTTTAATATGCATAAAAAATACTCATTTTAGGGATAATAAATAAATAATAATTCATGTGGGAGTAGGGGCTCTGTGTTTCCCAATCTATAACTCTGTGTACACGCTCCACCACGATGCATTGATAGCTGACACAGTCGCGAAAAATAAATAAATAAATAAATAAATAAAATTCACAAACCCTAATGGGAGTAAGAAGTTACGATGGCACACAAAACCTAAAGGGTTGACAATACAGAAATGCATGGCTTATTTTGGGCAGTGATACCACAATGGGAACACGATGGCCCCACTTGCAGCCCAGTAGAGTTCACTCTCATAAATCACACATCACTAACGAGAAGAGGATCTCCCACTACAAGTTTGTTTGATAGTACATTTTAAAAATATTTTTGTAAAAAAATGATTTTTTTTAATGTTTTTTTAACTATTTTTATATGAATAAGTCAAAAATTATTTTTTAAATATTATTTTAATATATTTTTAAACAAAAAATACTTTAAAAAAACAATCACAATAACACTAAAATACAGTCGCTGTAGAAACTAAAGCAATATATTTGCACTCCTTTGACAAATGTTATCTCTCTTACAAGCAAAAGCTCTTGCCGGAGAATTTATTTTTAAAAAAAAATTGAAGACTTTCATGTAACCAACCAACTTGCTACCTCTTTTCACTTGATCCCACTTGGTGCTCCGATGATGTTCCAAATAGGTTTTCCTTCTTGAAGATGAACTTAAAAAGAAGATGGAGGTTAAGGTTGTGTGGATAAATTTTAAGGTGCCTGTATTGTGATGATTAGGTATTTTTAATATTTGAGAGAAATAAATATTAAAATGAAAGAGAAATAGAAAAGAGAAAAGAGAATTTTTTTTAAAAAAAATCTAACCTATAACCCTTCTTGTATAAGTACTAATGCAATTCTTAAAATCCTAGTGCTGCCTGCTATTTGTTCTTGAACTTTGAACCTTGTTTGGTTTAACCATCGAACCTTGAGAGTTCAACTTCAAAGTTCAAACTCGTATTACATGTCACACAACATCGTAATAATAATATCAATAACAATAACAATAATAATAATTTATAGCACTGAAAAAAATTAGTATCTAATATGGAGTGTTGTGTGTAAATCGTAGTTAAAACCAAGATTGTCTATTCTATTTGGGTTCATGCTTTATTTTTCAATTGAAATAGAATGTTTTGATTTTAAAATATGTTGGCATTTTATTTATGGATTTTATTGTTTATGTATACATGTATATAATTAAATATATTAATTAAAAAAAATTAATTAAAATCTATAAATAAAATTATTTAAAATTGTGCAATTTAATCTAGAAACATACACAATAAATAATTTTTCTAAACAAAATTATGACCATACATAATATTACAAGAATATCATCATCAATCTCACAAGGTCATTACATTCTCTAATTGCTCTAAAATTTTAACATAATATATATAAATATATCAAGAGACTCCTCGTAAAATTTTATCTCAATCTAACAGTCAAATTAAGAGATATAATTGATATTGTAAAATTATTTATTATTTAAAAAAACACTATAAAGCCAAAACATAATGGACAAAACAAAACTGTAACATTTTAACTGATATTTGATCAAAAAATTCAAAATAGATCAAAATTTAAACTATAATAAAAATAACATTATTTTATCTTGTTTTTAAAACCGACGACCCTCATTCAAACTTGTGTTTTGCCACCATGATTTTAAAAATCCTGGGGTGTTTGATATTATTTATTTCTATTTTTGTGTTTTTAGCTTGGAAAAAACATCAAATAATTTTTGGTGGTTTAGTATGCCAAGATGAATAATATGAAAAAAAATCTATTCCATAAAATCAAACACCCGCATGATTTATGAACTCCCCACGATTTTATCTTATTATTATTATTATTATAGAACCTGACATGCAAGCTGAAAATGACCATTCCATCTGCAAACCCTAAAAGCCAGAAGCCAAAAGGGGAGGAAAAGAAGAGAGCAGAAGATCCATCACAAAGGAAAGAGAGAAGTGTTAAAAATAGAAAACAATAATGGAGCTATCAATTGATCAGTTCATCTTGTCAAACATAGTAATCCATCACAAAACAGTCCTGCCATTTCTCAGAGATAGATACCATATCTCGAGATATACCCAAACTACTTTCAAAAAAACTGAAAAACACTGTGACACACATCAGCTCTATCTTCCCCGAATTAAATTTAAATTTCCCATGAAAATAACACGACCTGATTTGATGGATAATAGCCTCAGCCAGCTGCTGCTGCTGCTGGAAAGCCCCCCCTCCCCCTGCTGTAGCCGCCATTTCCCCATTGAAATCTCTGAGCTCACTTTAACCTCTCACATTCAATGCCCCTCAATTTTAAGGTATCAAAGTACATATAGAGAAAAAAAATAATCACAAAATGCCCCACCTTTTGATGATGGGATTCTACCCCGCCCCCTCAAAACAAAATCCCACATAGCAGCATGCATTTAATACCTACCCCGTGAATTAAAAGTTAAAACAAAGGTTCGGCCTGTAAAAAATAATATTTTTCTTTGAAACATGAACAAACACATGTGACCCATTACACATCTCAATCAATCAAAGTCAATATGGAACTCCAGAGGAAGATGGCTGCAGAGATGACTGCACCTGCAGCAAGTGGTGATAACAATCGGCGGCAGTAGGTCTCTGCTCTGGGTTTTGGTCTAAGCACCTATTTTGCAACTCTCTGAGCATTTTTGGCACCCCGTTTGGACCTAACACACAAGTCCTCAACAAATGACCTACACCCCACACGTCCACTTTCACGCCATGCATTCCTCTTCCCATCTCCGGAGCGTGTCTACCACGGGACTCTCCGACACCGTGTACTGGGTTCAGCTGTGGTGCTCCAACCGCCTCGTCGAAGCCGGAAACGAACCATTCGTTTTCCCTGTCGCTTCTTCGCATCACCTTGTCCCAACTTAGGTCTCTATGCATGAAAGATAGGTCGTGTAACGCTACCAGAGCTTGGGTCACATATTTTAGTGCCTCTACAAGTTGCTCACAGTTGTTCGGCTTAAATTTAACCCCTCTTGGCTTAAAAACCAAAGCCAAATCTTTTTCTGATGATCTGTAGATGAATTCTGCATGTGGGATCCGATGGTCCAAACAATCGTATATTTCTTTTACCGCTGCCCATTTTCTTCTGCTGGAGAAGAATCTTGTCACTGTATTTGGCGTCATTTCCATGATGTTTCCATTACCCATATCTACTCTTTCAAAATCACTGAAAGTTAAATGCTTGTAAGTACCACCATTGCTGAAGTTGTTGAAGCATCTATCAGCTAGTAATGGCAATAGTCCAGCAACTCTATAGCATGGGACTAGGGCTTTCAGTCTCTCAACTGGAGAAGATAGGTCCAATGAGTAGAGATCAGTACGAATAATACGATCCTGTGATCTACATAATGCACAAAATGTTACCAAGTAGCCAACTGCGTAGTAGCCTAGAATGTAGGGAAGGTCCAAATAAGTCCACAAAAGCTTCTCTATTATAGATGATGAGGGATCAACTTGACCTTCCCTTAATTGGTCGGTTTCTTCTCCTCTCCACAAACAAAAGTTTCTAACAAATCCAGTCACATTTGGCCACTCATCTTGCAATGTATCAACCATTGGTGAAGAGGGTTGTTTTCTAACAATGACAACCTCAACAGAACAAAACTTGGACACGATCCTATTGATGCAATCATCCCAAACGCCAATGAAAGAGTCTCGACTCGAGGAAGTAGCTCCACTTATACTAGGGTTAGTTCTGATAATTGAGCTTAATATATCAGAAGTAATACCTCTACAATCTAAGGGATCGTTGGATATTGTGAAGAAGAGTTCTTTGCCTTGTGGTAAGTCCCTGTACACATCTCTTCGAAGCGGGAACCTTAGTTCTTCAGGTGGTGGCTCTTGCAAGTACCATGATAGCTCAAATAAACTTGGAAGTGTTGTTGGTGGAACTCTAAGGCACCCCACGTAGTATTCTGTTGGATCTTGAAATTCCCATGGAGGTACTGTCCAAAGAACACCATAATTGTATCCACGTATAAGGTTTGGTTAGTACTACTCCACAAATTGGCCATAACAAAGTAAATTAAAACTGCCCAAGTGAAGGAGAATGTTAATTTTTCTGATCACAGACCTTAAAAGGTAGCTAGTAAGGACATGACATGAAATGGGATTAGTGTATATTCATGAACATTGATGAATTCAGCATTAGACCAAAAAAGGATTAATTGGACTTACATCTTATTGAGGGTTCAGTTAAGGGAAGCTGAACTCTTTCAGTGAAACCTGGCAAGTGAAAAATCGAAAACTGTGAGGTATAGAATTCAAGACTGCCACTTTAGAAATGAACATAATAAAACAAAAAAAACAAGTACCAGAAGGAGTAACAGAAGCTGAAGGAGAAGGCTTTCTTCTGCCAAAGACTTTAATTTGTTGTCCAGAAACAAACTTATCAACAGAAAAACCTTTAAGAGCACCATCTTCAAATGCTTCCATGGTGCAAGCGACCATTGAATCATCGAAGAAAGTAAGTTCATCTGCGTTCAAAAAGCTTGATCCTTGAAGCCTAACTCTCCCTCTATGATGCTCTCCCTCTTCACCCCACAAACTCACCGATTCTTCCCATGTCATTCTTACTTTACCAATTCTACGTAGCTCCTTCGTAGATGAAGAGCCTGCCGCGGCATCCATGGCAGCTTCAAACCCTAGCAAACTCCCTCTTGTACCATGAAAGTAAGTTTCACCTCCACTTGTCATGACCAGTTGTCTTGTCCTTCCTAACAAAGATCATGTAAAGTTTCATTCTTTTGGAAAAAAACAAGCACAAGTACTGCAAAAGATTGGAACTTTATCGCTGATGAGTCGTTGTAGAATGTATTTATACCTGAGAGTGAGAGATCATCCTCCTTGATAGGAGGGGGTGGAGGGAGAGCTCTTGCAGCAGCAAGAGAAGCTCCCCTACTGCTATCATCACAGGAACCGATTAGTGAAGATCCTCTGCTTTGACTTCTCATTTTAGGACCCATAAATTGAGATAACTCTTCAAAAACTTCTTCATCAAACGAAGCAGGTAATCTATGCGCCTTTCTCTCATAAGGTGAAAGTCTAAAATAACTCTTCCCCATTTGTTCTCTCTTGTCACCTCTTTCCCATTCATAAACCTTCCTAAACTCCCCAAGCATGTTATCCCATTTAGTACCTGCGGTTTTTGCATCTCTATGAACTTCATGTCTATTCAAAAATTCTGCAACTTCTCTATCTTTATCAGCTCTAGTTTTCCCTCTTGTTGATTGGACTGCAACAGCTGTATCGCCACTACTGACTTGACCAGTAGTGGCTTCTGGCAGCTGTTCAACTCTTGAAGTCAAATCAGACCCACCTTGGTACTGGAACCTCCAAGCCCTGGCTAGCCATAACATCTCATTGGGTTTCCAAACTGGGCTCACATATTTTCCTTTCCTGAATTGATGTTGATGGGGCTCTCCTTCTGGTTTGCTTGTTTCTTGAGCAGATGCTGCAGAAAGTGAAGGGATAGGTGAGCGTAAAGGAGATGAGTTTGTGTCTGAAGAGGAAGCTTCTGCCGTTGTGCGAGGTTGTTTTTGCTGAGTAGGGTTTATGGTTAGCGATGGGGTTGGCTCGCTCGAGACAGCTGTAGCCATTTGAGCTTGAGTTGGTGGCGGTTGCTGTTGCTGAGATGCTGAGGGCAATAGTTTCCATTGTGCACTACTGTATCTTGCTCTTTTGGGGTTTACTGTCTCAAATTGTTGCTCAAATGGAGAGGAAGTTGCACCAATGGGTACAAAAAGTGGGGCAGAGATGAATGGAGCACCAGTAACAACAGCTGCAGTTGTCTGCTGATGATGTAGAGGTCTTAATTCTGTTGATTCCTCAATTGGGCCTTTTGGAGAAGAAGAAGAAGATAATTGTTGTTGTTTCTTGGTTGTTTCTCCTTTGCTTTCACCCATTTTACAATGGGCCCTAAAAAGGGAACGAGAGAGACAGGAGGAAGCTTTAGATCAAAACCGAAGCAAGAAGAAGATGAAGAAGAAGCACCATTTCCTGTTAAGACTAAACTTAGTTTCTAAACACATAAACCTCTCCTCCACCATCTGTGTATCTCTCAAAAAGGGTTTTTATGGTGCTTTTGGACTTGGATCCCTACCTCCACATTTAAAGGGCTAAATGTTTTCAAGAGAAAAACCAAAAAAAGAGATGGAAATGAAAATCAGACGAAGCAAAACAGAAAGTAAAAGTATCAGGAAAAGAAGAGATCGTGGAACTGCAATGAATAAGACCTTTCAGTTTATTAAATCATACATTGCAAAATTTGATGTTTTGATTTTGACAAGTAATTAAAGAAGCGTACATTAAGTATTTGGTTGCATGATTAGGGAGGGTCATGATTATTCTGGACTCAGAAACGCTGCCACTTTGTGTTCGTACCTTTTAAAATAATTACTCGTTTAAAAACATATTATAATATTTTTTCAGATTTTTATATTAAAATCATTAGTAGAAAATTTGAACAGCACAAGCAGAAGCAATTCCAAATAGACCAAAAACAAATGTGTTACACGTGCAATTATTTACTTTCAAGTAGAGTTAAACCCCACAGTTACTCATATGATTTGATTCACGATGAGCGATTTCAAGATAGTTTAGCATTATAGTACTTTCTTTTTTTATTATTTTATTATAGAAAAAATAATTTAGTTAATTTAATAAATTACTCTTTTTTGCACTAGATTTACACAGAATTATTTTTAATTTTTAATTAGTTTTGTAGAAACTAAAAATATATAACAATATTTGCTTTTAATTTGTTTTGTTAGCAAAAATCTATCTTACAATATTATTTAAATATAAAAATATTTATTTTTTGGGGGAAAAAACAGCGAGAAAAAGAGAGTTCCCGCGATGAGTAAGGGATTGATGAATGAGTGGAGATTTGCAGACTTGCAGTGTGTGTGGAAGAGAGTGTAGAGTCATTTTGTTTGGCAGCGTAAGATGTGGACACATCGAATCGATGGCACTGTGCACCAATGACTATTTGCTCTTGTCGTCTTTACCTTGTTTTATTTTATTTCATTTCTGTTTTTTACTTTTTTTTCATTTTCATTTTCATTTTTTGAGACCTAATAATAATAATAATAATAACAATAGTCATTGTCAATGATATATGATGTCATTCAACAAAGTTCTTGCCACCCAAGAAAAATGGAATCCTTACTGACATGGTGACGAGAGAAATCAATCCGCAGTGTTTTGTTTTTACTAAATCACTCAAAATTACACTGCATAGATTAATTTATATTTATTCAAGTTTCTCAAACTATTTTCAGATGACAAAAAAGGGTTTTTCTATTACTTTGAACAGCTGACGACAATCTAAAAGCAAAGTAAATGTCATGGAAGTTATGTTTGATTAAAAATTCAGAATAATTTTGAATTATTTAAACTTTGTTTTATTTAACCGGGTGTTCAGACAAGCTTGCGGGCACCACAACTAATCCCTGGACTCACTGAATATCCTGCAAATCCAGTGAGCATATAAGACACCACAGGGATGACAGACGTCCATGGTGGAACTGAAAAATCATAGGTAGGGATTCTTTCGGTTAGAAATTTATTTCAACCTATTTCCACTCACAAATACCTATATAATACCATAAAACCTTAATATAACAATTATTAACTTTAAAGTACTTTAAAATCACCTGAAAAAACTAAAATCAATCAAACAAGACAAATCAAAATGAAAAATGATCTTCTTTTTCAAGCATGTTTTGAAAGAAAAACTCATTACCGTCAAACTCACATTGTCAAATACAACCTGTTGACATTAAACTTAACTATTTTAGTTGCTGGAATCGTGAACCTACCATTTTCTCTCTTTTACCATTTTTTTTATTGGCTCCCGGTCTTCCATGTCTAACTTAGAGACATTAAAATGAAAAAAAAAATATCTTAGACTAATAATTCAGTTTCTTCATGAAATTTATACACCTAGGTGTTGTCAATCTAAGAAAGTTGACTTAGCTTGATTTGAATTTTTATAGCTTCTGATATGGGTGAAATCCCGAGAGGGGGTTGAAACAGATTCTATAAGACAATTTTTTATTCACTCTAAAACTGTTAGTTTTATAGACCTTAAGGATAGAATTAGGTTTTACTTTATCGATAAACTCATAATTTTGTGTCTTATATTTTCAAAAGATTAAACCACACTTGCAAAGAAACTATAAAACATTAGTTAGGATGAAATATAGGACAATGCTTGAATAAGAAAATCTCATTAAATTCAAGGTGGATTGCATTTGTAATAAAGAACCTAAGGAAGAAAATTTTAATGGAACATGAGATGTAAAATTAATGAAATAAGGATAATGTTGGATTAAATAATTAACGATGAGTTATTTATATTTTTGGTATGGAAGAAATAAAATACTTGTAAGTAATGATGTGATATGCTTGTTGATGTGGGGGTAGCCACAACAGCTAAACAATTTCCAAGGACAGTCAGATAGGCTTTTGTAATAGGTTTTTTTCTTCCAAACTTTATGCCTTTGTAATTACCATTAAAATTATTAAGCATGTTAGAAATTAAACTTGATAGTTATATATATGAATTTGACTATGGTAGCATGTATTGTGAAAACAATTTGATGCATGTAGGATGGCAAGATGAGATTGATTAGCTATTCCGGTTTTTAGATAACTAATAGTATCGATGGGGTTTCATTGGAACTAATACTTTGGACAACTTTGATTAACTATCCAATTTTCGGATAACTAATGGTATCAATAAAGTTCCATTGGCACCGATATTTTTCTAAATTAATTACTTAACTCTAAATATCCGGGGTGATTGATGATGTTAATAAAGGTTTCTAACATCTTCATGGATTTCTCCTAGTTAAGAAAAAGAAATAAATGAATTAACTATTCTGTGTCGAGAATAGTTAATGATATTAATGAGATGCATTAATATCGAGAGACATTTCAAGTGTGATTAACTATTATGAATCAGAAGTTAATGATGTCAAGTTTATGACATCGACATATAATGGGTAGATGAGATGTGGTCAAGACTTGATTAACTATTCCGGTGAAAATAATAGTTAGTGATATCAATTCGTCATATTGATATCGACTTTTTAGTAAATTTGCTTAGTATGAATAACATTGAGAAACCTTTGAAGTAAATGAATTTATTAATAATGATAATTATTCCGAAGAATTGGAAATCACTTAGCGTTATTAAGTAGATGTTTTCCTGTGATAAATCAATTAGATCATGTATATAATAGGAAGAGCATGATAATTTACTTGTGTAAAGCACAATGCCAATAAAATTATACTAGGTGACGACTCTTAAAATTTTTAATTTTATGATTATAAAATTTTTTTTTTCACACACCTTCCCTATCTTCGAGGATAGTTGTGTGAAGCGGAAAAAAAACCTGTTGTCACGACAGTAGTAATTAGAAGCAAGAATATAAGAGACTATGGGATTTACTGTAACTTTTCATAGCTAGTTGCAATACTATAGGAGCTGGATTACCATAGGACAAAAAATATAGGAATCAATCCTTGACTTGTTTCCTTTGAGCCTTACCTTAATCAAAATGTCATGAAAATAAATCAACAACAACCGAATTGGTAGCACCGAAGATGCTACCGTCAGGTAACTTAAAAAAGTTTTCTTCTCTTCTACATTCGTAACATCCAAAACCTAAATCATCCGAGCTGTCAAGGATTTCCTGTATTGTAGATCTTCGGCATTGAAAGTCTCTGTACTCTCTAAGTTTGTAGCATACTAAGAGGTTAGGGTTTGTTTCTCTCAAAACTTTCTTTTCCTTGGAAATTCTTACAAAGAAATGAATGTACGCTAAGTTTGTTCGATTGGAATGAATGCTAAGGTCGTTGCTAAATCTTACAATCTGGATGCTTAATTATTTCCAAGAAAAACTTCAATCGGATTTGAGAATAACTTTGCAATCAGGAACAGCGAGTCGAGATACCCAAGGACATATATCTTCTTCCCTGCAATGATCACAGTTTGACGCAAAACGAAGGGAGTACAGCAACAGATGAAGAGAATAAAACCAGGACGTCCATGGCAGCTCGCCGAAGGGCTTGCTTTATTGTGTTCCTATCATTTCCTCGTATTGACATTGATGTAATCCACTGTTTTGGGGTGACATATAATCTATTCTGTTAATTTTCAAGCAACTTTTGGTATATTTTTCAAGCCATATTCAAACCCAATATTAGGGCAAGTCCAATGACAATAATTATTTTGGAGAGCCAAATCATAAAAAAAGTTCTTTGAATAATGTGTAAATGACTTTTGAGTTGATGTGTTCTGTAATGATAAAAGTTATTTTGAAGAGTCATTTTTTTTAATTTTATTTTAAATAAAGTTCAATTATTTTGTATATAGTTTAATTATACATTTAATTATACAATTAATAGGAGTAAGTTATATAATTAAATAATTGCTTTTGAGAAACCCGTTAACAATAAAATTATTTTTTAAAATTTATTATAATTAAATAATTTACAATCTATAAATTTAACTGTAAATTTAAAACATGTAATTAAGCTAATTGATCAAAAAATTCGTAATTTATCAATTTCACATAATTATTTTTTTACTAAATATTATTATTAATTACTCTCTTTTTTTTCTAAATATTATTATTATTATTTCACCCCACCCACTCACACGAAACCCTACCTTATCACTTGCACCGTACCCACCTCTCACTCTGCTCGCCCCCCCTCTCCCATGGCTCCCCCCTCGCTCTCGACTCTCTCTGCTCCCTCCCCCCCTCTCCCTCGGCTCCATCTCCTCTCACTCTGCTCTCTGCTCCCTGCTCCCTCCCCCCTGACCTTTTTCTCATTTTTTATCCTTGCTACAAATCCATTGTTGAAGAAGAAATCAAAGCTTCTGCTCTCATTTTCTTATTGAAGTTTTTATTACATGGGTTTTTGTTTAACTAGAAATCAAAACTTCTACTCTCATTTTGAATTGTTTCAATTGGTGTTGCTGTGTTGATTGGTTGTTGTTGGATGCTGTGTTGCTGTGTATTTTAATTTGGATAATACAACGGTAAAATTACAACGGTCATATTTTGTTTTTGGCTCTGCAGGTGAAATATATAGGAATAACTCTACATGACAGAGAAGCTATTTTGGCTGTCCATTTAGCTCTCCCCGTTGAAGACGTAAAATTAATGAAAACAACCAAAAATTTTAAAATTTAACTTTGGCTGTCCATTTAGCTCTCCCCAATGGACTTGCCCTTATAAAGATTGTTGGTGCGAATGATTTGACTTCTCAAACATGATGAGATTTGAACTTAATTTCCTTTTGTTATCATATTATCTTTAATACTACATTAAATAATCATTTTAACTTCAAAAGATAAAAATTTGAGGTGAAACATAATATATAATTTATAATGTTTTCTATTGGAACCACCGACAAGGAATAAATAAAACAATATATAGCTATTAGGATTCAACGATAGATTAAAGATCTTGACACTCTCTCCATTCTACAATTCTTAAAAATGCAGATTGCAAGTTAAGGAAATATTAAGACCACCAATCTCACATAACATTAATAAATAAAATTAAGAATAAACCATCCCTCATGAAACTTAAATATTTTATACAAAATGTAAACTCAATTATTAAATTCATTATATAAAAACATAATCTTCAGTAAAAATAACCAAAAATTCAGGAAATGCGGGTTAGCCCTAATAAATTTTTTATCACTGATAATCATCTGGTATCTGTCAAAAGACAAATGTTCTTATGAATATTTATTATGACCACTGAAAAGCAACATCATTTTCAGCAGAGTACAGAGCCTGGTGTTATGTTAATCACTGAATCAACTTGAATTTTGGGTTTTTAAATCCCATTAATTTTTCTTCTCGTGATTGCTCTCTGTTCATCTCTCTCTCTCTCTCTCACACACACACACGCACGCACGCACGCACGCACACTCACCCTTGTGTGCATCCCAGCTAGCTAGCTATATGTTATAAGGCTGCACCATTGAAATGGACCATACCATCATACCTATAACATAAGTCCTAACTAGCTAGCCCTCTTTTTTTATATATAAATATATAGTTTGTCGAGAAAACAAACAAAAAGAACCTTGCTCCAAGATGGGTTTTAACTTTATTTCAAAAAATTCTTTTGGAAAAAAATAAAATTTTTTATTTTAAATTAATAGTTTTAGAATATTTTCATGTACTAATATCGAAAATAATTTCAAAAAATATCATTTTAATATATTTTCGAATTAAAAACACAGCCGAAACTACTATCTTGAAACATAGAATGATATTTTTCACTATCACAAACAGTCACTGAATTTTCACAAACCGTTACCATTTGAAACACAGAATGACAAGTAAATGGCATCTGAGAAACCTCTCTATACGACCTAGTTAGCTACAGCTCTACTTTTTTTTGTAAGAAAAAAAACCCTAACCCATCATAGGCCGGCTCATGACTTCCTTTACACGTACCTTTAGTTAGCTTTCCTAGCCAATTAGTCTGCTTTTTTTGCTGGCCATCTCTTTTATCTGCCATGTCAAATGTTCCCATCTAAGGGTACACATGCAAATCCCTCACGAGCATTCTCATTACTAACTTTAAACACTTGAGTAGCTCTACCACCTACACTCGTAGAGCCAGCCATGGATATTGAAGAGATAATAAGCAGCGAAGGCAGTACGACGACGTCGTCGACGACGACGACGACATAATTTTGTATTGTAGATGTATACAAAACCCCCCTCCTCGTTAACATCCACCGTAGATGCGATGCCTTTATTCTTAAAAAAGGAAGATAAATGCTGTGCTTTTCATGCATCGATTATTGTAGGGGACGAGGTCCTTGGTGAAGATTAATGGCGATATAGCAGCAAAACTAGGTTCGGTCTCTTTTCTGCTAAAAAAAACAAAACCCCATTGGGATTTGAGTAAGGTAAAGGCTGTTGCTGGAGTTATTATATCATGCCTTTTCATCCAACATTTTTATTATTCATGCCTACATATTTCTTGTGAATTTGCACTTCAATGAGCTGTCCAAGTTCTGTAGACTGGTAAATTAGGGAGAACCAATATTTTTGTTCTACTTTTTTTGAACGGGCAAATCCATGACAGAAACTTGTACGTACCCCCTTCTTCCTGAAAATAAAAATAAAAAAAAAATGGAGAAAAGGAACTAGAATCCACTGAATACTACATGCTGGGCCTATAAAAATTGACTGATACTCTTGGTTAAAGCCTATATATCGACAGGCATGGTTTAGATTTTTGGAGTTTTTAGTGTTTGTCTTGGTACTATATATTATACTTTTCAAGAAATCTTCTCTTACTTGTATCTTCGATAAACACTAGTGTTTTGGCATGTGTTTTGCAAAACAATAAAAAAATTCATACTATTTCGTAATATATTAATAATTAACTTCTTACTGAATGTTTATAAATGAGTAAATTTATAAATTATTGGAAGATTGCAAGCATAAATTGCCATCTACCGGCCGAAAAATAAAGAGGGCAGTCCCCTAGCTAGTTGGATCCAAAAGTCAAAACCCTCAATAAACTCCATGGATGCAAAAGGATAGTAATTAATATCCTGGATAGAAAATCAGAAGCTCTGAATCACGGCATTCCTTGTTGTCACCACGGTATTATTGCTAATTATAAGGACCTTCAACACTCCTGGGTAATCTCTCTCTCTCTCTCTCTCTCTCTCTCTCTCTCTATCTATCTATCTATCTATCTATCTATATATATATATATATATATATATGAATATGAATATGAATGGTGAGAAACAAATATGAATTAGCCTTGTTAAATTCTATAAGACACTCATGTATTGTGGCAACCCTCTCGCAGCAGCAGCATGCAGCATGCAGCTGTCAAAATCATGGAGCCTGTCATGCAGAATGCACTAAAAAAAATTCATTGGATTGCATACATACCTTGTTTTTTCATCAATTCTAAGCATAAATGTCAAAAAATGCAGACTTTCAGACTTCGATTATTTGTTTATATCAACTAACCATTTTCTATAAGATAATCATATCAATTAATCCATGACGATTCAAGTTCTACAAAAGTCAACACTCGATTAAGTGCTGGAAGGATAAATTTTAATTAAACTTGCGTATTTTCATTGAAAAAGATTCCTTTCTAATCCAAAAAAAAAACATTAGAGAAATAAAGATTTAGAAATAAGAGATTTCACTTTGATGACAGGGACCTGTAATTTATGAAATTGTGTTTGATATTTTCGTGTAATGTATTTCTTAAAGTAGTATTCACTTGAAAATATATAAATTTGTTTTTTTAATTTTTGATATCAACTTTTAAAAATAAATAATTTTTTTAATATTTATTTTTAAACTAAATACACTTTTAAAATACACCAAAACATATTATAAACACACAAAAATAAACTATGGCTCAGCTAGCAGTAAATTTGCTAATCTCCATCAATAAATTGTCTTTGGGATGATAAAAGAAAACGTGGATGGAGGCCGTAGGCCCATTTCACTAGATATATGGGCTCCTTTTTTAGCTTCAAATGGACATACATCTGAGTACAGGTCTGGGCCTTGATGCCAGTGATCGTATGTAATTACCGATTGGGCCTCTTCACATTATTATTATTATTATTATTATTATTATTATTATTATTATTATTATTATTATTATATTTCAGTCGCCACCAAATAAAAACAAAATTTTTATTCATATTTGCTTTCAAGGAACAATCTAAATTATAAGTAATTTATATGCATATAAAGTTTATAATAATTATTTATAATATTAAAAAAATAATTTATATATATAAAGTTTATGATAATTATTTATAATATTAAAAAATAATTTATTATAAGGCAAAAGGAATTGGAAGGTCCTAAACTGTGATTCAAACGTTCTAAACACAAACATGACTTGGAAAACAACAAAAACATGAATACTTAAAATTCCGAAAGAAAATTAACATTAATTAATTCACGTCATCTCCTATGTCTCATTCAATTTTTCCATGCCATTATGCCCATCATAATTATTCTCATCATCATCCATGTCATTATGGTTTTTTTCCTTCACGTTCACATCTTCATCAACCATGTCCTCCACCTGTTTTGTCCTCCACAGCCATTCCACCACCTCCATCATGGTGGGCCGATTCTCCACATTGCTATCGGAGCATCGCATCGCGATCATGACGACTAGTTTGAGCTGTGCTCGGTCGTATCTTCCCCTCAACCTAGGGTCAACAATATGGTCAAAGGCACCCTTTTGAACATGCGGGGTGGCCCACTGAACAATGCCACGCCTGAACCCTCCCGGGAGCTTCTGTAATGGCTTTTTAGCGCTGATGATCTCTAGCAGTAAAATTCCAAAGCTGTAAACATCACAACTCTCCGAGACTTTCCCCCACATCGCATATTCAGGAGCCAGATATCCTAGAGTTCCCTTCACCCTGGTGGTCACGTGAGTAGCCCCATCTGGCATCAGCTTTGCAAAACCAAAATCTGCAACTTTTGCTTGAAATTCTACATCTAGAAGAACATTACTCGCCTTTATATCCCTGTGAATTATATGAGGATTGGCCTCATGGTGCAAGTACCTGTTTTTCAAACAGTAACAGCACAATTTGATCATAAACAGAAGATTTTCCTAATGATTAGATAAACACAGGATGTAGATTGATCTACTTACGCGATTCCCTCGGCGGATCCTATCATTATGTTCATCCTCCGGTTCCAATCTAGCACGCAATCCTCGGCGATTTGGCCATGCAGATGGGCTATCAAGCTGTGATTAGGCATGTAATCATATACTATTAACCTTTCGTTTCCTCCTGCATAAAATCCCCTCAATCCCAACAAGTTCTTGTGCCTCACCCTACCAAGTATCTCAACTTCCAATGCGAATTCCATCTCTGCCTTTGCGCTCATGGCCTTCAGTCGTTTAACAGCTATCTGAAGGGATGAATTGAAGAGACTGGATTATACAGCTTGTCATGCCTATATATCGAAAATTACAGCATGATAAAAAAAATGATAGACATGATTATTGCCTCAGTTCCAGTACTTGTTTGACCCCAGTATACGCTTCCAAATCCACCTTCTCCAATCTTGTTATCATCACTGAAGTTGTTTGTGGCATGAAGAATCTCCTTGAGGGGGTAGATTTTCCATGGATATTCCCTGCTGCTGCTACTATTTTTACTATGTGCAATGAAAAAGAGGAAAAAATGAGTGCTGATTAACCATTCAATTAATCTCTACTACCTTAAATTTTGAGAATATAGAACGTTGATACCTGGTCTTCGGCTCTTCTTCTTCTTCTTCTCGGTCACAACAGAAACATTTCATGATCATTTCAGAGCTAATTATTGAAAGAAAAGAAGGTGAAAGATTGGAAGACAAGTATACTTGCTGGTGAGTATTACTGGAATAATGGTGTGGAAAAAAAGAAGAGTTTGTCCTGAGAAGCTTACAAACTGCATGTAATCTAGTCCTTGTCAGTTTCTATATACATCTACTTCTCCCTTTAGAAGTCTGACATTATTATTAATTTACTAATACTTAAGGCATTAATTTATATCTTAATATAGTTTACAATACAACTATAGTGTATCATCGGTGACAATATTCTGTGCTATTGATAGTGACATGATGATCATATTTCATGGCCTTTGATCAACATGGACCTTCCATTTGATTGACCATCTTTCTGTAATTGTTTAATGATGCGTCTCTCTCTCTCTCTCTCTCTCTCTCTCTCTCTCTCTATATATATATATATATATATATATATATATATATATAGAGAGAGAGAGAGAGAGAGAGAGAGAGAGAGAGAGAGAGAGAGAGACGCATCAGAGATAATTATATCAGCAGCCTGTTCTCAACTCTTTCAGACTGTAATAATCCCTAAACATGTCTTTCAGACTGTATGAAAAGGCATCAAGCAATCTCGGCTTGACTTTTATATGCTATCCATATTTTAAAAATAATGACATATAAAACTTAGTGCTCTAAAGTTTTCAAATATTCAGACAAAAAAAAAAAAAAAACCGTCTCGATAGGTGCTTTAAATTTACCTTTTATTTCTTCCATTTTTCTTTTATAAAAACTAATATATTATTAAAGTTTCCGTGCTATTAAACAAACAGTAAGAAAAAAAAGAGTTTAAAATAATACAACAAAACTAAATCCAATAAAAAATAATAAAAAATCAAAAGAAAAATAATCAGATATGTTTAATTCTTCCATTGATGTTAGATATTATTGGTGATCATATTTTGCCAGGCCCTCGTGATGATGTTTACCATGTCTTAATTTTGCCCATAATCAATGATGTCTAGGCTTTGCATATAAATCCTTTAACCGATCCCAAGGCCTGTAGCCCGTAATATCGACAAACTTTCAAGCAGTCCATTTCAAACATCATGGTATAGCAATCTACTATTTTAGAAACTACGTACAATTTGCATACATGCATGCATGTATACAATACATGTATAAGCATGCATGCATACACACATGTATATATTTTATATACAAAATTGATACTATAAACTTGATTTTTTTCTTAAACTTTTTGTTCAATTTTAATAACTTACACCTCCCACAAGTTTTTAGTTAGCCCTTCCAAACTCTCAAAAATCATACATCATCCAATTAGCATCTCCGATCCTAATTTTTTTTTTTATTTATATAAATATAAGCCGTGCCATAATAGTTAGATCGAGACATTAATATATGAAATATGAATTTGGTGTGAAGAACTTCTCAAGGGCTAACTAATGTGACTATACTTTTTTATACTATAGTTACCTGCCGTCTTCTTCTTCCAAATATAATAATATGAACACAAGTGGGAATATGAGTTGAATTCCCGATGATTTAACAAAGTGATAGTGCTACCAACACTTGATTAATAAAGGATGTCACGCCCCTTTTCTTAATTCATCTACAAATAAATTAAGCATAAGACATATAACAAGAGTGGAGGGGGGAAAAGGATTGATATTTATGAGTTGTGACCAACTCAAAGTATGTTAGCTGTCAGAATTAATCTGATTCCGAAAGCATCAAATAGATTTAGACACTGTTTGACATTGCATTTCAAAAACATTTTTGAAAAACTTTGAAATTTTTTTATTTTTATATTTTATTTAAATGATTTTAGATCATTTTCATGTGCTGGTATCAAAAATAATTTTTTATAAAAAATTATTTTGATATATTTCTGAACAAAAAACACTTTAAAAAACAACGTCAACCACATTTTCAAATATGATCTAAGTAATAAACCAAAAGTATCCAACACCATAACATGCATCATAGTAATGTCATGCTCACATTACAATTCCATCATAGCTCCCACATAGTAACTTGGATTTCATTAATTCTTTTTTCGAGGCTTACCTCATCTCCAAGCTTATTGTAATTACTTTTTTAATGGTAATTAAACAATAAAAAATATGTTTGAGACCTCTTAATTTAGTTCAATCATGAAGTCTTACTAAAATCTAGTCTTTTTAAAATGCTAAAAATTGGGTTTTTAATATTAAAAATTAATACAAAAAAAGTAAATCACACATCAACCCTTCTAATGTACAGCTTCAAAGAGAAAAAAAAATTAATATAAAAATTAACTTTTCCAAAATACTCATCTAATTTTTATTTAAAATATTTTTAAAGAAATAATATAAAATAAGGGTAGTGTACTAAACAAAACAAATTGAGAATATTATATTTTCCAAACATTCAACTTATTTATCAACTTAATTGAAATCAAATACTATAATTAAATTCAATCACAGTAGATAATTGATTCTCAACAACTTGATAAATATAGACATTTACATCCTGCATACATGACCTCAAATATTAGATACTAAACTAAACTTAATCCATGAAATAAATAAAGCTTAGACCGCTAAAAGTAATGCTTAAAATTCCTTACCAACAAGAGAATATTACAAAACCAAAAGAGATGAGATCTTAAGTTTAATTAGTAAATCTAGGAGTTTGGTGAGAGCAGTCCTCATATATAACAGGAAACCTTCATCAATGAACTAACATATTGTCTATTAATTAATGTGTGTCGCGATATTCCCTCGATGATATCGGGAGATTGATGTTAGTCATCTTCTAGTCATTTATTTATTTATAATTACTAGGAAATCCAATTATTCTGATTTTTCAGAGATTAAAGGATAAAAAACTAATTGCGGTTAAGAAAAGTATTAACACTCTCTAAGACACCTTTCTAGTTGAGGTAAAAAGCCAATAAGATGTAAAACAGGACAGTGATGTTTACATGCGTTTTAAATCCAAAACATGAACAAATCCAATCACATCTCTGGATTAGGCTTTTTTGTACGACTGTAGCAACACATATATTACTTCCCATGACAGTAATCAACAATTATTTGGTCATGAATCATGTAAATTGCTTTCAAAGCTTCCGACAGCATAGTGGTAATCAATGTTTCTCAAAAAGATTATAAAAAGCAAGCAATGTACTTCATTATAAACAACTTCAACTCATAGTTAACTCATTGTTAGATGTAAATTTGTATATCATCAGTGTATCAGAGAATAATATAAATCATAATCTGGGACCTTACCTAACAATTTAAATTCACACTATTTTGTGCTTGATTTTTATCAAATAAAATGGAGGTAGTGAGATTCGAACTCGTGATCGCTGGTCAATAATGCTCTGATACCATGTTAATGAATCATCTCATCTAAAAACTTAACCTATTAAGTGAAGCTCTAAAATATAATTTATATTATTCTCTAACCTAGACTGATTGGTGAACCCTGGAACCTTAAATATGTTGATATCAGAGGCTTTCATGATTACTTCTACATCAGTGAGGTGTCAAGCAGAATGGAGCTTCCTCCTAGCTACATGGTTGCAACAGCAAACCTGGTCCTTATCCCATATGTGAAATTTAAGCATCTCTCAGAAGATCAAAATCATAAAACCCTATATATGAAGAGAAATGAATCATGGGAAACCTGGTTAAGTCCAGGAAATTCGGGTTTACTATCATTGAATTGGAATATTAGGTGCTGGATGTTATATGATGCTTATTAATATTAGGGTTCATAATTTAACAAGTAACTGATTTTGAGCAAACCCGAATGGACTCGGTAACTGAGCAAGAACGTGAGTTAGGAAGCTATCTACTACAGAGGGGAAGAAGTGACTCGGTAATTTAACAAGTGAAGGTGCATAGAAAACAAAAATGATGGTAAAAGCTCTTAAGAGATCTTTGTTTTGTTCTGGAAAATATTGAATAAACACCAAAGAAGGCAAAATAACAAACAAGGTGGAAGGAAAACATACACATATCCTGCACAAACTGCAAGGCTGGGCCAGAAACTAAACGAACACCATCTGAATAAAGCTACTAATCAGGAAAGAAACAGAAGATGAATCAAGGAATCAAGCAGCTTTCTACTCGAAGCAAGTGAGCTTGTAGCTCAGTTGGCAATAATCAAATGGTAATGAGTTATTTGGAGAGGGAGGATATCTCTATTTTGAATCTATCATTTGTATTTTTCAATCCACATGGAAGTAATTGAGAGACGGTTGATTAGGGTCTCGAGTTGACATACTCATCATGGTTTAACTCTTAGAAGTAGCTACTCGCCCATAAATCTCGTCCAGGAGTGTCTGTGTGTGTGTGTGTGTGTTTGTGTGTGTGTGTGTGTGCATATATATATATATATTTAGAAGAAGAAGAAGAAGAAGAAGAAGAAGAAGAAGAAGGTTTCTATATGTAATACAAAGAAAACACTCCACTGTCATCTAAATTTTGTCATGGAATTCATCTCTTGTCGAGGAAAGATACGTATACCTTAAGATCACACAGACATATTTTGCAAAGAGTTCATGAAATTGACATAAGGGATTACACACCTCGTACCCTTAATTAAGAATTAAACCTGCAAAAGGTTGAATCAAACAGTTCCAGCAAGCTAACATAGTAAGCACACCAAATTTAAATCTAGCGTTATGAAGTCATTAAGGAACACAAAAGAAAGAAAGATACGATCCGTTTCATGACACGCATGCAGTGCGATGGTTTCAATCACTCAGAAATCAACATAGCTTGACAATGAGATCACATCATTTAGTTTTCTTTGCAGCCCATCTGAATCAATGCAATTCCGATCGGTAGCCTGCAAAAGAAATTCTGATCAAATATGAAGGCCAGATGGTGTTGGATTTATCGGTGAAGTTGAAGCAAATTTCACTCAACTAAACATATATAGAAAGAAATGAGCTTTGTCAATGGCAATACCTGGCACTGGATAGTGCCATAACGCCTTTCATCTTTTTGTGTAGAAATATAGCTAACAGCGTCAAATCCCTCTTCAAGCAATGTTTCTAGGACTCTCGATAGAGGAACCCCTTCCTCTCCACAGCCTCCACTCACAACAATCTCCACTCCACCCAAAATAGGGCGAACCTTAGCACAGTCCAGCAAATTATGGCCCGAAATTTCAGTCCCATGTTCAAAAGTACTCGAGTTGAATAATTTATTGAGTTCATCCCTCTTGGCACTTAATTCTTGGATGTTACTATTTAGATGCCTTATATACTTCTCAGCCTCATTCAAGTGATCAGAGGTTGAGCGCTTTCCCTGCAAGATTAATTTCGCAATATCATTAAAAACCCTAAAATCAAGTGTGTCAACCTCAAGAAAAAAGAACATGGCGTAGCCATTAACACAGCATGTAAAAATATGGTAAGTAGGGTAGCCATTTCTCACAAATATTTGTTATCATTTTCCCCCCCCTGCCATAATTTAGTGAAACGAGTGAAGCTATACGCTACTGTATAATGAAGGAAGAAATTAAGTAAATCAAATAGAGTTTCTTGACCTTGATTAATTCACGAGGGAGTAGGTTCCCAAGTGAAGCATGAAGAGTGGATATTTGTTTCCTCCTTCTCCGTTCGATTTCCTTTCGAGCCATCTTCTTCTCATCATCACGAATAATATTTCCACTATGATCACTAGCATTTGAAGATGCTAATATTTTATGTTTCTGAATTTCATCCACTGAGATGGTCTGGTTACAAATTCCATGAAGTGACTGTTGGCCATAGATGAGATACTGAAAATCTGTACCAAAATCTTCTTGGTACGGCAGATTAGAGGAGATTTGGGCCAAAAATTCATCAAGATTTTGCTGGAATGGAAACATTGAACACAGGCTTTTTAAGCTATATCTAGCAGCAATAATTAGCGGGCTTGAAGAAATGGATACGGTTGTTGCTAGAATATTAGTCCAGCTAATATAAGAAGATTTCCCTCTGTAACAAAACAATTGCAGTCAAGAAGCAGAGAAAACGTGGCCAAATTAAAGCTTGTTATGTGGGGTTCTTTCACTTTGGTACTGAAGAAATAGAAACACAGAGAGCATTCACATTTTGGTGGACCATATTGTCGGGATTTATATTTTAATTTAATCCATAAAGATTAAGGAGTGCAGTGAAAAATAAAAGGGAAAGGTAAAATTCCAAGGAAATTTGGCCAAACAAATAGTGGTTATTCCTCTTTATGTTTGTGTAGAAAGAATCTCCCTTTATCAAGGGGAGAAGAAAATATATTTTAATTCTTGCATTAGAGATAAGTCATTGTTAATAATAAATGTACCAAGACTTTGAACATTATGGTGAGTTGATTGAAAAAGACTCAATGGACTGGTAAAATTAGAGTACAAATATAAATTTTGAACTCAATTCCTTTTTTATATAAAAGTTGATATATTATTGAAGCTTCTGTGTTATTAAGTAATGACCATGTAAAAAAACGTTTCAGAAAATATAAACCAAATCAAATTAAAAGGAAACAATAGAAAAAAAAAATAAATTTATAGAAATAAAGGAAAAGTACAGGGTAGGAAATTCACTGTCATAATTCATTTCTAAGTTGTTCTCCAAAATCTACTTGAAATAAAAAAAAATAACAATAAAATAAAAGGGTTGGCATTGGTAGGAAATTCAATGTAAATATTTTGGACATTTTCGATAGCCCGGTCGTACCTCTTTTGTGCTAAAAAATGAAGGAAAATACATATTAAGGGCTAAATAATTTATTATTGGATAAATTTGGGTAAAAATTAAGTCAAAAGATGTAACTATATTTTTTGGGCCGATTTGATTTAATCTTCGGTCAATTTCAAGTGTAATTATGTCTGAGAATCAATTTAGGGTTTAATTAAAGGATTTAATTAAGTGACTTAATTATACTTTAAATTGATCAAGTTGATTTTATTGAAGGCTTAATTGATATAAAAAAAATCAAGTTCTTGATCTTAATTTAGGTGCAACTGAGAAGATTGAAATTTTTGATTTTTTTTTCAAGTCAATTGTTTGAAGTTAGAGGTAAAATTGAAGAAAATTGAGAGTTTAATGGTCAATTAAGAGTTAAATTGCATAAATATGAAACCAAAGACCAAAGTAAAAAAGACACACAAAGTTAAGGATGCTATAGAAATTTTTACGAGGATACAATTTCATAAATTTAAATGTTTAAAGTCAATTGAGAGTGTAATTAGAACAATTACAAATTAAGGGACCAAAACTCATTGGCACCTTCTCCCAAATCCTGCAGGCACGCCACTGCAGACCCGCTGTTGCATGAGGCAACCCATCGCTGCATGCAATGGGCAGCCAAAAGATTACCTCTGTCATCTATAAATAGCGAGAGAGAACAGAAATGGCTATAAATACCTCTGTACATATGGCTAAATTCCAAGGTTTTTCTAAACATATTTTTCGTAAAAACAAATATAGCATATTTCTCATGCTTTAAAATGAAAATTGAACATTGTAATTGGTTTACGATTATCAGTTAAAATTTTGCCAAAATATAACAATTATTTTGTTGTAGCTATCAGAGTGTAAAATTACATTGTAAAGTACATCCGCGGATAGTAAAAAAATGATTTTTAAAAGCGGTGTAAAAATATTCAAACTTTAGAATGGTTAGATTTTTTACTCCCAATGAGGTAAAGATTCTCTCACGAAGATAGATCTACTTCATACCTTAGGAAGACCAACGAATAGAAAATTGAACTTAGAAAAACAATCAAACAATAATACAACTTACCTTAAGTAGGGTGCACTGGGGGTAATATGTTTTTCCCTTGCACAACAAGTCCCTTTACCCAGACTCTCGCAGACTATTAGGTTTTCTAGTAACTTTAATACTAGGTGGCGACTTCTAAAAATTATAGTCGTAACTTTATTACTATAAAATCTCCTTTTCCGCGCGTCGTCTCTCTTTCAAGAATGGCAAAGCACGAAATGCAAAAAATTATTGTCACGACACTTACTACAAACATAATCAGTATAACATGAAGAAAACATTTAAAAGCATGAAACATCATATGATTTTTCTAAGTTTTCGATTGGGTCCATGTATAATTTCTCAGGAAAGTAGGGCCAGGTACCTGCATACATATATTACAAAAGCATTTCATTGCTGATGCTTCAGTTTTGGTTTGTGAGATTTGTGTACACTATCACCATACCAACAGCATCAAGATTGGGATATTGGGAATGATAGAAATCTTATATTTTATGGCATCTGTAAAGATCAAGATTAGCCTCGCTGCTAAGTATCTTTGATCTTTCCTCAAATGCATTAATTTATTATATTTGGTGGTAGAACTAGAGATGGAAACGATTTCACATCAATACAATTGGACCCATCTTTATCCTTTTCTGAGAAACCAATGAGATGAAACTTGAAAGTGTTGGGTTGCAATTTTCTTTTCAATTATTGTACGGTTTGATAAAGCTAGCACATTCCTCAAGCAAAGTTATTCCTGGAAACCCTTGTTTGCAACATTGTACGTGACTTTTTGAGAATGTGATTGCGGTTATTTTTTAAAGTGTTTTTCGTTTAGGAATGCATCAAAATAATGTTTTTTTATTTTTTAAAAATTATTTTTGACATTATCACATCAAAATAATCTAAAAATACTAAATTTTTTTAATTTAAAATAAAAAATAAAAATAAAATTCAAATTTTTTTATAAATACTTTCCGATCACAATGCCAAACAGCCGCTACCTGTATCCGCAACATATTTTACGCTTAATTTTCAAATGGTAATTTAGACGAGGGATTTTTATTTGAAGGCTCCTAAATTCAAGTTCCAAAAAGGCGAGGTGGAAATCTAGGGATAATTAAGGAAGATTATCTTGAAAAAGATTACTCCCCTCCCATTATTATATAGACTAGACCTTGTTGGACCTCTTCGTGGTCTATAAGGAAAATTAAATATTCTCCTCAATTAATCATGATGTTTTTAATAATGAATAACTAATCAAACAAAGATCAAGTACGTAACAAAAGACATCATATATATATATATATATATATATATATATATATATACTAGACAATGCACAATTTTTTTTTCAATGTAAAAAATATTAATTATGTGTATTTTTTATTATAATATAAATTTAGCTAAAATAATAAATCTGTGCAAAATTCATGTCAAGTGCAAGTTTTTTATAAAATATATGAATTTAAAATCGATATAAATTTATCTATTTAGTAGTTTCAAACGAAATAACCAGCATAAATTTATCATCATCATTAAAAAAGCAAGAAAACTCGGATATCTGAATTATTAAGTTCACTGTATTAAGATTAGTTCATTTTATAATTCAATTTAAATCAAACAAAAATAAAATATAAATTATGAAAATACCTACAATAATCAAAAAAAAAATACGTTGTTAATTTTCTATTAACAAAAAGACGAAAACATAGATTGAAAATTCATCCTGACGTTATTGTCATTATCATTGTTATTAAAGCTAAAATTATTGCTAACATTACTTCCAAAACAATTAAAATAATTTAATTTCCATGAAAAATTAAAAAAAAAAAGGCAAAAGATTTTTTTATAACAAAACAATAAAAAAACAATAACTAAAATTATCATTATTATTGCATAAATAATAAAATCATATAATCTAAAGAACAAATAAAGAAACAGAAAACAAAAAAAAAAAACGAATAAAGGGAAAAATAGAGTAATATTACTTTTAAAATGATCACCGATATAAATTAAAATTTCAGGAAAATCTTAAAAAAAAATCAAAAGATTTTTATAAAAAAATAATCACTAAAATTATCATTATTATTGGTTCGGAGATTAGTGGAAAAAAAAACGTATAAGGAAAACAAATTAAAAATAATAATAAATTGGTTCAGAGATTAGTCATTGTGTGTCAACGCTGGCCTGGATACCCCGATTATCAAAAAAAAGATTTGATCCGAGGAGTAGTGGTGGTGCACTTGAGGTGGCCCGGAGATCGTGGTTATAAAAAAAATATATAGCTGAAAAAAATAGGTGAAAAAAAGAGCTTAAGCTGGCTGAGAGACTATGGTTAAAAAAAATGTATAAGCGAAAGAAAACACAAAAAAAAAAGTATAGGCGTGAAAGCACTGTAGCAATTCATATTGTTTTAAAAAAAATTGGGCTCAAGAATTAGTCGTGGTGTGCCTAAGCTGGTCGGAGATCCCTGTTATAAAAAAAATATATAAGTGAGTAAAAAAAATTATTAAAAAAAAATGTACCAGCAGAAAAGCATTTTAGAAAAAAAATGTGGGTCCGAGGATTATCGTGGTATGCATAAGTTGGTCTGGACACCCTGGTTATCAAAAAAAATTGAATATGGAGATTAATCGTGGTGCATTTAAGCAAGCTTGGACACCCCGATTATTAAAAAACAAAAAAATATATAAGTAGAAAAAAATATATATATATAATAAGAAAAAATGAAAAAAATAATAAGTAAAAAATACAAAAAAAAAGGCAAAAAAAGAAGAAGCAAAAACGGAGGAAAAAAAAGAAGAAAAAGAATAATTAGAAAAAGAAAAGAAGAAACGAAAAAAAAAAAAAAAAAAAAACACTGTCGCAATCCACAGTGCACTGTGTCTGTGTGCACAGTGCACTGTGCTACAGGAAAACCACGACGGGTTTTATATATATGTATAATATAATATATTACAGCTCTTTTGTTCGACCGACATTCTATCATCATTTATAATTATAAAGTGAGTGGCTTTAATAGTATTTGATTATATATGGTCCGAGAGAATATTGAAATTTTAGGGGACATGTTTTGTCTTTAAAAAATAAAAATTCATTTCCAAAATATATTAAATCATTTCAAATCTTTACTTTTATTCCTCCAATAAAAAATAAAGAACATTTTTATTCCTTCAATGCCTCTTCCATTTATCCAGGAATAACAACAAAAGGAGGCAAATATATATATATATATATATGCTTTGATTTTTAAAATGGGACAAAATCAATTCCCTTATTTTTTAACACGGTCACTTTTTCTTCTTCAATCAGCAATTGTTACCTTTAGAACTTATAATCCTGCAACTTGCACTGCTTTTAGTAGCTCTTTTCTTTATTTTAGTTTTATTAAAACTTATTTTAGAGCCATTGATGTACTGAGGCTTTCTCTTTCAAAGAGCATTATCTACTTAATTTCCCATCTTCGGAGATACCATAAAGATTTATTTATTTATTTCGATGCCCCAGATTAAAAAAGGAAAGGCCAAAAGTGGCAACTAGAACCAACAAGTGGATGATATACCTTGATAGTAATTAATAATATTTTACATAAGTTTGTTAATTGATTGAGGGGATGCCACAAACATGATAGATGATAGCTTCCATACTCTATTCTCATTTGAGTGGAAATTATTAACTGTGGATTTAGAGTAATCAAGGGCGTAGTCCAAAGATAACTTTAGAAACATTTTGATTTTCATTTAAACTTCACAATTCTGTAGAAATGAGTTATAAAATGAAACCCTAAGATCAAGATCTCTAAAATAGTGTTATTAATGTAAAAAAAACAAGATTATTCGCTAATTATAATGAGCAAACATGATTATACCAAAAACTTATTGAAACAGAAGCTATACCAGCATATGATGTAATGTTCTTCGGATGAACACCAAGAACACTATCCAAGTTGCCTAGAAAATACAAAAATGTATGTCATTATACCTGGTCCGGTAAACACTTTTTTCAACTTCTAAACCAAACCTTAATTTTTTTAGCATAACCATAATAACATGAATGAACAGAAACTAGAAAATCATAATTCATGCCTCCAAATCACATTGTTAACTAGAACAAAACATGCTTAAACAAATTAAAGATTATAAATTGACATTTAGTTATTTCCTAACGCTAGAAAAAAAACTCAAAAGGTCATTACTATATCAAATGTCGGATATATCTAACAAAATTAACATACTACAAGTGCACTAAAAATTTAAACTAAGCAAATATAGCATACTACAACTAAATCATGCATTAAACAATAAAATAAATTTATTAGGCAAGCCACATGGACTCCACCGTCAATAGATATTTAAATATTGATCTACTTGTACGTACAATATTTATATAAGAATTTATATCATTAATTTTTATGAATTAAATTTGTGAATTTATTTGAATACTGGATAAATTCTCAAGAATTTAATAAGTTGACTATAAAACATGTCTTTTTTGTATTTCTGTATGAAACATTACATGATATATTTCTTTTTGATTTTTTTGTATTTCTGTATGAAACATTAAATGATATAAGTTTTTTTTTTCATTTTATATATTTTTATGCAACAAAATAAAATAAATAACTAAGAAATGAAACATGCACACGAGAATAAATGAACCTGGTTTGGTTAGGTTAATTAGTAAAAAGTTGACTTGAGTTTAATTAGGTCAACATTCTAAAGAAGTGGGAAAAAATTGATTAAGGTCAAGATCCAAATTGAAAAGTCATCAAATCAACCCAATAAAAAAAGACCGGGTTTGATTGATAACCATGGTAATAAATAATTCCAATGTAGCTCTTGGGATCTTAATTATACCCACTATTCAAATCCATTTCCAAATAGCACAACACTAGTTAAATTACCCGCGCTATGTTGCGAGCAGAGCAAATAATTTTTATAATTGTTGAGATTGAAATAATTAATAGGTTTTGCTAGTTCAAAAATAAAATATAACATTTATATATGCAAAGTTTGATATAATGAAATACATTAACACATCCTATTATAACAATACCAACATCGAAGCCTTAATATCTAAAAATATCATTACTATCACTGTTAAATCAATAAAATTTATTAAACAACCCCCCGAGGAAAACAAACTCAAAAACAATAACAAAATAGAAAATGAGAAAAAAACCATTATTATTATTATTATTGTGTTAATAATGGAAAATATTAAATCAAAGAATAAAAAAGCCTAAAAACTTTAACAAAAGAGCAAACAAAAAATATAAAAAAAATAAAAATAAAAATTATTAACTGAAAAAAATATCATTTGATGTAAAAATAAGAAAAAAAACACTAAAAGAACAATAGGAAAAAAAATAAGAAATGTAAATTTTCAAATAATTATAAACACAAACTAAAATTTAAGAACATTTTTTTTCAAAAAGAATACTACCTCAACAAAAGAGAAAATAATAAAAATTATTAAATTATCGCGAGAAAATAAAATCAAGAACATTAACAAAAGAGTAAGCAAGAAAAGAACTAAAATTATTATGATTATTATTGCGTTAATAATGAAAAAAATTAAATGAAAGACTAAAAAAGGCCTAAGAACTTTAACAAAAGAGCAAACAAAAAAATTATAAAACAAAAATAAAAATTCTTAGCTGAGAAAAAATCACATGACTTCAAATAATAATAAAAAAAATAAAAAAAATAAAAGAAAGAACAAAGAGAGAAAAAAATAGAAATGTCAATTTTCAAATTATCACAAACACAAACACAAACTAAAATTTAAATACTAAATCTTTCAAAAAAATAGAAAATAATAAAAACTAAGAACTAAAGCTAAAAGCGTGCGCACCCACACCCACACACATATATATATAAACATGGACAACAATATGGACTATTTCAGAAATATAAAAAATAAAATAATTAAAATAAAAAAATAAAACTATAAGGGTTGAAATGAAAACCAAATATATTATCAATTTCAATCAAAGGATAAAATTGAAAAAATCAAAACCTTTGAATTGAATTTATTAAGGGATTTAAAACCAATCTGGAAATTAAAAGAATGAGGACTGAATTAAAACTTATATATATAATCAATTTCAATCTAAGGACCCAGTTGAAACAAATCAAAACTTATATAACAGAAATCAGGACCATGCAAAACAATTAAAAGATAAGGGAATGAAATGAAAGCAACATAAAATCGGGGGACTGCCGTGTATTTTAGCGTGCAGGAGAGATAAAAGGTGAAGAAAACTTTCAACCGATCACTGTCACTAAATCGGCCACCATGGACCACAACGCACCACACTATAAGGAAGATCACATGGCATCACATCGCATGAGACACCGGATGGACATTTGCACCCATCGTATGACACCACATGTGTCGCCTGAAACGGGCATGAGGCCGAATACTGTCAGTCATGTGTGGTACACCGCATATAGTATGTGGCAGATAATAATAAAAAATTTGTCAATTACTATAACACCCCTACAACCAAGTCTTTAATTTTGTCTTCAAAATTGGTAAAAAATACTTAGCTATTTTCAAAAAATATGAAATTTTCATAGCACCTCTCCTGCCATAATTGTTTTTTGTCTTATTGGGGCAGAATAATATTTAGCTATTTTAAAAAAATATGAAATGCATGTGGAACCCCTCCCAGTAGCAACAATTTTTTTCTTGAGGGATAAAATTGTTATTTTACTATGCAAATACGTATAAAAAATCAATAAATTAGTGAACCGACCCGACCCGAAAGCTGAACTGACCAAAAAACACATCATTACAATCTACAATATTTTCACTCACAATGAAACAATAACATCTTTTAGTTTATTTTATAATGTATATTGGAAGCAAACAGTTGCCATCTTTTGATGCATCACCAACTAGTAGGGTTTTTTTTATAAAAAAAAATGCTTATGAAATATGATACCAAGACCCGCAAGAAGATAGATTAAAAGCACATGTGAGAACTTAATTCTTTATTGTGCATGAAATACGAGCCTTGGAAGACAAAGATACAGGAATGCAATATTGAGAAACGTGAAAGAAAGTGCAAGCATGCTTATGTCAAAACATTAGACTCCTATGGGCTATGCCAATAATGCAAAATGGTGCTTACAACACGTGGTTAGAAATAATCATTACACTTAAAGAATAATATAAATTATATTATGTGATTTTATTTAACAGCTTAAATTTTTTTAAATGAAATAGTTCTTTAACATGGTATTAGAGTATTGTTAACTCAGCGATCACGAGTTCAAATTTCACTACCCTCATTCTATTTGATGAAAAACTAAGCACATGATAGTGTGAGCCTGTGCAAGTTCAAACTCTAAGAATTTTCACTTAAAAATGTATATTAAAAAATAATATAAATCATATTTAGAATCTCACCTACAAACTTAAACTTTTAAATAAGATGATTTCTTAATGTACCCTCAGCAATGGGATCTTCTAAGAATATAAAATACATAGATTTTAACAGGTGCAGATCTTTTTGAGATGGCTTCAGAGATCCTAAAAGATTTACATCTTTTGAGTGGCAATTTAGAACTCAGAGACATAGCTGGAAGACCAAGGTCTTAGCACAGGCAGCTGTTGGTGGTATACAAATTAATTTGTCATTATGATTTACAACTAGCCCAGCAACCAGTATTACAATTGAAGAGATACCGTTCCTATTTCAAGGCAGTAACAGTATATTTTTCATGCTATATGTGTTATCTAAACAAAGTATATAAAACAACAAGTACGTCCTGTTCAATGAAGTGCGGATTCCTGAAACCAAGAATTTGTGACTATTCCAGCACTAGAGCTAGCCAATTTGCTCGAATAGAGTTAATTTAGAATTCAATAGAGCTTGCAATTACGATTATTAATCGTTACTGCAAGAACGAGAACATGGTCATATATATAGTAGAGCACAAAGCAAGATATATAGGAAAACAGACACAAATGTTGTCGTAAAATTTATCTAAGCAAAACGAATCCACCTGTAATGATTCCAAGAAAGCAAATCAAGTCTATGACCCAAAAATAATTTCTTTATGGTTAAACAACAAAATAAGCTATTCCCATATTGTAGAAGCTGCTCTGAAAATTTATAGTTTGCTCCTGCATGAAGGAAAGAAAAAGTACAACATCGCAACCAGTGAATTCAGCTCCTGCGTATATACAAGCATGCCAGATGTAATGCCACCCAAAAAGCCTTCAAGAGAAATTATTTCTCAAAAATGCTTACAAGCATTTTCATCAAATTAAGTTTCTC
This sequence comes from Salix purpurea, assembly GCA_027405865.1. NCBI lineage: Eukaryota > Viridiplantae > Streptophyta > Magnoliopsida > Malpighiales > Salicaceae > Salix > Salix purpurea. The sequence continues at coordinate 5,067,113 of JAOWLH010000036.1, read as the reverse complement.
AAAAAGGAAACCAAGTTGAGAGAAGTGTTTCAATCGGAAGTCAGATTGTTACAGTACTGCAAGATGTCAATAATTCAAGAAGCATAAAACATTTTTACTTTGATAAATCACTTGTTGAAGAAACTACTAGTAGGGTTAATTTCTGCCGAAGCTCGGATAGATTCAGGGATGCAGGATCATCGACCTGTGGAAAAGAAAGCATCATAAATATTGAAGCTATGTTGTTCCTGGATTAAGAGCATGGACATAAAACCCTAAACCTGGGAATTGACAGCAATTGATTGTACCTCAGTTTGGACAGTGTGAAATAATCTTTCGTTTACTTTGGTGGAAACACAGTTAACAACAGAGATTCCATCTTCAAGCAACACTTGCAATACTCTTGACAGGGGAAAATTTTGCCCCCTAAAATCACTATCAAACACAATCTCAACACCACCTGGATATGGATGGAGGGTTACTGAACTAATTGGAGAATATTTGTTAGAACTTTCACTTGGTAGGGCATCAAAGCTTAAATTGGACAATTTCTTTAACCCATCTCTCTTGGCACTAAGTTCTTTGATCTTCTTTTGGAGATACTTTATATAATTCACAGACTCGTTCATGTGATCCGATATTGAACGCTTTCCCTGAAATCCCAAACAAACCCTAAGTAATTATAGATCTCCAAGAACACTAAAATAAATAAATAAAAATAGTCAAGGCCTATCAAAGAAAAGAAGAGAAGGAACTCTCCTCACCTTGATAAAATCAAGAGGGAGTAGAGCTCGAAGGGATGCATAAAGGGTTGTCATTTCTTCCCGCCTTTGCCTTTCAATATTTCTATGCATCATCTTCTGATCTCTAGCAACCTCATTGTTGTCCATGGAAATTAAGTTTCGCCGCCGACCATTTTCCATCTTGGTGGCTGTATCACTGCCGTGGAGTGCAGCATATTGAGCAAGAATCAGATCTTGTGGGATGCTGTGCTGTTGGTGGGGATTGGAGGACGTATTGAAGCACAGCTCATCACCCTGGTGTAAAGGGAACATCGTGCAGAAATTCTATGAAAGCTTGAAGCTTTCCTTATGGAAGGTGTGAATGGAAGTTAAAGAAGAAGATACGCTTGTGAGGGTATGTGATCTTCTATGGCCCTGATATGCTAAATTACAGTACCCTAAAAAAAATATGTTTTTCAACAAGAAGAGAGATGGTTGGTGGCCGCACTCTTTCAATGTTTAAGCACTTGTGGAACTCGAGCTATGTACAAAAGTAAATCCACTCCTTTCTATTCACGCTTGTGAACTAAAATAATCTTTCTTACTGCACCCAGCTCGGGTTTGACTTGAATATAAAGCTAAGTCATGGTGAGGTATTTAATTTGAATTAACCGAGCTAATAAAGCTAATCAATTTAAATTGTATTCATTTGAAGAAAAGAAATCAACGAGTTTTGATCGAGTCATAAATTGATAGATAAAGTAGTTTTGTTTTGATTTTCTTACACCCAGCATGTTCTAGGAGATAGATGATCGTGTCTGATCATATCGCCCTGTCAAGCCAACTCTATTTAAAAGTACTAAAAGTAAGTGTAATATTCAAAATTGATCTTCAATATTTTATTTTTATAAAAAAAATTAATTGAATTCTGTTTATTATCTAATGCATTTCATTACTTCTTAATTTTAATTAATGTGATTAGCTAACTATCTTTTGTCTTTAATGCTGAAATAATAGAGTTCATAAACACTAATTAGCATTTCATTACTTCTTAATTTAAGTACTATATACTTCCATTTCTCCATTAATGGGCACGTGTCCTAAGTTCACTTCCAAACAAAGGCACTGTTTTTGTTTTTTTTTTTTTTCATTTGTAATATCTTCTGTAAAGAGCACCATAGAATAATTAAAACTCTATTACTTCCTTAGTATATGATCTTATGAAAAATATTTATAATGAAAAAAACAAATCAATATTAGATTTTAATGTCAAGTGTTGGTAATTCTCAATAAAGAATTTACAAACTCCATATGAATCAAGCAAATTGAACTGGACTGATTTTTCTGCTGAGACAATTTTAAAACAAGCAAATCAATCTAGTAATAGATATAAGTTCTTTTTTTATATATATAAATTAGGATTATTAATAGTTTTTCTCAAACTTTTATCATCTAAATAAAGGAAAACCCATTCTAACACTTGTATTGTTAGATTAAGATTCAAGAACTTTTAATTTCTTGAAAGAAGTTTTCATGCAACCTAAGATTCATGCATAAATATTCGAGTTGACCCAAATAAAGTGATCGATCCCTGAGATACCACCTAGATGGAAAGAAAAAAAAGAAGGTAAGCAAAGTAATTACTTTTCAGAACTTGTATATCTTTCTGAGAAAGACAAAGCGTTGCTTCCTCAGTAAATGGTCATCCCACTAATGCATAGACCTAGGAGAAAACTAAAGTAGCGTCGGTGGATCCAGCTGTAGCATTTAGCATGAATTATTTAAAAAAAAAAAACTCAAAAAAAATGAATAAAGACAAATTATGTGATAAAAATAATATTATAAACAAACATAGTTAATTACAAATGATTATGGTTTTTAACCCGTGCTCGACCTTATCACTAGCAGTTGTGAGTTGGAGATGGAGCTTTTCTTTTTCCCTTTCTTAGGGTTAATTTACATGTGCGCTTTAATTCAATATTATAAGATATAAAAAAATATAATACATTATTATATCACATGTAGTGACTATTATTAATGTGGATTATTATGGAGATGTTATGTGTAAAGTATGAAGCTTTTTGGGACCATCAAACCTTTTGGTCCCCAACCTTTCTCTTAAATAATCCTTCAATTTTCTCCTTTAGCTAAGAGTTGCTGCCGCCGCCTATGCATGTTTCAGGGAGTGGTCGAGATAATAGGTGGTAACAATGCGGTCCCAAATGTTTTAGACAATTCTCAATTAAGTCCTGCTTGTGTTAATTAACTTTTCTGTTTCTTTCTTCAAAATGTTAATAATATAGGCACATGACATGAGAAATAATAACAAAATCGGTGTAAGGGTACCTAGCTGATAAATTTTATAGATTTTGGATTTAATTGAGAATGTATATATAGGTTAGGGATTCAATTGACATTCACTTAACCAGCACGATAAATCATCATTTACTCTTGAAGAAGAAGAAGATGAAGAAGAAGAAGAAGAGTCCGCAATCCATCAATGGGGTTCAAGATTAATTTAGTATTGATTAGGTCTTCAAATGACAATAATTTTGGGTCTGGATAAAAAAACATTATTGGATATACCATGCTTGATAAAATCGTTAAAATTTATATAAAAAAACTATAATGATGATGATTGATAAAAATAAAATTACTAAATGGACGGTGAGGATAGGTATATTGGGAGGGTAGAAACAATCCCACCAAATTTATTGCGAGGGATTTTATTCTTTTGTCTAAATTTTTTATATGTTTTTTTTGGTATAAATCACGCGGTGTCCTAGACACTGGTCCAGACTAATTCACGTTCGCACCGGGTGGACCCCGAAGGGGTGAAAGTGCTCCCCAAATGGCCAGCTCCATACAAGAGTAGGGATTGAACCCCTGACCTCTCTTAAGGGACGAGAGCGCCCTCACCACTCACGCCAGGACCCCTTGGGTAATTTTTTATATGTTGATTGTTGTTTAATTGTCCAATTCTTAATAATGAGAACCAAAATCTGTTTTCAGTATCCTTAAATGTCTGGTGCCTGGGACAATAAATAAATAAAATAAGAGATTTTATTGGATTATAAGTTAATATTAAAAGAGATTTTGTGATGATTTTGGTCGACCACGTTTGAATCATGAGTTTAGGATTTGCTGACTCTGATTATTTGTTTTAGGCACAGAGCACGTTAGTTTAGGTTGTAAGAAAAGGGGTTCTTTTCGTAAATTCATCTGAATGTTCTTTTCTTAGGGGGAAATAAATTAGCTTTTTTATTATTATCTTTTCTAAGGATAAGAAAACCTTATTTTAATATTTTATTGTATGATGGAAACTTTAGCTTTATCTTTTCTAAGGATAAGATTCAAATCATGGTGTTAGTGTAGAAACATTTATTAATTTGAATGTCCTAAGCTAATGAGAACGTTATTTAATCTTATCATTTGAAAAGAGAATTTAGGTAGCATTTTATATTATTTATTTTTTAAAATATTGATTACTTGAAAATACATTAATATTTTTTTTTTATTTTTTAAAATTTATTTTTAATATTATCATATCAATTTAATTTAAAAAAAATAATCAATTTTTTTTATTTTATCAAATGATATTTGTGTCCAAACGCTACTTAATATTGGTTAATGGCCAAGATGCCCTAAGATAAAGATTAAAATTGTACTCGCCTTCAATTACTTGAGTAGAAATTAAGTTTTGTGATTTATTTTTTATTAGGTTATTTGGATCATATTTACTATATATTATATTATGTTAATCTTATGACCTGAATTATGAGTTTTGTTAGTTAACTTGAATTGATTTTGATTGTTTTATTGTGTTCTTTTTTATATTGAACTTTTTTTAAAAATTTATATCTTCAACAATGAGTTGATTTAATACTTTATAATTTGTTATAGAATACTTTCCTAGTCTCATGACTCAAGACATGAGTTTAACATGTTAATCTATATTGATTTAAATTATTTTCTCAATTTGTATTCTATGAGGTTTTTTTGACTTAATGAACCAAATCATAAGACCAGTGGATTAACTCGATTTTTTTTATTTTATTATTAAACATTAAATTTATTGAAAATTGAGTCTTATATTTTAGTTTATTTTCTATAGAGTTATCCTAGTCTTATGACTCGTATCATGGATATGATAGTTAACTCAAGCTGATTCAAGTTTTTTTCTCAATTTGTATTCTATGAGGTTTTCCTGACTTGATGACCCAAATCATAAGACTAGTGGGTTGACTCGAGTTTTTTTTTAATTTTATTATTAAACATCAAATTTATTGAAAATTGAGTCTTATATTTTAGTTTATTTTCTATAGAGTTATCCTAGTCTTATGACTCGTATCATGGATATGAACGTTAACTCAAGCTGATTCAAGTTTTTTTCTTTTTTTTAATTGTCATATCAAGTCAACTGTATTTTTTTATACTAGACAAACATTAAAACAATTAAGTATTTTTTATGAATATTTAAAAATAGTAATCTTAATGACAGCTTAACGCTAACCAACAATCTATATATCTACGCAAAGAGGTTCGGTTTAAATTGTCATGGTAAGCAAAAGCATGCTCGTTTAACTATCTACTGGGCCCTCAATGTGTACTAAGCCATTTTATTGGGCCTCGTTTCTCTTTGGTCACGGGTTGAATCCACGGAGCCCATCTCAGCTGGCAGATCTCATGCTCTTACGCTATAGACATTGCCACGGGGGACAGGTGCAGCCCGCCAATACAACTAGATTAACTGAAAGCTTGTGTGATACAACTAGATTAACTGAAACCTTGTTCTTACGAGGTGCGCCGTTTTTCACTCATAAATAAGACAAACCCTAAACCTTGCTCACTGAACCATGTTCAAGACAATTGCTAATGAATGAGGTTAACAAAGCCAATATTACATTACAAACTGTTTGTCTTTGCCCAAACTTGCCAGGATTCAGTGTTTTAGTACCTGCTTTAATGGCGCCACGAAAAAACATGAACTATACAGTAATCCAGGGATCAACTCTGCTTCCTTCCATGACAGTGATTGCAGGAGTTTCGGTTGTCCGAAATAAGAATATAAGAGATTGAACAAATGTATACTGCATTGCTAACCATAGTTGTTAATTTTGTTTTGTTTCCACTCAAATGTCTGAAATGTCTCGTACCAGTTAAAAAAATAAAACGAAACAACGTCGTTTTTACCTCTATTTAAATTCGGGTCTGTTCCAGATTTTTCGGCCAAATATCGGCCAAAACATACCGGTTTTGTTCCACCTGTTCTGGATTTTCTGGTTCCGTTCTGCCTATTCCGTCTCAGCCAAATAGTATTTTTTTAAAATAATGAATAATTTTACAATATCAATCATATCTCTTAATCTGACCGTTAGATTAAGATAAAATTTTACGAGGAGTCTCGTGATATATTTATACATGTTATGTTAAAATTTCAGAACAATCAGAGAATATAATGACCTTGCCAGATTGATGATGACATTCATGTTCATAATTTTATTCAGAAAAATCATTTTATTGTGTATTTTCTTAGATTAAATTGCACAATTCTATATAGTTTTATTTTTGGATTTGAACTATTTTTTTTTAGCTACACACACACAGTACAACACCCAAACAGCGTGCCGAAATGCTCCAAAACCAAAACATTCTATTATAATTGAAAAAACAAAACACCAACCGAATCAGTATTGACAACGTTGTTGCTAACCTTGGTGGTTGTAGCCAAGAACAAGGAAGTGAGGATGAACCAAACGGAGTTGAAAACCACAGCATCAACTAGAAGAAACAAAGGCGTGCAGAAAAACAAAGTGAAGAACATCTAGTGTTAAAAAAAAAACGACATTCAATCAACGAAAAAGGAATGGTCCAATGTAGTTCTTCAGCCTGTACATGTTCCAGTATGACTTATAGCTGCAATTAAGGCATAATTTAGGCACAGTTAAAACTGTTTTCTCCAGATTTATGCAGGATTTCAAATGGATTACATTTAGTACAGTTGAGATGAGTTCAATAACCATCTATTGTCTTCCAAACACCAGTTGATGAGGGGCATCTACTGAGTGTGCATGTGAAGCGATTAAAATTAGTAAAAATAATATTGCAGGAAGTAAGAATACCCAAATTACCTGCTCCATGGATGCAGCGGTCAGGAATCTCAGCAACAGCTTCCTTTAACCTGGAGATTCTTGTCAGAAAGCACCACAATGCTGTGACATCTTCGTTGAATTGTAGCAACCCTTGCGAGTCTTCCCGTTGACGTGCAGTTTTGGAAAGTTCATCGCCTCAATTTTCCATTCCAGAAGTTTTGCAGAAGCTTTGCAGAGGATCAAATTCATGTTTCATACCGGGATCGGATTCAAGCAGCATCTGCCTTACCTGCCACTCATGAAATACAAAAAAAAACTAGAACCGTCTCTCAAAATCGCAAAGCATCATTCAGAGGGACAGTCGGCAGTATATCAACAAATTCAATTTCTGATTGTTGATGGGAAAAGGTAAGAGATACCCTCAATGTGAAGGCAGGGAGAAACCATACAAGTTTTTCCCCCCATGATATCTGCTGGATGAACTATCTGGTAAGCTCTCACATTTTTCACATTCACTTGGTGGTTAAAATCTGCATCTTCCGGAGTAAGGTATATCGAAACACAATCGTTGACCAATAAAACAAACATATAAACTTCCATGACTGAAAGTTCAATCCTGCCTTAATAATTTGGAGACAAAAATCCATATTGACAGAACAAATAAAAGAATCCACAATAATTGATGATTGAATGTTCTCATCTGCACCATAAGGACCCATAAGCCATCAAATTAACACCAGCAAGCAGAGCTCCTATAATTATAAATACATACAGGTTTCCAGCAACGATAGCTTAAACTGTAAATTATACAGATACCTCTGGATATAATAGCTAGGCCAACTTATTAAAAGTAGCAGACAAGAGAGGGCAACTACTGGTGCTTAAATTCACCGACGAGAATAATCAAGTTGCTTGCATGAACTGAAAAAAGCCTAATCAAGTGCTTATGGCATTTCCAATACTCATTGTTGAAGCAAACATGAAATGGGGTCGTCATCTTGTTGTTGCAAATCTATTGTGACCATAGAACATTATGATATAAGCGATGGATTGGTAGGCCATACTAGTATAAACAGGAGCAGGTGAAACAAAATTCAACTAATTTCATTTATTGAAGTCATTTTGCTTTACAACTATAATGATATCATCGATGAACAATTATCTAAGAAATACACTGTTGCTCATTAAGACCAGCTTCGGACATTAAAGCTTACCGAACCTTCTGGTGTGACCTGGACTTGAAGGGGAACCGTGTGGGAGGTGAAGGAGAAAATTCAGACGGTAATTGAGGCACCGGTGACTCTCCGGTGAGCATCCCCACAACCTCCTTCATTGAAGGACGCTGAGCAGGTGACTTTTGTAAACAAAGAAGAGCAATAGTGATGCATAATGTAGCTTGTTCCCGATCCAGAGACTGTACAGACCTATCAACCAAATCAAGAAGTTTTCCGGAACGGGCAAGATTACGAGCCCAATGCATTAGGTTAGCACGCTGAAATTCAGCCATTGGTGTGGTAGTAACCTGAAGTGGACGCCTTCCAGCAATTAGAACTAACAAGAAAACACCAAAGCTATACACATCAGACTTCTCTGATAAATTCCCGCCACCACCGTACTCAGGGGCGGCGTAACAAACAGTTCCTCTCATACTTGGTGTGCTACTGATTCCACCACTATATGGTATCTCTCCACTCAAAGAATCATGGCTATTTCGGTTACCTCTAAACAGCTCACCACTAAACCATTCAATACTGCCTCTGCTCTTACTTCTCTTCTTCTTTCTCTCGCCATACAATGACTCATCTCTTGGCCACCAATCTTCTCCACCGTTATTATCATCACTAGTCATCTCCATTTCTCTCTTCTTCTTCTTCTTATTTTTTCTCTCCAACTCTTCGCAATACTCCTCCTTCCACCATTCCCTTGCCGGCCTTCTCTTCTCCTTCTTCAAAACCTTCTCATCCTTATCATCATCTAATGAAACCCACCAATCCAATCTCTTCCGATTCTTCTTCTTCTTAACAATCTTCCCAGCAGATTGACTATTCGATGACGATGAAGCTTCAATCCAATCACTTTTCGGTCTCCCCTTCTTTATCTCAGTTCCAAGCCATTCCATCACATAATCCTTCACTCCTCCATTCTCCGCCGTAGTCCCACCATTTTCTTGCTTCAACCACCAATCCTTTCGAGACTCGATCTGTATCCCTCCCCCACTATTTTTCTCCCCATTAACCAATTCTTTCCCACCTTCATTACTACCCACATCCAAATTCCCCTCGAGCAAAACCACCACACCACCAGTCTCTGGAGAGGCACTCACAGCCTCCAAAGTTTCGGGCGATGTCATACAAACCGGCAACTGGTCCACTACCAAACTAAACTCATCAAACCCAGTAGTCACACTGTCGGTCTCCTCCACCACAGATCCATAATCCTCACCCCCGTTATTACTCTCCAATTCAACCTTTTTCAGCTTTACCTCACCATTTATTTTATCACTCTCTTCCACTTTAACCTCACACTGACCCTGATTGCACTGATTCTGGTCATTCTGATTACTCTGATTACTATTATCAATTTTTAACCAAGCTAATCCAAAATCAGCTACTTTCGCATTAAAGCACTGATCAAGCAATATATTACTAGGCTTGATATCTCCATGAATGACAGGAGGATCCAAACTATGAAGATACTCGATCCCCTTAGCGATATCAACAGCAATGCTAAATCTTTTCTTCCAGTCAATCAACTCCACACATTTTCTATGAAGCAAGGCATCCTGCAAGTTCCCATTTTGCATAAGCTCATACACTAACAACATGCTACGATGCTTCCTATCATAGGAAAAACCAAGGGGTGTAACAATATAGCAAGAATCAAGCTTGGAAGCAAAAAGTAACTCATTTTGGAACTCTCTTTCCCCTTGGAGAGAGCCCGAGTCCATAACTTTAACAGCAACGTTGAACTCATTAGGAAGAGTTCCATGATAAACTGAGCCAAACCCACCTTGGCCTAATCGAAGAGAAGGGGAGAACTTGTTGGTGGCGTGGCGGAGAGTGGTGTAGGAGAAACGGTGAGGGGGTTTAGAGAAGTCAGTGGGGACTGTGCGTTTACGAGTGAGCTTGCGGAAGCAGATGAGGAGGAGGAGGAGGAAAGAGAAGGCAGCAGTGGAGGAGGTGGCTAGGGGAGGGATGAGGCTGGAAGAGCGTTGGTGGTAGGGGAGAGGAGAAGGTTGGGGTGGAAGGAAAGGAGGGACTGGGCGTGATGGCATGGTTGCGGTGGTCAGAAAAGGACTAGAAAGATTTGGTGACGATGAAGAAGGAAAGTTTTGTCATTGGAAGATGATGGGAAACCCTTTCTGGCATCCGGTGTATCATAGATTATTAGATTTTGTTTTCGTTTCTTCGATCTTCTCTGTTCACTTGGGAGACGTGGTGCACGAGCGTGTGGGCGGCTCGAAGACTTTAATTGAGGAGGAAGGAACTCAAATTTGACTTGTAACGTTCAGTACATGGCTTTAACTAGATTGAAGGTTATAACGTTTGAGAAATCAAGCAGTTATATATATATATATATATATATATATATATATATATATATATTTCATTATTGAATTTGACTAAATTTGGTTGGAATTTTATATATATGTTTTGCATTAGAGTTTATCATAATTAATTAGATTTGACTTTTCTCTACTATAATTTCAGGAGTAGTAAAATTTTATTTTATAAAAATTGACTTCCAAAAATTCAGCTCACCTCAAGTGTGGGCTATATGATCCGTGAACTACCTCCTCTCAAATAGAACAGGTGCTGGTTTCAAGATTTGAATTCTAGAAAATCAAAGAAGATAGCAAGCCTTCTGTATAATTAGATCTTCTCTTGAGATTAAAATAAAATAAAATCACTTGTAATGTTGTTTGATGCACATAGAATAGAAATGGGCAACTTCATCCTTTTGATTAATCGTGGGCAGTGCTCAGTTTTTTAAAACAGGGGGCTATGAAAAAATAAGCTTTCTGTTCAATCATTAGGTTAAGGGCGCAATTAAACTTTTATGAATTCTCTAATCCCAACATAAATTATGTGTTTTTTTTACTGGATAACGAAAAAAAAAAGACTCAATTTCAGTACATAATAACATGAAAGAAAAGGAAACTAATGACAAATTCTTGTAGTTTGGTCTACTTACCAAGACATCATCTAATACGTGGTTCGTGGTAAGAGCTTGAAATTAAAAAGTTTGTTTCCTCTATAATCTTAGGTTCGAGATCTAAGGTTGCTAATATGATAATAACTGAAGATTTATATGGTCGTTAATTTTAGAGTCCGTAGGATTAGGCAAGATGTGCACAAGCTAATCGAACACTCATATTAATAATAATAATAAAAAAAAAAAGTGAGAGGGATTGATATAAAATGGAGTAGATGTGTGAATTGAGTTCTAGTTCATGACTTCGATCTTCTTGCTTTGTTATGGTAAGGTGTTATATCAATGTGTTTGAGTGTTCATTTCTACCCATTTATTCTAAGAGATTTTGGTGGGGTTTGGGTTTGCCATCGTTTTCTACCCTTTTTTATTTGTTAGAGAAAGTTTATCTTACATGTGTGGGTTTGGTATTGTATATTGCAAGGTGATTTTAAAAGTTTTTTATTTTATTTTAAAACATGTAAAAAATGATTTCTTTTATATTAGGACATCAAGATTATTGAAAAATATAAAAAAAATAATAATTTATTTTTCTTAGAAGTTTCATTTATCAAAATGTAAAAATAAATAGTGTTACAGTTTCTTTATAAATAAACGAGACTCACTATTGATTTATAAACGAGACTCACTATTGATTTATGAATGTTATCTTATTGTGTAGCACACCATTCACTATTTAATCTTAATTGTCAATCACATTTTTAATTATTATGAATTAGTAGTGGGAGTGCTTTTTTTTATGCTTCTAAGATATTTTTAGGATGGAGGATAGCAATGATAAGATACAGGGGCCATTTTGCAAAACAAAACTAAGGGAAGGTGAAAAAACTAAACAAATAAAGGAAATTTTGGTGCAAAAAGCCATCTGTAGGTCATACATTTGACAAAACTAAAAAGGCAATGAAAGTGGAGTGGGTGATTTATTTATTATCTTTCTTTGCCTATTGCATTTTCAAACAATGGTGCTTCTTCTCTTTTTGTTTAGAATTCCCCTTGTTTTCTCATGTTAGGTTTGATATTTTCCTCTTTTTTTCCCAACTATTGTCATGTGAGAGGGCTCATAAATTAGTACTTAGCTATGAAAAGCATGGGTAGAACCTTCTACAACTCTCATGTTGGCTTGAAAGTTTGACCTTGAGCTAGTCTAGTTCGAATAAAAAAATAATTCGTTCAAGAACTCGGGTTGATTTCGCCGACCTAACCCACTGATTTTTAATGTAGACAATACCCGACCCACAATTAGTGGAAAATTAGGGTTTCTGAAGAGGAAATCAGGATCAAATTTTATAATGATTATGGTACAAGCAACTTTTTTTAGGACCTGTTCATACTTCTCTTCAATAAAAACGTTCATGGGTCTAATTTTGATCAATTTCAACTCTGATATTTAAGGGTTTGAAATTCCTGAGGGTAAGCCATGCAGTACACAGCATTCAACTTGAAAATTTTATATATTCTTTCAATTCAGGAGAGCACTATATATATATATATATATATATATATATATATATATATATATATATAGCCAGCAGATTTGAAGATGAGAAAATGGAAATGGATTGTTTTGACTAATTGGAAATGGATTGTTTTGACTAATTTGTTTTGATTTTTCAACATTCAAGCTAATTCTTTCTTTTTGGTCAAAAAAACTGAACCGGAAAGGAAATGGGCACCTGCAATGATACCGGGAAAAAAAAAAAGAAAAAAAAAATGAGGCAGCCATGGATCACGATCCATATGGGAATTAGAGAAAAGGAGATAGAAAATAAATTTTAATTCAAATAAAAGGAGGGGATTTTTAAAACAAATGGTAGTAGGTATTGTTGTAGAATATTTCAATAAATTGATTTATTTTTTTTGTGTATGGTTATTGATTTGAAATTAAAAAATAAAAACAGAGAGAACATAATAGAGAATTTATGTTTTTATATTCTTCATATCTTGAAAAGATTGGAACTCATTTTAAATCTATATTTATACTACTATTTTTAGAGAATATATATTTTTATATTCTTCATGTTCTTATCTCTCTAATAAAAATAATTTTTTTTATTTCTTTTATATACATTTTTTTATTCTATCGATGCTCAACCAAACACAACTAGACAATACATCAAGAAATTATCATCAAGTGATACGAAAAGATGGACAAGGAATGAAAGATTAATGTGCATTATTTGAGAAGAAACAACTCTTATCAACGACAATAAAATCATTATTTTAAAATTTAGGTGTCATGTGAGGCTATTAGCTTGAGACTTCTTTCATTCATTCAACATTTTACATTGAACTTGCCGAGTCAACTCTCAAAAGCGTAAAGGCAAAGGAAGGATACGTTCATAAGAAAATAAAATAGATATACTTTTATCCTTGTAAATTCAAAAAATATTCATTTTTATCCTTGCTTCAATAGTGAACTAAGGGGTTTGCTCCCCTGTGATTTCAGATTCGAGTCATGTAGTTGCTAATATGATGATCACTGGAAGCTTAAATGATTATTAACTGCAAGATCTATAGGATTAATCGACATGCGCGCAAGCTGACTCAAACATCCATGTTAATAAAAAAAATGATATCACTCCATTTATGATACCACTTTTTGGATTTTTTTTTTGTTCCCATATATTTTTCGAAGTATTTCTTAAGTTATTGATTGGTCGCAGGAGAATTTAAGAAAGACTACAAGGAGAAAATAACAAGAAAATGTAGAAGAAAGGGATGGAAGCTTCATTCCTGTGATAGTTAAAGATAATATTGAAACGTTTCTGGAATCAATAGGAGAATATTGATAGTTTAAAAGGTATAGGTATAGGAATGGGACATTAGTAAAACTACAATGGCAGCCTTGTACTTTACCCAAAAGGACGAAAATGAAAAAAAGAAAAGAAAAGAGGTCGCCTAATCAACTCAATTAACGTGTAAAACACGTGGAGATCATTGGGATTATTACACCTTGCAGAGTACGGTGCTCACGTGATGAACCGCATCGCAATTTTGGCCGACACAAAAGGATAATGATATGATTAATCACAACATTCATTTCACACTAAAATATTATAATGAATATAATCTTCTATGGTTTGATTTCTTTTTATTTGTTTTTAATTTTTAATTTGTTATCAAAGAAGACTTATTAAACTTCTTGTAAGCAATCAACATATAAGTCTTAGTTGATACGTAAAATACTTTGAAAATATTATTTATTGACGAATTAAAAAATAATACCTAATAGTAAAACAACCAGTAGGTTTTTGACTTTGTGACAATGAATTTTTTTAGAGCTGAAATTTATAAATATATCATTGTAAGCATATCATTGGATATATATATATATATATATATATATATATATATATATATATATATATATATATATATATATATATATATATATATTAAAACCCCCGACTAGAATAGCTCATAAACACAATGAATTCAATTTTTATCATTATATTATGATTCCCTTTTTTTTTAATTATTTTTTTTGTATTTTTAAATTATTTTCATGTGTTAATTATTTTAATGTGTTTGAGATTGTAATGGAAAATATTTTTTATTTAGAAATATGCATTTACAGCTGTTGTTAACAAGAAGAAAAAACAAATGATGGTATAGATTCTATTTTCATATATACACCTATCAGTTTTCAAAATTGATTTCTTTAAATATTCTGGCTGGCAGATTCTGTCTCGCCAGAAGGTTTTCCACTGTAATTTCCAGGATTTCTAATATGGAACACATCTGTGAGGTGCAATGGCTGCCTACTACCTCTTTTAAGGGAAACGGCGTTGGCTACTTGTTTCCTCTTCAAACCGATCCTGAATCCTATAAGCTATCCTGCACCTCAGCACCTGCCAGGAATTGAAGATGACGGCCATCGAATTTTGATCCTCCATTGATCAATGTCTCGGCAGAATTTGTTGCCCAACTTGGTTCAAAATTAGTGGTAACATCCACCCTCAGGAGGGGTTATTAAAGGATTCCTTCGAAACAAAACACTAATTAATGCTTTGAAAGATTAGCATCCCCTAAGTATGGTTTGAAAGATGGAGTTTCATATGTTGATGAATCCAGGTAATCAGGGAGAGAACACGAACAAGATTATCACGGAGAAAAACAATTCGGGGGGAATTATCACAGGCAACGGTAAATCTTCTTCCAGGAAGTACCTAAAACCAGAATCCATTTGATGCTTTGTATTTATATAAAGCTGTTATTCTCCAATCAAACTTTATCTGTGCATTCAGTTCAAAATAGAATGATTCCCCTATCTTACCCTCAGCTCCTCTTGAGATCAACAACAATGACACTGATGTTATCGGCGCTTCTCCGTCCTAAGGCGAGGCGAGTAAGAAGTGCTGCCGCCAACATGCTTCGAGACGGGTACAATGCTGCAGCCCCTTCATCTTCAATCTGAGGCCCCGCATTGGCAGGAGGATTTTTTTCTCGGAGGCATTCGCGAGCTACCTGACAAGCCAAGTCACTTGACATGACATCCCATAAGCCATCACTAGCAAGAATTAAGCACTCATCTTCTGGTTCTCTTTGTGTAAAAGTAATCTCAGGCTCTGCTATTACAACTGGCTTCAAATACTTGTCCCCTGGTCAAAAAACCATAACAGTAGAAAAACAATTGAGCAACTATTTTAATCACTCTTGTTTAGAAAGCCAAGTAACTGATCATCCGGTAGATATCACAACCAAAACAAAAGTTAAGAAATAACTGGTAAGGGTTTGAGAGAGACCATTCTCAGGTAATTAACGTACAAATAAATGATAGATAATTGAGCACCAAGATTTAGCTCACAGCTGAAGCAAACATTCATTTCTACAGAGGCTAGATAAAACTTATAAAGCAGTCATGTGATATCACATAAATGATTTTCAGATATTTAAACATCGTAGTTGAACATGCTACTACAGCAAAACAAGAAATGTTAAGAATAGAATGTAACCACGTCAACTGCTTTGCCAAACAGATGATAGGATTTGATTTCCATCTATAGTTTTCCCAAACAGAAACCTTATAATTACTAATGAAGTCAGTCATGAGTTGTCATGTGTGCACGTGCATTCACAACCAAAAGCATGTTTTCATTTACGACAAGAATTCAATCCTATTCCTGCCACCCGGACACCATGCCGGCATCGGTTACTATATTAGGCACGCCATGCTGTCTTGCCTAAGATGCATTATGGAAAATTCCGTAACCATTACAAGGGTGAGAGCTAAAAAAATACCCAACTTTATTGTCATGGTTACAGCACATCTTCTAATGTTTAAGAACCAATATTAAACATTGGGTCCTTCTATGGCAATGCACTGCCAACAATGACAATGGGAAGATTCCTTACAGTAATTCCTGGAAATCACAGCAGGACAAACAAAGTCAACACTACCAACTTCTTTGTATCTGTAGATCTCATCAGACTCAGCACTCAACTTGGAAGCTCCATGCTTTGACATGATTGATACAGAAACAGCCAAATTCCTAATGAAAACCAACACGCAACCCATTTTCATGTTGAGCGTCTCATAATTAGAGGTTGGAGTTCCCAAGATGGATAATCATTGAAACTTTAATGTTTGTCACAGGAGCACAGATTCTCACATTGAGAACATGTATAGCATGTCATTAAGTGACAAGGTTCATTATCAATAGATAAACTGCAGCAGCAGAATCAAACTTCATATTGAGTAATAACAAGGATGCAATTGCGTCATGTATAGTGACAGAATCTACCGTCAACCAGGGAAGACAAAAGGAACTACATAAATTATGGAAGAGAAAATCAAATCAAATGCAGTACACAAGAATTCAGATGAAAAGTAACCAGGATAAATATCATCTAGATTTTTAGCTACTTTGCTAATGCTGACATTTACAAATTTAAGCACATAGAAATAGAAATACCTACAGTACATTCTGTTACTTGTGGCTTTCAATTTAGGATAAAATGCCTTAAATGTATCATGGCTTTCATTATATATACAACAGCCGAGAATCGCTCTCATCAGCGTGTAAAAATGCAAAGGAGTACAACAAAATTATACTTGCATGTTTAGTATATTATTCTAGCAAGTGTAATGTAAAAATCATACTACTAATTTCAGAAGCAATGAGGCATTGATAACAAAAATTCACAAAACTCCATATATAGGTGTAAAAACTCAAATCTCATTGGATGGGGTACATGCTGAGGTAATCATTCTTATCCTGTTATTCATATAAACCATATGATTTCTCTATTACATTTTCTGTTTTTTTTTAGTTGAGTATTCACCTTACCTAAATGGCATCCCAAAAACTACTTTTACCAAATATAAATCAGACAATATCTTTAGTCATTTATCTACTCTCACATTCATCATCTTTCCACTGATTTTGCAATTTCCAAACAGAAAGCTACGTCACGATGAATGAATCAGACAATATATCTTTACAGTCATTTAATCAACTCTTACATCTGTTTAAAATCAAGATGCCATTGTCTCCATTGCTTTTGAAATATCCAAACAGAAAGCTACTTCACGACAAACTTGAACTTCCAGCAAAAGCGAGCATTAATGTGGATTTTCCTAGACTCCCCATAAATCGCCACTCTTAACTGTTGGCTTTAACTTGCTAATTTTCTTCGCATTCATGAGCTTACATAGTTAGGTTGTCCGGTATCTCTCCTCAATTATGGACAAGGAACTATATTTGCCTATTTAAAAAAACTAAACCAAGCTTTACGCTCATCATCGGAGTAGGAATATCCATGTACAGATTTGGTTTTATAGTTTTCATCCAATCTTTGATATAGCAGTTTCCTAATACCTGGTTATCATTTCTTGGCTTGAGACACCAAAGCATTCTATTTTAGCAACATCTCACAAGATCATAGCTTGCCAATCAATTCTTTTTCTCATTCCGGCCCAACAAATTGGAGCAACTCTTGGAAGTTATTGCTTCCACAATCCAACCTATCCGAGAGCATGAGTAAAGGAAGGAAGTGTAGAATGCAAAACTTATTCCTTCCATTATCCATCCTTTCTACGAGCTTGAGGAATGAACAACATTCTACAACTACCACTTAAAATCTTATGACCAGCATGCTATGAAACCACCACCCCAACAAAAAAACAAGAACAAAAAAGATATGCCATATCTAGTGTGACTTCAAATCATCATACTTCCGAAACTTCTGCTGATCCCTAATTGCTCTTTATTGACTTCCTTAAATACAGCGAACTGCATATGATGCGTAAGGATATGCCAACTTTAATAGATCGCAGACCAAAATATGAATAACACAGAAAGGCATGTAGAACAACTCAAGAAGGGAAAACGCCAAAATGATTGTAATGGTCCACCTTTCTAATAGAAGGTTTATACATTTGGATCCTCCTTCAATACTGCTACTATGAACCATAGAAAGGAAAAGATTAAAGTTTCCCTCTTTGTTCTTTCTTACCTCCCCTCCTCTAAAATAGGTTCTCCAAGGAGAGTGGAGCCATGGCATTGTGCATTATTGGCAAGCATGATACGTCAGCTGCGCAGCTCAGCACGATAGATAACAGAATTTTTTTCCTGATATGAACCTTTTTTTCCTAATATGAACCTTTTTTTCCTAATATGAACCAATGAATTTGGTAAATCCACCAGCAACCTTAAGTTTACTCATATGCTTAAGTGAAGCACCCTCAACACTTTATTGGTAATGATATGTTTATTTGTTGATAATGTTTTTTGTCAAAAACATGTTGGAACTGTTTATTTGGTTATATTATGAATGGATATGTTTTAAGAATATTTTTTGTTTTTTAACTTATTTGATTATTGTTGATGATATGTTTATCTGTTGATAATGTTTTTGTCTACATATAGTTTACCTATACTTATTAGAATCATTGATACTAAAAAAAAATAAGAGCTATTTGTTCAATCAAGTCCTTTATTTGAGAGAGAGAGAGAGAGAGAATGGATGACAAATATTTGAACGAATTTCCAAAATCTGATCGTTTAGAATTTGTTATTCAAAATCCAAACCAGACAATAAAGGATGGATTATGGTTATTGTTTTTTCATTCGGATATGCTTATAGTTATACTACTATCCAAATATGACTGCGTGCTTCCTTTACTAATTATATGAATGAACATATTTGAAAATCAATGGGAAGGGGAAAAAAGACAATTACTTCACCAACTTTTGCTTGTTTTTCAAAACAAATGTTTTTGATACAATAAGAGGCAACGGATGGATGTAGAATATTGAACTAGTTCTGATTTCAGTATCTAACCAGTAATTAATCCACTCATCCAAACAAAGGAAAAGGAAACCTAGAGCCCATAAACAAGGTATAAAAAGCATAGACTACCCATTTCACTAAATCAATTCATCAATAACTCATAATTATTAATGCAAGCATACATCTATATCAGGTGATAAATTTTATAATTCTATCAGCAAGTGTAGGAAATTTGTAGTTACCAAAACCTCCTCCTACAATAATGTTTCTCGCCTCTCTACTCTTCAGGGTATCAATGACTCCAATTGTTAAAGCAAAGCATTGCTTGCTTATCCTTGAGCAAACTTATAAATGGAAAACTAGTTAACATTAGAGAAAATAAAGGGCATGAATTTGCTCAAAGAAATGTACTGAGTTTTCAAAATGAACTCGAACTTTGTTCATCGGTGATTTTCATTCGTGAAATTGGAAAATATCAATACAAGGCTGTTCAATGCCATAAAGTGAGACATTCGACATGGATGCACATCCAAATCTGTAAAAAAAAGAACCAAGTGTAGTTTGTGTAAAATTGAATAATCCACTAACGTGAGATGTTTTTTCTGTGTACCTAGTCATGTGATAAAATTAAAGCATTCAACTCCAATAGCAAGTTCTTTATACGAGTGAGTGGAAATAATATAAACAGCTGAACTCTAGGTGTATACATCGCATGAGGTTGACGAGTTATAACTCCAGAAAAAAAGGATGATGATGCAGTTAACCTATAATAAATTACCTATTGCTCGAGACATAGCAAGAATGCCTTCAACTCGAGCCCCATTAAGGAAGATCACTCGGCCTCCAGCAGCTTCGATTCTTGCAAGTTCATCCGACCTATCCGGCTGCAACAAATGTTGAGGATTATTAATTTTATTATTAATTAATCAAGTATCTAAAAGATAAAAGGGTGAGCAAGTTAAATCATACCCAAAAAAGAGAGAGAACTCAAATTCTTAGGAAGAAACAAGATTTTTTTCTATCCACTGGAAAAATTGAGAAAAAGTGCAAACAAATTTGGCAGTGGACATATCGATGAAATGATATCACTTCTCATTTCTTGTTTAGTATGATTTAATTTGCAGCTAATAAGATTATAATTAAAAAAAAATACAAAGTGGAATAAATTAGGACTATCGCAAGTAAATCCTACTTCAGACAAAATTAAGATGTAAATCCCTTATGTTTGATTGGAATCTTTATTTTCATTTCCAATCCTCTGATAAACAAATCCTCCTAAATCCTGCATTAAGGGGGGGAAACACTCGTACTATGACGAATAATACGAGGTTGCCTTGCTAAACTATTGAATCGCATGGCAGATGGAAAGTAACCATTTGGACTCCGTTTGATCATGAACAAATGCATGTGCTGGTGTAGGTCCAAACATCACAAACCACAGACCATTGCTCAAATCATGACAGCAGTTCTGAAACCTTAGTCAAAAGGATTCTTCAATGAAGAATGGAAATCAAAGCTAGTTGATTCATGCCTGCCAAATGTCAGGACCAAACACGGTAGTACAAGAGCATAACTTTCCACAAGGAAAAAAGACAGACACAACTGCTATAAAGTATGTCCAGAGTCCCCACCCCTGTCAAACAAAATGCCACCTGTTGTCTAAAACATCTTCTATTTGGCAAGGTGGCAGATCCATGTGTTTCACATCATCAGATACATGTAATCCCATGCAAGAAACGTAAAAATCTAGAGTAACCATGATTAAATCATGACTAACGATGGACGGACTGGATAGCTAATGTATTGACAGTAACGTCAACGTTTTCCGATTTCAAAACTAACCTTGTGATCAACACTAAGAGGAATGGCCCTCCCGCCTCGCGATAGGGCGGCGCGTGAGTCGCCACAATTAGCGACGATTATGTGCTCTGGAGATAATACAGCAACGACCGCCGTAGACCCACCGAGCGCCATCTGCATGGGGTGGCAGCCGCATTTGAACCCCATACTCCCACACGCGCACGTGCCCATTGCCACCTCATCCATTCTCTCATAGCTCCTCTTCATCACTCCCCTCCACATTTCCTCCCATTCCGCCCCACCATCCCCACTCTCACTGCGCAAGCGTGTTACGTCCACGCGTGCCAGCTCTTCCTCTATCAACACGTGCATCCTTTCCCTGCATAGTGCTGCCACCTGCGCAAAAAAGAGAAAAATATATATTTATTAAATGACCATAACGCCCTTTCAAAAACAGAGCTGGACAGCTTTCTGTAATTACGTGAGCACCGCCATGACCGTCAAAAACACCAAACAAATGCACTGGTCTCCGGCGGTTGACCTCCGGCTGGAAAAAGTTAATCCGTACAGAAACCGCATCTTCCATCTCACGTGACCTTCCTGACACTGACATGCTCCCAAAAACGGGCTCCGCCACCGGAAATCCACACGCCATCTCCACAACCCGTTTTCCTTCCGTGGAAGTTGAACTCGAGCTCTCCCCCCCTGCTGCCTGTTTCTTCTCTTTTGAAATCTGAGGATTAATCGGCTGAGGAGAACCACCAGCGGCGAGACGCCTCATCTCGATTCTCCTTCTTCTGCGCTCCCTGCATTTCTCCGGTGAATCATATCCATCGTCTTTTAACATCCTTCGATAAACTTCCGTCATTAAAATCCGTCACCGCCAACAGTCATCTCCGTTTGACATTGACTAACAGAGAGGGAGATAGTGTTTTTTAGAGAGATTTAAAAGAGAGAGGGCGTTTATATTTATATATTTTTACTAATTTTATTGATTTAATCTTGAAGAAGTGGGGGCTGTGGGGGAGAACAAAGAAAAGGCAACGTGCTGTGTTTCCTCTATTTATCGAAAGGGTGGCCAGCTCCAGATTGCCCCTTCTCTTGCCATTATTTGCATTGCTTCTTCCACGTGTCCACCCGGCCACACCATCTACTGATTCTTTTCTTCTTTATATTTAATTATTTTTTATATATGATTTATGATAAAATATGAGTCGGCAGAGAACTATGTATTTTTAAAATAAAATAAATTACAATTAATGAGCTAGTTGAAGGCTTAAATGTATTTTTCAACTTTTAGTTAAAATAATATGTAATTTATTTTTATAACAAATTTTACTTCGAGTGAAAGATTATTTTTAATTAAAAATACTTGTAACTTTTTAAATTTATAGTTTAAAAACACAACTTAACTTAATTTATAAAAATCATATACAAAATTATATTATATTGATTTATTTTTAAAAAATAAATTTGATTTTATAATAAAAATCAGAATTAATTTGATATTTATTTAATGAAATTTATTAAGATAATGACTTTTTAATTAAAATAATCTATTTGGGATAAATTGTTATACTTTATATTATGTAATTACTTATGAATACTTTTAAAAAATAATTTAATTTGAGCACAATAATTTATAGGATAAATGAAGTAACATATGTAGTGTGAAATATAAACAATTTGGGTTTGTTTTTATATTTAAAAAAAATTGTTTTCCTGTGTTTTTATATGTTAATATTAAAAATAAATTTTATAAAAGAAAAAATATTATTTAAATATATTTTTAAATAAAAAATAATTTAGAAAAATTAATTATTATTACAGTACCAAAAAACTAATAGACTAGCAAGCCAATATTAATTTCATATTATTTTGATTTTAAGAGTTTGATAATAATAATAATAATAATAATAATAATAATAATAATAATAATAATAATAATAATAATAATAATAGTCCCTTCTCTTTGCTAAATCGCTATATATCACGATATTTTGAAATCTCTTAAGGGGCACAGACAGGATGACACGAACCTGACAAATGGAATCCCCGAACTGAACTGCTTACAAGTGGACCAGTAACTGGTTTCCACGTTTAGATTGAAATAGGATGGGCCACAAAAGGTGTTTGTCTTTTTTCAAATGTTCTGACCATCTATCCTTAAACAACGAAGCTTCAAAACACGTGTCAATCTCTGGACTAACCGCCACTCGAAAGTGACGTGTCTGGCCCATCGATGACACGTAGGAATGTGCTGTCAGAGAAAATAGATGAGAGGCGTCAGAGAGTCTTCGCTTGTGGGTGGTTGTAATGAGCTTCGGTATAACTGTGGTGAACCAATGCTTCCTTCATGCTAACTGTAGAAACTTGGGGTTAACTACAAATTAGTCCTTCATATATGGTCTTTGTTCCAAACAAGTCCCTTAAGTGGACAACCTTTTGTCAGAGCGTTTTAACATATATTTCAATTATTCTGTTTTGAAACACAGTATGCTGACATGAAGCTATGTCCTTACTGGCTTTAATCCACGCCCCGTGAAGTTAGATTTTCTTCTTCTTCTTTTTTCTCCCTAATCAAGGATTTTGAGAAAAAAACCTTTGAGCCAACACGTGGAGGGTTTGCATGTGAAGTTTCGTCAAGAAAATATAATTGCATCTGGAATATACCCTTTCAGTGGTGGAATTGTGGATGATAACGATGGTGGAGCCAATATAGTCAAAGATCAATGAAGAATTAATTAGAGTACCAAATAAAGTTAACAAATCCTATTTAAAATTAGAGGCCTAGATGATGCATATTCTATAGCCGCCTAACGACTGTGCCACGATATTATAGTATTACAGCACCACTACAAGCTCGAGGGATGGCCAAGATCCACATGTCAAGCTTTTTGACCGATGGAGATGCAAGAGAAGCTGCTAATCGTGAATAAATTTTATTTTTGAAGGTATCGACAATGATCTTGAATATTGAGATTTGATAGTGAGAACTCTTTCTCCCCTTTCTTTTGCTATAAAAAATATAATCACCTCGAAAAATATCTTAATTAAAAAAATGTCGGGGACGATAAATTTCATTATCAGAGGATAGGTAGTGGATAGCTTTTGTAGAATCGGATCCCTTAATAAATGGTTTGTGAATGTTAATTTGGGCCTGATAAAAGTGTTTGTGAAAAAGTTTTCAATCCATTGTTGTAAATGTTAATGTAAGCCCATGATTTTTCTGCAATCCCATTGAAAGTTTGTGTATGTGTTCTAGAGGCAATGGCAATTCAGAACGACCTATTTCAAGCGAGGGATAGTGATAATAGTGGTTATCACTCTGTTTATCATCTTAAGGTGCAAAACTCTACACATGCAGTTCTTCAGGGAATGAAGAGAAGAGAACTGGTGAAAATATAAGGAACCTGCAATGGATCCTTCTTCGGTCTCTTTTCTTAATTGGAGTTGCTAGCTCTAAAAAGAGGAAATGTTGATGATGTAGAGGAAGATTGTTCACAAAAATTACTCGGAAAGCCTACTAGATTCTATTATGAAGATCTGAAAGCCATCACAGGAAACTACAGTGAGGTTCTTGGTGAGGGAGGATTTGGCAAAGTTTTTGAAGGGATTCTGCTTGATGGCATCAAAATGGCAGTGACGCAACTCGATGGTTCAAGCCCAGTCAGGAAATCGTTTCTCACTTGGGTTGAGGCAAATGGTAGCATTCACCATGTGAACTTGGTAAGACTTATTGGTTTTTGTTATGATGAACTCATTAAGCTTCTTGTTTACGAGCACATGTCTAATGGGTTTTGGATAAATGGATATTCTATAAAACTTGCGGGTTTGTGCTCGTTTGGCATCAGAAAAAGAAAATCATCCTTGACATAGCCAAGGGACTGGCCTATCTTCATGAAGAGTGTAGGCGGAAGATAATCCATTTGAATACCAAACCCCAAAACATCCTGCTAGATGATAGTTTTAATGCCAAAATCCCTGGTTCTGGATTGTCTAAACTGGTTGACAAAGACCGGAGTAAAATAGTGACTATCATGCGAGGCACTCCTGGCTATCTAGCTCCAGAATGGTTGAGCTCAGTAATCAAAGAAAAAGGTGGCATTTTATAGCTTTGGAGTTGTTGTCTTGGAATTATTATGTGGGAGGATAAATTTTGATCTCTCTCAGCCTGAGGAACAAATGCATTTACTAATTCATTTTGAGAAAAAGGAAAAGGAGAATCGATTGTTGGATCTAGTCGACAATCAAATCCAGGATATGCGATTCAACAGAGCTGAAATGATGACTATTATGAGAGTTGCTGCATGGTGTTTGCTAAGTGATTATGCAAAGAGGCCTTCTATGTCAATGGTGGTAAATATCCTAGAAGATGATGTGGAATTCGAAGGTAACCTAGACAACAGCTCATCGAATCCAGCATTAGAAACAAAGTCAGAAGAGGTTACTACATTGGCTCCTTCTATGTGTCAATATGTTCTTTTCTTTGCTAGAATCAATGAAATATGGTTTTTGTGCTGCTTTTCAATATCAATGGATAATATTTATAACCTGTCTTTTCTTGGTAAGAGAAAACTGCAATTACATTACTGCTCTTGACTTTGCCGATCACTGATTACATAAATATTCATTGAGAAGATGAAGTAGACAGATGAGATGAAAGATTTGAGTTGTTGGGAAGATAGATAGCTGTCCCCTTGCATAACAAAGGGCCTTACCTCCTCTTGTTCTGTTTTTTAATTTGCATCTATGGGTTTATTACTACAACTTGGAAGGGTCAGACCAAACTATTTCATTGATGGCTGCAAGAAAAACATTCAATTCCATGTGATAAAATTGATCGAGCCGATTGACTCCTTACAAAGCATTCTAATTATTGCAACGAACATGGATACTCAAATGTTAAAATCAATAGCTTGATTTATGTAAGTGGTGTCAACCAAGTGATAGCAATTGGGCTTCTTACTTTGCGTGCTCCATCCTTCCATACCAAACCTCCAAACTCGGGCATTGTTTGCCTAATCTTTGTGGTGAAGATGATCCTGTAAGAAAGTTTCTGGTTTTTCCTAGTGAAGTTCAAGACTTCTGGTTCGACTTTAACTGCTGCTCCTTTGAATGGTGAGATCACCACATGGTATGTTGAAGTTGGAGGGCCAACATTGGTAACAGTTCTGTGGAGGGTCAAAACTTTAATCGAAGTATCTTCTGGGAAAACTGCTGACATAGATGGATAGTTCAAATCCCCTGGATTTGCAAGAGAATGTCGACAAGACCTGTTTGCGAACTTGCCGAAAACTTTCAGCTGTGCTGGAGTAAGCTTCTGGGTGCAGAGAAAATCAAAGTAATCCTGAGGCTCAAGGTCATAAATCAGACCTGGGTCAAGAGCTTTCATTGGGTTTACGTGCCCTGCACCATGATCGAAAGGGGTGGAAGGAGTAGCTACTGAAGCATCTTTTAGTGGATGGTGTGTGTTATCATGAACATAAGCTGTTGTCATCAGTGCAGATTTGATTGCTGCTGGACTCCATTCTGGGTGCCTAGCCTTGAGCAAGGCGGCAATTCCACTAACATGTGGGCATGACATGGAAGTTCCAGAGAGTATGTTGAACTCCACTCTCCTGCGATCTGTTGGCAAACTTGACGGGCCTAATTCACCAGTCCAAGCAGCAAGAATGTTCACACCAGGTGCAACAATATCAGGTTTCAGAATTTCAAGAGTCAGTAAATTTGGTCCTCTGGATGAAAATGCTGCCACTACTGGAGAAGGCCTGATTCCCAATCTTGTACCAAGAAAAGCTAGAGTTGCAGTGGCATTTCGACTAGTTGAAGCATAACTTTTGATCAATTTCCCTTCTTTCTCTCCCACTGCAACTGCTGGGAGCAGGTGACAGTCTGCGACCAGTTCCTCTCCATTTGCTGCTGTATTTGCTAGAATCATGCCTACTGCCCCTGCTTGTTTTGCTACCTGACCCTTTTCAACTCGAGGACTAATACCGCGGTCACATATCACAATCTTTCCAGCAACAACGCGAGGATTTAGAGTTCCTTCCAGGCACAATGAACTCGGGTCGAGGCTACTAGAGTTGCCTCCCATGTAAACTAGAGGATATTGCTTCCCTGTCGACAAAATCCTTCGGCCTTTATAGAGTGAAACTCCAGATAAAGTTCTGCCAGTTCCAAGCCTGGCAGTGGCTGGAAAATCTCTGTCCATAGTACTAGCACCAACCGTTGTGATCCATGGCGAGACATTGGTGAGGCCGGCAGGATCAGGTCCTGCATTTCCCGCTGAGCATGAAACAAAAACACCCATCTCCATTGATCCAAAGGCGGCTATGGACAAACTGTCGCGGTAGTAAGAAGAAACCCCACCACCCAAAGATATTGATAAGACATTCACCCCATCAGCTACTGCTCTGTCAACCGCGGACAGAATATCTGAGCTGAAACATCCGCCAGCCCAGCAAACCTTGTAAGCTGCAATTCTAGCCCCAGGTGCCATCCCTCTTGCGGTTCCATGAGCGTAGCCCAGCAGATTTGCTCCACGAACTGGAGAGCCAGCAACTGTAGCTGCTGTGTGAGTTCCATGACCATCTTGATCTCTTGGCGATTTATACTCATTTTGCTCATTGATTTTGCCAGTAGCGGCTTCATATCCTCTGTAGAAGACTCTTGCACCGACAATTTTTTTATTACAATGATGTTTCTGAAAACCCCTGCCTGTCTCGCATGTCCCTTTCCAGTGAGTAGGCACCGGCGACATGCCTGTGTCATTGAAGCTCTCACTCTCTGGGAAAACCCCTGTGTCCAGCACCCCCACTATTACATCATGATCTGCAACTTTTTCAGACCAGACACTCGTGCTGTCTTCAGGTTCTAGCCCAAGAAACATGGGGCTTCTTGTTGTGTGTAGTTGATATTTAGTCTCTGGGAAAAGAGCCACCACTCCATCTTCTTCCTCTAGTCTTTCAGCTTCTTCGTCATTCAATTTGGCAGCAACCCCGTGAAAAGCAGTCTCGTAGCTATAAATTATCCTATCCTCCTCATCTGCTTGGCCTTCAATTTCAGGCTTAGACAAAACTGACTGTACTTTCGATGAATACCATTCAAGGTGACTGGTGAAGTATCCTGGCTTTGCAGACCTATCCATTTGCACAATGTAAGTCTTTCTTTTCAATGGGGTGTTCACAGAAACGACAGCGTTGAAAGCTAGATAAATTGCTAGAATGAAAACCAGCCATTTCACTGTATTCTCAAACATTTTTCAGGTCAAGAAAGAAGGGTTTTGCTCGGAGAATGGAGTGAGGAGAAAGGAGAGCAGAATGAGAAGTGTTTGGAGGCTAGAGATCTCTCATAGCAAGGACTAAGGAGGGACACTTATACCATCCTGCCATCGTGCAGGTAATTAAAGCAGTTGGTTGTGTTCATGAATGCCTGTCGGAGAAAGGAGGCTTGGCTGGTGGCTGAAATTAATTTTGTCTTGGACCAATGTAAAACACTATTTTTTTGTCTTTTCTCACATCTGGTTTGGTATTTATATTTTTTTATTAATATAAATATTCTGGTACTTGACTATGATATTTCTTTTATAACCGGGTGTCCGGGCCGGTTTACGCACACCATAACTAATTCTCGGACTCACTAAACATCCTGCAAGCTCAGTGAGTATGTAAAACACCACGAGAATGACAGACATACCAGACAGGGATCAAACCAAGGTAACATGAAAAGGGACACCCTCCAGGTCCCACTAAGACTCAAACGCTGGTCCCTTGAAGGAGGGCAACCTCTAACGACCATTGGACCAGACCCTGTTGGTGATATTTATGTTTTTAGTTCTGTTCATGGTTGTTCATTCCATTCATGTTTATATTCTAGTAATAGTTTAAATTTTTGTTAAAAAAAAACTTGCACATTTTAAGATATTAATTTAATAAATACAATTTTAATTTAAATCTAAAAAAAATAACTTAAATTATATAATTCAAATAAAAGTTAAAAAGTAAGAGTTTAACTAATATAACCAGACATTATAAAAATATAGTTTGATTTATAAAAACACAAGATGACTTATTTTTATAAGAGAATATTAAGAAAACAACATATTTAATCGTTTTAAAATATATAATTGATATTATAAAATTACACAATAATTTAAAAAAAAATTATTTGCCCTCAACAGAAAAATCTGAAATTTAGATGGAATTTATAGAACAAACCAAGATTATGGAGAAGATAAAATTTATTTACATTATTCTATTCCTTAAACCATAACAAAATATACCAGTTACTCAAAGCTATTTCAGACAAAACAAAATATAATTGAGTTCTGCTGGGACTTGTGGACTGGCCTGGACACTTCTCACATGTGACTTACTCAAAACAAAAGTTCTACTGGCACTGATGGGAGCTTCTTATCACCCTCAGGCCTTGGTTTTTTGACAGAGAAAACCTAAATGATAGAAGCCATCCTTAGACTTTTCTTTGTAGAGGGGGAAAAGAATAATGGAACAAAAAATAATTGAGTTGTGCTATGGGAATGATCTTAACATATGGTCCCTGCACTCACAGGAAACATGACCTCACCCTCCATTTAGTAGAAAAATCTCAAGTATTTCTTCTTGCTTGCTTGCTTTATTTTGGAAACTCATCATCATCTTCTAAAGTTTTTTGGAGGATTAGGGTTTCGTGATATCAAAATCTTTATCTTGAAAAAGTCTTCAACACTATATGATTTTATATATTCATCCAACTTCTACTAAAAATATTCCAAGGGATTGTGGCAGCGCGGTGATAGAGAATTTGTGATCTGAATAGCAGGTTTTGAGTTCGAGTCAGGACTTGCAGTCTTTATAAAAATCTGAAACAACTAATATACCAGAAAGTTGAATTTTCTCGCATAAAAAAAAAATCTTGCTAAATCCCACTCACCTATACGTGGCCTTGTTTCACCTCTTGAAGTTCTTGTTTAAAGACAAGCAATCCCATGTGGTGGAAAGTTGAATAGGTTAGCACCTCATGAATAAATAAAAACAAATCGCTTTCCTTGCGAATCAAGGCATAGATGATACTTATTCAAAAAATATTCTTCTCTATGCCTCCTGAGATATGCTTTAGGTGCATTTCACCACTGTAAAGCTTAAAGCAATGCAGCTCAAGCCTCTTAAAAGTAAGCTTTTCTTTTTTATTTATTACAAATGCTTTTTGGTCATGGCATTTTAAATCTCATGTTTTGGTTGTTTTCTCCAAGAAAATCACTGCTGAAATTGATGTTGATTGTTTTGAATATATAGTGGGGGGATTTGTAAGAGCCACTTAGGCATAGATGAATTTTATTTTTTATTTTAAATTAAAAAAAATTATGATTTTAGATCATTTTCATGAACTAGTGTCAGAAATAATTTTTAAAAAATAAAATAATATATTATTTTAATATATTTTTAAACGAAAAACATTGAAAAAATACTTAAATCTTAGGAAACTGTGTTGCCTTTGACTAGTTTGAGGTCTGGCTTGGATTGGTAGGGCTTGGATTGGTAGGTCACGGGATTAATTCACGAGCCATTGATAAAATCATGCCAATCATTTATTAAAAACGATATCCTGTAAATTTTTTTTGTTAACTCTTGAAATTGATTGTTTGAGTCGGATTTGATTGAGTTAACTAAATAATGAATACTCAAGGGGTCCTGGTGTGAGTGGTGAGGGCGCTTTCATCCCTTAAGAGAGGTCAAGGGTTCAAACCCTCCTCTTGTATGGAGCCGGCTATTTGGGGAGCACTTTCACCCCTTTGGGGCCCACCCGGTGCGAACGTGGATTAGTCTGGGTCAGCGCTTGGGACACTGCGTGGTTTATACCAAAAAAAAAAAACTAAATAATGAATTAATCTATGGAGCCACTCGAATTTAATAAAGTAAATATTTAAAATGATTTAAAGCCAAACACAACATGATCAACCATGAAAAAAACTAGGACTCTTGTTGGATTACTAATTTTTTAAAATTACAATTGTTGTAAGAAAACTAGGGTTTTTTCTTATTAGCAATTTAGCATAGAGAGAAAAGTGCCTCGGGATTAAATGGTTTTGATGATGAATTGGAAAAAGGTTAGCATATTTATCAAATTTCCACTTATTGAGAAAAGTTGTTGGGGATATTTGGAAGTGTGGTAGTAATTATTTTTCAAAGTATTTTTTATTTAGAAATATATAAATAATATTTTTTTATTTTTTTAAAATTATATTTTACATTATCATATTAAAATTATATGAAAATATAAAAAAAATAATTAAAAAAAATAAGGGTTGTATCAAACCCTAAACAACCTCAATGTGTTTTGTAGCCTTAGTTTCCTCTAAGATCAATTCGATAAGTTAGGCCTCAGCACAAAAAACTATTCGAACGAAGTTATAGTCACAGTAATCGATCTCAGCAGTTAATATTTAAAGATAAGTTTTTTAATTAAATTGAATACCCACTTATTTAATTTATATACCATTTGTTTTTTAGTTTGGAATTAACTAAAAAGAAATATTAAAATAGTATTTTTAAAATAATATTAGATAATTTTGACGTGTTAATATTAAAAAAAATGATATATTTCCAAGTGAAAACGCATTGCATTGCATTATCAAACACACATATTTCTAATCCTAACAGTCAAACTAAGCTTTGCCAATGAAATTAAATTTAAGAAAATAAAAATAAATTCTGAAATCAGAAAAATAATAATCTTAGAGACAATTTTAATTCCGAGGTGTAAGTGTCAAGTGACAATCTTTTATATAATATTAAATTATAAAAATTCATCAAGAGCACACGTCCAAAGATCCATCTTGCAGTCCATAAGAAAGGATCCACATACTTATTTATAATTTAATTACACCACTAAAAACCCACTTTTATAAAAACACCTTAAATGGTTTTTTTTTTTTTTTTTAAATAAGAGACAAATATTCTTCTTTTATTCAATACAAAACCATGTCAACAATTGCTATATTTTTACATTACAAATTACAATTTTGAAGATAGTATTAAAGAAGTTTCTTTAAATTAAATCCAGGAAGGAAGAGGGTAATGCACGTATAAAATCATATAAAAATATCTTGATATTAGTTACTATATAAGTTAATTAAAAAATAATATAGTATTTAAAAAAAATACTATATACTATAGCATTACATTCAATGGATAAAAGCATAATGAAATAAGAGTGTTTTTAGCCTTGTGGCTTAAAAACTTGATTTTTTTATTTAAAATTAAATTTTATTAATTTTTTTTTATCGTTTTGATGTGTTTATGTTATTAATAAATTTTTAAAAAAATATTTTTTTTTAAATAAAAAGAACTTTTTTATTACAATACCAAGACGTTATAAAGCAACAGTTGTGGTTCAACAGCTATATTGATATCAGCAAACACTGGTGCTGGCATTGAAAGCTCTCTCTCTGGAATGAAGGGAGGTGGTCGTTGATCAATCAGACAACGGCATTAAACGGCAACGTTCAATCTCATTAATGCGGTAGGCATGAGAAGGGAAGAAGACGTTAGTTAAGACAGCATCCCTATTCGTATCTCTTTATTTATTGCTCGTTGCCGGCCTCTCTATTTATTGCTGGTTTAGTCATTTTTATTTTAAGCCAAATATATTTTTAAAACCATTTAATTATTTGAATATATATTTAAATAAAAAACATTTAAAAAAAAAAAAAACTATAACCACAGTAACAAACATGCTCTAAAAGTTAATGATTCGATTTTGATGGGCATAGTCGGTCCAAGGGTTTGTTTTGGATTCACCAACTATGGGCCTCAAAGACTCCCAAACCCAACTACAACAATTCGGCCCAGACCCAGCCGCACCTTGTCACCTCTCTTGACCTCTAATCAGTGGCCTCCCTCAAGTTGCCAAGCAAAATTGAGTGTCAAGTAAGGATACAAGCGCATTTTAGCACGAGTCGCCCCTACACGCACCATACCATTATAAAAGATGACACAATTAATAATAATTTTTTTTAAAACAAAATAGATGACACAATTGCACATTCAAGGATGCCCGTTTGGCATTGAGATTTCACCGGTTTTTGACCGAAATTTAAAATTTTTTTTTTTAGTTTAAATGAATATGTTTTTATGTGTTTTAGATCATTTTGATGTGCTGATTTTAAAAATGATTTTTTTTTAAAAAAAACATCATTTTGATGCATTTCGGCACGATAAGCACTTTGAAAAATCACCACAACCAGATTCTCAAACAAGCACTGACCAAATTTTAGCAGCCGGCCGGGTAACATTATACGGGCAACCTAAATGGTATTTTACGTCACCTACCTGCTGACGTGTATGAAAAACACACTCCCATCAACTTTTTATTGAAGAATTTAAAAGAAAACATGAAAATTTATGCCACGTGGCCTAACAATTCTTTGATCCCGAGAGAAGTAATATTTTTATTGTGAAAAAGTAAAAAAAAAAAAAAAAAGTCAATAGTTTCGATTCCGAGGTCAAAGACTGTGTATTGATGTGTGAAAAAACAAAGGAGATAGATTAGATACATCACCAGCCTCTTAATGATCGTGGGCTCTCAAAAAAGATTTTAAAAAATCCCTTCAGGCTTAAATTTTCCCTCATCAAAGGACATAAGGACATAAGAGTAATTTTATTACAGCAATTGCCAGCAAACTATGTGTCGTGTTATAGGGAAACTGCCATGTGTTTTAGTTTTTTTTTTTTTTTAGTTTATGATATATATATATATAATTTTCATGTATAAAACTAAATTTATTTGTCGGTGGATTTTAAATAAGATATTTATATATAAATTAAGTTATTATATAAGATCCTGATAAAACAATGGAGAAGGAATATTGCAGCCAAAACCTTGGTGTCTCCTCTTCTGTATTAGGGTTTTATATTGTGTAATTTACATAATCAATGCCATAATAAATGCCTAAGACAATTCACATTCCCGTAAGTTTAGGTATGCCGTTATAGTAGGATAATATTACAATCTATTTGTCCCATATTTAGATATTCCATAATAGATCCTAAAATATATATTTAATTGTCATGCATAATATTTGATATAAAATTATTTTTATCTATATTAGGGCCCATCATTATCCATGATTTTTTTTAATAATTACTAAACATTTTTAAAACTCTTTTTTTCTTAAATTATATTTTCTTAAATTTTTTCCTTTTAATATGTGTCTAGTGATGTTGTGCATGATGTTGTTCAAATAAAAATAATTTAAAACATTCTTTTTAATCTCTCCATGACACTACATAAAACTATCAAACACAATCTCAAAACAAAAATAATCTTTTTAAACCTTGTTCTTGCCAATCTGTTCCCTGGAACTCCACTTTGAGATATTAATCTCAATTAAATTAAATAGCTGTTGAATCTTAATGTTATCTATCTCTCCCCACTTTTAAATTTGATAGCTACAATTTATCTTAATTCTTTCTACCGTTTACAAATGGGTTCTTAAACCTCATAGATCAAGCGATTAATTTCGAGTTAGCTCCGATGCAGCACCACTGATGTATACATGAGGAAAAAATCGTTGACGTTTAAAACCTTTTTTTTTCTTGATTTTTTTTTCAATTTAATTATAAAAATCAACGTTTAGGATAATTTTTAAAATTTTTAAAATGTATCAAATTTCTGTAGAAAGTATATTTTTTGAAAATTGTTCAATGAAAACATTTAGATTCAGCCGACACTTTTAAAAGACAATACTAAACACCCACCTTCTTTTTAGTTTTTAATTTATATATATATATAGAAATATATATAGTACCCGTGAATGATGACGACAACATGAAAAGAAGCATAAGTACCGTGACAACTATAAGAAAACCACGACAAAATTCATCAAAACCTTGTTCTTTTTCATTTTTTTCTTCTCTTTTGTCCACAGAATCTTCACCCGTTCTGAATTTCTTGTTTTGCTCCTTATTCTGGTCCTTGTCACCGGTCACTTTATCCTGCTAAATTTACAGGGCCAAAGCCCCTTTTCTCATCATCAAGATTGGTTGTAGCATAGAGGAACCGCAACAAAAGAGAGCACAATGGCTAAGTTGTGGTGCCTTCTGTGCATAATCACATTGCTTCAACTTTCAAAACCTGTCATCTCAAAACGTGAAGTCACCACACCTCCTCCATTACCAGTCCTGCCGCTACCATCGTTTTCTCAGCTGAAATGGCAGGAAAGGGAGCTCATAATGTTCCTTCACTTTGGTGTCAACACATTCACGGATTCTGAATGGGGCACTGGCCATGAAAACCCTGCTGTTTTCAATCCAGCAGGGCTCAATGCTAACCAGTGGGTCAATGTTGCAGCAGAAGCCGGGTTCTCTCTCGTGATATTGACTGCGAAACATCACGATGGGTTTTGCTTGTGGCCTAGTAAGTACACCGACCATTCTGTGGCAAGCAGTCCATGGAAAAACGGGCGTGGAGATGTTGTTCAAGAACTCGTCAAAGCTGCCGGGGCTCATGGAGGGGTTGATGTGGGGCTGTATCTTTCTCCATGGGATAGGCATGATAGAAGATATGGTCATGATTTGCAGTACAATGAATACTACTTGGCTCAATTGCAAGAACTTCTTCACAAGTAAGTAGACTTAGTGACTGTTAGGTAATGCAGTTGGCCGGCTTACCAAACAAAGCCTAAATACACTGCTAGCAATCACTCAGTAGGAACAATACAAGATGCTAATCATGTTTTGTTGAAAATTTTGGCAGGTATGGGAAAGTTAGGGAGATATGGTTTGATGGCGCAAAAGGGTCCAATGTACCAAACATGTCGTACTATTTCTCAGACTGGTTTTCAATGGTGAAGGAGTTGCAAAGTTCTATCAACATATTTTCTGATGCCGGCCCGGATGTCAGGTGGGTTGGAAATGAAATGGGATTTGCAGGAAGTACATGCTGGTCCACCATCAACAAGACCTCACTTTCAATCGGAAATGGAAGCATTGTTAAGTAAGTAGTAATTCTAATTTTCAAGCAAGCAGACACACACACGCACCTTAATTTGCTTATCTTTGAAACTCTTCGATGTCGTGGTTTGTTTTTCGCAAGAGAACACCAGAATTCTTGGTTATGTTAGAACTTTTTTCATTTTTATTTGGTTTAGGTTTAAAAATTACGTTTCTTTTAAGGTTCAGAATTTAAATTTTATTGTCAAATCTTATTTTTTTTGTGTAAAAACTAATGATTTATCTTGTTCTTGTATGGAAAACTTCTATAAACACATGCATGAGAGTCCAGAAATTTAATAAAGATATGTGCAAACAGACGTGTATATCATAGTTAATTTTTTTTGTTAAAATGCATTATTTAATTGTTTGTAGTTAGTATTCCACAAAAAGTAAATATATAAATGTCAAAAATAAGTCTATTTTTAAAATAAAATTCTATTACTTTTTTTAAAAAAGATAACATGTTTTCGATGTCTTCATATCTCTCTCTCATATCATATTTAGAAGAAAATTAATCTAATTGAATCACTCAGCCGTGGGCCCGAAAGAGAAGCTTTAATTATTAATATTGAAAAAGATATTTACTAATTGTTCCCGAATCATGCACTGCTTGAATCGTGATGTAGGACCATAATCCCACCACTCGAAAGCCTTTTGACGCCAAGAAGAGTTCACTTGTTCTGTAGGATCCCAAATCTATAACTTTTTGCTATTCAATCACGTCCCTGCAAATCATAAGATCTTGATTTTTTTTATTCCCTGCGAATCCCTTTTTATGTAAAAGTGAGAGCATAGACAAAGCACTGCAGCAAGCAAACAAGCACTGCAACTAAAGGGAGATTCAAAGGAAAAGCAAAAGTGGTAAACTTGTTGTCTGCATTACTGTGTGTAATGTGAACCTTCCCAGCTGACAATTTTATTTCCATGGAACAGTTATCTCAACGCCGGTGATCCGAAAGGAACAGACTGGCTGCCGGCAGAATGTGATGTTTCGATCCGAAAAGGATGGTTCTGGCATAAATCGGAATCACCCAAGAGGCTAAGCACGTTGCTGGACATTTATTACAAGTCGGTAGGACGGAATTGTGTGCTGTTATTCAACGTGCCTCCCAATTCAACCGGCCTTATATCCGAGAACGATGTGCAAAGATTAAGAGAATTTAGAGCTGCAATTGACACCATATTTTCTACAAATCTGGCCGAGAATTGCTTCGTAAAAGCCAGCAGCCAAAGAGGGGGGAAGGGTGGCGGGTTTGGGCCGGAAAACGTGCTGGACGGCGATCATCTGTGGACTTACTGGACGCCAAGAGATGAAGACTCGGAAGATAGTTGGATCGAGTTCAGATGTGCGGATAAACTGAGATTCAATGTTATTAGAATTCAGGAGGCGATTGGTCTTGGTCAACGGGTCAAACAACATGAAGTTTATGTAGATGGTGAGAGGGTTGTTGGTGGGACTACAGTGGGGCACAAGAGGCTACACAGACTTGAAAAGGGAGCTGTGAAGGGTCAGATTGTGAGGATCAAGATTCTCAGATCAAGATCAGTGCCGTTGATCTCTTCCATTGGTTTGCATTATGATCCTTTTTGGCACCCAGAAAAGATATGATTACAGAGAGGAATTGCCATTTAAAACAACTTTTAATAAAGAAAGTTTGTGTTCAAGCATCTTCGTAAACAACCTCGCAATTCACAGGCATATAAAGCATCGACTATTTATTTTACTTGCTAGAAATAAATATAAAAATTACAACCACGAATATTATTCCCCATCCCCATCCCCAGAAGTTTTTTTTTTTTTGTAATTTAATATTTAATTGATTGAAATTAACCTTCCTCATTCAATTTATATAATTTTTTTTTAATATACTAAGAACTTGACCGCAATCAAGGCCCATGGTTCTAACCCGACTGGATTTAGCAAAATTAAAACCTGGGTCTCATGACAGGGACATGCAAGTTGGTCCGGTCCAAAACATGGAGCCTTCGACAGAAATCTTTCGAGTCATCAATCACAAGCAGAAAAGTCAACTCAGCAAGCTTTCCTTGTGCTGGTTACTAAAATTGTTCTCAACAAGCAATCTAATAACCTTAAACTAAGCAGCAGCCCTTCAAAGCTTCCTCAACCTCACGATACATGTTCCACGGTTTTTGTTTCGGATAATAGATTTACTGGCTCGATAGATAAAGAGCATTCAGCTTGGCAATGTTAGAAATTTATACACACAAAGTTTATATTTTATAATAATATAATAAAAATAAAAATAGGATCTATAATTTGAATGTGGGTGCATGTAAATAGGATCTCAAATTTGTTTCCGGATCCAGCCAAATTTAATAACAAACTTTAATTATGTCTCCCTATTTAATGCAAAACGTTTTAAATACCTTTGACAACTCATAGGCTGGTTTCATTTATGGATTTTATAAATCCAACGGTTCATATTATTTCACTTAATGAATTTTAACAGAATATTATATAAATTTCAAGTCACTCTTAATGTATTACTTGTTTGCAAAGTAAACTATAATTTTAGTATAGAATGTTTTTTTTTTTTATTTTAAATTGTGGGTTTGACCTCTTTTTTTCTAGATTTACTCGAGTTTTTTTTATTAATTTAATATTTTAACGATTGAAATTAACCTTATTAATTCAATTTATAATATTTTTTTAATAAAATATACCGTTTGATAAATCATAATCTCAGTAGAATATGTCGATAGACATACTGGATTTAAAATTTTCTATTACCTTTATATTTCTTATCCTTAGAAAAAAATAATTTGACCACACGTGTGAAAAAACGAGTACCTATCAATAGTTCTATCCTTGTTCAGATAATAAGAGATTATGCGTAATGCGTAGCGTTGACTCTTTGCAATTCAATTTTTGAAGATACACTGCTAATTTGACTTTCAATTACGCATTTGACTTTTCTTTGAGAAACAATTCGATTGATTCTTAATTAAGAGACCATCGAGTATCTTTTCAAATCCAATTTTACATTTCAATTGATTTTGTTTAATTTTTTTTTTATTAGTAAAGGCTGGTCTTCGGAGCTCCGTTGATTTGCGTTCTTATAGCATGTGTTTTCGTGATTTATATAATATTTTTTTTATATAAAATATACCATTTGATATATCATAATCTCAGTAGAATATATCAATAAACATGTTATCATAAGAGATTAGATTAAGGTGGCATGAGATTAGGATTAACACAACCAATGTGAACACGATCGGGCTAACAGTCCACATCCATAGGTTTCTTACGTGTTATCTTAAACATTACTACTAATCTCCTAATTGACTTTGACTTTCCTAACCTATTAAACCTCGATTCCTCCCTTGCAAGATCACTCAGATTCCTCCACCCTTCTCTTTTCTTTTCCTGGGGATTTAGATTCCATTTCAATAAATAATTTATTTGTTGTCAAATTGGAAAGTGAAAGAAATTGCCAGAAACCATTTAGCTGTCAGTCAGTCGCCGATCTATAGTCTCTATATATATCACTGTCTACAGCCGTATCTTCATCTTCCTTGAACCACACACACACACACACATATATATAAATATATGAGCTATTCCCGTGTTCTCTAATTCTATTCTCCACCCCTTCATTAATTCTAATCAGGTAATTGATCGACTCTTTGATTCTCTCTGTGTTTCTGTTTTGTTCAATTTTAGTTATCATGGTTTTATTTGTTTTTTTTTCTTCATTTTGTCAGGAACGACGATGGGAGGTGGCAGTAATACTCATCTGGATCATCGAGACGGTGGAGATCACGAGGGGATGAGGCGGAGGAGGGGATGTGGATGCAGCTGTACGAAGAACGATTTCTTGCCGGAGGAATCGTTTCAGAGCATTGGAAATTATCTTCGAGCACTGAAAGAAACTCCCATGAGGTTCAAGGACAGGCTCCTGACTCGATCCTTGGACACGACCGAGCTCCATGAGATCAAGTCCAGAAGCGATCATGAGATGAAGAAAAACCTTACTTGGTGGGATCTCATATGGTTTGGCATCGGCGCCGTGATCGGTGCTGGCATTTTCGTGCTCACGGGACTTGAGGCTAGAGAACATGCCGGCCCGGCAGTTGTCTTGTCTTACGCTGTTTCCGGCGTTTCTGCCATGCTTTCTGTCTTCTGTTACACTGAGTTTGCCGTGGAAATTCCCGTTGCTGGTATGTGTTAATTTCTCCACCGCTTGCATATTTTTCTTAATATTTTTTATTTTTATTTTTAATGCTTGCCAGTCAAACTACGGATATGCTTGTCTCACACTTTGCCCAATTTTAATAAAGAACTATTTAATTATTATTATTTAAAATAGAAAAGATGAACATAGTTGAAATGCAATAACAGAATATATTTTATATTTTATTAAAAAATACTTTAGAACTCTCGCAGGTTGACAAAATACATCATTACATATCTATATTTTATAATTTAGAATGGTAATCGAAGGCAAACTAAGAGTTTAATCAACCATACCATGTTCTCCAAGCTTGCAGTAATTGGACTTCAATTTCTTAGAGTTTGGTTGACTTTTCATCATTATTAGATGGCAGCTGGCACAAGCTAAATCACTCTTGCACTCCCGGTTTCACGTGGCACTATGAGATGAGATCTTGGGGTTAGAAAATAATGTAGTGCACGCTAAGAAAATCCAATTTGATATAAAATAAGCCCATGCTCTTAATTTTAATAGTTATTTTGTTTTTTAATTTTAAAAAATTATTTTAATATATTTTTACAAAAAATATTAAAAAAAAAAAACAAAATTCATCGAAGTAATGGAAAGTATAGTTAGGGGCCCGTCTCTCCTCAGCTTGTATATTTTGACTTGATGACGTAGTGTATTTTGACCTCAGATATTTGTGGGCGTTGCTTTTGTTGACCTTTTAATCGGCTACCAAGTTTGACTCTTATCTTTTTGAAATGGGTGCCAAGTTAATCATTCCATGGATTGTAAAAGGATAATCTTAGACGATACGTGATAGGGAGAGTTTCTCGAGGTGGGGAAAAATAATAGGAAATGTGTATATGCTCATGATTAAGATTATTATGGGAGCAAGCACCTTAATCTTCCAATGGTTATGCCACTTGTTCTTTCCTAATCCAACTGATTAAAAATGCTAGTTTATTAATGGGATGTTTAGGAATGCGATAGAAAAATGTTTTTGAAAAAAATTAAGGTTTTATTTTTTATTTTAAATTAAAAGAAATAATATTTGTAGATTATTTTTATGTGTTAATGTCAGAATGATTTTTTAAAAATAAAAAAATATTGATGTATTCGTTTCAGGTGGTTCTTTTGCTTATCTGAGGGTAGAGCTAGGTGATTTCATGGCCTTCATTGCTGCCGGAAACATCATACTTGAGTATGTCATTGGTGGTGCCGCCGTTGCTAGGTCATGGACATCCTACTTCGCCACTCTTTGCAACCACGATCCAGATGACTTCCGTATCATAGCCCACAGCCTGCCTGAGGACTACGGCCACCTCGATCCGATTTCTGTTTTTGTGTGCGCTGCCATTTGTGTCCTTGCAGTGCTTAGCACCAAGGGCTCATCACGCTTCAACTACGTCGCCTCCATCATCCACATTGCAGTGATCCTCTTCATCATTGTTGCTGGTCTCGCCAAAGCTGACACGAAAAATTACTCTAATTTTTCTCCCAACGGAGCCCGTGGTATTTTTGTGGCCTCAGCCGTGCTTTTCTTCGCTTATATTGGATTCGACGCTGTTGCCACCATGGCAGAAGAAACAAGGAACCCTGCTAAGGATATTCCGATCGGTCTCGTCGGCTCGATGTGCATAACGACGATAGCATATTGCTTGCTAGCAGTGACACTGTGCCTGATGGTGCCATACGGGGACATTGACGTGGACGCGCCATTTTCAGTGGCGTTCGAAACCGTCGGCTGGGGCTGGGCTAAGTACATTGTGGCCGCTGGTGCGTTGAAAGGCATGACTACAGTTCTGCTCGTCTCTGCCGTAGGGCAGGCGCGGTACCTCACTCATATTGCTCGCACTCACATGATGCCACCCTGGTTAGCTCACGTTAATGAGAGGACTGGCACCCCGGTGAATGCCACTATTGTCATGCTCGCTGCAACTGCTGCCGTTGGATTTTTCACCAAGCTTGCTATTCTGTCCAACCTTCTCTCCATCTCCACGTTGTTTATCTTCATGCTTGTGGCCGTGGCTCTTCTTGTGCGCCGCTACTATGCCAGTGGGGTCACCACACAAGCAAATCGCGTGAAGCTCATTGTGTGCCTTTCGGCCATTCTTGGTTCTTCAATAGCAACGGCTGTTTTCTGGGCTACGGCTGATCACGATAGTTGGTTTGGCTATGTCATCACGATACCAATATGGTTCTGTGCTACTTTAGCACTCAAGCTTCTTGTCCCACAGGCAAGGGATCCAAAATTATGGGGTGTTCCGCTGGTGCCATGGCTACCGTCTGCTTCAATTCTCATCAACATTTTCCTTCTGGGATCGATAGATAGGAAGTCATTTATAAGATTTGCTGCATGGACTGGGTTTCTGTTGGTATACTACTTTCTGTTTGGGTTGCATGCCTCCTATGACACAGCTAAGGCGTCAGGGGAGAACAAGGTGGAGGATGGTCTCAAGAAGGTTGAAGAAGGTGCTGTCTCTTCCCGGACTTGAGGTTCAAATGTTCGAAATGTACTTTCCAAAACCTGTGAGGTTATGAATTTCCTGCACATATGTGCTTCTGATAGAAAAGCAATGAACATGCTGCAATAAGCATTATATTCAACACTTTTCAGCCTAGTATATATTTTATATTCCACTCCATTAAGAAACATAAACGGAAGGCAAAGAAGAATACACCCGAGTTTTGACAGCCTGCGAGATGCATATAGATGTAGCCCTTTATCCAAGTGAAGGATAAACATTGTTCGATATGTAGCTTCCTTCCTCGAATCCTTAAGTTTGAACCTAAAGAAGTAGAGGAGAACAGCAGCCAGGATCTTCATTTGCCTGTAAGCAAATTCCTTCCCTAGGCAAGTGCGAGGTCCAGCCTAATAATGGTTACAGATAGGAAAAGTAGATTAGATGGATCAAGAAATTGCAACAAAACTGATAGGTTTAATGTTACTAACATGAAATGCCGTAAATTTGAAAGGACTTTCTGGTTGAAAGATGTCATCATGAAGCCATCGTTCTGGATGAAATTCCTCAGCATCGTCTCCCTAAATGTTTTTCATCCTTCACATCGCATGAGCCAGATAGGTTATGTCGTCTCCTTCCTTCACTTTGACGCCATCAGGAAGAATGTCGTCCTCTGCAGAACTCTTTTCATCCTGCATTTGGAGGAAATGCATACAAATCCCAAGTGAATTGAGAAAATTGCTACTATAAGAAAATCAAACAAGTTTTACTTAATTAAAACTATATATCCTTTCCTCTTGTTTTGTAGAGGAAGGCTACAAAGGAAGTTCTGAAACATGTAGCTTATGTTGAATCTGTCCCTGTCTATCTCCAAAATGGTACTTCTTGGGTCTCCAAAATAATAGGTGGTAGGCATTACTTCAGCTATAATTTCTCAAATGTATCAAACTGAAAATTGCAAGAAAACTCAAGTTAAAAACTTTGATTCTGTTGTTTGTAATAGTTTAAATTTCTCGATTGAGATAGTTTATGACCACATGATCATGAAAGCATAAGATAGCAACATCATCTGCAAATTTCAATCTCAAAAGGCTTTCACTCAAAGATGTGTGTTCAAGAAAAATATAAATCCCATATTGATTTTGGATTGAGATGGTTCTTTGACAGTGGCTAACCACAATAATATAGGAAGATTGCCACTTGCAGCAGGAAAGGTACCTGTCCTGAAAAGCTCAACAGCAAAGATTGCCAGCATATGAAAGACATCTTGGCAAAATGAAGATCTTAAAAAGTACCAGGATAGATGGATGCTGCAGAGAAAATTCTCAGATTGGCATCTCATCAAAATGTTCACATTGCGTCAGGAAATCAGACGTTGGAGTATCAGTTGCATGATGCAACAATTTAACTTCAATCCACATCTCATTATTTATGCAGTCAAGACCCAAACTATTTTCTCCATCACAACGTCATCTGGGGAAGCTGTTTCTGATAAAACATGAACAAAACCATCAAGATCAATCATTCTATAGCCTGCTACTTTTTTTTATTTAGTTGGCCTCTCTATTCAAGAAAACTTCTCAATATGATCCTCCTGTCCAATTTAAAGTGAACTTGTCATAAAAAGTGGGCATGTTGTTTTGCACAAATCAAGACTCATGTCAATAATCAAAGAAAAATTGGATGGAGAGATCGCATTAGGAAATTGTCTACAAGGACCAAAGCCTGCTTAAAATAGTAGCCACATGCTGGGGGCAGTGCTAGTGAAGGATCATGTCCCAAGACTTCATTACAATTTCCCCCCTGCAATTTGGTGATCTTCACAACAAAGCCACCTATAAATGTTGAAATTGCTGAGGGCTTTGAAATGGTAATTAATAGACTGATAGATCCTTAAAAGAAAAAAAAGGGACTTTATTAAATGGTGGAATAAACATAAAGCTGGGATATTTACCCAGCTCTCCACTTGATGCAGTTTGTGTTTTGCTAGGCAACAATCAGAAAAGAGAACAAACGTGTAGGGATACACAAGTAAGCATATAAGAAACTTGTATCCGATCACAAA
Source organism: Salix purpurea (assembly GCA_027405865.1). Classification (NCBI taxonomy): domain Eukaryota; kingdom Viridiplantae; phylum Streptophyta; class Magnoliopsida; order Malpighiales; family Salicaceae; genus Salix; species Salix purpurea. Next base: position 5,022,369 of record JAOWLH010000036.1, on the reverse strand, counting down.
GAAAAGGTAAGGAATCAATACAAAGCTATTTATCCTCATGGAATGGATGGTAATTACAGTTGCCAGAAATACAAGAAAGGGTTCAGGATGAAAAGAAGATCAACTTGCAAGCGTAGCCTTGCGCTGTAAGGTGAGAGAGAAGCATATCAAAAGTGAAGCTCTGTTATTTCCCAGCTGAACTTCCAGTGTATACTGACTGGAGATTGGTGCTGCTTTAAAGGAAAAAACCTTCATTCCCACGTCCTGCTATTCTTTCTCTGTAAATATGAAGTGCTTCTTCCATGACTTGAGCTTGGGCGAGCAACTGAGCTCTCCTCTTTCCAGATGGATGGGTAGAAAGATAATCTCTGAGTGCTGAATCTCCGGTGAGCTTTCCCAATTTCTCATACACTCTGGGTGCTATGCGAGGATCATATCCTGCGGAAGCCATCAATAACAATCCAATGTAATCTGCTTCAATCTCCATCCTGAAACAAAAGACATTGGAGTGTGAGATTTTGCAGGGGACTAGATTTACATTACTATTGTACCTTCTACTGCATGGAATAACTCGAGTTAGTTTCTGACAAACACACAGCAAGAATTATCTAGAGAACTAGAAAGCATGATATGATTTCATAGCCCACTGCGTGTACCATTCATAGCCAGAAAAATAAAAGCAAAATGTTCTGTCCCATTGATGATCTTGTCAATTTGTAAGCAGTGATAATCCAACATATAGGGGGAAATGGAATTGGTGCCCAGACCAAGGTGAAGCTAAGCGTTAAGCCTCTAGAAATTATAATATCATGGCACCATCCACCTTGGGCCCTTAAACTTTGAAGAGGATGGAAATATCTAAGATGAGAGGGATAGATGCAAGAAAGATCCATTGCACTGAAAGCAAGCAAACAACAATTAGAAAGAGACAGCTAGGATGTGTGTGTGTTCTTCACAAAATCACACAAACCAAGGGCTTCACTAGATGCCATGTACCTTCTGGTTTTCTACCATCCTCTGAATACATACAGATTTCAGAACGTGTTGAATGATTTAACAGAGATCAATAATTTTTCTAAGCAATATTGCATGTTCCTGTTGGGTGCAAAATTAGAGACACATCATTCAATCTCCCTGAGACCAGTTCAGTGAACAGCTAACTCAGGTGGGACTATCAAACCCATGATTTAACAGAGATCAATAATTTTTCTAAGCAATATTGCATGTTCCTGTTGGGTGCAAAATTAGAGACACGTCATTCAATCTCCCTGAGACCAGTTTAGTGAACAGCTAACTCAGGTGGGACTATCAAATCCATATAATTTGTTGTGGTCCATACATCTCACAAACTGTACTAGGTTTAAAGCACAAAAGCCACTTGCCACTCAGAAAGTTCAACTAGTCTACTACATAAGCAGACTCGATTGTAAGATCCAAGCAAGCTCTGCTAAATCCCAAAAGCAAAATGATGTTAGATCTTTGAACCTGACAAGACCAAATTTGTGGCTTCTTAATTAGCAGTTACTGCGCGCGTGCGCAACATGCAAAAAACAATGCCCCGCCTACATGGTACATTATTCTGAACCACATAGATCTTTGTTCCATTAGGGAAAAACCAGTAGGATGGATCCTGAATATCCTAGGAAAAGCAATGACGAATTTCTTTCAACAAAATCAAATTAAATCTGCTGTATTCTCTATCAAATATTACCAAAGAATACATCTATATTAACTGCTTATACCAAGAGCTAATAACAATGTTATGCACGCTTAAACTACATGCAATTACACCAGACTCAATAGCAATAATGTTGAAATTGCTTGATTCCCGGTGCTCTCATACCCGTCCAGGCAGACTGGCTTCAAGCCTATAGCACATGTGAGACAAGCTTAACAAAATGCATTAATAAAAGAATTCCATGACCACAGAGCGTTTTTGCAGCTTATATGAAATATTCCTGCACATATTGCCAGCCATGATATTACAGGATACAAAACTAACAATTTACATGCAGTAATAACAGCAAAGATAAAGGTTAAGAAGCATACCTTCGGGAGAAAGGTAGCCTCAAAAAAAGGACCGACATTGCATTTGCAATATCAGGCATGATAAACTGGTACAGAATCAGTTGCAAAATGGCAACCCACAAATTCTTTGTGATTCCTTCGGCTGCATGTCGTGCCACGGCATGACCAACCTAATCAACAAAAAACAATCATCTTCAACCCAACAGTAAAAATAGCAATAAACTAAAATTCTAAAATACCAAAAAACATGTATAAATATACCTCGTGCCCAATAATGGTAGCTATCTCTGCATCAGTTTTAAATTGCTCAAGCAATCCAGTATACACAACAATCTTACCCCCTGGCAAACAGAAAGCATTGACAACAGGCTCATTAACTACCAGGATCTCCCAATTCAATCCATCCAGATGCGAAGCATCTGCCTTCGACCCTTTCTCTTTCTTTCTACATTGTTGAACCCAATTATCATCAAGAATTTCATCTTCTTTATACCACTTCCCCTCAATTTTCTCTTCTCTCTCACTCAAAGCCTTCAAAGTCTCATGAGCACTTGCCTCGTGCGCCATATCACTCTCCTGCGATGCATACCCCATATCACTCCAGACTTGCTCACGCTGCAACCCTCTTTGCAAAGCATCAATAATATCCTGCGCAATCAAACGTGTCCTAACACTTTCAGGGTGTAATGCAGGCAATATCTTCCCCTTAAAAGCCGCTTTCATTTGCTCAAATTGAGTCTCACCCATCTTCCTCTCCATTGTCTTAGACAAAAGCACAAAATGTTTTCTTTTTGTGTAAGGTACATTCTCTAAATTACCGAAATAAACAGTAATAAAAGCACCAGAACCAACCAAAACAACAATCAAAACAGTTCTTGGATTCCTAAACCACCTCTTCGGCCCTCTAGGCTTAAAATGTTGTACACGATACCTATCAACATAATAAAATCTCTTTGCACCGATACCATTGCCAAGAAAAGGATTATAATTAATTTTATTAACACCCATTTGAGAACCAGACCCGAATCTTTGATAAAAATTACAACTTTTTGAGAATCCAGAAAGCTTAACTGGATTTGAAGAAGAACTCAAAGACCCACCTTGATGAATTCTAGAAAAGGCTGATTCTTCAACTGAAGGCCTTGTCACGATCTTTGACGTGTAGCTTCTCAAAGCATCAAGAGCTAGCTTTGCTTTCCTGTAACAACCCATGATTTCGTGATCAAGATCAAAACTTTATGGCCTAATATTCATCAAGGCACGGAGTTCTGTGTTTTTAATGTTGTGAGTCGTTGGTTTTACTTGAGCACTAGGCTGCTGGAGATGGTGAAACGGTGGAGCTTTGTTCATAAGGGATGTCAAGTAGTCGAACCGGGCTGTTATATTGGTCGTGATGTTACTACAATTTTTGTTCCCCAACCCAACAAATTTTTGTATCAGTCTTATCCCTAAATAGTTTTGATTTCTTAATTTAGTCCTTATATTAGAATTACTTCAGCGGAAAAGGTTGCACTAGTCACCTACAAAACGGTATCTCTTATCACCAAAAAGAAGATACAGTTTAGGTGAATACATGTCAAGGATGACTAAGTTGAGAACTTTTGAAACAAAATTCATGTAAAATTATATTGGGGTAAGTTATCGAATCAATATTCTAATTAAATGAGAATCATTTTGTTTTTAAAAAAAAAAATCTGCTAGCATTTGGTTAAATAATCGGATCATAGGTCATCATGATCTTTTTAATCATTTTATTTTTCAAAATAAAACAAAACCTAACACAAACCAGTTTTTACCACACAGAGTTCATAAAATGGTAAATTTTGGTTAATATACTGATTTAGAAAGGAGTTTAAGCAAAACAATGTCCAAGTTCATCAAGTCATGGTGATAGTTTCTCTTCAAAATCTTCAGTCTCTATACAACAGCTTAACCCCTATTAGACTTAACTTTCTTCTTTTTTCTATTCACTCGTTATTACAAGAAAATCTCACCATCTTTATTAATTTTGACAACAGCAAAAATACATGAATTTATATGAGAAATACATAAATCTCTTGATCAGCACACTACTCGCATAGCCCCCATTGCATTGTTGTCTTGCTGAATTTGACCTTGTCCCGCGTATTCACAGGGTTCACTGACAGTTAGAGTCCATCTTCCAATTTAATTTCTTTTCATAAGCACGTTTTATGCCCAAATTTCCATATTTCATCTATTTTCTGTTTCCTTCAGTATTGTTTTTACGGAAATTAACAGAAAAACAAATTATAAATAAATTTAAAGTATAAAAATTAAATACACAGTTTCAACCACTGCATCTCTACTTCATCTCTACTTCTAAGGAGTTTGATGCGAGCATGACTGGAAAGATATTTTTTTTTTTAACAAAATATTCAAAATGGATTAAGAAAGGGAATTACATAGAGCCTGTCAGACTGGAAAGATACGTCAAACAAGAAGCAGACAGATTATATTTCACCTGCACCTCAATAGCATCATTATAACAGGAACATTGCGTACAAGATTGAGAGCATATAGGGCAACTAGAAGATTAAAAAATATTTTGAGATTCATGAAAGTTATTTCATAGATATGACTGTTCAATAATCAAATAATATTAGAGATCTTGTCACCGGCTCTTACATTTTTCATCGAAATTCAAACATGGGGAACACAGCAAAAATTCCCTGAAAATGAAATAAACATGGCATAAAGAAATTTATCAAGCCTAAGATTATACACTTGCAGGAAAAATCTATATCTAGCCAAAATAGATTGTAAATTCCCACGGCAAGCCAGTCGTGTTTTCAAATTTTCTTCATTGTCAGAAAATTCTTCAGCCTTTAACGACTGTAAGGCCTGTGTCCATGGACTTCTGGGGGCAAATTGAAAGATCTCACCACTTGTTGCGACCATTAAATCCACCAGAGCCACTTCTTCTATCTGAGAACCCACCACCCCTGCCACCTCTTCCCCCTGAGAATCTATTGCCACCACTCCTGTCACCAAAACCACCTCTACCACGACCACCGCCACCAAATCTACCCCGTGGTCGGTCTCTTTCTTGCAGAGAAGGCAATGTTTTTACCACCTCTATGCTCACACCAGCAGCATTTTCCTGAGCTGCAGTGACAAAGGAAGAGAAGATTAATGAGCACAGGCATCATGGCTCAGGGTATTGCAAGCAGAAGATAAAAACCAATCAAAGTGAATGCCAAAAGGAAGCCAATCATGTTATATTCAAGAGTGTAGATTCCATGCATAAGCAGATGCCCCACAAGGAAGTACTTGCCAAGCTAAGGAAATTATACTATTAACCAGTAACATTACCAGCCAGAAAAGTATCAACATCTTCTTTCTTCACATCAAAAACTGCACCATTTCCGTCAGTTGTGAGGCTCATTCCCGTCACGGACTCAACCTTATCCTCGGGCAAGATTCTCCTCATGACGCTAAATGCGAATCTGGGAAAATTAAAGAAATGGGCAAGAGTTGACACTTCAGATAACAGCTTAAAGGGAGACAGGTAAGTGAGATTAAAAGAAATTCAATTAACTGAATTTCATGGAAACTACTCGGTATTTCATATAGAGATATTCTGGACTCTTTCACCAAATACTAAACTTTTCATAATTCATCAACTCAAGTCATAAAAGAAAAAATAGAAATAAAGAAACAGCAAAAAGTTCAAGAAAAGAAAACCTCCACTTTTACAGCACCTATACTCGACAACCCCACTCATGATGGGTGTACAATTATTGCATTATAAGCAGCCTGTCAACCTGTTACCAGTAGCTAGATTCTGAAACCTACATTCCTTCAGCGTACATATACAATTTTATAAACTTTAATCAAATTTGGAATTTTTATCCTTGGACTACAAATGTCAGATCATAGAGCTATCACCCTAGAGTGTGTGGAACTCCATTTTCCTCTCTAATCAAACACAGCACATAGATAGAATCAACACATGCATTGAGGTCCATTGGGGTCCTGCTAGCTGGCGATGACTCAATGTCAAAGTCAAATTGGGTCAAAGCCTTTCTAAAAGATTATCAAAATCTGTAAGCTATTCTTTCTCAATTTTATTGGATAGATAAGACTGATCTCATACTCTTTAGGATTGAATTTAAGAAACAGAAAACATGAGTAAGAAGCTTTTAGGACTTACGAAGGAGTGTAAATGGGTTTGCCAGATTCAAGAAGTAAAGTGACATGGTTCTCCATGGAAGTTAGTAGTGACCTACTCTTGATCTCAGTATAACCCTGCATTTGCATGTTTTCAGTTCAAGGTGCTAAGTCAAGAGTTAAAATATTGAAGTCTATTTGGAAAAAAAACATCACCAAACATAACTTACAGTAGCTTTGGCAAGTGCTTTCGCAAGTAGTTCTACGGCTGACAAACCTGAGGTATTCAACAGATCCTCTGCTACAGATTTGAATGCTGGAATTACACTGCAGTATTTGCTGCATGTTAATATCTGAAGCTAAAAGTGCTTCAAGTATAATATACATCAACACCACCACAGAAAGTATACCTGTCAGAAACCTGAGTTATTGTTTCTGCAGCTCCCACGCCAACTGCTTTGGCAATATCCTCAGCCCTGGGGGCAGTTATATGCTCAAATTTGACACCTGATTCTCTTTGAATCTTAGATACATTTGACCTTCTTGGATCATAGAGCATCACAGCAATACCACTATTGCCTATAAAATGGTGACAACTCTAAGCATCAGCATCAAACCCAGATATCCAAAAGAGAGTAGTCATAAATATGCATATTTACCTGCTCGTCCAGTACGCCCAGACCGATGTATGTATGCTTCTACATCATTTGGAGGTTCACACTAAAGAGAAAAAATAATGTTATTCGACAAAAACAAAATCAAGTGCACCAGAAAACAATGAGAACTAAGAAACAGACAAACACCTGGATGATTAACTGCACATCATTGATATCTAATCCCCTTGCAGCAACATTTGTAGCCACCAAGGTCAGGAATTTGCCAGACCTGAACCCAGAAAGGGTCACCTGCAGATATCATAATATTAGAAGAAAGAAAGAGATAAACAGTGTGTCAGTGCCTTTCTTTTTTAAGATGCAGTCTCTTCACACAAGGTGAAATGAAGCTTTCCTCTTGGTTATGATGGGGCCCAGAGAACATCCAAAAAAATCAAGGAACCACAGAAAAATGACATTCTGCTCATAGAGAAACATCAAATCGATAGAAGGAATCATTAGTAAGCAAAAGTTCACCTCGCGTTTAGACTGCTGTATCTCCCCATGTAGAGCCCGTGCTCCAGGCAATAATCCAGCTAGTTCATTTGCAGATTCCCTTTTCTCTGTGAAAATAATTGTACGGCCTCCGCTGAATAAAAATCATACGAATGAAAAAAATATTCCAAAAAAATCACTGATTAACAAAAAGCTGTAGGAAAAACTAACCTGCTATAACAACTTATGATATCAGGAATAACCTGAGGCATTGCAGAAGCAGAACAAGGAAGTACAATATGCCTTACATTGGTGCTGGCCTTCATTTTCTCATTACCAACAAGATCAATAGTTTTCTTAGTTGGCTTGAGAAACCTAGAAGAGATCTGGAAATGTAAAGCAAAGATTAGTGATACAACAGAAAATTTAAGACACTAATTCATAAAGTGAGGAACATACATTTTTCACCCAATCTGGCAAGGTGGCACTGAATAGAAGTGTTTGAACTTTTTTTACATCCTCTACTTTTCCTGCAAAATGCAATACACTATTAAATACAAGAATAACTTGACATCTAGCAGCAGTTGAGCAAGAACAGAAGAGTTTGGTAACCAGCAACAATCACAATGTGTTCTGTGAAAAGCATCTATAACATAATCCAATACATTCCAACAAGAAGCTTTTAGGAATTGAAATGGCAAACCCTAAAACCCTAAACAGTTTTCTGACTAGCAACATCAAAACATGTTTATTCACCAACATCTACTAACAGCTGGAAACAAGGATTTACAAATCCAGATTATAGAGACATTGACATAATAGAGGTTACAGAATCAATAGTTGAACTTCAAGTCATGTTTCCAAGCAGCCTCACCATCAAAATAACATGTTTCAAGTCTCCAACATGCAGATACATACCTAGAATCATTTCAACATCTTCAACAAAACCCATCCTCAGCATTTCATCAGACTCGTCAAGGACCCGAAACTTTAATAAGCTTAAGTCAATGTTACCCTTCTCTATGTGATCCTAAGTCAAGTTTAATGGGATAAAAAAAAAAGATGTTAGAAGCAAAAAATATTCAAATACATGTACCATTCTAACACTATCAGAACATCAAAATAAGATTCTGAAAAAAATGGCACCTTTATACGGCCTGGTGTTCCCACAACTATATCCACCCCTCTCTTCAAGGCAAATTCTTGAGGCTGGTATGAAGCTCCTCCATATACACAGCACGAATTCAACCCCACAGCCCCACCATAAACTTTGAAATCATCAAACACCTGAAAAGTACACACATGACTGAGTATAAAAGAACCGTGTCAAAAGTCAGCATCCATAGATGTGCCCTCTGTGATATATTATACCTGAGTAGCCAGTTCCCTGGTAGGCAAAAGAACCAAAACACTTGGTGGCCTGCCATAGCCTGTCTTCCTAGATGCTTTTGTAGGCCCATTTACTAGTGACTCCAAAATTGGCAAAACAAAGGCCAATGTTTTACCCTGCATAATCACAGCTTGTCAATGACAATTTCTAAATTGTCAAAAAGCATTTATGAATGGCCATGGAGCACAAAATCATGCTTCAGAAACACAAATCATAAGAACCAGAGATATCTAGTAAGGCTAAAAAAACTCATTATCAAACCAGTTTATAGGTAGCTATTTCCCCCCATTAAACAAAAAAATCAAATCCCTTCACAAAACGAAAGAGCCATTAAAAACCCTAGATATCATGTCAACCCTGTAATTCCATGATCATAGGACACAAGCTCTCAAGTGCATAAACTCTTAAAAATTCATTACAAAAATCAATCTTTAGCAACAATGAACACTACAAATCCTTGAAACACGGACCAAAAACTTATATGGCCAGTTTGTGCTCACTTTGATCGTACCAATCCTTAATTATACAAAATTTGACAAAACTCTTCTTTTTTTACAAATTCGCCCATGATCAACCACTAGTTCCATGAAATACAATTTGCAATCATACTTGACTAACTGCATAATCAATAATATAACTAGCTGTTGTAGCGTAACACTAAAAAAAATGCTTCATAATTTGTAAATAATAGCAACATAACATCCCATGAAGCGCACACAAGAAAGAGAGTCAGTTTTCCAACAAATTCAGCAATAAACAAACACAGAAAACCATACCTGCCCGGTCCTTGCACGGCCAACCAAATCACACCCGTTTAGAATATCCTCAAAAGTCCTAGCTTGAATAGGAAACAAAGCCTCAATCCCTCTCTTCTTCAATGCTTCCCTCAAAGGTTCAGATATCCTAAACCTGGTAACCGCATTAGGATCCTCAGCTTTAACCTCCTCTCCATCTTGCTCCTCTTCAACAACCTTAGCTTTCTTGCTTTTTTTCTTCAAATTCACAGGCTCTCCAAGCTCTGAGCTGGTTTCACTCCTCTCCTCCTCATCATCAAATTCTACAGCTTTTCTCTTCTCTTTCTTCTTCTCTTTCTTGCTAGAAACCATCAAAGGATCAGCTTCTTGGGTCTCGAGAACTACTTTCTTCTTCATCTTCTTTTCTTTCTTGGAATCCACGGAGCTGTTGTTGTTAGTAAGAGGTAAAGAAGGCATTTTTTTCTTTCTTCTTCACAAGAGAGGGGCTTTAGGGTTTGAGGGGTTTGTGGGGTTTTCTTGTTTTCTCCTGCTATGGAGAATGTGGAAGTGGAGGTGCGGAAGCAGGAGAGTAAGAGAAGGATGGATGCGTTAGGGTTTGTGGTTTTATGGAAGTAGAGGTGGAGATATTCTGGGCCGTTGGATGGTAAAGCCCAAATAAACTTTTTATTTTGCCGATGGATTAGAACCGTTTAGGAGTTTGAGTTTGTATGGGATTGTGTTTTTTAAGTCTTTTTATATTTATAAATATATTAAAATAATATTTTTAAAATTTTAAATAATAATTTATCAAAATAATCTAAAAACATTTAAAAAAAAAAACAGATTTGTTTAGATTTTCCAAACACCCTAGTTTTATATGAATAGTTAAATTGAATGGGATTGGGCTAGGGCTCAGTAAGGCTAGAAAACGTCCACTACGAATTGCACTCGAAAAACAATAATTTTTAGCATAATATATATATATATCAGAAGATAAACGTGAAATATAGTTTTTTATTAAGAGGAATAATACTAAACTTCATGATTCTTTTAAATAATATATATATAATATATATATATATATATGATATAAAAAAAGAACACAATGTATTTGATAATTAACTTGTTTTTATTTCTAACAGCTCACGGATACAAATCATTTTTCTAGAATATTTGAGTTTAAAAAATGTTTTTTAAAATAATTCACATCTCTTATTATAACCCAGCCAATCGAGCTCACATTTATCATTTTCTATTACAATAAATTATTTCAAATATCATAACTTTAAAATAAAATATATAAAAATGAACTCTCGGGTATCCATCAGGGTTTTTGCTAAATGGAAAATTCTGTTTTTTTTTTATTTTAACCAAAAGTTTAAATGTATCCAAATGAGGACAAAGAAATGATAAAACTTTTATTTAAGTTAATTTATTTTTTTATCGAAAGGTTCATTGGATTTAGTATCTCATTCATTCGCACCCATTAAGACTACAGTGGGTTAAAACATAATCTATCAGCTCCACAATGATAAGATGGTTTTCAAAGAGAGTTCTACTTGTGTGATGAGAAGCCGGCTCGAGAATGCAGCAGCAGAATTTGCTGCGGCAGAGTCGGTGAAACAATCCTTGTGGGAAAGGGACTTCGCCGCAGCAGGTTCGCTAGTAAAGGCAGTCTCCAAGCAGAAACTGGAGGGGATGAAAGAGGAAGTGTTCTAAAAGGAAAAGGAGAAGAAAATCCATGAAGTCAGCAACTCGACCTCACACAATTAGGTCTCTGAGTTGAGGAGTTCTGAGTTCTGAGTTTGTGTTAATTGATTTAGATCAGATTACGATCATCCTCATTAGCTATTTTCCTTCAGGTAGAATCATTGTTAGGCTAGAATATAAGTCTATACATACAAGCAAGGTGTATCCAGCATTCATCAATCAAATAAGAAATACAATATCAAACACCTTCAGAACTTTCAGAGCCCATCTTTCTTTCTCTTCTTGAGTTTTCATCACCCCAACCTACACTGGCTATTGTTCTTAAACCAGAGGGAATCCACTCAGAACGATAGTAGCTAGTTACAAACTTCACACCAGATTAGAAATATGGAAATGATTCGCCACATTTCAAGCACTGATATTTTGCCTAGTCTTCTGCAACATGCCAACAAGGATAAATTTTTTTAATTTTTTTTGGATCGGAGGAAACTCCACTTCCTATAAAATGCAATTTGTAAGCTGAGGTGAGCAAATAAAACCTCGGTTATCCCAGGTTCTTATAAAAAATGCACACTTGATTCGAACTCGAGACCTACTATGCAAATCTCTAGTTATTTGTCATCACGCCACGTCAATTTGGGACCAACAAGGATAAGTTGCTAGCAATTGTCCCAGAAACCAATAATGTGCAGCTTCTTATTCGTTTAGAGTTGCAAAATAAAACTAGCAAGAACAGCAAGGATCATGCGCAAAAACCATGGCGGAATTCCTCGCCGGAGCGCAGAAGAGGCATTCTGGCACCAATTGAATCCGTACCAAACATCTCTGGGGATGTAGGTGTTGTAGGTAAATGTAACGGTGCTCGAATAATAGCCAGAAATCTTCACGGTGTCAGGCTTCCAGCCATCTGGTCCGCTTCTGTAGAGATAGACATAACATATCTGATATGCACAGGGTCCAGAAATCTGAAATGTATCGGAGGAACACCTTTCAAATGTTCCTGTCGATGGATCATCCAACCTTGGTGCATAAATCTGAACGATAAATTAAAAAGGCAAACTCATAAATCAAACGACTTGGCACTTTTCATGAATTTCTTACTATGAGCAACCGTTTTTCACCAAAAATATGTCAAAGGTGAAAGGAAACACACCACTTCAGCCACAAAAAATAAAGTTTTAAGGTGAAAGAAAGAAAAATAGGTATGAAAAATTCAAGCTCATTAAGAATTGGAGGGTATTGGGGGATCTATGAAAACCCTTAACAACTCTAGTCATCGAAACCCAGATTGGATCGTTAAAGAGGAAGATGGTTGACTGGATGCAATTTTGACTTAATTTTCCATAGCAAGATGAACAAACAGTCAAACACAATCCTGCTTCAATTCTCCCTTCTTCTTCTTCTGTTTTTTCTGAACACCCTCCAATTATAAACCATGAACAGGATGTAGCGCATGAACACATTGCTCTGACAACTCATTCTCAATCCTGCTACTAACTTTCTTAATTTCTCAACAAACAATTTAGCTAACAGCAGTCTTAACAGGGAAAAGTCCTCTTCAAAATAAGAGATCAGTTCCCCAGGACATTAAAATTCCAGGACTCGGCCATTGACAACTCAGTACTACATGCATTCTTTATCGAATGGTCAACTTGAGCACAAATTCTAGGCTTTAGAATATAAATAACCCAAAAAATGTCTTTTAATTAACAAAAACTAGTATTGATGATTATTACAGACAACATGCTACTACACAAAACAAACTTATATAGAATTAAGAATTAATCAACAATAAAAGGGTTTGTCTTAAAATCCAGGATTTTAAAAAAAAAATATCGACATTATAAACCAAAAAATCAGTTGAAGACCAAACCTGATTGCCATAAGCATCACCGAAAGCTATACTAATCTGATCGCGAGTATATCTTGGAGAGGAACAGCTTGTTGTAACAACCACTGTGTAATAACAGCTCCCTACATTCTTTAAAACCAACAAAAAAATAGAGGAATTTAATTTTAAAACATTTGAAAGAAATGGAGATTGTTTCGTGCACTAGTGATCATCTGGAGGATTAAATACTGGGATACAAATTAATTACCTGGATTAAACTGAGATTAAAAGACTCAAGAGGTTGAGGCTGGAGGTGGCTGATTATTGATTGATCAGCTTTCGATAGGCCAACAACAAAAATCAAAGCAGGGAAAAGGAGGAGAAACTGATGGGATTTACTCATATTCTGCAAGAGGAGCGAAGAAAGAGAGAGAAGGGAGATGAAGAAAACGTAGCCTATAATTCATCTGGAGGAGTGTTTATGGATCCATAAAAGACAAGATGATGATCATGATAGTAGGTGTCTTCTTGTCTGACAACGTAGAGAAGCTTTTGTCCGATGTAAGAATTTGCTAAAAGTCTCTTCTTGCACGCGAAGCGCTGGACTGGAATTTGTATTGTATTTGTAGGAACAGATTATTATTATTAATAATGATAATATTAATATTAATAATGTGTTCTTAAAAGGAAAATGATGTTTGTTTATATTTTCTTTTTGTTTCACCGAATTTTAATAAAAAATAATTGCACAAACATGGTCAACACATTTTAACATCAAAATCATGGCTATTGATTAATTGCTAAATTCTCACAAAAAAAAAATATTTTCTTTGTAATGTATTTGGAATTGGATTTTTTTGTATTGGTTGTGTAAAATTAAGGAAATGAAATGAAAACAAGGAAAGGAAATGAAAATATTGTACTTGCTATTTTTATATCAATAATAACTTTGTTGAAAAATCATTAAATTGACCGAGAAAAAAAAATAAACTCAATTTTCAAAAGAATTAGAAATCTTGATTAATAATGGAGGTAGCAATTGTTTTTCAAGGTATCTTGCTTGAAAATACAATAAAATAATATTTTTTTTGTTTCTTGTATTAACACATTAAAATCATTTTAAAATATTAAAAAATATATAATTTAAAATAAAAATATATTTTTTTTAATGAAAAACATATTCAACCTTAATTTCAAACAACATGGAAGTCTTTTAGCCAACATTCAATCACAGTGATCAATGGAGGAAGATCCCATGCTATTTAACAAAACAAGAAGAAGAAAGGAATCCTTGAAATTACAAAACAAAAATACAGGTTCCCAAAAAAGAATAGTTGGGTTGGCAAAGGCACAATCACCATCCTATTAAGTTAAGTTGTAATGAGATCACAATTATAATTCTTTTTAAAAATTTAAAATAATTAAAATGTTATTGTTTCGATAAAAAAAAAACAAGTTAAAGGATTCTAAGTTTTAATTGAATTTGAATTAGTAAGCAAGATTCTTGACTGAATTAACAAGTAAATTTATTTATTTAAACTTGACTTTTATTCTTATTTTAAAAAGAAATGAGATTCGTTGTCCTCGTAATTTGAATGGATGAACTTTTATAGTTTTATTTATTTACAATTGTTATTACTATTATTAATATCAATTTAGATGGTTTTAATTTCTTTAAATTATCTCACCCATTCCTCACCATCTCCTCATTCATCTCTTGCGATAAACACACCCTTGATCAAATTCTCATCTCTCTAGTTTCATCGATTATACTAGAATTCTCCTTTTGTCTTGAAAAAAGAGAAGGAAAAATCTTTCTCGGGTCCTCTTCAATGCACGATATTTAGAATGCCCTGAGCGATTTAACAAGAGATCTAACTGTTTTTATCGTTGACTGATTTGACTAAGGCTCTCGAAGACAGCAAATTGTCTTTACCAAATGATAATCACCCTGATTGTCGCCGAAAACATGTTCCATTTTGACTTATTCAAAATTTCAAATTCAATCAACCACGTTAAGGCCGGTTTAGGAGTGCAGTTGCGGTAGTTTTTTAAAGTGTTTTTCGTGTTGAAATACATTAAAATGATATATTTTTTTATTTTTTAAAAATTATTTTTGACATCAGCACATCAAAATGATCTAAAAACACCAAAATATATTCATTTAAAATATATAAAAAAATTAAATTTCGGCAAAACACCGGTTGAAATGCAGAGTCAAACTGGCTCTAAATATCTTGTGCTCTACTGTCAAAGGGAAGCCCCGAATTACTCCTCTCGAGATACCAGAATTAATTAAAACCAAATTAACTTCCTTATTTTGAACTATTTTTTTTCTCTCTTACCATAACAATTCTATTTTAGTTTTTCCTTAAAAAAAACAATTATTCATAACTTGATTGCAATCTTGGATTCAAATTTTAGATCTAAAAGGAAATAATAAATTTAATAAATATACTAAAATATGAGTCCAAAGTAACTTTAAGAAAAAATAAAAAATATATATTTTTATTTTTTATTTTAAATTAAATATTTGTAATATTTTTAAATTATTCTGAAATGCTGATGTATAAAATAATTTAAAAAAAAATAATAATAAACAATTTTAACAGCATTACACTACAGGTTAAAAATAGATAATTATTTGACGACGAGACAATAAAAAAGTTAGTGCCCAGGACCTGAATCCGTAGCATGTCTCCTGTATCCTCGTACTTTTTTATCCCTTGTATCTTTGTTGTTTAGGACATTTAAATTTCAATCATGCAAAACGTTGTCATTTTCGATTCATTTAATCACGTATCCACCAATAGAGTTTATTTTATTTTATTTAATTGCGTAAAAAATTCACGACCGTGATCAATGACTTCATCATGATGGGCATGGGATGGAAGAAGTTACAATTCTATTGTCTTCCCTATTTCTCAATAGCTCAGGGTATTGTAGTAATTTTAAAATTATAGTTTAGAAATTCAAATTAGATTCATGAAAAGTTGTAGTTTTTTTTCTTAATGAAGATTTTAAAAGAGTTTTTAATAAAATCTATGTAAAATTGCACTGCATATTAATTAATTAAATATTTTTAAATTTATAATTGAAACATAATACAGAATGATCCACGTAATTAAAAAATAAGATCATTAATTAAATAGCTAGAAAGGGGCCAATCCGGCATATACGTACAAAAGTTTAGACCAGAGAGAGATTCCTCAAGCTTCTTCTTCATTCTTTTTTTTTTCTTATACCCTTGGAAGGCCCACCATAAAATTATATTAACAGGAACTCTACTTTCCCTTCTCATGCTACAACTAAAATATATATCTTTACCTTTAGAAAAGATAGAAGATAAGGTGTGCATTTAGGAGTGTTTTTGTTCTTTTACACGATTATATTTGTAATTTACAAGGTTATGAGGGGGCATTTTGGTATTTCGATCAAAGATTTTATTAATAGAAGCTTTATTTTATAAACAAAAAAAGTTATCTAGTATATTTTGCCTTGCAGAATGTTATTTTTCTTTTATTCCATTCACTCAATTTCATATGTATTTTTATTTTTATTATCTCTTATTAATTTTAAGAAACAAGTTCAGTAGACATGAATGGATAAATTTTTTATTTTGCGAGATTAAATATATTGATTTATATTTATTTCTTAATTTTTCTTTTTGTTATTGTTAATGATTATTTATTTATTTATTTAAATAGATAATTATTGATTTATTTAATTACATGTTTTGATAAGCTTTTAGATTTACATTTTGAATTTTTTTTATGTAAAACAATACATTGAAATAACATGTATACTTTTTTTAAAAAAAAAAAAAACAAATTACGATCAATGTCGAAGCACATGTCAAATATTCATTTATAGTACAGACTAAAAAAATATTTTTATTGTTCACCACCTCATAAACATTATTCGTTTCAATAATATTTTTTATATTGTTTTTCCTAAATCTATCTTTCTCTAATTCATATAATTCAATATTTATGTATTGTGATTTGCTTTATACATAGCTAGTTTTTTTCCATAAGTCGTGCCATGTTTTGAAACGATAACCCATTTAACTTTGACTATAATTTTTATTTTATTTTTTAATTAATATAATCTTTTAACATTAAATTGATTGAAAAATATAATTTATTTTTATTTATTTTTATAAAATTATCTTATTCTCATCACTCATATCAAAATTATTCTACTTATTCTTTAACATTAATCTCTCATTGCGTCTAGGTTTACAAGCTTTGATCGTAGCATGGTCCTCCCAAACAAAAATCACCCTTGCCCATTCTCTCTCATCATCATGCTTGACACTCGACTAGCTACCTACCTACCTACCTAGCCATGTCCGGCCACCAAAAAGAGCACCGGATCACCTTTCAGCCACCACCAAGTGGTGGTCCTGCCTAATCTTATCTGGCGAAGGCTTCACTTTCACTTTCACTGAATAATAAATTTTACTGCCCAATCACACACCATTTATTTCTGCAAATTACTGGCCCTCAGGGTTCGATAGAATTACAAATATACTGCATGTTTGGTGGTGTATTTTAAAAATATTTTTAAGATATTTTTTAAGAATTTTATTTTAATTGTTTTGTTCTGAATTGGTTTTTGTGATATTTATAAATCATTTTAATATATTTATAAACAAAAAAATACTGTAAAAATTATACATACAGACAGGCTATACAACATTATTGTAAAGAATACAGATAAAAAAGAGCTGTAAGAGCTATTCCCTATAAATTCTTCTTGTAAAAAATCTCTCCTCGATAAACTTGGGTATACGATCATCTTCCCAAATTGGATCCCATGTGCCCATATCACCATCATTTCTCAATCTCCTCCCATTTACCACCTGTAGCCAGGTTGTTCTTGCTCCTTGAACCTCCCCAGAACGCCGTCAATGGCGACGTCAAATGCATCCTTTATAGTCTGTAAACCTTCATCGGGTCTGGCATACAAAAACTTCGGTATATATTCAATAACTCTCTCCCTCATTCTCGTAATCTCATCCTCACTGTACCTCTCCAGCACTTTCCGAACAGAAGTAGTTCCATTTTTCACCGCATTACGATCTATAAACACCGAATAGCTCTCAGGCTCGGCCGGCAAAAACCACTCGTACTGATCGTAAGCAGATCTTTTCCAGAACAGGACCGGGATCGAGCCAGCAATCATACAATCAAAAATCGACCTTCTTGTAAAGCTATCACCTCTTGGCTGCAAACAGAATACAGAATCCAAGAACGTTTCAAGAATTATCGAAGTTCCATTAGAGCATTTAGAACCAGCACAATCCACGACTCGGCATGAATCAGACTCGTTCTTACAGTGACTCAACAACAACCCTCGGAAATCATTCTTGATTTTGCTACGTTTAGCACCAGCAAAACAGAAAAGACTCTTCCTGCTGCGATTTCGGACAAAATCCTGCCATTGGACAACATCATTGTCCGATCGAGGGTGGAATCCCGTAGGATACGGAACACCGACATCAAAATAATCCCAGGGATTCCGCTCGATCAGAAGGCGAGTGATGTTTCGCATACCTGGCTTATGAATGCAACTCGAACCCCAATCCTCGTCCTTGGACCGTCTAAAATCCCAGGATATCCTTCCCATCGTCAAGAAATGATCCCATCCATCATTTCTTGTAAAATACGGCTGGTCTTGAACCCACTTGAGCATCATCTCGCAGTGAAAATCACGTTCTTTAGCGGACGAGTTCTTGAGCCACAGAAATTTTCCGACAGCAAGTCCAACGTAGAATGGGATGTAAAAGGCTGTCGCATTGTTGGGGTCCTTAGTTCTACACTTATGATTCAAAATTCTGTTGTGGAAAAGAATTTCTGTGACAAACTGATCAGTCCAGTACCACGCAGCAGCAAGATTTTCCGGTACAGCGCTGGGAATTCCAGCGGCCACAGGACCAAATCCGTCATTCGTCAACGCAGCACAGCTCGAACTCCAAGGATTCAATACATCACAGTGGCTAACCAATTCATGGTTCAAAGCACTCGGAAGATCGTAGACAAAGATTTTACCAGACTCACAGGAAGTCTCCCCTTTCACTGTGCTGGCGGAGATGGGAGCGGTGGTGGTGGTGAGGGTTGGAGTGAGGTGGTGGTGGGAAGTGACGGGAGCGGGGAAGTGGTGGCTACGATGATGGGAAGAAGGAGGAATGGAGCGGAAAACGACGACGAAGAGGATTTGAATGGAGAAGATGGAAAGGAAAAGGCATAACAGAATTTGGTTACAGGAAGGGTGATGAGCAGCGAGAAACGCTTTAGGTGACTTGAAAGAGTCTTTTCTTCGGAAATCAAGTGTAATTTTTGGTTTCTTGATCTGGGGTTCAGGTGAAGATGAAGGATTAGAGAGCGGAAACATCATCAGAATTTTACTTTTCCAGCTGGCCGGGAAGAATGGCGGTGGCAGTGAGAGATGAAAGAGCGTGTCGAATTGAGTTGGGCTCCTGATGTCTGTGATGTCTCTTAAAGTTGTGCTGGGAGAGAAGAGGGGGTTGTGGTGATGGGCACAAGGTAAGATATCTGGTTAAAAATGGTAACCGACGGTTCGGTGAGTAAATTGATCTGCAAAAACGATTCATATACTTTTGGTTAGAAAATAATAATATAAAAATCCGTTTTTGATTTCAGATTTTTTTTTAAAAAAAGAGAAAAACCTAAACCAATTGGTTTATCAAAATTTATCAAGAACAACTCAACCAGTCCTATAAATTCAAATTCAAATTATTTAATTTTTAATAAATATAAAACCAAAACAATTAATTGGTTTTTTTATTCAGTTCAACTTGATTTAAAAAAAATATCTAAACCAATAATTACCCCGTCTGAAAGTAAAATTAAGGTTTTGATGAGTGGCATTTGATAATATTGATGGGTTAAATGTAAAAAATTGACCATTGATAATTATTTTAATATCTAGGACGCGTTTATGCAGTGCTTTAGAACAAAAATAAATATCTATTTTGAAAAAAATATAATTTATTTTTCTATATTTACTATTTTATATAGCTGTATATTAGCTGTTGAACCAGCACACTTAATTGAGAGTATCAGTAATTAAACTTAATTTGAAAGATGAATGAAAGTCCAATGACGTAATTGAGGCAGGTGTACGTGGAAGACTGATGCCTCGTCATCAACATGGACACCTGTCGGATTTGTCTCCATTGACCAAACCATTTCTTTTTAAATCTCATACTTCAAATCAAACACCAGAGATTGTCAACATTTGTTTTAGCTGCATGGAGTTTACGGGTTGTTTCATTCACATTTTTCTTCCCATTCAACTTTGCTTCTTCTTTTTAAATAAAAAATAAAAAATAAAAATCTTTAATATTAAATTTAAAATATTACTAAAAAGTTTAACAACTTAATTAAAATCCATATAATATTAATATAGTATATTATATCTTAAGCATTCTTTTTCTTTCCCACAATTACATTTTAATCGAGGCATAAAATTATTTTAGAAGAGATTGAATTCTCCAAAAAAAAATTGTTAATAAAATATTCACAATTTTTTTATATCAATCGCATACTAATTGAAAAGAATTGTTGAAATTCATAAAAATAAATATGACTACAAAATTGAATAATAGTTTTTTTTATAGTGCATTTAAATATAAATCAAAATCTAAAAGGAAAGGAAAAACAACTTAAAACCAACCAAATATCGGAATATTTCTTCAAAACTATGATAATTTCATATAAAATAAAAGAAGATAAAATATAAAGTGTAATTCAAAATCCATAAAATACTAAAGGATAAAATAAAAAGTAAAACAGTCCAATAAAAATCCAATGTTGTAGGATAAATATATATATAAAAAAGAATTTAAAGGACTTTTTAATTTTTATCTCTCATGTAATTATAAATAGAAAATTGAGTGTTAAATAGTCTTGCTTGCTCACGGGCTTGGCCAGCTTGGAGGTGACGCCGATGACTGTGTTTTCACAGTGATCAAACATGGAGTATTGGAATAATTCCAAGCCCACCAGCCTAGCTTTGCAATAATCAATGGTGGGGCTCTAAACTTCTAATAAAGGTTAAAGATCCTTCTCAACACGATTTTTAAGAGGCCGAAAACGACACTCTTTTACATTCTTTTGATGAAAGTTAAAGCACGAACACGACATCTTTAATGGCTGCTTCATATTATTTTATCAGTTTTAATGGCTGCAGATTCACTGTATTCAATCGATCACGAACTTTCTTGTTCAATTAATACGTGTTTCTCTCTTTCAATGTAGTAAATTCTCGAGCAGAGATTCCTAAACGGAAAGAAAGAAAACCAAAAGACAAATGAAGTAATGGAGGCACGAGGTTAATAGGAATGCATGATCGAGTCGGATTTTTATTTTGTTTAATAAAAGTAAATATATATATATTAATTTATATATATATATATATATATATATATATATATTCCCAATTTTTTGTTGATAATCTTTGTGATTTTTTGCGTATTATTTGTTGTAAAAACTATATATAGATATTTCAAAAGATTATCCCACATTGGTAAAACACAAAAGACCCCTTGAGTGTAGAGAGTATATATAGGACCTACTATCCCATATTGGTAAAAGAAGACTCTCATCAAGTGTTTATATACTAAAACATGAGAAGGGGTAGTAACCAACAAAAGAAGTAGAAGTGAGCTCGCGCACATGAGGATGAGTTGAGTAAGAGGAAAACCTCCGATTCACCCCCCCTGCGCGAGGAGGCAACGCCTATACTCTCTGAAATCTTTTTGTTATTTTGAAACTGAGAACATTAAATTTGTTGAAAGGAATTTCGGAAATATGGCATAGTTGTTACATAATAGTAGCCTATAAATACTACACAATATTTTTCAGATACACATCCGAAAATATATTCTCTTCTTGATATCATTTGCTGGCCTTCTCTTGTTAATTTCCTTTGCTGTTGAAGAACTTGTTGAATCCTGGAGGGTACCTCATTATTGGGGAAATATCCTTAAGGACAGTGCTGAGCACGCCTCGAGTTTTGTTTCTGTTTTGTTAATTATTTTTGTTCCTTGCATTTCGTTCATTTTATACAAGATTTATTGTTTTCATACTTTAATAATTGTTTAAAATATGAGATCTTTGAGATTTCTAATCATATTATTTTTTTTTTAAAAAAATAAAAGGATCGGATCAAGATGGGTACGTTCTCCATGGATGGAGAAAGACTTGACGTAAATGAGAGTAAGGAATAAGAAAGTTTATTAAATATCTAAACCTTCAAAATAATATATATAGTATACAAACATTCTCAAGATAATTGATTTTATTTATTCATGTCAAAAGTCTATTGCAGCCCTTTACATATTTTTTTTTAAAAAAAAAACTATAATGATACTAGATTGAAAAAATAAACCAGGAAGAATATTCCCTTTAAATAAATAAATAAAAAACTAGAAAAACATTGTAGTGAATAATTGAAAAAAATATTTACTAGAAAAAATATCTATTTTTCTAGAAACAACACACTAGTTTCTAAATATATTTTTTTCCGAGAGCAACATCCTTGTCCCTTCCTGTACAGGCACACCATGTTTTAAATCTTTTCCAACCATGACTATTCTCTAGCAAATAGCAAAACAAAATAATCAACCAACCACTAAAGATCATTGAGCTCTCTCTTTCAATCTTAGTTGTTTTGCAACACACAACAAAACAAAAGAACTAAAAAAAGAGTGAAAGAAAAGGAGAATTTTACAAGTTAAATCCTTAAAAACAAAACAAAAAATATGAATACTATAAAAGAGTGAAATAATTGATTTTATTTATTCATGTCAAAAGTCTAGTACAATCATTTATATATAAAAAAAAGTTAAGAAACTATAATAATACTAGAATGAAAAAATAACATAAAAAAGCATTGTAGTAAATAGTTGGAAAAGCAATTAAATAGAAAAATACTTATTTCCCTAAAAATATAAGGTCATGCATCAATCTCCTTTGAGTCGGAAGGAATTCCTACTAGGATTTAGTTTTTAGTTGAAAATTATCCCTTATTAAAAATATTTTTTTTTGTGTATAGCGATCCCACTGTAGATTCCTGATACATTTGTGCATGTCATCTCTATGTCCCTAATATAACACTTTTATATGAGCTACTTGATTATGAATCCTTGATAAAAGATTTAAGATCTGCATAATAAGTCTCGAGTTCAAGTCAAAACATATATTTCTTGTTAGAGTATGGAATAACCAGGGTTTTATTCGTTCACCTGGATCTATAAATTGCACTTTTTAGAAGATGGTGTTTTCTTGAATCCAAAAGAAAATATCTTTAATAACATTTTTGTATGGACCATTTTTTTCATGGTTTTCACCTCTAGGATTTCAAATGAAAGCAACTATAGTGAATAAAAACAACACTAGTTTCTAAACGTTTTTTTTTCCCTCGAAAGCAACCTCCTCATCGCTTTCTATACAAACACATCATGTTTTAAATCTTTTCCAGCCATGACTATTCTGTAGCACAAAGCAAAACAAAATAATAAACCACTATATATCATCGAGCTCTCTTTCAATCTTGGTTTTTTTGAAACACACAACAAAGCGAAATAACTAAAAGAAATTGTTGGGCAAGAGAAAAGAAGAGGTAAAGAAATTTGTTACATGTTAAAATCGTCAAAGAAAAAAAAAATAAAAAAAACTATAAATATAGATAGACTTTCAAGATAATAAATTTTATTCATTTATGTCTCTATTTACTAAAAAAACAACTATAACCCTTTATAGTGTAGAAAATAAAATTAGGAAAAAAAATATAATTAATTAAGAAAAAAAATCTATTTTCTGAGAGAAAAAACAACTTAAAGAGTATAGACGAATAACTCGACACCAATTTGCTATCATGGCATCTTCACATGAGAGACAAGTTCAAGTGGGAGTCACTTTCCTTGGAGACCTGAGCTGCGTGTGCACGCGACATATGATGACCTAGAAAAACTTGGCTGGAATCAAAGAATACTTCAAGAACTCTAAACTCGCTCTTGCCAAATGTTATATTTACACGAGCGCAGCTCAGCTGAAAGTACTCGACCTGTATAGCAATTGTGTAACTGGTGTGGAGTTACACGATAAGAATAGTCTTCCAAGATCTGTAAACTCTCACCCCTTTTCTTTTCAGGATTCAGAAATCAAATCTCAAACAGTAACCATCTAGATTTCGGAGAGGTTTAGAGAGAGTTAAACCAAGCAGCAAAACATTTTTTGCAGAAGCAGCAGAGAGAGAAGCGGGAGTCAATTACAGAGACTTGACTTAATCTCAAACAGTAACATTTTTGCTTCTCAAAATTAATCAAACACTCAATTCCTCAGTTTTTTTACTACCTCCAGTCGCACCACAAAAACAAGCTATCCTTGGACAATTGTCGAGCCAAGTTAAAATGTTTGTATCTGGGCATGAATCAACCGATCCTAATCGGCCCCGAACACAATACAACTGAGAACCTTGTAATGCAAGCCAAAGTGGATTCATCTAGGGCTCACATGTTCTTGGGCCAGAGTGATTTTCAGCCCATTATATATAGCAAAAGATGGCAGCCAATATTTCATGGGCCCCTTTTCTTTTCCGTTGCTTAAAGCACGGTTAAGATGAGGCCTCGCGTTGTCAAGAAACAAACACCCCAAAACCGAGCAATGTTGTTCTTAATATAACTAATTATTATAGAATCGTTAACTTCAGAATTTATGGAATTTTATGGAATTAATCAAGGTGCATGTAAACTAACCGAAGTTAATCAAAAATAAAAACACCCCAAAGCCATCCTATTAGTGCAATCATCATGATCCAGCACATCCTCCCTCCCTTTGATCTTCATGTGCTATGTGCTGTAGACCCATCTCAGGACGGTATGGACTAGGGAGGGCCAGCCAAGCCAGATGTGGTGGCTTGAAATTTTATTTATTTTTTGTCTGTCCACCGATTCAGCAAACTTGTCTGAGCTCATCAGGATTGAGCTGGTTTGATCCAAACTGTGTTCTTACTCTTATCATTCATCAAATGTGGAGAGCCTGTTTGTTCTTGGCATGAAATATAAAAACAGATTAAACTACCTATTAAGATTGGTTTCAACTTCAAAAAAAGTTCACATAAATTTAGGGGTTGCAAGATTGAAGGTTCATTGTGCTAAAGTTCTTGGTGTTAAGGAACCATCTCACCTAAAAGCTTAAGCTTATAAGTGAGACCCCATAATATGATTTATATTATTCTCTAACATACCCCCTCAAGTGAAAGTCCTTTGGCCTTAAAACTTGCACAAGCCCACATCACCTTGTGCTTGGTTTTTATCAAATAGAATGGGGGTGGTGAAGTTCGAACTCATGACCGCTGAGTCAACAAGGCTCTGATACCATGTTAAAAAACCATCTTACCTAAAAGCTTAAGCTTATAAATGAGACCCCATAATATAATTTATATTATTCTAACTTGGGATATCAGTGTGTTTCTATTTCATCTCTAGCAGACGATTCTTACCAAAAATACGAGCCAGAAAGATCAACCAACAAGTCTTAATTTTATGCAGCACGAACTAGAGAGCTCAATTCAATCCAAAGGAGCTCGAAAACACGATTTCATAGAAGAACAAGAAGTTTTCAGCTTTCAAATTCAGCATGACAAACACAAAATCTAAACGAGGAGAAATTAAAAAGCTACTCTTTCTGCTTTTTCAAGAGCAAAGGTCCAACATTGTCTCCAGTAGCTTTGTTGTGCTTCACATGGCTTCCATCACACAGAGGGAAAGTCCCTGACCTCCAGCATCTAAGATTAACCAACGCAAGTTATTATCAAGAATTTGCCGAGCAAATATTTCTTACGAGTATGTATTAATCGTTGGATCCGAATTTAATTAACTAATCTTGGCTGTGCTCTTGTCGCAGAACAATTGACTGTGAATATATTTAGCCAAGTGACTGAAATATAGACAGGAATCAAAATATAGAAAAACAACAGAGACAGATGTAAACCTGCAATAAGCAGTGAGTGGCTTGGAGAGTTCAGCAACCATAACAGAGTCCACCACCTTCTCTTCAGTCTTTCTAATTTCAGGGTTTATAGCTTGAGCTTCTGCTCTCACCACCACCAAACTCCGTGGCGTCGCCGCTGCAATGTTTGGCCTGACCCCTCCAGTTCTTGATTTGCTGTAAAAAAAACCAGCACTGGATACGGATGCCATTGACATGGTTAATAGATGTGTAGCCTTTCTTCCCCACGAAATTTCTCGAGATTATATTATTCTTGGTTCGTGAAGGGGAGAGGGTTGATGGTGAAACTTATGAGCAGAGCTTGAAAACTGTGTGCTGAGCTTGTAGAGAACACACGCTCTGGTGAAATGTGTGGATGTCTTTTTGTATGGATCCTTTTTTATCCACGCGGATAATTAACTATTTAGAACAGTGTTATAAAACTTCGTCGGTGAGGGTTGTGGCTTAGACACGTTGAGGGTCCTGGTCCCAAAACTAGGACTAGCAAATATTAGATGATTTACTCATCATAAACTAATTCACATTATTTTTATGAGATATATGATGAAATGATTATTAATGCTCCTAAATTAATTTCTCAAGTAGTTTAGAAATTGAACAGTTCAATACAGGGTGTCAACACCGTTCCGTTTCGGCCGGAACATTTCGTGCCATTTAAAAAATCAAGATAGAACGACATCGTTTTCGTCTCGGTTTTAATTCCGGTCCGTTCTGGAAATACCGGTCAAATTCCGGAGGGAACGTCTCGGTACTGTTTCGGGTGTGCCGTTCCGACCTTAAAATCCTCCTTATTTTGATTAACTTGTGATTGTGTTTCTAATTTTGAGATTATGTTTGTTTGATTTTATGTTTATATTGTGTAAGTTAAAGTTAATTTATCTTGAATTTTAATTATGCTTGTTAAATTAATATTTTAATTTTTTTCACGTGTGTGTATATATATATATATATGAACAGTACAACACCAAAACGGCATGTCAAAATGCTCTGAAACCGAAACGTTCCATACCAATAAAAAAACCGAAATGGTATTGATAATTTTAATTCAATAACTTCTCTTGTCGAAAAGTAAAGCTGGGCTGGAGTTGCTCTCCTAAAACAAATGACAATTACATGGTAATCATAATTTCATAAAAAAAACTATCAATTTCTTACAATGTTTCTGTTTTTAGATACAAAAAAGAAAGTTAGTTACAATGTTGCTATCTTGATTGCACTACTCTCACTTAATTTTTTTTTTTTTTAATAAATACTACTTTCTCGTCTCGATTCGTAACTCATCTCACAATCAAATCATGGATTGCACTGAATGATTCAGATTGATCCTCATCAGATGAATTCTCACATTTTTTTATATTTTAAAATCGAACCTAGATCAGGTTATGGATCGACAAACTATAGGATCTGCCCGTAAAAACAAGTTTGATATTATGGTAATAATTATTTTTTGTTTGCATATTATTTAAAAAATTATTTTTAATATTAATATATCAAAATAATTTAAAAAATAAAATAAAAAATCTTTTTTTCTCATTAACCAAAGTTATTATTACCAAAAAAAACAGCACAAAATATCACTCGAAGGTAAATTCAAATCGGTCCCTGAATTTGTATTCAATATAGTCCCAGAATAAAATCAAGTCCCCCATTTATCAAAATTCCTCACATGTCTCAACCTTAGTTTTGTATGGATAAAGTTTAGTTTGGGAACCCATTTGAAACTATGTAGCTAATATAAGGATTGGTTGGGTTGTTTCACCAGCCGTTAAATAACCTCCATCTCTGCCACCCGGACAAAACAAGCCACGCCATGACGATCTATGATTAAAGCATTTGTTACTTCAAATACAAAACTCCCTCTCTCGCTCTTCCGCATTTCAATTTCCAAAGCCATGAAAAGAGGAGGGCTCGCGTATGGATTTGGATTCAGGAAGTGCTGTTGTTTGCTCTTGATTTTTGTCTGTGTAAATGGGAGATCTGATAAGGAAGTAAGGGAGAGGTTTTATGGGAATTTGGTGAATTCATCAGCACCTGATAATGGAGAAGGAAGTATTGCTAAAATGTTTGATCGTGTTCTTGAAAAAGAGTTCTCTGACAATGATCAGCCTGAAGGTAAAGGACATTTTTTTAATTTTGCTTTAATATTAGTTCTAGTGTTTTATTGAGGTTCTCAGGCGTGGTTTTGGTGGTTAATGTGAATGAAGGACTGGAAATAGTAGAGTGAAACATAGTTTGTAAGTAAGATGTTTATGCAAAAGTGTTTTGCTTTAAAGTGCTTTTTAAAAAAGGAAAAATCGTGGGATTTAGTAATATATTTGGTTGTGTTGAGCAAGAGAGATAGAGTTTGATCTTAAGTCTTGTTTTTAATCTCTGTGTGGCCAAGGATGGGATATGTATTTTGCTGGGTGGGTTCTGAACATTTTTCATGGAGAAGGAGACATCATTGGTGGAGAAATTGGTGTGTTGTCATTGGCTAGCCATGGTGGCTATATTGGTTATTGTGTCATGTTATGGTTGTTGTGCTATATATGTCATTGGCGCATGTTCAACATAGAAAAAGTTGTGTAGAAAACATTGTGTGCATGAAAAGCTTGTGTGGCCCTGGGGAACCCAGAAAAAATGCATAGAAGGGTGTGCCGGGGCAGGATTTGATAAACAGGATCAGTGTCGGTGATGGAATGAAAATTCCAGCCAGCTGGATTTTCTTTTCTTTCAATGGGTATTATCAGGAAATATGAATCTGGTTTCAGCTTTTATGACCGGTGAAAGGACTTCATCGGTTACATTAAACTGATAAAGAAACAAAGTAATGTGAAGCTTTCTTGAGGCAAGTCTGGCACTTTAGTAATGTAGCTGAATAAGGGGGCGAAGATGAGTTCAGGTCGGTATTGATGAACATGTTAAATGATGCTGCTAAGAAGAGAATGTGAAGCTGAATAATAGTTTTGAGAAATTGAAGGCAAATAGAAATTAGTTGTCAGTTAACAATGATATAAATAATATTTTTCAGTAAGCTTAACAGGTAACTGAAAACATTTATTGTCAGTTCAAGGAATTAACTGAAATGTATACGAAGTTAAGTTTGCTGTGGGAGAAACATATCGCAAATTGAACAGTAGATCCTTTGACAACTGCATTGAGATATTTAAGTTTGTTTCTTATTTTTACTTTACTAGGTTCCGATGGGAGCAGCTTCAACAACAGTGTAGCTGACCAGCAAGTAGGTTTATTTCTCTTTTAATTATTTGCATTTGCTGTTTTTGGCTTGAGCTTTAGTTTTGCTTTGCTGCATAAGTGCCCTGCAAAGCAAATCTGGAAGCTTTGGCCTTACTTGGGTTTCTTGCTAAAAATATTCGATAAATACTACGGAAAAGAAAATCTGCTTGCCAGGGATCTTAACTTAAGCAAGTTCCATACTCTGCTAATCTACAGTGTGGCTGAAACCCCCATCTTTTAAATGGAGGAGAAATTTTATCTTTTTTTAACATATAATATTTTATTTTCAACCTAAAAACATGGGTGGACCAATATCTTCTCTTTCATACTCCAGTACTATTTAACATGAACACTGTCTTGGTATTGCTATCTTCAGTTTTACCTAGTCAAGTCGATTGTCCATTGCTACTGTCTGTTTCTTTGTGTCGGTGTTAAAAGAGGACTTCTGGTTATGTTTTTACAGGCTGTATTGGAGACTGTTGCTAAAATCACTCATGAGAAGGGCAAGAAAAACGATACTCAAATGGCTAAGTATGGAAGCGTGTAAAATATTTTTTACCATAAATTTTGAGACATGGTTTCCTTTCCGTCACTTTCTGTACACAAGTGAGATTCTGATGTCGTATATGTCTTTCTTTCCTCTTTGTTGCCAGTGGAACTAGACCTTTCCAGCTTCAAGATGTATTTTCACTGGAAAATGAGGAATCTGAGGATATGACAACCCTGATTGACAAAAAGGTGTTCTGAAATTTGGTTACCAGTCCTCTTTGTGAAATATTTTAGACAGATTTGTGGATCCAGCTTTTGGTTTCTATGGACCTTCCTTCTAACTTGTTCATCTTGCTAATTGTAGGACAATGTATTTGTCATGTCGAACAAGAAATCCAAGTATCCAATTCTTCAAGTAGATTTGAGGTGAATGACTTTCAGATTTTGTTCGACTGTTATACAAGAGCAAACACTACTCTTGAGAAGTTGCTGTATGATTGACTGCTGATTTTCTTTTTCTGTGCATTTCTTGTATCTATTGTATTAACTGACTTAATTGCTATTATTAATGTTCAAAGTTTTGATTTTATGTACCGTTAATTTATCATTATTTTTTCACATATTTACAGATTAATTTCTGATCTAGTGGTTGCCATAGTTTCTGCTGCCATTGGTGGAATTATCTTTTCTTGTTTGGGTCAACCGGTTAGTATCTGTATATTGTGGTTTTATTTGTGTTCAATCTCTAGTACATGGTTTCCTTTACTCATCTTGTTGTTGATGTTCAGCTATATCATATGATTTATGTAATGGTGCAATATTTAAGGTAATTTTTTATTTTGACATTTAAGATGTATGGCAGGTAATTGTTGGCTATCTTCTAGCAGGTTCCATCATTGGACCAGGGGGGCTGAATTTCATCAGTGAGATGGTACAGGTATGTGATTTTTTATTTTTCCCAAATGTTTACCTTTTCTTTTTTATTGCTTCATTTATTATAGCTTCATTGACAACACTGGATGGAGAATGCAAGATTTTGAGCTATCAGATGATGTCCTGCTACCTTTTAGAGTCATTTAATGTGAGGTTCTTGAAACAAAATTCCAGATGGTAATAAAGCTGGTTGGAGAGAAATGGTTGCCAATCAAGTTGTTTCCAAATCACCGTTGACATTGTTGGTAGTCATAGCTTTGCAGCTAATAATTGTATCCATATGCTCCAAAAATCCCTCATTAGGTGCCTATTATCTGGAAAACCCAGACATAAAGAATTTTCATCATATTCATAATAATAGTGGTTACGTGTTCTCCTGTTCTTCATCACAGGTCGAAACTTTTGCACAGTTTGGTGTTGTGTTTCTTCTTTTTGCGTTAGGATTGGAGTTTTCTTTGACGAAGGTAAGTTGTATTTGATCTAGGAAGTTATTTGTCATAACATTTTCTTAATTTATTATATATATAAAAAAAGAACTTTTCTTTTTCTTGATTTAGAAAAGTCATTCTAATTCATCATCAATGCAGTTAAAAGTTGTTGGCCCTGTAGCTGTTCTTGGAGGGATGCTTCAAATTGTAATTTTTATGTGCTTGTGTGGCATAATTGCTGTGGTATGATGTTTAACGTTTGTAACTTGGTTGTGGTAGAAATTTGTGCGATTTGCCAAATTGGATACTTAGCTTGCACCGCTGTCAACTTTGCAGTTGTGTGGAGCGAAGTTGTCTGAGGGTGTATTTGTGGGTTCCTTCCTGTCAATTTCATCAACGGCAGTGGTACTGTTATAGACTTGTATCTTTTTGATTACTTATCAGTTGCAACATATGATTCATGCATTTTTTTATCAGGTGGTGAAATTTTTGACAGAACGGAATAGTAGTATTTCTCTTCATGGTCAAGTTACGATCGGGACCCTGATTTTTCAGGTTTTCTTTATTTTCTTACTTGGTTTATGTTTATATATAAGCATGTCATTGATGATATGTTGAGCTTTTTTGAAATTGGATTTCTGATGCACATCCACTTGCCTGATCTCCTGAATTGTTTCAGGATTGCGCTATTGGTTTATTATTCGCTTTGCTTCCAGTTTTGGGTGGCAACAGTGTTGTGCAAGGAATGATTTCAATGGGGAAGTTGTAAGTTGATTTTGTCACCTTTCTTCTTCTCCTCTTTTTTTTTTTTTTTTTTTTTTTGTATAAATTAGTCCCTTTTCATTTGATAATGGACACATTCCCCCTTTTTATTGGTATTTTGTAACTTTTCTCCTTCCCGAGTTTTTAATTTACCATGAGAATGAGCCCTTGTAAATAATCTTTAACGAATCTA
The DNA here is from genome assembly GCA_027405865.1 of Salix purpurea. Lineage (NCBI taxonomy): Eukaryota > Viridiplantae > Streptophyta > Magnoliopsida > Malpighiales > Salicaceae > Salix > Salix purpurea. The sequence goes on along the minus strand of JAOWLH010000036.1, from coordinate 4,990,414 downwards.
ATCTCTGCTGCTCATTAACTTCAGGTTATTGGTCTTGTTCGTTTACCTCACTGCTGCATCTTTCATGTCCTGGTCATTCGTTCCTCGCTTTCTTAAGCTAATGATTCAGCTATCATCTCAGGTAAGTTTCTTCTGTATCTGTCTCATATTTCATTTACATGGCTTTGGTTGAATCTGGGTTGAGTAGGGCCTCTTTCTAAGCACACTCTTTATGTTCCACTTGTGTTTCAGACAAATGAACTCTATCAGCTTGCTGCAGTTGCTTTCTGCTTGCTGTCTGCTTGGGTAAGTGAAAAAGATATGGACCTTTCTTGTCTCGTAGAAATAGCTTTCCATGCAACAGATCTTCCGACTGAATATTACCTTTCCATCTAGATATCAACTCGTTTAACATATTTTTTGGTTATTTGTGGAATCATGGATTCCAATATCACATGAGATTTTTGCAAACAAGAACATTTAAATTGGAAATAGCGTATCTACATCACATGTTTTCGCTTTCTTAATGACATGTTTTTTTCAACTTGTATGCTAATTTTGAATGGATGGGAGGCTGCTGCTTCATTTGATCTGAATCTAAATTACTAGTCTAAGTTTGATTGGTGGTTGAAGCTCTGACTTCGAGGTTGTAAGGTTGTCTGTCCACCAGTTAAATTTCTCAGCAGCTCTTCAGTTTTTTATGTTTTCTCTAAGGATTTGATAACCACCAGCGCTTTTATTTGACCAGGGAAAAATGCTTGCTTTAAGAAGTTTTCTGCATCTGAAAGATGTCATTTTTGTATTTTGACCCAAAATTCTAATAATTAGAACTTGCATAACAAAACAACATAGTTTTAAGTCAAAGAATGTAAGAAAGCCTAATATTGAAAAATCTCATATTTATAGACATCACTTTTTTTCTTCTTAACGGTGGATGATTGGCACATGGTTATCTCATATTATTAATTTGGTTCCTTGACTATGCTAAGGAAACCCATATAGTTAAATCGAGTGTTTTCATCTTTTGTTAATCGCAAAGATTACGATGTTGAGCTGCAGCGTATCATGACTCAGTGCAGCACTGTGCTGCTCTGAGTTTTTTGTGTCATCATGTTCACATTATTTTTTGGATTTCCTTCGACCATTTCAGTGCAGTGACAAGCTGGGCCTTAGTCTTGAGTTGGGTTCATTCGTGGCTGGAGTCATGATATCTACCACTGACTTTGCACAACATACTTTAGAACAGGTATTCTTACGTGCAAGGGATTGTGCGCCATGTTTTGCTAGTCATCGTAGTATCTTAATGTATTATGCAAGTTATATTCTCTAGTAATATTATGCACTCATTTAAATTTCTTATTTCGCTCTGGATCTTTGTAACTTGTTTGAGCTGTTCTACTAATTATGCGATTGTCAATTGTAGTTGATGGACATCACTGTGCTACTCTTTTTTGCATTGGAACTATTCTCTATGTGGTTACGGTATGCTATAAAATATTGAGATTGATAAGTTTTGAATGACTGTATGCTTTGTAGGTGGAGCCAATCAGGAACTTGTTCACAGCTCTCTTTCTTTCTAGTATTGGAATGCTCATACATGTACATTTTTTATGGAACCATGTGGATATATTGCTTGCGTCTTTGATTCTGGTTATTGTTGTCAAGACAACCATTGCTGCTACAGTTACCAAAACCTTCGGATATAGCATCAGGACATCATTCCACGTGAGTTGGCTTGCTATGCTTGTTGGCAAAAGAGAGACAAATTGAACATGAAAACTCTCTCCCTTATTTTTCCTGGACATAAATTGATGTGCCGCAATGCAGGTTGGAGTATTGCTTGCTCAAATCGGAGAATTTGCTTTTGTTCTCCTGAGTCGTGCCTCCAATCTTCATCTCATTGAGGTGAACTCTCTCTCTATATGTCGGTGCACGCATTTTTGTGCTCATGTGCATGTGGAGGTTAGGGTGTCATTAAAGACAGATGAATATCTTTTTTATCGTCAGAAAATCGCGAGTTTGTTTGGGACTACGATTTAGTATTTCTTTCACCTGTATTTGGTTTCCTGTTTGATGTGATGATAAGACATCTGCGTTTTAGTATATGAACACTTACTCATCCTTCATTGATTTAACCATGCTGGTGTTTTAATGCAGGGAAAAATGTATCTTCTTCTTCTTGGAACAACAGCTCTCAGTCTGGTTCGTTTCGTCGATACTTCCAGACAGAATTATATCTTCTTAACTATGTTTTGTCTCTTGCATTAAACACTTACCTGATCGATGATCATTCAGGTAACAACTCCTCTTCTGTTCAAGTTGATACCAAACATCATGAATTTGGGCATCCTTTTGCAATGGTTTCCATCAGAAAGCAGCACTCCAAATAAACGTTTTCCATCGGAGAATGGTACTCCAATTGAGGTTCTCCCTCCCTCCTTGTTTGTGTGTGTGTGTGTGAATCCTATCAGCTTTACATGGGATTCAATATGCTTCGATGCGCACCAAAAACAATTCTCAGCATGCAGTCTTCCGACGAAATAAATTACACTGCAGTCCAAACTGATAGTATATATTAGATAGGGTATGCCAACCTAGGAAAGGGCTTTAGAGTCAGATAATTACTTAATCAATTAATCCTAACAATCTCATCTATGATTCCTAGCCATGGTGGTTTGTAGTCCAAGATGGCTAATGACTAGCACCTGTAAAGGGTCTTTTTGAATATCCTGTCTCCTCTTTGCTTGTATATTTTATTTTCACTGCTTTTAGCTATTTCAAGAACTAACTTACTGTGTTCTTACAGGAAAAAGTCTCAATGATTGAAGTACGTAACAGGTTGTTGTGACCTCCACATCTTGTCGTCTCGTCAACTTGATTTTCCTGGGAATTCCACGTTGAGCTTTCAAATTACCACCCAGACAACCAAGAACCCTAATGTACATAGACTCTTGCATCTGTCTGTGTTTTTTAGTGTATGGCCTTGCTGTGTAGTTATTAAACCCAATAACCCATGGGCAGGGCAAGATTGGATCATAGATTGGGTGAATTAATTCAGAAATTTTTTAAAAAATATAAAAGTTCAGGCAATATAGTTTTGAGAAAAAAATCTAAAACAAGTCTAGATTTTTTTACCACATGAGTTAACCTAGGTTTTTTTATTGGGGCAATTTTTATTTATTTATTATGAATTATGGTAAAAAATAAAACCAACTTGATTTGGCATGCTCAATTTTACATGAAATAAATTGAATGAAATAACTACTTTTAACTTTCTTTTATTAGATTTTATACTTATTAAATTATTAAATTGGCCTAACTTGATTATAATTAAAAAGAGAGCTTTTATGGGCTCAAAAGTCCTTGTTCAGGGAAAACTATTTCTAGTTTTAATCCATAAATAAATAAATTGATGTTTGAGCAAACGCAAAGCAATTACTTAATAAAAAAAAAAAAGTCATTTTCAATTCTTCGTGTTTGCTGGCTGCAAATGGATCAAGCATTGGGCTTTAATTATAATCAAAGTCAGCCCAATGGCCCATAAATACTGCAGCTTTAATTCATGGGCCTTTCAAGACACTGCTCATTAAATTGGTAAAACGTTAGCTGTGTTTTTCACAGCCTCCTTTTATAAAGTTAATCAAATATAGAAAAGTTTGTAAGGTAATTCTCAAAAATAATTTTTTTTATAAAATAAATAAAGCATTAATTATAGTTATATCAGTAACAATCTGTTTGACTTTTGATTATCTCATTTGTTTTTCTTTAAAAAAAAAATTGAAATGCTATTATTTTATTTTTAAAAATTATAAAATAATATCATTTTAAATTTACCAAAAATAAAAATTAAAAGGAAGATTAACTTGATAAAAAAATTAGGCAGCAGGAGGAAAAAAATGATGTTTTTTTTTTTGAATTTATTTTAAATGATCTGTTTTATACTTTTATTATTAATCAATATAATAAGGCAGGAGGACAGTCGATGTTATATGGATAGGAATCACGGGTCCTGTGATGGGTGTAATCAATACTCCATATTTACTTCTCTACCCACACACACACACACACACACAACTCTTGTTCGGGTCCCACGTGCCATTGCCTCTCCTCCTCCCCTCTCCAGACACGTAAGTATAAATATATGGCACAGCAGAGGCTTGGGAGGCGCAGGGAACAGGCACGGGTCACAGCCTCTGCTTCGTCTACGACACCAGTCTTTATTCCTTGGTCTACTACTGTTTGACTCCCTTTCCATCTCCTCTGTATCTTCCCTTTTCCATTGCTTTGCTTGAGGAACCACTCTCGGCGGTTTTTAGTCTTATTAAAAATAAATACTTTTTACTTTTTTATATATATAAGGGTGTTTTTATATTATATATATATATATATATATTTCTTTAAACATTTTATTTTTTTATATTTTTAATACTTTTTAAATTTATTTTACCTCACACATATATATTATTTTTAAAATTATCACTTGCCCACTTCTATCACCAGCTATTTTTCTAAAATAACCTAATAAACTGTGAAAACTATTAACAAAACCACCCTACAAAGAAAAACCTGGTATAGAGATGGATCCGAGAAAATCTTTATTGGAAAAAATAAAAGGGAAGGGTCACAAGTAACGTATCCAATTTTGACAAGTTCAACCCCGCCGGGGCAATCAAGTCAGCATGTCAACCGGAGTTTGACCAGATCAGGTGATTTTTTTAAATTAATTAGAAAGTTGAATTATAATCAATTAAATATTAAAACCAAAAATAAAAATATTAAAATCAAAGTAGTAGATACTAATAGAATTAATTGTTTTACCAAAAAAAATCATTAATAATATAATATATTTTATATCATTAATAAATATGAACGACATGTTTTTATCTCTGGAATGGATTAACCGATTTTCTGGCACGAGATATTTTCACGAGAGGACAAAACTGTCGGTGACCCGGTGCGTTGCAGGGATCCATGCAAACAGTGATTTTACACCGTGAGTTAGATTTTGTTAATTAATTAATTAATTAATCAATAATAATTTGTATTGGCTAATATGTTTTATTCAAATGGTGTTGGAACTTGAGCTCCGGGCAGGCCAGATGGCAGATTGTTATTGGCGAGAAAGAGACGTGGAATCTCCTTCAATGATTACGAAACCTGCACTGCCCTCTCGGCAAAAAAACAAAACAATGGCTTCCATTAGGGCACTAAAAATCCGCCTCTTAAACCCTACAAAGTGCACCCGTCGCAATATTGATTAAATACACAACAGTCAATTGCATGTACTGGTGTCACGGCGGCAATACGGAACCGGCGGCGCAGACGCTGGCGGTGCTGGCTACTGCTTTTTGGGACACCTAGCTAGGCTTTTGCTATTCCCTATTGTAGCTGCTGATTCTAGACGTCAGTTTGTGTCTTTTGTATCAACGTCTAGTCAAACCTATATATATATATTTCTGCTATGAAATAGTATTTTTCATGATTTCTTTTCTTATATAAAAACTTCAATTCGTTGTTACTGTTTAAGAAATCTAATTATTTTTGTTTCCAAGTGGGATGACAATAAGTTTGAGATCTGCATAACATGTTTCTAATTTTAATTAGACGTTCAAATTTTATAAAAATATGGGACAGTCAGAATTTTATTTATTTACCTGGTCTTCAAAATACGCTTTTAAAAAATAGTTTCCTTGAAAAAAAAATCTAATTATTTTCACTAACTTGTCTTAGCTTAGGCAGGAAAATTAACAAGTCAACGCATTGATTTGCTAGACCAGATCAGATTTGAAGCCATGCATTATGATTTGGGACAGTGTGTTTTTTATTATATTTTATTTAAGTTATATATATATATATATATATATATATATATATATATATATATATATATCCAAACAATTATAAAAAAATAATATATTTTGAATGATATCTTTTAAAAATTGAAATGTAGATAAATAATTAAGTAAAATCGCGTTTGTAATGCTTGTAACTTGGAACGATGCTTGATAGTAGCTCGGATAAAGGGCTCGGGTAACTAAATTACCGGTTCAACCTCTTTTTTTTTTTAATAAAAAACTAGAGCATAGCTATCATGATATTCTTATCTCGTAATTGACCTAGCCATATTTGGACCCCCTGTTTATTTCGTGACTAGCATGGTCACCTATCTTTTATTATTATTATTATTGTTACCAGAACCTTATTGTCATGTGCTTTTCTTTCTAAATTTAGAAAAATATTGTGTTCTTTCCGATGTTTAATTCAATGGAAGTGCATGTAAATAATTAAAAAAATATTTTAATAGGCAAGATGCTCTTACGCACCACCATATGCTAGAGAGGGGCAGTGGACAGTCTCAGGCAAACTCCAATCTCCAACGAGAATAAAGAAGAAAGTAGTTAGCTTATCCAACTTAAAATGGCAAGCATTCCAAGCATGTATCTGGAAACCAAATTTGCAAAATCCCGATGCCATCAGGCCCAGCTCAGAACTGGGCCCCATCCCGATCTGCCACGGGACCACGCTCCTGTCTTGCATGGCAGCATGAAGCCAGCCACGTGTTCACATTGCATAGTGTTTGTTATTACGTTTCGAAAATATGTTTGAAATAATTTGAATATTTTTTATTTTAAATTATAATTTTTTGGTGTTTTTACAATATTTTATATCAAAAATATTATTTTATTATATTTCTAAAAAAAAATTATAAAAACAAAATAAACCACGTAACAGTCACGCGATCTGCACGAGCAAAACATTATTGATTATAAATAAATAGTACTACTATACGGCAGGAGAAAAAAGAGAGGGAAAGCAGAAGCACGGTCCAGCTTTATACGTAGCAGTCTGGTTATTGCAAGAGCGCTGACAATTGCAGACGGCAGCAGACACTGCAAAGCTCCTGGCCTTTCCAGCCCTTTGTGTTTATTGCTTTCTCACCGCAGATCTGTAAAAGCACGTCTCGTAGAATAAAAGAGTTTGAGAAGCAAAAAACATGAACATGGAAACTCACTTTTATTGTTGGTTTGGCAAGAAAATCTACCTGTCGAGAAACGATCTTGTCGCTCAGGAAATAATAATTGCACTTTAATGTCAGCTGCACACACTCTTATTAAGCTGAAATGCAAAATAAATAAATAATAATAAATAGGCAATAATTATAACGTTGATAGTTGCTCGGGTAAATCTGCATGGACTGTAGCTAGGCAATAAATATATTGACAGGAAATAAATACGTAGGTAATAATTCTGTGGGAAAGGCCAGGATGGCTGGAATCTAATTATCTAGTCTTGTATTATGAGTATAGCAGATGGGAGTAGAAAATTTGAAAAACTAACAAAATTAAAATAATTAACTGAAAAAAACCGAACTGATTTTAATTAAAAAAAATATCTTATATTTTTTTATTTTTCCGGTTCAGTTTAATTTTTTTGGTTTGTTTATATTTTGCTTAAATAAATGAAGAGAAAACTTGGTTAAAGTAAATAAAAAAACCTAAAAAATTGAAACTAAAAACCAAACCGAACTAAACCACTCGGTTTAAACTGAATATGATTCAATTTTGGTTTTTTGGTTTGAATTTTTATTTGGTTTGGTTATTATTATTGATAAAAAAAACTAAATCAAATCGATTCAAATTAAAAAAAAAATATGCTATATTTTTTATTATTCTAGTTCAGTTCAAATTTTTTGTTTTGATTTCATTAAATTTAAATGAGAAAAAAGAAAACTTGGTTAAAATAAATAAAAAAACCGAAACTAAAAACCAAACCAATTCGAAATTACTCGTTTTAAACCGAATCCAATTCAATTTTTGTTTTTTATTGATAAAAACCAAACAGATTTGAATCTGAATTTTTATTCAAACAGATTTGAATTTGAATTTTTATTCAATTTAATTATTTTTATTGATAAAAACCAAACCGAGAATTCCAAATAGTGTACAGATTTGAATTATACTATTTTCTCTTTTTGCTGGGGTAGAAACTTGAATTATAGCTGAATAACTGCTGAGAAAGTTCAGCATAAAGTGCTTTGTTCATGATTCTTGTATGGAGGTGGTGGGACAGGTCATGCAACTATCAACAACAGCAGGTGGATATATATATATATATATATATATATATATATATATTTAATAATTTGGAGAATATTACCAGAAAAGTTAATCCAATGATGAGTGGATTAATTAATAATATTGAGATTATTAAAATTCACTGATTAATCTACATATTATTCAATTAAGATATTATTTAAACTTTGATTGAAATCCAAAAGAAAATATTATTTAATTAAAAATATTAATAAATCAAGTATTAATTTATCATATAATAATGATAACCAATACTTTTTAAAACGGTCAAGAAATTGCTAGCCCAACAAAATATGTGTTTGATACTGTAATATATAATACTTTTAAAAAATATTTTTATTATTTTTATTATCAATACATCTAAATTATTATAAATATTAGAAAAATACATTAATTTAAAGTGTTCTTAAGCATAATATTCCTTTCAAAAATATTTTTTATATATATAAAACAAAGAATGCTGAAAAAAGACAAGGATAAGACGAAGAATTGCATAAAATCCCCCTGTTCCCTTGTTTTATAACAGTTAACCAGGCCTTTATCCTTCACGCGAACATGACCACGCGCAATTCACGAGCGTGCAAACAGCAAAAATAAGTTTTCTGGCGACTCTAATCCACGCTTCATAGAGAAAACGAGACTATTTTTCCACCATTTCTCCTTTTTTTATTGCAATTTTCAAGATAGGAAAAGAAATTAAATACAACAAGATGAAATATATTTTTATCATGAAATTGAAATCACAGGAGTGCTGACCTTAATTAATTAATTTTTTTAATCAAAATAATCATAAAATATAAAATAAATTACCCGTGATAATTTTTAAACTTGCAATCTACATTGCTAGAATACAAGACTTCAATATGTTATTTACATATATAATTCTCTTAATATAATCACCTCTATGATTTGATCCGTTTAAACACTAAAATGAAAAATAAAAATAAAAATAAAAGAAATTCAGGCAATCTATTATTTATTTAACAACGCAGCCATATATTCATAAATTAATAATAAGAAAAGAAAAAGGAGCCACCAATCCCCGTTAGTTCACGAACGTTAGCAACGGCTACTCTCCACACTCATCCTCAACGCGCGTGGAAAATAATGAAACAGTGGAAATGGCTGTCGAAAATCGTGACGACAGTGGGAAACGGCAGCGTTGTACGAATGACGGCTGCTCTCTCTCTTCCACCCACTACAATTACATTACAGTCCTTTCTAAGATTTATCATGGATCTATCTATTTCAAGATATTAAATTTTTAATCCAATAATCCTCTTATGCGCAACACAAATACGCGTGCTTGATGTAAATTTGTAATTTATTTATTAAAAGAATTTTTTCTTTGAAAAACATATTTAAATATATATTTTTTAATATTAACATTTCAAAATCACAAAAAACAAATTAAATTGATTTTTTTTACTGTAATAGTTGTTTATTAGAGTTTTTTTCATTTGAAAATAAATTAAAATGCAAAATAAAAAAAATTGAAATATTTTTTTAAGTGTAAGACAATTTCAAAGCATATTAAAAGGTAACGATTACCACATTTTAAACATTCAATATTTTTATTTTGTTTATAACTTGTGTTTTAGTCTTAACTTGTTTGAACTTTGAGAAATTATTCAAATTATATTTTAATCCATGAAATCATCTCAATTTAACTGGAAAAAAATCCTAAATTAAAATAAAATTCAATCATATATTTGCTGCTTCAAATCACCAGTCAGAGCAGAATTTAATAATTCCTGTGCTGATAACAAAAATTAGCTTCCAAAAAAAATCAAAATAATGTAAATATTTATTTGAATGAAATTATATTAAAGAAAACAAGATATAACTCTTTGACTGCTTTAACTATCAAACGAAGGAGGTCAGCCACAAACGTCTCTTCACCGCCGTTTATTACACAGCCCTTCTGTTACTGTACTATGTTTCTGTCCTCACCCCGCCCTCTCTCACTTCATAAATAAATTTTGTGCCATGCTATAACTCTCTACCTTACAGTTCACGCCAAACGAATGCCCCTCTCTTCCTTCTCTTCCAATGACAGCAGATACCCTCTAGACCCCATAGTTTGTCTCCCCTTCCTGTTTATCGTTTTATACCTTATCCTGTGTATTGTTTTCCTGTTCGTCTATGAAAAAAATGAAGCTAGTACTGTTTTTTAAGCACTGTCTAGCAATGGCGGTGCTGCCTCTTCTTCTTATGTTTCCTCTTGTTTCCCCACTTAACGACGAGGGTACTGCTCTTCACTTGTGTGCCTTTTCCTTGTGCTCGCTATCAGATTTTTAACATTTTACTTCACGAGGGCTCCTTAAAGATGGTGATTTTAGCTGTAAAATGGATTGAGGTTTCTGTTTCATTTTGTGCTTGTGACCGAAAGAGGATGAATTTAGTGAGAAAAAATCCGAGAAGCTTGGTTTTAAAGATTTGTATTGTTTGACTTCTAATAAATTTTATTGCTTGATAGAAGTGACTGGAAAGAAAAAGTCTTATGCATGGCCTTTTGGATTCTTGTATACTTAAATAGGATTTTGTCTTGTTGCAGGGAAAGCACTGATGTCTATCAAGGAATCATTTAGCAATGAGGCAAATGTGCTTCTTGACTGGGATGATGTACACAATGAAGATTTCTGTTCTTGGCGTGGTGTGTTTTGCGAAAATGTCAGCTTCTCTGTTGTTTCTCTGTAAGCATTTTAAAGATATTCACTTTCTTTCACTCCTTTTATATTTTACCGCCTTGCCCCATGTTTTGCAAATTTGGTTCTAACAACATGCCGTTGCGTGTTCTCTGTGCAGTAACCTGTCCAATTTGAACCTTGGTGGTGAAATTTCTCCTGCCATTGGAGATTTAAGAAACTTGCAATCGATGTGAGCTGCGTCTCTTTTCATGAAACATATCGTTTCCTGTATGGATTATCTGTTTATTTTTTTCCTGTTCGGTCTTCTTGATAATACTTTTTTCCGTTGAAAATGGCAGTGACTTTCAAGGAAATAAGTTGACTGGTCAAATCCCAGAAGAGATTGGCAACTGTGCTTCATTATTCAATCTGTAATTTTCTGGTGTCTACTGTCTATGTGATAAAATCGATTTTCTTCTGGTTTTTAGTGATTTCTTGTTAACATGCGGTATGATTCGTTGAATCTAGGGATCTTTCCGATAACTTGCTTTATGGGGACATTCCCTTTTCAATTTCAAGGTTGAAGCAACTTGATATCTTGTAAGAATCCGTTTATTCAGTATCTTTAAGACCATGTTTCAGTTTGGGATTTCTAGATCATGAAGGGAGTAATGTCTGATGTAGGAATTTGAAGAGCAACCAGCTTACCGGTCCTATTCCTTCAACTTTGACCCAGCTTCCAAATCTGAAGACACTGTGAGTCTTCGTGACCAATGTTTTGATATGGTACCTCTGAATCACCAGATACTTCAATTCGTTACTGATTATTGAAATTTTGCATGGTATTTTTTTGAGTGACCTTGCTAAAAACCAGCTGACCGGTGAGATTCCAAGACTGCTCTACTGGAATGAAGTCTTACAATACCTGTGAGTATTTCAATTGTTTCATATCGCTTGCAAGATTATTTATTCTTTTGACCTGATGAAAGAACCTTAAAAGGATACTTTGGCTTCAGTGTTGTAAGGCAACTCAGTTTTAATCCTCAACTCTAAATTTGGTTAAAATGTTACATTTGTTCCCCAGCGGATTACGCGGCAATTCATTGACTGGAACACTGTCAGAAGATATGTGCCAGTTGACTGGTCTTTGGTATTTGTAAGTAGTGAACCTGCCTGCTTGTGTACTTTTGCCGAGATATTTTCACGTTAATTTGTGAAATTGAAGCTCTTTTAATTTGCTAGTGATGTGAGAGGAAACAATCTATCTGGCACAATTCCTAGTAGCATCGGCAACTGCACCAGCTTCGAGATACTGTATGTCTTGTGATACAGACTAATTTTGAGTTATTTACGTGTTTTTGAGATGTGTTAACTTCTAGTTTGATAAAAACAGGGATGTGTCATATAACCGTATTAGTGGGGAGATACCTTACAACATTGGCTTCTTGCAAGTTGCTACACTGTACGTCTTCTATTTTGTAGATAATGCTGTTATACCTTTCTAAATTTTCGTAAATCAAGATTACCATGTATATGACATATCACTTGTAATTGCTGGTAACTATTTTAGGTCCCTTCAAGGGAATAATCTCACCGGGATGATTCCTGAAGTGATTGGTTTAATGCAGGCCTTGGCTGTTCTGTAAGTATGATTTAAAATCATGAACTTGTTTATTTACAGGATGGCTATCTGTTGTGTGTACTTATTTCTTTTTATTTAAAGGGACTTGAGTGACAATGAGCTAGTTGGACCGATTCCCCCGATACTTGGCAATTTGTCATACACTGGGAAACTGTGAGTTTATTTTGTTAACCATTACTGTTTTTATGATGGAATCTGACTTGTTTTTGGTAACACATATAAGATTGCACTGGCTCCTTTCATGGTTATATGATATTTTGTCTTTCATGCTCCCCAGGTATCTTCATGGCAACAAGCTAACTGGACCAATACCACCCGAGCTTGGAAATATGTCAAAGCTAAGCTACTTGTAAGATTCCTCTCGTGATTTGGAGGTTGTCTGATGTTTATATCATTGCATATTTTATTTTGTTCAGTGACTGAATTGACTTGTTTAGGCAATTGAATGATAACCAGCTGGTTGGAAGCATTCCTCCTGAACTTGGGAAGCTCGAACAGTTGTTTGAATTGTGAGTCTTCTTGTAAGCTTCTTGCTTCCTCATCAAACCTTTACTAAATGTATCTTTTTTGGTGGAACAGAAATCTTGCCGGCAACCATCTTGAAGGCCCCATTCCACACAACATCAGTTCTTGCAGGGCATTGAACCAATTGTAGGAATCTGAATATTGTTGGTGTTTGCAACTGTTTTTAATGTATCATATGTTTCTTATATTAGCTTTATTGCAACTAATTGGTATTTGACTTCCACATGTAGCAATGTGTACGGTAATCACTTGAGTGGAGACATACCTTCAGGTTTCAGGGATCTTGAAAGTTTGACATACCTGTGAGTTCTCTAAACCATATCTGGAAATTTTGTAATATTTTTAGTCACTTTTCCCGCATTTCTTGTCAATTTACTAATATATCTTGAATTTTCAGAAATCTTTCTTCAAATGATTTCGAAGGCAGTATTCCTATGGAGCTGGGACACATTGTCAATTTGGATACGTTGTAAGTTTATCAAAACTGTGTACTTTGTGATTAATCTATTGCAACACTTAGTTTTCATTTAAACTACAATTCACTAGCCTCTTGAATAATTTTTTCAGGGATCTCTCTAGCAATAACTTTTCAGGGCTGATTCCAGCTTCTATTGGCAATCTGGAGCACCTTCTCTCTTTGTATGTCTCGGAGTGCAATGTTTGTGTTTGTTTGAATTTTAGTTCTTTGTTTTTTCTAAGATTTACCTTCTGATGTGCACTTCTCCAGGAATTTGAGCAGGAACCATCTTCATGGACGATTGCCAGCAGAATTTGGGAATCTAAGAAGCATTCAAACTATGTAAGATTCTTACAAACTCTACTATTTATTCTTGATGAACTTAATTAGGCTATGCTATTTCCCCATTCTTGAGTGTAATACAAATTGTGATTCCTTTACCCCAGTGACATGTCTTTCAACAATGTGACCGGTAGCATCCCAATAGAATTGGGGCAGTTGCAAAACGTTGTTTCTCTGTAAGTTCAAAGCTCAGATGAGATCCCTACCGTGCTTCTATTTAAATAGGATGCATTTCTGCAATGTAGTTCTAATTGGCTGATGGATGACAGGATCCTAAACAACAATGACTTGCAAGGAGAAATCCCTGATCAACTTATCAATTGTTTCAGCCTTGCCAATTTGTAAGCTATTTTACGTGTTTCAAAATTTCTTTTGATGTTAATTTTTAAATGATGTGGAATGATGCCTGCTGAAAATTGCTTTTTGATGTTAGGAATTTCGCACACAACAATTTATCAGGAATTGTGCCACCTCTTAGAAACTTGACAAGGTTTCCACCAGACAGGTATGGAATGGTTTGTACTTGATGTTCTTTGAAGGTACTTGAAATTAAAACTGTGGAATTAGTTTCATGCAAATCTCGCCATTAATGATTATTTGTTTTCCTCACCAGTTTTATTGGAAATCCTTTGTTATGTGGCAACTGGTTGGGTTCAATATGTGGCCCCTATGTCCCGAAGTCTAGAGGTAACACCTTGTCCAATATGTTTCCTTTTGGATGATTGATTTGTTGTTGTCTTAGTCTCTAATTGACTAAGTTTTTTGAGTTTTGAAGGGAACTTATCAATCTATTTTCTTCTGTTCAGTAATCTTCTCTAGAGCTGCAGTCATCTGTATAACGTTGGGATTCATAACATTGTTGTCCATGATTGTTGTTGCTATTTACAAATCCAATCAACAGAAACAGTTGACAATGGGATCTGACAAAACACTACAAGGCATGCATTTTACGTTGTACTTGTTCTGTTATGTTTAGGATTTTGCTTCTCTTTACCAAATCCTGATGGTTGATCTATATCCTTCCAGGTCCTCCCAAGCTTGTGGTCCTTCACATGGACATGGCTATTCACACCTTGGATGACATAATGAGAAATACCGAGAATTTAAGTGAGAAGTATATAATAGGTTATGGTGCTTCTAGCACAGTATACAAGTGTGTGCTAAAAAATTCCCGACCACTTGCAATTAAGCGACTCTACAAGCAGTATCCTTACAACTTACATGAGTTTGAAACTGAACTTGAAACCATTGGAAGCATCAGACACCGAAATATAGTCAGCTTACATGGCTATGCAATATCTCCTCGTGGGAACCTTCTCTTCTATGACTATATGGAGAATGGTTCCCTGTGGGATCTTCTTCATGGTCAGTGAACTAAACTTCCCCATCTGTTACTGTTAGTTGTCCCGCAGGATCACTTGTTCAATGGAGTTTCTTATATATTTTTATTCCTCCCATTTCGAAAACTGATAATCTTATGTTCTTATGTTATTTTTTAATGCTTCTCTGTTGCTATCAATGACAGGACCATCTAAAAAGGTAAAGCTAGACTGGGATACACGCCTGAAAGTAGCAGTTGGTGCTGCTCAAGGACTTGCTTATCTTCACCATGATTGCAACCCTCGGATTATCCACAGGGATGTGAAGTCCTCAAATATCTTGCTAGATGGGGATTTTGAAGCTCGCTTGTCTGATTTTGGAATAGCTAAATGTATCCCAACTGCAAAAACCCATGCCTCCACTTTTGTCCTAGGGACCATTGGCTACATTGACCCAGAGTATGCCCGAACATCTCGACTAACTGAAAAATCTGATGTTTATAGTTTTGGCATTGTTCTCTTGGAGCTTCTGACTGGAAAAAAGGCTGTGGATAATGAATCTAATTTGCAGCAACTGGTATGTATCTCATAAATGTGCTCATAAACATTTGATTGCTTACATGGATAGTTGTTTCAAACGTTCTGACTAGTTTTTTGCCCATTATTTTTCAGATTTTATCCAGGGCTGATGACAACACTGTAATGGAGGCTATTGACCCAGAGGTTTCAGTTACATGCATGGATTTGACACATGTAAAGAAGAGTTTCCAACTTGCATTACTGTGCACCAAACGCCATCCTTCAGAGAGACCAACCATGCAGGACGTTTCTAGGGTCTTGGTTTCATTTCTACCAGCTTTCACTACAAAAGCTTGTCTTCTTCCAAAGCCTATTGACTATGCTAAATTCGTCATCGACAGAGAACAGCAGCCACCAGTTAACCAGCAGCAACCTTCGCAGGAAAACAACTCTTCTGATGCACAGTGGTTCGTGAAGTTCAAAGAAGCTATATCGAAGAACTCTCTTTAATTTGCCTTGCACCCTATAAAAATTCAGTGATAGAAAATCCCAAAATTTTGCCCCAAATGGGTTGTTGTATGCACATATCTTATTAACTGCTTTTACAAAACACGGGGTGATAAATCCCTCTCGGATAGCCTGCTTATGTAAAACTTTTTATACAGGTATTTCTACTAGCTCTAATTTATTTTAATATATCATTCAAGACCTTTAGATGCCAGACTTGGGTTGAGCAACCCAGTTGATCGTGCTTTTCATGAATCGAAAATGTGTTCTTTGAATGACTGTCTTGCCGCATAGTTTGATAAGAGAGTAGCTGATATAGCTCAAAAACGAAGGGAAAAGAGTAATAGCTTGAAACAATTTTTACTTCAAAAATTTACATCTGTAATCCTTAAACTTCGCTTGGTGTTACCATCTTCTCATAATTTGAACTTGTTTTCCCTTGGAAGTCTACTGTGAGACTTTCCCCAGAGCCATATTGTATTTTTAGGGACTGAAGTTTTTCAATAGATGTGCTTGAAACTCATGCAACATCCTGCCATTACAAGAATTTAATCAAGAAAAACTACTGCGACTCTCACCATATATCCAAAAATTTCTTTTGCAGACAACCATCTAGTGAAAGGCAATAAACTTGCAAGCTCCAGGTTAGTATCCAAGCTACCTGCTGGTGTTAGTCTGTTATGACGATTATGATTCCCTCCTAGCCTTGTAATTTGAAACACTCATCTTTTATGATATGTATGAAGGTATTTGAAAGGAAAAAAGAGGTCTTCATCAACTGAGAAACCACCATGTGAATGCCATGGTAATGCACGTAAAAGGGAAGAAGATAATGTATAGATTTATAGATTCAATCAGCCCGGTGCATTCTCTTTTGAGCCCTACATTCAAACGATGGAAGTTTTCATATTGCGCGTAAAAAGAATAAACTCTGAAAATCGCATTGGAGAGTTTGAAGGAACCAACCCTATACTGTAATGGCAATTTTGTCTGAGCATTTGCATTCCAATGGACTTCAGATGTCAGGGAGAGCTGAATACCATGCCGAGAGAAAACATAAGAATCCATCCTGATGACTGGTTATCAGGAAACCACAGAAGACATCATTCAAACGAAACAAACCTTGCTAAATGATTCTGTCGTCAGCTTTATCCGAATCCTCTTAGTTGGAGAATCTGGATCCTACATAGAAGTAAGAAACAGAGGACCAATTTAGACCCTAAACAATGAAACATGCAAGGCAGAATAGCAGGGCAGAGCTTACGACTGTAAACTACCATTAGCCAATAATCTCATGGAACATCTTTAGGAGACATAAATGGCTTAATAAACAAGAAAATCCTTCGCATTACAAATTAAAAATGGAAAAAAGTATGAAATTCGCCTCACCTTTCTATTAAGGCAGCGCGGTTTAAATTTATCTAGTGTTTCTGATTTCTCCTTCAAGGTAGAATTGGACTTTTCTCTGTAAAAGGGTATGAAAAGAATATGTGGAGAGATTACACAACATAACATATTGAAATTAAGTCCTATTTAGGACGAATGAATGCAGAAATCGAGAAAGCTGCCATTGCTGACAATGTTACCTTCTAGGTTCTGTTCTTCCATATTGTGAAATAGGGTGAGAATTAGAGACATTTGCGGCCTGAAATGAGAAAATCATTTCCTTGAGCAATGCAGAATATATAGAAATCAATGCAAACATCTCTACCAGTCAAGAGTATAATAAAATTTGGCATTGATATGATGATTCATCACCCACATTATTTATAGATGAACGTTGCGTAGCATCCCTCTCCGATGTCCTGGCTCTCCCCAATGTCCTCAGGTGAAAAACCTGAAGACCATGAAAAAGGCAAATTAAAAGAAAAATCATGTGATCATCATAAAAAAACCATTCAAATCAATGTCTCCAGAAACTCCAGGGAAAGAACAGGAGCTGATAAAGCAAATTAACATAAATTTGACTGTTTACCTGGAAATCCGGCTGTTGTGGAGTGCTTTTTATAGGAAGAGGGAATGAAGGAGCATTGAGAATCTGTCAAGAACAGAGCATTGATACAGAGATGAAAAATTGTGAGATTGAAGACAAGAAAAAAAACACAAGACAGTTACTGAAAGAACCGACTTTTCTGTTCAATGGCCTTGCTTTAAAAGCACAAGAAGCATTTGGTTTCGCATTTTCATCAGACTCTAAATTAATCTTGGACCTGAAATTTCAGAACAAGTAATAAAAAGATTGAAAGAATCAGGCAAAGTCCCATGTTACGAGGATCCTAAATAGAAATTATCAAAGAAGATGCCACAGAAGTGATTGATACCTGTGTCTTTCTGCCCTATAAGCTGTTCTAAGTATAGGTTCTCTGGGAATTGTAGCTTTTGGTCTGCCAAATGTGGGGTTATCATCAACCTGTAACACAATCCAGAATTGTCTAAAAAACCAGTACATGAATAGTAAACAAAAATTACACAAAATTCTCAAGCGATCATGAACCAAAATTCACAATTGAATTTAAATATATCGCTAACCCTTTTCGGTTCTTTGTGCTGAAAGAGTGCTTGATGCTTCAAACGAGCAACCTGCATAGAAAATTAAACAAGTATTCTTATAAAACATTGAACACTCACAATAAGCAAACCAATAAGCCAGAATGATGCCGGAAAACGATGACGTTTCTGCACCTTGCGCAGGTAACCAGCCTCGAGCTTTTGCCTTTTTGTAGCCTGGTTTCCAATACCAGAAGAACCCTTTGAACACCTCTCGTCATTTTCCACTGACAACTTGTGAAACCTGCAGCAAATTAAAACAAATTGAATGATACAGAGCATAGAGAAAATACATCAGAACATGGATTAGTAGTGTTCATGGCAGCTTCGTAAACATTATTACTTAAGAAATAGCTAGAACCTTCTGATCAATCGAGCGCAATGACTTTCCGGCCAGCATTTTTTCTTGGCCAGCTGACTTGCTGTAGGATTCATAAAAGAATTTTTCGATCTTGGTGACTTCACTGGGGACTCAGCATCAGCTTTCGCAATATCTTGAACTATTTGGTTATTAGATTGTAATCCTGCTTGAAAAAAATAATTATTCACAACCTACAAGATTATTAAACTTCATAAAAGAACAAAATATATAATAATTAACATGGATTTCAGATTAGTTTCCTCTACCTATATAGTTATTATGATCTGAAGTTTCTGCAGGTTGCAAGCAAGCAAAACTTGGTCTCCGTTTAGCCTTCATAGCAAAAGCTAAAAAAAAAACAATCGTAATCAAATAAGATTTGATTAAAAATTATCTGTTAATTAGGACACGAATATTGGATAATTACTTACGTGAAGGAGGATAACTTGGTGCAATTTCAAACCAAAATTCAGATTCTTGAGCCTCCAATTCTGTTTCTTTCCTCGAAAAATCATAACATTGTGGAGCATCAAACTCGTAATCAATATCGGTATCATCACCATCAACGTCTCGAACCCAGATTGGTTCAGCAACAACGAATTCTTCTTCCGTTTCCGTTTCCGTTTCCATTGCTATATCCATATCTCTTCAGAATCACATTCCACATACAGAAACAAGAGATCCCATCAAGGTTTCCACGTCCAAATTCTTGTTTTTTGGATTCAAAAGACAGAGCAACAGGAAGGCATTGACGGTGTGTATGGTTTAACAAATTTCTTCGCTCCCTGCTGAGTTTTTCAAGAATGACAAAAGGGAGGTTTATTTTTTTCTTGTTTGGTAAATTCACGAGAAGGGCATGAATGTAGTATGATTATCTCTCACTTTCTCTCTCTTTCCTTCATAATTTTACGGGAAAAAGAGAGAAAGGTGTAATGGCATGTTCAGGATTTCATTTATGTATTGTTCTCTATTTGGTATGATCTCAAACTTTCCGGGAAAATGAACTAAGGAGAGAAAATGAGAGTAAGTTCAAGCAGAGGAAATTATTTTCCTGAGTGGAGGAGATGATTTTATCGAAGTGAACGGCGATAATTACGTTGTGATCATGTACAGAGACATGAAAGGAAGGAAGGCAGGCAGGCACATGACAGGCTAAGGAAGGCAACTACTGCTAGGCACGACACTACGTTAGAGAGGAGGAGGGATTCTAAATTTTGAACATGTGGGCCCAACCTTCGATTATGACCGTTATACCCTCAGTAGCTTCGTTGGTAAATGTACCCGTATACGTTACATTGAAGTCGTATATGGTAATGGTATACATCTACGTTAAATTCTAATATGTAGCAATAAAATCTATATAAACATCTAATTCTAGGAGCATGCCTAGGGAAAATACCATGTGAGAAGCTCATCTTAAATTCGAGGAATATTGAAAAAAAAGGGGAGAAATTGCTAAAAAAAACTACAATAATATTAATTAATTATTTTTTATCATAGTATAATATATAGTATAAGATCATAAATATATTTTTATTTAAATTATCCAAGATCTTAGCTGGGTTTTTTTGTCTGATTAAGTTAAATTATGGGGCCTCAGGTGTTGAAAACACATCTTCTCGTACATAATTTGTCAACAACAAATGCTGTCACTGCTTGCTTAGTTTGTGAATGACAACACAAAAGAACATGCATTAACAATAAAAACAAAGTAATTTGAAATTTAAATCAGGAAAAAAACAAATAAAAAAAAAAAGTAATTTTGGGGAGGCAAGAGCGCGGAGTGCTCATCTTTTTTCTTACATTTTTGGCCAACGTTTTTGTCTGGGATTGAAGCTCCCCCACAAGAGGCTGCTACCTGGTACCTGGTTAGTCCCGTGCTCCTTGTTCAGATTTATTTAACTCTATTCTTAGAGAATCTTTTTCATGGGAAAGTTGAAGAACATCTTTTGTTTTTGCTACAAAAAAAAATTAAATTAAATGAACAGAACAAATGAGAATTCAAATTTTGATTGATTGGAAGCAGTGGTGAGAGGAAGAGGAGGAGGCTACAAGACATTTTGATTGGAAAGTTCATATCCCATCACAATTGCAATCCCACCTTCTCAAATAAAAAAGAAAAAAAGAAAAAGGAGAGGCTAATCTATACTGTTTTAAGATATATTATTTTTAGAAATAGGAAAAGGATTTGATTGGTGTTTAATTTTTTATTCGTAACCCATGTTAGAGGAGGTGATATTGGGGGGGGAAGTTGAATATCATCTGAATATATTTATTAAACTTTATTTATTATTTAATTACTCAAACAAGAATGAAAATCAAATTAAAAATTAAAAACCAACGATATTAGATACATGTATTAAATAATTGTTATTTTATATTGTAATACTCGTGGTTTATATGATAAATTATTAAGGATAAATGAACCAATCAATTTTGAACATTATATATTTCTTAATAGGTGCTTCAAGGGCACTCTAATTAGAAGAAGAATTTAATTAAAAATTAATTAATTTGATTTACCAATTTTAATTAATTAGTTCTTTCGTAATGGAAAATTATTTAAGAATCATGATGTGTTGAGCTGCCAATAACTTAATTGCTGATTTTCCAAAACTCCCCATCCTTTCTATTCTAAACTTCTAAATTATGAATGATTTTTTTGACATAGGGATTGGATTGAATGATATCAAAATAGAGTGACTTAAATTCAAATTCTCTTGATCTGCCTATGCTTGATAGAACAAAAAAAAATAGTCAACAAACAAAATATAGAAGAAAATTCAAACAAACTCATTTCATCCATATAAAAAACATGGAACTAATATTAATGGGCTTTAAGATAGGCCCATGGCTAAACTCGTTTAATGACCCAGGCTCGATGGCTCATATATAAAAGGCAGTAAACTCAATGACTGGGTTTGATCAACGTGCTGGGAGGCCCATGTATTTTTTTCTCCATGATATTGCAAGATAGCTCAAGCTTAACTTAAGGGTTTAGCCCGTGGACTTTTTCAGTGTTGAACCCATTACAATTTGGAATTAGTCTGATAATTAATCATTTTTTTTTTTTTTTAAATATCTTTAATTATTTGTTGTATAAATTATAATGGGATTGAGTCTTTCGTGGGGTTTTAGTTGTTCGTTGTACTGGCTAGTTGTTTTAGTTATTTGCAGGCTATGACAGATTTCACGTCTAAGGTGTTGGGAAAAGACTGCAGGTGCTACTCCTGCAAGGGAGGCAGTGCTGTTTCTGCTTGGCAGACCATGGAAATGCATTTCTTATTCTGACCCCATATTATCTTGGGCATTTCTATGGTTTTGAGTACAAATTGTGATTTTTAGTCACCAAGTGAGAAACAAGTTGTAGTTTGTACGAGTTTTTGTATGGAAATGTGCTCTTGGAGCTGATCAGAAGAACAATCTGCAGATTTGACAGAGATGTGAGATGGCGAACTGGGGTGGAGTTAATTCCTCTATAGGATACTGCTATTACGTTCATAATCCAAATCTCTGCGCTGTAGCTCTGGAGGGAAAGATTCAGTCTTTCCAAGAAATCAGCCCGCCCCCTCAAGACTTGATACTCCAGTTGCCTAGCTGCTCGTGCTGCTACCAGTTTCAGAAGTTATTGATGATGAGGTTTCCAGCTAGCAGCTAATATCATCAGTTGGAGAAGTTTCTTGCACTGGAACAGCAGTAAAAATTGCCACCGGCGAAGCCAAGCAATTAGCCAAGAGAGACGGTGCTGAGCAAAACGAATCATCTGTCTTAAAACTGGATGATTCAAGATCTGAGTTAAACATTCCTTGTTCATCACCAAAATTCTCCCCAGAACTATCATCTTCCTGGTGCTTATGGTTGTCATCACCTTGAGAGCACATAACATGCCATGGTAAGGCAAGGAAATTCGCTGGTTATGTTATAAATGCTGATACTGGTGATTGTGAGAAAAAGGATAGCGGTTTCCCAAGCTTTTCCTCCTAGTTGAAGGGTGCCGAAGCAATAAGCTTGACAGGGAGTAGTTGAACTTGGGCAATCGTAGAAACCTCAGGTTTCCAGTCCTTTTTAGCTACCCCCGCCCAGAGAAATGGCACTGATTTCTGTTGCCTGATAACGTGCTTTTCCTCGAGGATTCTATGACACTTCCAAATCAGCCATTCCGAAGTGAAAAGCTGTTCTCCCTTCGGCAGAGCACCTTGAGCTGGTCCTGTTCATGCATTTATATTGCTAACGAAGTGGATTATTAGAGTTCCCATCCCAACTTTGCTTGCCAACAGCACCATTCTCCTGATCTGTACTCGCATAATGACTCTTCGACTTTGGTTTTATGCCTATATATAGCTAGCTAGACACATAGTAGCGCTGCAAATTTCAAGGAAATCGCTATTCTGCAAGAAATCGTATCTTTAGTTCTTCAAGAAGTTAAAGACAACATCAAGAAAGATGGGCCCGATAAACAGCTCAACTGATCCTCCTTTGTGTGCCAAGGGTTGTGGGTTCTTTGGTTCTCCAGAGACCAAGAATTTCTGTTCGAGGTGTTACAATGACTATTTCATAGAAGACCTAATTGCTGAGCCTTCCAAGAAACTCTCTCAACTTATCGTCACCCCATCTGCTGATGATAACACCACAGATGTTCTTACAGAGGAAACAGCTTCAACAACTACTTCTGCTGCTGCGTCCACTCCACCAGTGAAGAATAGATGTGAATGCTGCGACAAGAAAGTTGGTTTGATGGGATTCAATTGCCGCTGTGGGAAGACCTTCTGCGGGGCTCATCGATATCCTAAGGACCACTCTTGCACGTTTGATTTCAAGACTCTTGATCAACAGAATTTGGCCAAGCAAAACCCACTTGTTGCAGGTGATAAACTTGGTTCCAGAATTTGAATGATCAGGAGTACTTCTCGTACGTATCTGTCTTCTTTATGAATTCAAGAAAGTAATATTTGTTCTTTGATGAATCATCATCATCTTCTTCTTTGATTTTGAAAATAAAAGTTTCGACTTGCTATCATCAAGGCAATTAGTTTATGATTTATAGATCAAAGGATATAGCAGTCCTCTAACTATCACATGATTCTCAAACAAAAAACATTCCAAATTGAATCCCTCATCTATCAAACATTACCCGGTTAGTCCTCGCCACTAAATTTTATGACAAACAAAATCGTTTTGAGTCAACTAGGTCCTCGTTTGTTATGATTTAAAAGGGAAAATGTTTTAAGACAAGGGTTCATCAGGTGATGTCCAATAGAATTGGACAATTTGGAATTATGAGAGACCAAATTGAGAGTTTTTTAGGGACCCAATTGAGAATTGGGTTTTGGTCGGGGCTCATATATATGTTATCTAAAAAACAAAAAATGCATGGATTTTTCACTGTTCACCCACCCTGCATAAATTTTTATTTTTTCAATTTGCTCATCCTAATTAAAGACCGGTTGATTTTGATTTCTTAAAAAAGTGAGATTGAAATAATATGGACCAAAATGAAAAAAATACATCAAACATGTGTGACATGCTATTAGTTTAAAACAAAATATATTTAAATTCCCAAACTTTAGAAATCACACACATTATATAATTTTGATGTCTCAATATTTTTCAAATTCACTTTTGCTACAAAAAAATATTTTTGTTATTTTTTAATCTCTGAAAAAGAGATGAGAGAGAGGGGTCGCCGGATTTTGGTTATTGAGAGAGAAACACATCATTGACATCGATTCAGGCTACCAAAATGATTAAAAAATATATCAAATTATTTTATTTGATGAGAAAAGTTCATATTTTTAGGCCTTATAAAAAAAAATATTTAAGTTCAAGTCGATTTTTTATTACAGGTTGATTTTGTTTTTAAAGTGGTGTTATGGGTTTTTAACATCATTGATAGATTTATCATAAAGTATTTTTGGGTGTTTTAGGTAAAATAAAGGCTGGAAATCAAGTTTTTTTAAAATAATTAAACTTAGATTTTTGGCCATTGTTGTGTCTGTAATCTGGGTGAGATCAGACGACAGGTCGTGTGATAATTTTTTTTGGGGGAAATATGTTGTCTTCCCCAAAACCAGTGAAAAAAAGGCCCAATCGCATGGGTTGCCTAGTAGCCGATGCGTGAGCCCAACATAAATGGATCAAGTCTGTCGACGACGTCGGATAGTGACCCATCAATTCAGAGTCTAGCAGTGAAAAATCCAATATATTTTAAAGAGGATAATTGCAGTTTTGCAATATCTCTTTTGTTTTTATTTATTTATTTATTTATGATATTAGACGTAAAATTCGACAACCTGAAGCAACAAGTTAATCCGCATCGCAGAAGGATCTTTGCTAGATAATTAACTCGTAAAGAATCCGAATCCCAGAAGGATTAAAGTAAGTAATAATTTAAATACCTTACCTCTATATATAGCGCAATCCAAAAGCCATAGAGCAAGAAATTCTTAAGATCTTCTCTGCATAATATAATTTAATTATCGAGAAAGAACTGATGGATTCACAGAGCAATTTGACTCCTCCTCTGTGTGCGAATGGTTGTGGGTTCTTCGGCTCTCCAGAGAGGAAGAACTTGTGTTCAAAGTGTTACGAAGACAGCGCCGGAGAAGAAGAATCCACCATTGCTCAGACTGCCAACAAACTCTCTCAGCTTGCCATCAGCAACCCATCTTCTGCTAATCATGAGAGCCCAGCTGTTTTAACAGATGAAAAAACTTCAAGTTCAGCAGCCGCCGCCGCCGCCGCAAAGATCAAAAGATGCGAATGCTGCAACAAGAAAGTTGGATTGCTGGGGTTCAAGTGCCGCTGCGAGAAGACATTCTGTGGGGTTCATCGATATGCGAAGGAGCACTCTTGCACCTTTGATTTCAAGGCTCTTGATCGACATATTCTGGCTAAGCAAAACCCACTTGTTGTTTCTGATAAGCTTCGTAATAGAATCTGATTCACCCGCCCCTTGAATTCCCGTTCTTCAGTCTTTGAATGCAATAAAATTTTATTTTATTTTTTATCTCGTGATCTTCAATCAATTTACATTCAAGTAGTATAAAATAACAGTTATAGTGTACGTTTTACTTAATTTTAATTTTTCTTCTAATTTTAAATATATAAAGATAACTTTAAAATTATTTTAAAAACATATTTTTTTATATTTTTTTTTTAAAAAGAGACTATCTTCAAATAATATTTTTAATGTGTATTCTTGCATAATATTATTTTTATTTTTTATTTTATTCAATTAATCTAAAGTGTGTCTATTTCTATTATTGTTTGATAAAATAAAAAAAATCTTAATAAAACAATTTAGCAAACACAACTGAATAATATATCTTATTTTACAAGATTAAATATCTTGATAATTGATATGTATTTGTCTCTCTATTTTTCTAATTTTAATTTTATTTATTGTTTATAGTTTTATATATTAACACATGTAATTCTCAGTTTATTTAATTGTATATATACATAACCTTTTGATTTTCATGTAGAGTTTTTTTAACTATAAAAAATATGTAAACTAAAAATTCCTGTTGAAAAAAAATATTTACCATGGGTGAAGTATCCAGTGATTTAGCAACATTTTAAAAGCTCCGACATCGTTTCGATGTACCAAGCTGGCTTATCTCGGATGCCCCAGCCATGGTGCCACTACAGGCTTATGGGCTCCAGGCTGGGCTTTGGACCACGCCGAATCATGCTCGCCTCTGGTCCACCTATATAGACCTAGGCTCCCTCAATATTATCATTCAGTTTTTCTGTTACGAAATAAATAATATATACTTTTAGTATAATGTTTTTTTCTAAACATATATTTTAATATCAACATGTTAAAAATACAAAAAAAAATATTTTTTTAAAAAAAGAATAGCAATTTAAAACGTCTTGCCAAAACACACTTTCTAGTGTATGGTCCGACACATTACTACATCTTTAGAATTTTTTTTGTATAACCAAGGTATCCTGGACCCAGAGGGCCAGACTAATCCCTTTCGCGCTTCGTGGGTGGCGCTCCCCATGTACCTTGCTGCAGACGAAGAAGGGGGTTGAACCCCCAACCTCGTAAGCGGTCCGAGGCTGCCCTTACCACCTCGACCAGGACCCCATGGGTTACATCTTTAGAATTTGATTAAGCAAAAGGTAGAGCATTTAAGGAATATAAATAATAAAAAATGAAAAGAGCAGAAGAGGTGGGGGCAAAAAGATAAGAGGACGGGCATGGCTCTCGTTGCTTTAATTATAATTAGAAACCAAAATTGAATAGGGGGGAGATCAAGGGCAGCCCTAAAGGGAGACAAAAGTGACAAAGGTCGGAGCTCTTACGAGAAACTTGTCCGAGATAACAAGGCATCAGTGAAGCTATGTGCTGTCAGTGCAGCTTATAACTTATAATAAACAAATTATAGAGAATAATTATATCCTGTTTTTTTAAAAATAATTTATTTTATTTTAAATTAATTATTTTAGGTACCTTTTTAAGAATATTGATGGGATCGTTTCTTAGAAATCTTATATTCTAAGAAATATTAGGGTTTTATTTTTACGAAAATAAACATAATCACATATATTTTGTTGCATTTTTTGGTGATTTGAAAACTCAACAGACCTCATTAACTATACTGCTAAGATCGATCACCCATCTTGCTTTCAAAGATTATTTATTAGTTAGCTGCAATGTTTCATCAGAGGTGGAATATCAAAATCAAAATGAAAATTGACATTTTATCTCTTTATGGTACAGCCTGAACGAGTGTCTGGTTTCTATGATGGCAATGTTATTATTGTCTCAAAATATAAAAAACTTATTACTAGAGCTTTTATTTTTTAAAAAAATATATAAATTCGTTTTAAAAATATATTTATTTTATTCCTGTCACTCCAATAAAATATTTTATATTTTAAGATAGTAGACAAACACAAGCGGCGCGAGTGAAAATACATAGTTTATTAGGAGATAGATAGTCTCCTGGTTCATCATTGATAAATTAGTGTAATAATTAATATTGAAAAGATTCCACTACGATAAAGATTAAACTGCTGGCTAGCGAGCAAGTGTGACCACAAATTTAAGGTTCCATTGAAGGGCCCATTGATAATGGCAATCCAACTGCTACTTTGTGGAAGTAGTTTATGACTTTGCATCAGAAACCGTATTTATCAGTTGGGAATTGATTAAAAATAAAATAAAATTGTATTTACATGATTATCAGCAACATAAATTATCTCGAAACGGAATCTTGATCCAATTATGCTACCAAAATAATCAACGAACGAGAAATCAAAGGAATATCTGCACATGAAATTTCATATGAGCACTCATTGAAAGCCAAATTAGAGCATGCATTATTTGTTTGCAGGATGAACACTCGAATGCTCGAAACATGTACATATATTTGACATATACAGATCAGGGTCAGAAGGAAAACGTACGAACCCTCAAAGATCTGGAGCTCATCAGATCAATCTTAAGATCAAAACCATGATAAACTTTAGAATATTGAAAACAAAACTGAAAATAAGATCAGAAATCGTCTTCCTAGCTGGAGTTCTGAGGGTTTAAGAATAATCCATTGAGGTTGGCGCATTCAAACAAGGCCTTAGCAGTCATCTCCCTTTCGAACCTCCAAATATAATTCAGCCCCACCAAAAGTTCTGTAATGGCAGCTTCAGTCTTCTCTTTGTTTGCGAAAAACAATGTTTGCAGAAGAAGAACATTGGTTCTTGGCAACAAATTCTGCTGCTCGAAGCTTCTTTCACTTTGCCATCTGATCATATTATGTGCTAACGGGGATAGCCACGCCAATATCCTCCCCAAAGCATCCCTCCACTCTCCCGCAAGGACTGGATCACTCGCTGAAAAACCCACTCCTTTCAATCTTGCCCTTAGTGAAAACCTTATACTGTTCGGTAACATCGCGTAAAGATCATCTCTTGCATCAGCACCGACAAGTTGCGGTGACTTGATCATCTTTTCCATAACTATGATCAAATTTGCGTAGTGCAGGGCCAAAGCCGCCGCCGCGAGCGTCGTTGCCGGGGGCTTTAAAAGCTTCGAATTCGACTCGAAAAACCCACTACCCAAGTCTTTATTTCCTTCAAGGTTTGAGCTCTTCAATGGCCCTGACACAAAGTTACAGGTGGTGGTAGGGTTTTCAGATGGATGCACTGTTGCAGAAGCGGAGAGGCTGCGAGGGAGAGAAATTGGATGGCCATGTGCGATCCCAAAAACCAGCTTGATCCTTGCTAGAACAGTGAAAATGGACCTGGCAAGGATCAAAACAACTGTATCAAAACCTCTATTCCAAAGAGATCTCTCTTTGAGGTACTTCACCTCCTGTCTCTGCCACAATATCTTCTGTTGAAGATCCAAAACCTTTTGTTCTTTCGTTGTTCCTTCAAGCTCACCGCACTGTAAGGCTTTCCTTATCCCGTTCTCCAATGCAGACAGCTCCTCCATCTCTTTATACAGCGTCGCCGTGACAGACACGTACCTGTCCATCTTCTTGGTCTTCGCCTCCATGTCTTTCCAACTCAAAACCCAACAATTAGCATCACGCCCCAGGTTGGCAAACTCATCGAACAAACTTTCGAAGCGACGCAGACTCGAGTCCTCACACCTCTTGCTCAATCTCGAAACAGTTTTGGCGACAAGCCTGAGATTCTCGGCCATTTCGGCGCACGCGAGGCCGAGAAGCAAGGACTCGTCGTTGGAGACTATCTTGCGCACTCCTTCAAGAGAGATGGAGTCATTGCGCACACGAATTATGTTCTTGTCTGAAAGAGATTGCCAAAGATGGAAAAGCTTTGACATAAGACCTGCGATTTCAAAAGCTAGAACTCCAACTGGAGATCTCTTTGATGGTTTTGGGATTGGATTGGATGTTATGACTGAATCAAAACTGTGAGATATTGCTGTTTTTACCTTAATTAGCCATGTTTCAAGAGCCATAATATTGCTGATCAATGTTTATGTATATGTTGTGTACAACAAGTAACAAAAGACTAGATGTATTATAGCTAGCTAGATAGGATCCATGAGAAGTGCTTGGCGAGTGTAGAAGAAGAAAGAGAGAAGAAGGGGGCTTGAGAGAGAAAACAAAAGGTAATGGGAGAGGAAATAATTGAAGAATGGGAGATGGAGATCGGAGATGAGGATTATAAAAGAGGAGAGAGCATCAAATGAATGTTATATTGTATTGATGTAGGGGCGAGTGCCCTATTTGATGTTGATGCCATTACAAATAGCTAGCATAGTGAAAGTAATAATTAATTAATAAATAACGCATCACTGTTTTATAACTCAATGTAACCTGGGTGGTTGATCCAAAGCCTAGGCTAGGCCCATTTTTATTAAAAATATATTTATATGAAAAAATAGATGTGATATAATCTAATTAAAAATCCAATTTGATTCGTGACTTAATTAATTTAAAAAATACTTGATAAAAATCTTTTTTATATATAAAAAATCTAATTAGGCCAGCTTCTTTTTTTTTTCTATTAATCTATATATAGTTCTGCTACCTTAATCTTTCAATTTAATCCCGTTTTTTCCTTTCAATTTTGAGTTTAATAATCAAATAAAGAAACTAATTTTTACTCTCTTGCCCGTAAAAAGAAGAAGAAGATGTGTGCTGAGAAACACTTTTTTCTCCTAAGATGCCCCAAAATGAAGGGGGGAGGGCCCTATCATAATAATTTTTTTTTCCTTTTGAACTTTTATGAGGTAATTAATCTTTCTTGTTAATTAATATGTTTGTTCCATGTGAGTTATTAATCGTCTAGCTAAAAACTTTTGACACAAGAACATATGAAAAGAAAACCTAGTGATCGATCTCCTACATTTGGAATCATGATAATGTTTTTTAGAAGATTTTAAGAGTACAAAGAACACTCAAGTAATTATACGAGCTGAAAAAGAAAGACGTTGCTAAAAACTATTTTAATTGATTATTTTTTGTACTTAATTATTGATGATCATAGCAATATAATCTTGCAACGGATTCCAATGGGATCGTAGATTTTTGGTCAGATTGTAACATCATCAATCAGACACTTACCTTCTTCTTGACATCAATTTCTGTAGCCCTTCGACAAACGAGCAGGCAATTAGGTTTTGAGTGGTGCAATGCGCATTAAGAATATTCACCATTAGAAGTGGCAATCTTTTTGAGAGAGAATAACACTGCTCCTGGTCATTTTTTCTGCAACTGGTTTTAAAGTATGTTTCCTTGCCCCTTCACTTGTTAAAGTTTATGAGAAATGTGGGGGGGCATGCATGCATATAAAGTATGAAAATGCTCCAAATATATTCATCTGTCGACCTCTACTTCTATGTACGTAGTTTTTATTTTAAAAATACAGAGATTTACTCTCAAATTGTCTGCATTTCTGGGGTCCTAAAAAAAAAGAAAAAAAAAGAGACTGGCTCTTGAAATTTCTAGAATTGGAGTGAGAGTTTCAGTAGATATTCAAAAGTTGCTTCCTTTTAACCTTTGCCTTTCTAGCTTTTGCCTACCAATCGAAGGGCATCGGACGATTTGCTTGTTTACTTGTCGGATCATGAACAGGCAGCCATGTTACATTTCCATATCTAGATAAACGTGCCTCTAAACTAATCGAGTATGGTAGCAATCACCCTCTCTCTCTCTCTCTCTCATCTCTGCCTCTTCCAGTTGTCTTCTTTATTCTCATCTTCTCTGTCTCCAAACCTTAACTGGATCTTCCACATCTTCTGTAATGTAATGGTTCTGAGCATTAGAAGAACAAAAGGAAAAGGTTAGATGGTACCCAGACTTCTGATCTATAACCCATTTTGAGTAATATTTTAGAACCATTTCTTATGATTTTGTTTTACTATATTATTTTTCCAAATATATTAAAACCCCAAAATAGCCGTAGATTTTCGATAAATGGGATTCTGCTCTTAGTGATCCAGATTGAGTCAAAATACGGCAGCCATTAATAAGGTGTGAAGATCAAGAAAGAAGCCGGGCCGGGTCGGCATGTCTTTTTCTCACAGTACAACCACGACTTGATTTCCAAATCCTCTAAAGATTCAGGGGGCTGTATTTGAATTGGTATATTTAGATTAATTTGATATTATTTTAAAAAAATATATAGGCATCAAAATCTGTTTTTTAATATTAAAATAATCTCTCTTTTTAATAATTAATTATAATATTTTAATGATATATATTGAAAAGATTGTGTTTGGTTAAAGTATCAAAATATATAATTAATATATAGTATGTAAGACTTTCGTTTAGAGACCATCGCATTAAACACTTGGAATTATAGAGTTCAAATATTTATTTCTATCTACCACATCGATCATCAAGAAGAAAATCATTTCTATATTTCTTTGACTTTAAAATCTTAATTAAGCTAATTAAAACCATCATTTAATAAACTATTATAATCCATATTGAATTGTGGCAGCAAGAAAAGTATTAAAACTGGATGCATGGATTAAAACTATGGCCTAAACAAATCCTTGATAATTATTCCAAGAGGAGAGAAAATAGTAATCAAGTGTCCTAGTCCATGCGGATCAACCTGGCTCCATTCTTAGCTAGCATGGGTGCACGCTGGTTCCCTCTCCTGTTGCCACGCACCCCGGCAATCACTCAGAGAGGAAATGATGAAACGGTGTTTGATCATTGATGGTCAGAAAATGATGCAAAAAATCCATATTTTTAATGGTTTGTGATGCAATCTTCCATGTAAATGTTAAGTGATGATACCACTAGTTCATGACATAGTCTTCCACTTTCATCTCGTGATGTTTGACTTAGTTAGACCAATATCAACGCGATTGAAAAAGTATTTTTGAACAAGTCATGATGATCATGGTGAATTGTGATTGAGAGCAAGAGATGAGAGCTTAATTATGGTCAATGTCCGAACATCATTTTGATCCATATATAGTTTTGGGTCAAACTCTAGTGATCTTGATGAATTGTCTACCATGCTACAATTCAAGTCAATCCCATGAAGCACGATTATCAGCCTGAGTATATATTATCAAGAAATTATCTCATTTAAAGTTTAAATTATTAGATGAGATTTCAAGATATAATTTATATTATTTTTTAATACATTATTCTAAGTGAAAGCTTATGTTTAATTTTTATCAAATAGAATGAAAATGGTGAGATTCAAACTTGTGACCGCTGGATCAACAAAACTCTAATATCATATCAAGAAACAATCCACATTAGGGTTCTTTATTTATTGTTTTCAATGGTTAAGATATTTTATGGTCAATTTCTTTGCATCGAGACAAATCGAGTTACAAGTTACTCTTCGGTGAAGTTTTGAGCAGGTAATTCATTTCCATATGCTGCAATTTTTCTAAAGAAAATTCTTTATCCAACCTCCTTTCGACTCAAACTCAAGTTGGTAATTACAAAGTCTGTTTGGTTGTGTGATCCAGCCTGTTTTTTGCTGAAATTTGAATTATTTTTTTTGCATTTTAAATGAATATGTTTTGGTGTTTTTAGATTATTTTGATGTGCTGATGTCAAAAATGATTTTTAAAAAATAAAAAAAATATCATTTTGATACATTTCGACACGAAAAGCACTTTCAAAAGTTACCGCAACCGCACTCCCAAACAGGTAAAACTTTTGAGAATCCAATCTGCTGAGTTCTTGGAACAAAATGAGGTCATGAATTTAGATTTTATACCGGTTTAGGAGTATAGTTGAGATTGTTTTTAAAAATATTTCGTTAAAAAAATATATCAAAATAATATTTTTTTATTTTTTAAAAATTATTTTTGACATCAACCCATCAAAATAATTTAAAAATATATAAAAAATTAACTTAAATAAAAAAAAACTTTCAAAACAGATTCTCAAACATAATTAGCTACGAGCTACTTGTAATCATCATGGGAATGTCGAGAGCTGCTACCTTTTTCTGCATGAAAGCGTTTCGGTGGTTTGAAGGTATTTGACTTGGGATATAGCCTTTTTATCTTTCTTTTTTATGTACGGCAAATTATACTTTTAAATATTAATTAAAAATAGTATAGGTATACATGTTGATTCAAGATCTAGTTAACCTTGAGTCTAAACTAACTAACTTAACGACTTGGTTATTAACTCATTGTTTTTTTTTAAAAAAAAATCATATTAAAACAATATCATTCTAATTAAAAAAAAACAAATTGAGACCCATGACCTAGCCCTAACTTAAAATTTTAAATTATATCTTGAAATTATACACACACACACTAGGGATTGATTTGACAAGATTTAAAGTAGAGGACATGGTTTTGATCAAAAGCACAAAATAGAGGAACCATGCAATGAGTTTTAGACTACGATCTGTTAGAGAATAATATAAATCATATTTTGGGGTCTCACTTAAGCTTTTAGATGAGATGGTTCCTTAACATGGTATCAGAACCTTGTTGATCTAGCGGTCACGAGTTCGAATCTCACCACCCCTATTGTATTTGATAAAAACCAAGCTCAGAGTGATGTGGGTCTGTGCAAGTTTCAAGTTCAAAGGGCTTTCACTTGAGAGAGTGTGTTAGAGAATAATATAAATCATATTATAGGACCTCACATAGAATCTTAAGTTTTTAGATGAGATGGCTCCTTCACACGATCTTTGCTCTAGATTTCATTATTAATATTAATGTGGAAAGCCATCAACCATCACATGATAAATAGCTTGCAACCGACGATCTCACACCCTTTTCTTTTAACTTTTATGAATTGTCACCTTCCTTGATTTCAAAAGCCATGGAAGAAAAACACATCCGTTTGCATGTGGGCTGCTTTCGCCTGTGAAAAATATCGGCCATGCTCCTCTCTAGCAAGAGAAATTAAAGTTTAATTTAATGATTAGAAGTGCTATTGAAGTTGTTTTTTAAAATATTTTTTATTCATAAATATATTTTATATTTTAAAAATTATTTTTGATATCAGCACATGAAAATAATCTAAAAACACAATTTTTTTTTTAATTTAAAGCGGAAAATAAAAATAAAACAATTTTAATTTTTTTCAAAAAATATTTTTAAAATGCAGTGTTAAACAAACTCTAAGAAGAAAAGGGAAATAATAAAATTAAGCTCGCTAGCTAGCTAGCTAGCTAACTGTATAACTTTGAATTGGTGGAACTAGACCTACCACACTTTCCAAAATGGAGAATCCAATCGAGTCATGGCTTCAATTTGGAACTCATCAACACGATATAGAACCTCCAGACCGAGTTGATTCATCCCACCATGGCTTGTGTTGTTGGTCCCATATGAAGACTTTGATCCAAGGCAATGGAAGGAAGGAAAAATTGAGAGGCTCTCTTCTTTTTGGTTCAATAGAAGTTGCATGATGGGACCTCTACGTGAGCATTGCTAAGATTCCACTAACTATAATGCTTTTCAAAATCAATATCACGTGAGAAATCACCATTATTTCTTTGATGACATATCTATATTCTGAATTTTTCAAAATCATTATCGTAAATATAGATCATAGGGATCAGTTAATTGATTATAGAGCAAATTGACGAGAGATATCCCTAATCTATCTATTTATAAATAATAATCTTTATTCTCTATTCACGACTATCTATAGACCGATCAGAAGATATGTTGTTACTGTATTAGAAATTTTTCAGAACTAGCTAAAGTTGTTTATAATCTAAATTTTCGATGTTATATTAATTTAGCATTCGATTATATAAAAGTGTATAATCCCTAGAATATATATATATTTCAAGGGCTGAAGATTAATTAAAGAAATGAAAGAAAGGGGTGGCTTGAGCATGAGAGGGAGACAAAGTATGGCCTCTATTTGATAGAGATGAAGGGTAATGCCCCACTTTTGATGGACATTCCACGAAGAAAATGGTCCCAAAAAGACCAGAAAATATATTTTAGAAAACACTTTAGACAAGATGATGATGAGGATGCTCTCTTGACAACCCGTTGCGCCATTGATGAACTATCCTCTCACGTGTGTCATCATCGTTTTATGTACCTTGTAGACCATATAATTTTATCACGTCCACGTGCAGTCGGCTCAGGCCCATCTACAGCTTTCTCAATTTACTTGGCCTTTTTGTTTTTCAAGAGAAATTACAAGGAGTAGAGTAAGGAAAAAACATGGAGTAAATTAAAAATCTGATTTAAAAACATAAATAAATAATATATAAATTATTTGTTGTCCCTAAGGGACGTGACGTGACGACAAAAAGCTTAAATCTGCATAACAGGTCTCGAGTTCGAGTCGCGACGTGTATCTCTTATAAAAATTCTGGGACAACTGGGGTCTTACTCGCTTATCTAGACCCATAAAATGTGGTTTCCGAGGAGTGGAGTTTCTTTGAATTCAAAAAAACAAGTTATCGAACCCGGTCTAAAACTTGGATCATGAATTAAACTTATTAATCAATGTATTTAGAGAATTTATTTTAAAATTTTAAATGAAATCTTTTTAAAACAATTAAAAATATAAAGTCAAACCTAATTTTGCCGGGTCACCTTGATTAAACATTACTGCTTCTAACACATCCCCCATGAAGTAACTGGACATAACCTTAGTGGACATTGACCCCTCAAGATTAAAATATTTTTTGGAGATTCATCGGTATCAAGTAGCCCATCTTTTCATTAGCATCAGTTGCGACCTACCCACTTCTCTCCTTTACCTCCTCTGGTCAAAAGCAAATTGATTTTGATCATTCTAAAACAAGGGGTTGTGGTGCAACATACATGTGTTTACTGTTTCTATAAATAGTAAATCACGTTTTTCTTCTTCTTTTAATTTCATAAAAATAAGAAATATCTCAATTTAAATTTGTAGATTTTAAATAATTAGATTTGTTTTTTACATTGATTTGTTATTTATATTGATATCTGTACTTTAATTTTAGTTTAGGAGGCTTGATGAATTGCTTATATTTATTTTTTTGGTGAAAAAAAACCAAAAAAAAAAGAAGCTGTTATAAGCACAAGTTTTGACAGGTATCCGTAACTAGGCCGAGAACTAAGCAAACTTGCCCATATTCCAACAGGTTTTCGTATAATTTTTTTGAAAGCATAACTAGACCCGAACCAAAGTCCATGTGAATTTGGACAAAGCCCAAATGTATTTGGGCTCAACTTCAAGCCCATCTGCTTCATATATCAACTCATCCATACATGAAGAAGAAGAAAAGTGGTGTTACGGTGAACAAATACATCAGATGCGATTGCAGAAATGAATTGCACTCTACATGTTACAAGGAGAATCACAACTTTGAAAAGGTTTTTAAAAAAACAAACTCGGTTTTTCATAACAGAAAGTGTTGATACAATCCATAAAAGGAAATGAAGTAATTCTAATTCATGTCGAAACAAAGAATTGAAGGGAGTCAGACAGTCAAGAATCCATCATCTTAGCATGATGCCCACCAGAGAATTTGGATTCCGCAAAATCCCTTTTCAGGGAGATGCATTTAAACATCTCCAGCTGATTCATGAAAGCATTTGATGACAAATTTGCTCCACCTAGAACCAGCTACCTAAGTGTGTATCTTCTGAAAGCTATGCAGCAAAGTTCTGGAGTCAGCAAGGAAGACACGTTTCATAAAGCATTCTGACCTACCTACCTGGAGCTCAGGGCAACATCTTTGTTCATCTGGATGGATGAAGAATTGTGTTAAGCTGAGATGCTAAAATAGCTTATGTCGAAAATCAGAGAAACATTCAAACTTACAGATTCTATGACTTCTTTAGCTTTATCATCATTAAAACCTAAAGTTTCCAATATCCTGCGACCTGCAGATTCTTTTTCTGACCAAGTCCCCAAAAGTATATGAGTTGTGGTAATTTCTCCACTGTCACCTGCAATTCACAAGACGATAAGATGATAATGGTAACTACATGCACGTGGACCATACCCCCACACATATCAAATCCATTGTTTATTAAATTTCAAATCAAATCATAAATTTTGCAATTTACAGTTGCCAGCACAAGTAAAATCATGAAGATTCTTTTAAGGTTAAAAAACAAACCTTTTTTGGGAATAAGGACAACGGAATAATGAAAACCAAAAGAACATTTAAATCAACGTTATTACAAGTCAAGAAGAAAGAGCTCGGAACTATATTAAGAACAAAGCACAAAATAAACACTTCTACCATAAATAATCAGGCGAATTAGTTATGCCAGTCGATAAGGAAAAGAAAATGTTAACTGACTCTGAACTCTGTGTAGGATTAAGAAGTAACTTTAGTGATGCGATTGTACCCTTAAGAGACTGAAACTTAACATAAAGCATGCATAAGCAGGTAACCTCCATCTCCTACTTAGTGTATCCCACGATACTTCATCTTATTTTCTTTACATCCAAGATAGGGTCAAAAGCTTGCAATCTTTTTCATACTGAATGAAGTCAAAGATAAAAATAGTACTAACATAACTGAACATCATCAAGCTCCAAAAGGTATCTTATAAAACATCAAGCCTAATCGCATGACAGAAAATGACCCGCGTTCTCATCCTTGAACGCTCCAAATAACATTGTACAACATTCCTATTTAAACTAGTGTTGCAAAATTGAAATTTCTAAATCACAATCACATTATGTAAACCATGGCAGCTCATTAATCAAGTTAACTTGCAAACACATACACAAAACAAAACAAGACATTGCCAGTTCCGGTGCAATAGAAGTTAAAAATCACCTGACTTCAGTTTCTCCTCAACAGCCCAATCAAGTGCTCTTTGAGCTTGTTCAGTCAATGGAGGATGCTCAGGACTAAAAAAATACATTTCTGATTTCCCAAGTAAATTCACAGTTTCTTCTCTGACTTTGAAAAAAGTAATCCCGTTAGCCCTCAAAAACTTTGCAGCTGGACTTGTCCCTACAACCAAACACAAACTTCAATAAACCCCAGAAAAAAAGAATAGAAGATACACGCTAAAAATGCATAAAAATTCACCAACCCTCGATCAAAATCCCCATTAAAAGTGCTTCAGTTCCCGTATTAGGATACTTCAACTTCCTCGCCTCCAGTTCTCCTAACCCAAATGACCTTATCGCTCTCGCTGACCATCTAAAACCACTCACAAAAACACAGTTACTTAATCAACGGTGAAAATCACGCAAAATTCACATAAAAGCAACCAAGAATCCATCTTTCTCTGTCTCTTCAAAATTAAGGGGAAATGACTAACTTTGGTATCTTCTCAGATGTATACTTCCTGCAAGAACAAACAAAATTAATCAAGACCCATTTTTCAAAGTCCAAAAAAAAAGGACCAGGTGAACAAAAAGCTTACTTGGTGGGTAGAGTAGATAAAACTGTAACAGTCGTTGATGGGTTATTACACTGAAGAGCTAAAGTTCGCAACTTTGAGTGTGAAATCAATAGCTTCTTGCCATAAAGGGAGCTTAAAGGGAGTGGCAAGAGTGAAGAATTATGTGGTTTTTCATTGCAAATTTGAGAGGTGGAGATTGCGATTGGGGGAAAAGATATAGAGTTAGAAGCCATCAAGGAAAACCCAATTGCGGGTTTTGATTACAGGGAGAGAGGTTTATGGATTCTGGGTTTAAAAATGGAGGGTGGTGCTTTTGGCTTGAAGCTTGAAAGAGGATGCTCCTCTGACGTCAAAAGCCAAGGATATACGATGTGTCGGACAATGATGTCGGTGTCATGAGAAATGGTTTGACGAGTCGTTGAGATAAATGAGGAAATGACAGCTTCTCTCTTTTCTTTTTTTCTTAGTATTTTTTTATATGAATGATTAAGTCATCTCTCTAATTAACATCCAAGGAGTTACAGGGGAGAAATAAAGTATATTTCAAATTATTTAAAAAAAAATCTTAATATATTTTTAATTATTTTAAATATTATTATAAAATAATTATGCTCTACACTCAACATCTTGATGATTTATAAATCTAAAACTAAATCAAAAGTGAGTTTTATAACAAATCGAGTTAAGAGTTGACTCGATCAAAATCAAGTCCTACCAAAAAAGTTAGCTTGCAATTTGATCAATCAAATCATAATTCAAGTAAATTTTTTTTTTTAAATGGTATTATTTTGAATTAACTCATATTAAATTAACATGTTTAATTTGTATCTTGAAAAATACCTAATTTATTATTAAATATTTTGAACAGACTCATACCGAATTGATGTTTTTTTTATATATAATAATGTATTTCTTTATTATATTATTTGATCTTCAATTGAGCCATTATTATTTATAAATATATATATTAAGTCTCTAAAATATCTTTCTCACAGGTTTTTTATATTTATTAATATAAATATATATTAAGCCACAGTATAGCGTGAAACTGTGAACTATAAAGTATAAACTAGTCTCCAGGGGGGCAGCCTGACGGCAACAAGCCTCGCTCTCATACACAGGAGCGAGGTTCGAGTCATCCTAGCGTCCTATCCCAAACCTGTAAGAGCCTGGGATAACCGGGAATTTACACATGCTCTGGACCCACAAAGTGTGCTTTCCGGGTCATGTGGTCCCATGTTATAAAAAAAAAAGTATAAACTAGATAACTATATAAAATGGAGGGAGAAAATAAAAAATAAAATAATTATCCAACATTTTGACCAAAATCAACCCCCGTAACCATACAAAACATTCCTTCTGCGTTTGGTAAATTAAAAGCCCAGATACTGTAATGAGAAGCCATTGAAATATCTTGGGCCAGGTTGATTCGTCTCGGTCCTTGTTCCGTGTAATTAAATCGTCGTTTGGCTTCGATGTCGGTCCCCAAAACGGTGCGTCTCGAAAACCACGCTGCATGTTCTCATGGGGCCACTTGGCACGGTTTTTATGGATGAAGGGTTATTTTTCAATTGTTTTCTTATTTAATAAAAAAGGGTTTCTTTTATTTTACGGGCTATAAACTTTTTCAGTGTAATATGTCAGATTTGAATTTCCACGTGGAAATGAGGAATGATATATTGTTTCTATGAAAAAAAAGAAGAAATATTATTACAAAAATTTTATCAGACAGATATTAGATTGAAATGATTTTGAAAAAAATATTTTTTTTTTAAATAAAAATATATCATTTTAATATTAATAATCTTAATTACATTTTTAAACAGCCACGGAACGATTTTAAAAGGAGATTTTTTATTTCACACATCCATCAAATGTAAATTTATTTTAATAAAAAACTATTTCTCAAAGTTGACAAATAGAATTATAATACTAATATTGTATTAAACCATTCAAGTAGGCCACGTCTTGCAAGAGGACTCATCTTTGCATCTACTAGGGTTGCTCATATTCCCAAGCCTTATATTATGCATGAACGATTAATGCTAGATAATGCTAGTAGGTTTAGGATAGGTTTGGTATAGTAATTGAGATTTATTTTTTGAAATGAATTTTGTTTTGAAAAATATATGTTTTTTATTTTTTAAAAATTATTTTGAATATCAGCATATTAACCTGATCTAAAAATATTAATTTTTAATTTAAAATAAAAAAATAATAATATAATTTTAAATTAAATGTAAAACAGGATTTTATTATGGCAAGTTGCAACTACTTTTTAAAATGTTTTTCATTTAAATACATATTAAAATTATGATTTTTTATT
The DNA here is from genome assembly GCA_027405865.1 of Salix purpurea. Lineage (NCBI taxonomy): Eukaryota > Viridiplantae > Streptophyta > Magnoliopsida > Malpighiales > Salicaceae > Salix > Salix purpurea. The sequence continues at coordinate 4,948,904 of JAOWLH010000036.1, read as the reverse complement.
TTATTTTTTAAAATTTATTTTTGATATCAGAACATCAAAATAATATAAAAACAACATATTTTATTAATTTAAATTTAAAAATAAAAATAAAAACTTTTTTTTAATTTGTTTTTTAAAAAGCACTCCAAAACTTCCCCTTTAGTTGAGAACCAAGATGGATGCTTTAATGTACCGGATTTGCCGCAAATAAATTCTTTCTTAAATTCAGAGTCTTTCAATAAATCAAAACTCCCTTTTTTTCTCCTTACCCAAGAATTATTCTGTATACCTTGTTTTTGTTTTCATAAACAGTGATGGGTACAGAGAGAACAAGCTGAGAATTCTTCAATTCCAGGTCTGGTTTGTTTCCGTTCAAGATCCATTGAGTTCTAGAGGTTGTTTTGCTACGAAAGGTATGGTTTTGGATGCGAATTTAAGAACCCAGAAGTTGAATTTTGAAGGATTGTCTTTCTTTATTTGTAATTCTAGAGCTCTTGCTACTCGTGTATTTGATTTCTATATATGGAATCAGATTCTATTTTTGTTATTTTTCAAGAAAAATGTTTATTTGTTGCTGCTAAATGGTGTTTTGTTGTTTGTTTATTAAAATGGCAGATGGGTTATTTTTTGTTGGTTCATTAAATGCTGTATCTATTTTTGCTGCCTTTCAGGTTGGTTGATTGTTGAAGGTTGAAGCTGAGAGCAATATTTTGTCTAATCTGGAATCAAGATTCAACTTCTAGAAGTTTTTGGTCTGTGGTTCATTGTCATACAGCGGAGAAATCCAAATTTTAGTTTTAGATTAAGATTTCTCATTCCAAACATGTCCAACTGAGAGTTTAGTCGAAGTTCTTTTTCTGTCCTTTTTTTTTCCTGGTTCGTGGGTCGTTTTCATGAGTGGATTTTAGTTAGTATATATCTTCAGTTTCATGATCTGCGCAATTGATGTTTTATGAAAAGAGCTAGCTTTATGTGGAAAGCCATGAACTTGGCTTCTTCACCGAAAGAGAGTAATCCCACAATGGCTGCGTTTCCCCGGTCCATCTCATCAATGGCAGCATCAATTGGAGGCCTTGCAGTATTCTTGGTTATTGCTTCTTTGCTTCTGGTTTCATACCCTATAGGTTCCACGGTTAGTGGATACTTTTATGGGATAGATAGCGTCGGACAAGTTGATTTACCCATTTTTGAAGGCAATCAAAGCTCCATTGATCGGGGCCATGACAATGATGTAGATGTGGTTGATAAGGATTCTTCATCTGGGTCTGATTTAAAAGTGCTCATTAGTTTAGGCGGTGTTAATAATAACAGTGTGAATGCCAGTGATGGTCAATCCGGGTCTGATTTGCAAGAATCCACTACTGGTGCAAGTTTCAAAGAGAATGATGTAGATAAAGGATCAGAAGAGAGTAGCTCAGATGCTGCTTCTACAGATTCTAAATCAGGGCCTAAATCAGATGTGTCTGCTGTGCCCAGCAATGCATCTAAGGCTGGTTCTGATGATTCAGGTACTTTTCTGTTATTTTTTTTAATGGATTTATCGCCTTATCTGAAGTAGAGATATTTAAATCTGGTTGTTGGATTATCTCTGCATACATGTTGGATTTTCTGTACGGTAATTTGCTTTTCTGTTTGGGATTATTCAACTGCCTTGTGAAGTTTCCAGTTATCAATTTTATGAACTCCAATTGTTAATTCATTGGTGGTAAAGTGGGTTTCTTAATGTGTTTTCCTTTTTTGAAAAAAGAAAACCTCGAGGATCCTGTTTACTTGCACTAGCTATAAAAAGGGAGAAAAAATGTTTAATTATTGTAAGATTGGAGAATTGTGTAATCTCTGTTATAGATGCATTTGACTGCATCAATTTTGTTGGTGCTTAATCAGAAAATTAGTCCTGTTCTATTTTTGCTGTTAGATGCTATGACATACCAAGCTAGTATCTTCTGGTACTTATCCTCAGAAAAAAAATTGTACTTCAAAGATAAGAAACTTAATCTATCCATAATAATTATAGCTTATTACCAGTGGCCAGGAGGCTTAATTTTGCTGTGCTCTTTGTGAGAAGCAACTGCCTGTAGAATTCCTGGCTACAAACCCAGGCAAAGAGTGTGGAATAGATAAGGAAGGCGAAGAGCAATTTAGTTATGCAGTCATGATCCTATAAATACAGAAAGTAGAGTACTAGGCTCTTTTAGGAATAAAAGAATTTTCCTTCTGCATGCCGTGATCTTCTCGGATGGATCCGACCCACCTTTTTCTTGTTGTTGTGTCTTCTCAAAGTCTGCCAATAAATGTTTTGAACAACAACTATGGGCTCTGATAACAACCTTTCAGTGGTCTGGTCCATTTATGTGTAAAGAACAAAACAGGAGAAATCAGGGCTTGCTTTTATGTTCTTTCTGAACACCTTGATAGTGTGCTTATAATGGATTTGTTTGCAAGCACTATAGGGTTATGACTGAATGGAAGAAATAGTATAGCTTTGTTTTCGCAAACAGAAAATGTTTATATTAAAGAGTTTCCTGAAAACTGTTAGTATAGAAATGTTTGGTTAATGAATTCATTCTTTTGTTTCCTCCCTGTATCTTCATTTTTTTGAGATTATAATTCTTTTACATTTTCTAACATGCAGACTGTGATTTATACCGTGGAAGTTGGTTTTACGATTCTCTAGGACCATTATACACAAACAACACATGCCCTGTCCTAACACAGATGCAGAACTGCCAGGGAAATGGAAGGCCAGACAAGGAATATGAGAATTGGCGGTGGAAACCTTCTCAGTGTAACCTACCACGATTTGATGCCAAGAAGTTTCTGGAATTGATGAGAGGGAAAACAATAGCTTTCATAGGTGACTCTGTTGCTCGAAACCAGATGGAATCCATGCTGTGCCTTCTCTGGCAGGCAAGTACATCCACTCTCCATCATGAATAATGACCCTTACTCTGGGATTTGGCAATTTGCTCTTGATAGCAAATCATATCTTCATTCAGGGAAATTTATCTCTGTAAAATGATAATAATTACCAAATGTTCATTTAAATTTTACTGAGGCATACAGCAAATACGACAATTGAATCAACTTTGCACTGTGTGCTCAGCAAAATCTGTGGTGTAGGACATGCTTTAATCTGGTTTGATAAATTGACACTGGTGAAATTTAGTGGTCTCACATGAAATGAAATGATTGTTTATGTTACAATTGTGATATTTAGTCTCAACCTTTTGGGGAGATGTTCTTATGAAAAAATATCTGGTGCATTTTCAGGTGGAGGCTCCCAAAAACCGAGGGAATAAAAAAATGCAACGATATTTCTTTAGGTCGACATCTACCATGGTTGTCCGGATATGGTCCTCTTGGCTTGTTCATCAAACATCAGAACCTATTGATTTTGCTCCAGAGGGTGTTGTCAAACTCCACCTTGATGCCCCGGACGAGCATTTCATGGAATTCATCCCCAATTTTGATGTGATTGTTCTCTCTTCGGGCCACTGGTTTGCCAAGCAGTCGGTCTATGTCCTCAACAATGAAATTGTGGGAGGACAGTTGTGGTGGCCAGACAAGTCTCGTCCAATGAAGATTAACAATATTGAAGCATTTGGGATATCTGTTGAGACAATTCTAACATCTATTGCCACACATCCAAATTACACTGGGCTGGCCATTCTGCGCTCTTATTCACCTGACCATTACGAGGGCGGGGCCTGGAACACTGGTGGATCATGCACAGGGAAGGAAAAGCCTCTTGCACCAGGTGAATTAGTGGAAAATGGCTTTACTGACATAATGCACAAGAAACAGATAGCAGGTTTTGATCGCTCAATTAAGAAGGCGACTGATAAATCAAAGTTGAAGTTGATGGATATCACCGAGGCCTTTGGCTATCGTCATGACGGACATCCAGGTCCATACCGAAGCCCTGACCCTAATAAACTCACAAAACGCGGTCCAAATGGAAAACCACCTCCACAGGATTGCTTACACTGGTGCATGCCTGGTCCAGTCGATACCTGGAACGAACTTGTGCTTGAAATCATTAGAAGAGAATTTGCTTCCAGCCAAAGCTCTTCAGTATGAGGTGGCTATGTTTTCATGTCGAAGCAGCCTGCAGACATGAACTTCGTGCAGTGGTGTCACTGAGAAGCCTACACACCAATCCTTTGTGATCGGAAAGGTAACTTATTCAAACGAGACTTAATTTATTGCAGAGTCAGGGTAACCTAGTCCTTTGGTTTTCAAGTTTTCGTTTTCTTTTGAGGTGAAAAACTATAGATTCGAGGTGTTATCCGTTACTGCAAAGGATTGGCTGGTAGTTGTATTTTAAGGCCTCCATTCTTTTTTTCTTTTCTATAAATGAGCAAGATCATCTTCATCTACTTGTAGAGAAATTGAGAGTTATTTGTTGAACAGTATAATTATAAATGAAATAAGTCAAATACCATTGTTTCTTTTTCTGAAGTTTCATCATTTGTTGTTGTTAAATCCCCTGGATGTCCATGATTGAATGTTGTGCCTCACCTGAGCTTCTTCTCCACACACCCACACAAACACAAACAATATTAAACTGTTCTTGAAATATTTTCAAAGATTCAGATCAAATTATTCTAATAAATTTGGACTTTGCATTTGTTTTTCAGTAATGTGTTGCAAAATATTTTTTAAAAGTATTTTTAATTAAAAAATAAAAATAAAATAAAATATCTTTTACATCAACATATTAAAACTATCCAAAAAAAAGTCTAAAAAATATCAATATAAAAATCTCATGAGCGGATCGTCCCATAGTGATCAAGGTCATGAACTTCATCTGTTATCGGAACATTAGAGTTTTGTCTGTTATTTGTTATCTAACATGTATTAATATGCTTAATTTGAGTTTGTATTTATTTTTATATGTATTAGTTTTATTTTCTATTATATATATATATATATATATATATATATATATATATATATATATATATATATATATATATATATATATAATTTATAGTGTCTCTAAAGTACGTTAAATTCACTTTTTAATTTTACTATTATTTTAAGTTTTTATTTTCTATTAGCGATTTGAATTCATTGAGAGTCCATGGTTCTTCACTTTTGATTAATATGTCTAGTCTGTTTTTATGTGATTTTTCCTCTAGTCTTGTTTTAATATTTTAGAATGCTATATTATTATTGGTTAAAAACTATTTGAAAAATTTATAAAATATTGTGAAATTTTATATATTTAAAATTTAGGATACATGGAGTATCTTTATAGCACTACTCATGCATTGTTGATTATGATCTTGAAACTCATGTAAAGTTAATATTTGAGAGTGTGATTGAAGTTATTTTTGAAAATATTTTTTATTTAAAAATACATTAAAATCATATTTTTATTTTATTTTTTTGAAATTATTTTTGACATCAGCAAATCAAAATGATCTAAAATAAAAATCAACTTTTTTCAAAAGCATTTTCCAAACACATTACAAAATACCCTTTTAGTACTAAACAAATATTATCTAATTAAATTAATAAAAAGAAGATTTACATTTGAATGAAGCAAAAACAAAATCCTGAAGATAGAGTACCCCACCTTATAAATGTTAACGAGCGGATTCCATAACACCATCGATGAACTGTTATTGCCGAACAAAACCATGCAGCAAGACTTTTCTCCTCGGATCGCACAACAGGCCAATCAAGAATCCTTTGCTCAATCTTATGATGTTCTTCAAGTTTGCTCGGGCGAAACCAGGTTTGGTGAGAAGATAACTCCATGACTTCCTCACCAGCATGTCTTCTATGAATATCTGCTACTGCTCAGTAGTTTCCAAAGACTCAAACAAGAAATTCAATTATCAATAAAAGCAAAGTTTTATTACACGCACAGACTACCAAGATTGAAGAATGAAAATTCAAAGGGCAGGTACATCAGATTCTAGCTCAGCAGCAACAAGTAGGTTTTGCTTGGCCAAAATATGTCGACCGAGAGCCTTGAGATCAAAGCTGCAAGAGTGCTCGTTGGCACGATAACAAAGAATAACAGATTTTGAGTTCGAGTCACAACGTATATTTCTTGTAAGAATCTGGGACAACCAGCTTATGATCTGAATAACAGGTTTTGAGTTTGAATCAGAACTGAGATTTTACTTATTCATACCCACAGCTACACTTAAGCCCCAACAATCCAACTTTCTTGTTGCAGCATTCAAGAGTTGACAATGCATGTTTTTTAAGAGTTGTCTCGTTAAGAGTAAATGTTTTTATAAGTTAACCTAATCAAAATTTAATAAAAAACGTGTGGTTTTTTTTAGATTATTTTTATATTGATTATCTAACTCAGTCTTCTTTAGGTAGAACTCGAGTTTAATTTAGAGTCTGTGGTAGTTGTGATTGGTTTTTAAAGTATAATTTATTTATTTATTTTACATTATTATAATAAAATAATTTAAAAGTATCAAAATATAATAATAAAAGTATTTTTCAACTGCAAAAACAATCAATAACTAAGAGCGAGTTTAGTAATATAACCAAAAAAAGTGAGTTAAAAAGTGAGTTTTTTTTACTTCAAATTATTTTTAATTTTTTTTTATGTAATGACTTTAAAAAAATGTTTGAAAAAATATATTATTAAAAAACAATCATTATTATAATTATAAATACCTATACTAGAAATGGGCTATTTCAAGACAATGAAAAAGACACCAAGAGTGTGCTTGCTTATGATAATTGTCCGATTCAAATCACATATGATGACATGTTTCTCTCCTATTGGTAGATTATGTTATAGATGATATAGATCCATGACTTGATAGATGATCATAGAAATTTGAAATTCAAATAAATCATCATTTTTTTAAAAAAGAAAATCCTTAACAAGCGCTCTCTGTTCATTTCAACGGTCATTTTTTCCTAAAAAAGCTCTCTCCCTCCTCTCTCTCTGTTTCTGCTGGATCGTCTAAAAATTCGAAACCTTATTTCTCGCTCTCGTTTATTAGAATTTTTCTCAGGAAAATCGAAAAGTAAACAAACCAACAAGCAAGCACACATTTTCTTGGGAAAATCAAACGACGGAACAAGTTTTGGACAAAACCACTGTTTGTTTAGGTTTGTTCTTTAATCTCTCTCGCTCTGTACGTAGGGTTTTCAGCTTGCTTGAATTTCTGTTTGGTTGCGGAGAGAGCGAGGGCAATGTGGTTGGTCCATCTGATTTGTTGGTTAGGATTTCATTTTGGACTGAGCTGAGGGAGAATTTTAACTGTGCTCGTGACATTTTTTTTTTCTTTTGGATTTATTTTTGGAAACTTTGAGCGTTTCTTTTCCTGGATTTTCTCAGGAATCAAACACACGTTTAAGGCTTCTGTCTGAATCACTCTGATAATTAAATTAATGCCATGTATGTAAACTAGTTTTAAGTTTCTGAGTGGTGTTAAAGTGGATAAAATTTATTATTCTTTTAAGGAATTTTGAGGATCTTGCAGATAAAGAAAGAATGACAATGTTTACTGTTTTTTTTTATATATATATAAAAATGGTTGAAGGATTGTGTTTCAAATTTTGAATCCCATATAGCTACTGGCCTACTGCTCTTTTCCATACAAAAATGCTAAACATTAAGTAAAAACTTTAAGAATCTTTGCGGATAATTGGATCATCGTTCTTGAAGTGGGACCAATTGCGGCTCTACTAATCTGACGGCCCATGTGTGTTGTTGAAGTTTATTTTTTCTTGACATACAATTTTTCTTGAAGCTTTACTCTTTTCTTTGTTATATCAAATATCTTATTCATTGTTTAATAGTCAATTCATTGAATTACATCCCAGCATTTCACATGTGTGGTGTGTTTCTACCTGTCGATTTATGGTACTAAATGCTGATTATGATTTATTGATTTTTGCTTAATCTGGGTCTTCTCTCTTGTTTTTTTTATGTGTATTTCTACTCTAACCATTTCCTTTTTTCTTTTCTTCCTTTTATTTTTTTTGGCAGAGGCGAGTAATAAACATGTCTAATGTCCAGAGCGATCCACTTCTGAAAGTGGAAACAACTTGTGGAACCCTTTTATATGAATTACAGGTTCATTTTCTATTAGATAAAAAAAACTTCATATAATAACCTTCCTATCTAGTCTTTTATTTCTTTTCCGTGTTATTTTCTTGTTGGCTCAACTGTAGAATCTGAACACATTATTTTTCCTGTCCCAAATGAAAATCAGATAATTTGGAATGAAGTAGGGGAAACAGATACTGATAGGGATAGAATGCTGCTTGAACTTGAACAAGAGTGTCTTGAAGTGTATAGAAGAAAGGTGGATCAGGCGAACCGGAACAGAGCTCAGTTACGACAGGCAATAGCTGACTCTGAAGCAGAATTGGCTGTCATCTGTTCTTCAATGGGGGAGAGACCAGTACATATCCGGCAGGTTAGGTTTTAGAATACCTTCTCTGTTCTGTTTATTTTGAACTTCTATAAATTGTCTGGTGGGTTATGAAAATGGATAACAGATTGTTTCAATTAGTATCATGGTCAGCTACCACTCATCATAATGTATTGGAACAGTTGCATGACTAAATTGTTGTTGTAGAACATGAAAAACGTTGAGATGAGATAGATGTTTAGTAATTTAATAAGTTTATAAAACACATCAATATAGTTGCTCTTACATGAACAGGTCAGCAACAACGCATCAGTAAGGTATGAAATCTGGTGCGTAGATTAAATGTGGTTTTAATCCTCTTTCCCCCCCTTAATTTTACAACCAGGCTGATCAAAATGCTGGAAGCTTGAAGGAAGAACTTGGAAGAATTCTTCCACAACTTGAGGAGATGAGGAAGAGGAAATTGGATAGAAGAAAACACTTTCATGAGATTCTAGAGGACATACGGAAGATCTCAAGTGAGATCTATGGATCCGCTGACCATAATATATTTGTTGATGAAGCTGATCTCTCCTTGAGAAGACTGGAAGAGCTACACAGACAGCTGCATGAACTTGAGAAAGAAAAGGTTGGATTATTTTCTTCATTCTTCATCATCTATCTCCTGTCTTTAGTTCTTACCTACTGATCATCTTTTCTATTTGCAGAGTGATCGCTTGAAGCAGGTTCAGCAGCATCTAGATACTTTGAATGCACTTTGCTTAGTGCTTGGTATGGATTTCAAGCACACAGCTAGTGAGGTCCACACAAGTTTTGGTGGTGATTCTGGAGGACCGAGGGACATAAGTAATCAAACAATTCAGCTTTTGGCTACTGCTATACACAAATTGCGAGAGGTTAAAATACATAGAATGCAAAAGGTGAGTATGGGGTTGAATTTGTCAATTTTTGATCCTGGACGTTTTATCTTAATTTGACCATATAGTGCCTTTGAGCGGTTATAGCTGCAAGATCTTGCAACTACAATGTTGGAACTATGGAATTTGATGGATACCCCTGTCGAGGAACAGCAAGAATTTCAAAATGTTACATGCAATATAGCTGCTTCGGAGCATGAAATAACAGAACCAAACACACTTTCAGTGGATTTTATAAAACATGTGAGTTACAGATGTTTCATTTTTTTTCTCTCTACAGTCTAGTTTCAGTTTGTAGTTTTGCAAAAATGAACATTTAGCTCAAAGAATAAGTATATAATATACAGGTTGAGGCCGAGGTTACTCGTTTGGAAGAGTTCAAGTCAAGCAAGATGAAGGAGCTAGTTCTGAAGAAGAGGTCAGAACTGGAGGAGATCTGCAGAAAAATGCATATGATTGCTGAAGCAGATGCTGCAGTAGAATATGCTGTTGTAGCCATAGAATCTGGTATATTTTTTTTTTCATGATGAGTCATCATATATTAAATGCTACTCCTATGTCTACCATTTTACAGAATGTTCTTTTTTTCATCAACACCGTTGCAGGAAACCTGGACCCTGCTAGTATACTTGAACAAATTGAGCTTCAAATTGCCAACATTAAGGAGGAAGCTTTTAGCAGGAAAGAAATTCTTGAAAAGGTTGAAAAATGGTTGAATGCATGTGAAGAGGAGAGTTGGCTTGAGGAGTATAACAGGGTTAAGTGTCTATGTTATCGCTTATGTAACTTGACCTGTCATTAATTGATTTTCTTGGTTAATTGTTACTTATAATTTGATGACTGTATAGGATGACAACCGATACAATGCTGGGAGAGGCACTCATCTTATTCTTAAGCGTGCTGAGAAAGCTCGTTCTTTGGTTAATAAAATGCCAGGTGCAGTTTTTTTTTTCTTCAATGGTTGGTAAAATGTTCAGATGGGCAGAATCAAGTTGCATGATACAGATAGTAGCCTGCGTTTTATATATAGGACATGGTATGGATAGCTTTATTTATATTTCATCATGATTAGCTCACTCAGGACAGCTTTTTATTGCACCATGTGAACCTTTTATGGTCCATGCCTCTGCAGGTTTTATTCTGTTGATTGATTTTATTTGATCGCTCAGAGTCCTTTTATTTCATGCAAGCATGCATTTTTTTTTTTATTTCTGTACATTTTTCAATAGCTTGCTCCTCATCTTATCACAATAAGCTTCCTTTTCCATATGAGGCAGGTATGCTGGAGGCATTAGCTTCAAAAACCATGGCATGGGAAAAGGAGAGAGGTGCTGAATTCTTATATGATGGTGTAAGTCCAGTGTTCATTTCTTAACTCACCATGCATCTTCTTTAAGGCTTAACCCTTTTGTACCCATGTACAGATTCGCCTTCTTTCTATGCTTGAAGAGTACAACATATTACGCCAGGAGAAAGAGGAAGAAAGACGTAGGCAGCGGGTATGAATTTGTGAATTCTAAGTCTGTCTAATAAAAACAGACTCCATTATATCTTTTTCAGTCATCCATGAATCTTTTGACTCTACTAGATCATGGGTGCTTTCTAGATGCCTTTTATGCAGAGGATATGCTTGTGCTGATATGTTTGTGGTGGTCTCATCTATTATAGGATCAGAAGAAACTGCAGGGACAACTGATAGCTGAGCAGGAGGTCCTTTACGGATCAAAGCCAAGCCCTTCAAAGCCCCCGAGTGTGAAAAAAACTCCTAGAGTTTCAACTGGAGGTGCAAGCAATAGGAAACTTTCCCTTGGAGGAACAATGCTTCAGACTCCTAGACCTGATTTACCTCAATCTAGCAAAGCTACGCCACGTCCACGTACTGGCAATAAAGTTGATCGAACACATCAAAATGATCATTTGAAACCTCAACAGGATGATGGCTTTGATGCTTTATCGACTGGTAAGTTATTTTGAAATGCAAAGGTTATAGATTACTAAGCAGTTTGTAGCAATAACTTCTGTTCTAAATATTTTCCACTTTCCCTTTTTCTGTTGAAGATGATATAATTGAAATCGAGCAATAACGGCTCGCCACTTTTCCTCGGGGTCTGGGAAGAATATCAACTGGTCCTTCACTATTTACTTGTTGTTGACAATGAAGTATGTTCTGTCTCTTTGAGTATTTCTGTTGCTCTATCAGATGATATTTGCACAACAGAGCACAGAATCCTTTAGACACTAGATGTTAATATTCCATTCAAACACAACCTTAAGTCTTAACAGATTTTTTTTTCCAATCATGTCGGACGGACCATTGATGGTCTGAGAAATGAAAATGACGTGGGGGTAAGGATTGAATAGTAGGAGGATTGCTTATGCAACCAATGTTTATGCTTATTGGCAAGTTTGAATCTCTTTTAATTTGTTTTTTTTTTTCATTTTCTTTCTACTATGCAGGTAGGAGGGGGTTGGATTTTGCTGGTCTTGCCACGAAGAAACACTCGTTTGGTGCTGTAAATGCTCGTGAACCACAATCACCAATGCTGCGGCAACCTTTCTCACCTATTTCTTCCACTGTTTCATCAAAATCTAACATTTTGGAAGAAGCGACAACTCCACACAATGACAAATTGAAGAAGACACTTCCGGTAAATGATCCGTGCTTTAAAACTCCTTCGAAGACAACTACAATTGCAGATGAAGAGAACAGGACACCCAAGACCATGCCAATACCTTTTCCCATTACACCTTCAACAGTATCAGTACCAATGCAGACAGCTATGACCCCAGCCCCACCTCCAGTTCCATTTGCAGTTAATCCAGTTAAAATCCCTGAAGAAATCGAGTACTCTTTCGAGGAAAGAAGAGCCGGCTTCGTTCTTCCCAGCACACATCTAAAATCAATCGTACAACCAATCCCAAACCATTATTGGTGATTTAATTGATCTGACCTCCTTTTCTACTCGTATGATCTTTTCCAGGGACGACTAGTTCTGGTGTAAGTCAATTGTAATTGGCTTGTTGATGTTGTACATATCTACGAGCATCGAAACGTGGTTTAAGTTAAAACTTGGACAAGATCCCAATTCTGACAGTTATATTTCCCCTGTCAAAATTCGTAAGAGTTAAGAACAGTGATTTTCTTTCCTGTGAATGTTACAGTAAGCTGTCGATTTCTAGCGGCATTTGGTAGGAAACTGAAGTAAAATCTTGTACTGAACAAGCAGTTTTAACTTTTAAGAAGCATTTTCTTTTCCTGTGCTGAATGTCTGTTGCAAAATGAAAAACCACTTTCCTAGGTTCTTGTCCTCCTCTTCTTTTTGAACCTCTACAGTACAATGAGACAAATCTGAAGAAGATTCTCAGGGTAAGAAGATGGGTTTGTTTTGCAGGAAGCTTCTCAAGCATAGTTATTGTAATAACGAGTCAGCAAATGAATTTAAATTATGGTTTTTTATGAAATAAAAAATAAAATAAAATTGTTCTATAATCATCGAGCTGGCATGTCGACCGGATTTTATAGTCGTATTATCAATTCTCTTACAATTCAAATACAAGACATGGGATTGCATGGTTCAACTCTTCTTCACCTAATCTTGGTTAAATTAAGATTTATTTATTTTTCGATGAATATTTTAATTAATGCATTTAAACCTTAAACAAATCAATGGAAGAACAAAAATTTATAACATGGGGGGGATGGATAGTCAATGGTCCAAAACAATACTCAAATGAGAAAATGAAAGCCAATATCAACAAAAGCAGGACCTTGTGCATGGCTGCTTCTGGTTAGGTTTTGCCTTCTTCTTTTGGGTATGAAAGCAGTGGCATTAATAGTAGATTCTAGAAATAATAGGGGTAGTTAAATAATTTAAATTTTGTATAGTCAAACTTCAAGACAAAGGAAGATGTCAGTCAGTAGTTGGAAAATTGGCATGGCCTCCAACCTTGCCTTTACAGCTTCTAAATTAATTTTTTAAGATTCAAATAATTAAAGGGCCAAATTTAAAATATAAAAGCCATTTTCTTTTCCTAAATTTTATCACTTTTTTAATAATTCAAGAAATTTACAATCTCTGCCATTTATTATTAAAATCAATCTTATTAAATTTCCAAGACGGACGTGAAATCTTTTATTAACCAAAATTTATACTTTGAATTATTCAATTAAAATATTTGGTTTATTAATTATTTTCTACATTATTAAATCACATGGATTCATTTTTTATTTTATTTTTTCCATTTTCCCTACTTTATTTATTTCCCCTCATTTTCCTGCAAAGCCCTAATTTCATTTTCATTGAAGAAATTCTGCAATCCCCTGGATTTTTTATTTTTTATTTGCAATTTTTCTCTGTAATTTTTGTAACTTTGATGTTAATTTTCAGAAACACAAAAAACCCACCATTGAAGCTCTGAGCATTCTATGCAATGCTGAAGATTTAAGCCACAAAACCCACCAAGATTTTCTCATCTTTGAAGATTCAAAACAAAGTTTGAATCATTTGTGTTTTCTTGAAGCTTAATTAGCTTTTTTGAGCTCATATTCTCCTGAAAATTCTGATTTGTAAGCTGATTTTGTGCTTGATATTGTATGCCTTGAACTTGAAAACGTTCTGATTTTTCATTTGTGTTAAGCTTTTGGGTTTAAGGTCTTTGAATGATCTATGAAGTGATGGAGGCAAAGGAGGGAATATCATTAAGTTCAGGTGTAATAGTTAAGGCGGAAGAAGCTCCTGATGGCTTCAGGATGGAACCCAGAAATGAAAATTCTACCCCTAGTCCAAACCCAAACCCAGACTTAAACCAGAACAATAACCATGACCCGAACCCTGACTCTAACTCTAACACGATCCCTAGCCCAAACCCTAATCCTGTCCAGCTTGGTGCCCCACAGGTGGGTGCCTCTCCTGTGAGTGCGGGTTGTACTGATACTGGGGGCAAGAAGAAAAGGGGGAGGCCTAGAAAGTATGCCCCTGATGGTACTTTAGCTACAGCGTTGTCACCAATGCCAATATCATCCTCTATTCCGCTTACCGGAGGCTATTCTGCATGGAAACGGGGTAGAGGGCGGCCACTGGAGTCGGTGAAGAAGCAACATAATTGTGAATATGAGAGCACAGGTAAAATGAACAGAAAAGACCGGTTCTTGTTGCTGTTGTTGTTATAAAGTTTGATTTTTTTTAAGGTTTAGTTTCAGTTACTGTTAATTCTTATTTTCTAAATTACTTTTTAATGTTTTACTGTTACATTCAGGAATCATGAATTCATGATGTACAGTTAAATCATTGAGTTGGGTGTAAATGATGATGTGTTTTTTTTTTTATATGTTTTTAATGTGTTTTTCACGGTTGTGTTTTGAGTGGTGAAGTCTGAAATGGGACTAAACTGATCTTTTTGTTTGTGATATGGATCTACCAGTAGAATTATAGAGGATACTGTTGGGTTTGACGTGAGACAAGTGAGAGCGAGAGTGGGACCATTAGCTCTGACATTTTCTTTCTGATCCCCAGAACTGGATTTAATGGTAGCAGTGAATGAGAAGAGGATTTGATAATGATGTAACTTGGAGGAATCTTTTCCTCTTCTTCTAGATGCAAAAACTGTACTTGCCTTTTGAGGGGGGAAATTTGCACAGTTCTGCTAGAAAACTCAAAAGAATATTTTTCAAGTTGCCTCTTTGTTGGACAGCAAACTCTGTTGGTTATCTAATTTGATGGGATCCCATCTGTCTGGAGATGGGTCTTTATTTAATAGCCTTTCAGCTCTGGCTTTAAGGTTAAAAATTACTACAGAGACTGTGAAAATTGAAAAGGAGCAGAGCTATAAGGCATAAAGTTTGTAATGATCTTGATTGTCTTGTATTAAAATCACATATAAAGAAAGCCATTCTGAGGTGCGTTGGATGGAATGGGATCTGGGTACAGTTGCCACCATCAATTTATGAGAAGAACTGCGAAGGCCTTTTGCTTTCTCTAACTAAATATACCGTTTCATGCAAGTGTTTGTTTGCTACTTATGCAATTATGTTTTGCAAAATTTTATGCATCTCTATTCAATTTCATTTCGTTTTATGTATTCAAAAAATTACTGAAGACCAGGTTTAAACTAAATGCCTTTATACAATACCAGCTGCATCTCAATGTAAGGGTTGTTTTTTTATGTGAGATGTAACAAATTATGTGAAATAATACATCCCCTATTTTTATTCCTTGAATAACTTATTAGACAGATCCTAGGGAATACTGAGTGATCTTTCTTTTCTTGATTTACTTTCCACCACTAAAGTCAAGCTATGTTTTTCTTGTAATTTGTAGATGTCAGGTTGTTAGCCCAAGTACAGTGACTGGTTTTTTTGTATGCTTCATGAGTATTTTTTTAATTGGTATTTTTATGCTGATTTCTTGAAATATCTGTGTTGCAGGTGACAAAATTGCATACTTTGTTGGCACTAATTTCATGCCCCATGTGATCACTGTTAATGCTGGCGAGGTATGCCTTGCACTTGTTCTAAATGAACGTTGGTATAACATAAGGATTCAATTAGTGTCAATTTGTCTCCCAAGCTAACACAGATTTTGAAACTCTCATGGTGTCATAAATAAGTTAATTTAACATGTTTATATGACAAGAGAAAATGTGTAGTCAAAGCATATTCATTCCCCAACTACCCATGCAATATGGGTCTAATTTCTCATGCATGCAACCATCCCCTTTTATTTCAAGTTGGTCTATGATCTGACTCCCCTGACAATCAGTTTAAATACACTGATGCTCTGCACTGTCTCAGTATCTAGTCATTTTTCTTTGTGGATTATTTTGGGGGGGTTTCTTACTGTCATTGTTGTGGTTATTGCTATAGGATGTGACAATGAAGGTCATGTCCTTTTCGCAACAAGGAGCTCGTGCTATATGCATTCTTTCTGCAAATGGGACTATCTCTAACGTTACACTTCGTCAACCTACTTCTTCTGGTGGTACTCTAACATATGAGGTGTGGCTCTTCATCCTTTTCTATTGTGATTTTCATATAATTGAGTTTTATGCAATTTTCAAATGACAAATTAGTTTTCTATGGAAGAACTTTGAAGAGTTGCAATGTATTTTTGGGACCTAATGACCAGGCTTTACAGAAGGAATTGTCCTTGCACTTCAACCACTTTCTGTAGACACCGATGAGTAGCAGTTTCTTATTTTAGTCTATGTTAGCCTTTGGTGCTGTAAATATCTGGTCCAGGTTTCAGGAAAGAAAAATCGTTTTCAGTGTGCTTATGAAGACATCATCATCAGTAAATATTGTTTGCTCATATATGTATGATATTTTACAAAGTCTTAGGTGGTATACTACAGTCATACAAGCACAAAGCGATAATGAACTTGAAACATGAAGAGAAATGTTGAAATAGCATGTATAGATAGGGGGGCGGGCGGGCATGTTTTGTTCTCATTAGTTGCATCAGACTAAGAGCCTGACACTTTCAATAGAAGAAAGAAAACTTGTATTATAGCATGAACTGCTTTTAGTCTTTGATATCAGAGACTTGTATCAGTAAACAAATCTTGTGTTATTGCTGATATGTGTTTCTTTGTTTTGGAGTTTTTAAATCTGATCCTATTGCATGGAGTTTGTATTTGATGTGAATTAGAAATGAAAGACTTGCTAGACCTTTGCCAAACAGAATTGGTATACTGTAATAATTGAACTGATGTTGTACTTGAATGAACTTATCTTCTCATCCACTGATCCAATTAAATATGTCATGACATGTGGATCCATTTCAATTTACTTTTACTTTATCTCACATGGATGGCCTCGACAATGTTTGTGTTGTTCTAGTAACATTTTTTGTAATATTTTCTATTACCTAATTGATGTAAGTTTTTGGATGTTCAGTCAACTCTTTGCTTCAACTACAAAATCATGGTACCTTCCTTATTTCAAGGCTTTCTTTCTCACTGGAAACCATCAATCCATTATTTTCAGGGCCGTTTTGAGATACTTTCTTTATCTGGATCATTCATGCCCTCTGAAAATGGGGGGACAAAGGGCAGATCTGGTGGGATGAGTGTCTCCTTGGCAGGCTCAGATGGTCGTGTTGTGGGGGGAGGACTTGCCGGCATGCTGGTCGCTGCCGGCCCTGTGCAGGTACAGCATTCTGTTAGAAGATCAAATGAAAAGGAAATTAGATAAAGATCGAGTGCTGCTGGATGCCTTCAAATTTCAAAATAATTTTCAAAATAAGTAATTAGTATTTCACCTTTTGTTCTGCTGTAGAATATCAAAGTGATAATAAATTGTGTAAAGAATGACTGTTTCCTTTATTGTAAGCCAATCAATTCTATTAAGGAATTTTTCCTCGAGGTTTCACTCTGTTAATTCCTTTGCTTTTCGTGTTGAGTTTGTCAGGTTGTCGTGGGCAGTTTTCTACTGGGCCATCAGCAGGAGTCAAAGCACAAGAAACAAAGAATTGAACTTGCACCTGCTGTCATTCCAGCTACTATTCCAGCTACAATCAATGTGGTCTCCTCGGAAGAAATGAAGGGGTCGTATGGTGTAGTAAGACCTGTTGTCATACCATCTCCATTCCATGGAGACAACCCAGCTTCTCTCAATCCCATGAAAGCCTAAATAGGGATCCACTTGCTGATAACAGAACTTCACTTCATGATGGATCTAAAGGGCCTTACAATTCAAACTGTGAGGTCTCCTACTGATGATGTTTGTATCTACATTGTTTTACTGCAGATACCACAGCATTCTGCTGATTCAAACCTAGAGAAATATAAACCTCGAGAAAAATTCAGGGTTCAACATCATATGGATTTTAACCCAGAAGTGTACTCTCTTTTGTTAGCCTTAGGTAGGATTTGTAGTTGTTTAGCATCTTTTTCCGCTCTTGTTATCGTGTGTTTTGTAGCTCTGTGCTGTAGAATTTTAGCTGTTTGAAAACTGGTGTGTCATTGTTCTGGTTTAGTACTTTGAAACCGTACAAATTTAAATGGATGATATTTTGGCCATCAATGACATGAAACACTATGAGCACCGAGCTCTCATTTAGCTTGTGATTTGCCCTCTTCCTCTCTGAAGTTTGCTAGTGGAAATTTATCTGATAACATTTTGACTGCAAATTTTCTTCCAGATTGCTGAAACCCTCTCTTATATCTCATCATGTGGTAATGAAACACCTTCCATAGATCCGACTTAGAAGCCTAAGATCACTGTACTCCACACCCAACACAAGATGGGATCTTGACGACAAGTTCACTCTCATTGATTCCTAGTGTTAGGCGGCCCAGACACAAGCTTGCAAATGATGTTCCATTTGAAGATAAGCAAGGAATTGCTGCTGCTTTCATAAAATGGCCTGGTTTTTTGTCCCCGGTCTTGATTGAGACCGCAATCCAAGTACAAACAAGATTAAAAAGTGGTTAGTTCATAAATCTTTGTCAATGGAAATTATATTAACTTTGTCCTCGTGCATTTAGTAGTGTGATGTAACATCATTTGGATTTGCATAATCAACAATTTTCCCATCTTTTGAAATTCTTGCGTGGGTTCTGCAGTCATGCTCTTGCCTTTGTCTATGGATAGTTGAGTAGACAATTAATCTCTTTTTGAAGAATCCATATAAAAATAGCATCTCGTGCTACTTTCTAACTTATTGTTTGCGCCCTTTTGTCACACTTTCTTTATCCATGTGGATGGAGTGAAGCCAAGCTAGATCAGGCTTTCAAATTTCAAAAGCAACTCTTGTTTAAGCAGAGATACTCCATCCACAGTTGCCTTTAGGCTCTTCCAACTGTGCCTATCCCGTGGCTTAATCCACTTTTTCAATGCCTCTTTAGTCCTTATCCATGTGAAAGAGAATCGCAGGCGAGAACAAATAATCATCCAAGACACCTCAGAGGCTGTACTTGCATTCTGTTCTATGATGGGTAATTCAAAGGCTGCACTATACACCTACATTTTGCTAGGTTGTGTTTGGTTGATGTTTTAAAACAGATAAAAACTAGATTAGTTAAAGAAACGAAAACAAAAACACAAAAACAAATGTTTTTGATTCGGTTTTGTAGTGAATTTTACACTCTAAAAAGTATGGATAGAGGAACATGCCCCCTTCTACCCCATCTTCTGCCTCTTTCTCTTTTGTTCAAAAACAGTGATCAAACGTTACCCTAAAAATGCTGGGACAACATGTAGTTGTGAATCCTACCAGTGCCTGCAAATCACCTGAGCGAGTGTGATTTGCTTCAGGGTTAAAATCAAGTGGCAGCCATGGCTGTATTTGCTAAAAACCTATACAAATAACTATTTACTACTTTTACTTTCACATGAAGTATGCTGATAGCTCACAAGTGAGTCACACATTAATGCTACAGAAGATATCTGAAACTTCATGCACCAAACTACTGTCCAAAACATAAGTAGGTAGGCAGCAGTGAATTTTATTTTTTATTTTTATCCGAGGAACCCCACCTCCTAGAAATCATTCCTTATTAACGAGTAAAACCCTAATTATCTTAGATTCTTACAAGAAATACATGTCCTGATTCGAACTTATGATCCACTAGCAGGATTAACAGTAATTCTCATTTTCATAACAGAGATGTTCTGGTATTGCATTCAAACAATACAATCAAAATTTTCTCAGTAAGTTGGGTCATCATAACTAGATATGTACAATAACGTGGAAAGATGATGACCAGAACAAACTCAAGCAGTGTTACATTTCTAAGTTATGGACCAACCCTTCATAAACTCCTATCAGATTATTTCTAGGCTAAACACGGCGCCCTGATAATTCTGTCTTCCATCCATGATTGACCTTGCTGATGAATTCTTCAACTCTTCTCCTCAGCTCATCCTCGTCCTCAGCCTCTTCATTATCATTTCCACTTTCTTCTTTATCGTCACCTCCAGTGGGTTCTTCCAGGGCAATTGACACTTTCCCGTCGGCCGTTGACTCATCCAGTGATGGCTTCTTGTTTCCATCAAGTGAAGGCTTGGCCGGAACATCTTCCTTCACCATTGCGCGTGTCCTGGTGACCATTGACCGAGGAATTCCGCTTTCTTGGCCAAAGTCTGAGCCAGGTTTCGAGCCCATGAGAATCATGACAATGATCAGATTGCAAAAGCAGAAGATAACAAGAGAATTGGAAGCAGCCTGGATGATCAACTCCACTGTAGACTCGAACATGGTTATGAGAGTTATGGAGAATCGATGGATATGAAGTCTAGCAAAAATCTGGAAGGAGAGAGTGTTGCTGGAAGGAGGACAAGAACTGGAACCCTTTTAAAGCCTTGTATTGACAGGCTAAAAAGAGTCCAGACGAAGCTTTTATTTTTGTAATGGGAGATGACATTGATGTATTCTGGGAAGCTTCTTGCCAGCAGGGATGTGGGGCTTCCCTCCATTACACTAAGGAAAAAGTCCATTGTACCAAACAAGAACAGAACATGTAACTATCTGATTAGCTTCTCATACACTCTAATCTAATGTCACCACATTGACACATCACTAGAGCTTCATTTGTTTATCATATTTCAAAAATATTTTTAAAAGAATTTAAATTTTTTATTTATTTATTTTTATTTTAAATTAAAATATTTTGATGTTTTTAAATTATTTTGGTGTGTTGACATTAAAAACGATTTAATATATATATATATATATATATATATATAAATGATTTATATATATATATATATATATATATATATATATAAATCATTTTCAAAAGTAATCTTAACCATACTCCTAGTCACTGGACTCTTCAATTGTTCTTTTCTTAAAGGTTGTCAATTTCATTTCGGTTGATACTTCATTTTTTCAATTAGAACAGAATGTTTTGGTTTCTCAGTGTTTCGGTGCGCCGTTTCGGGTTGTAATGTTTATATATATATATTAATTTTAAAAAAATTAGTTCAAATCCAAAAATAAAATTATTTAAAATTGTGCAATTTAATCTGAAAAAACACAATACAATGATTTTTCTAAACAAAATTATGAACATTTATAATATTATAAGAATATCATTACATTCTCTAATTGCTTTGAAATTTTAACATAATATATATAAATATGTCAAGAGACTTATCGTAAAATTTTATCTCAATCTAACATTCAGATTAAGAGAAATGATTGATATTGTAAAATTATTTATTATTTAAAAAAAATACTATTTGACTGAAACGGAATGGACAGAACGAAATCAGAATGTTTCGGCTGAAATTTGGGTGGAATTTTCAGAACATATCAAGATTTTAAACAAGGTAAAAATTGTATCACTTTATCTCTTTTTTTAACTGATATAAAACATTTCAGATATTTCAACCGAAAATAAAACGAAATTAAGAGCACCGATTTTTCTGGTATCTCCCACTGTACAGTTAAAATGGAAGGTGGGATACGGTTGTTTGGTGGTAATCAATCCATAACAGTGCCCGTCACATGCTTTTCGCTGACGCTACCGAAAATAAACTTGAGAAGCTACGCTGCAAACTCGTTAGATGAGCACGTGGCATCAGGCTGCTCCAAATTTTAGCTATAGAATTGTTTGAAATTTATGCCTGGAAATTGGGGCTGAAAGGGGGAAAGGTTAGTGGATTTTGTTGGTTTTCCCTTTTTATAAATATTTTTTATATTAAAACCTTCACAATCTTGTTGTATATATTTTTATTTTCACATAATTTAAGCACTCATCAATCCATTAAGTGTTATGGAGTAAGATATAGATATAGATATAGTAGGATTTTTAATTGTAAAATCCACTTTATTAAGAGTGAATCATGCTTATTTTATAAACCCTTATAGAGTTTGGAGGGGGGGGAATTAGTATTGGTAAGGTATTGTAATTAAGAAAAAAGTTGGAGGATGAAACATTTCATGTAGTGTAAGAAGTTAGGTATAGATTTATCAAATGACAGTTATATCCTTTGACTTGGACTAGTAAAATAATGAATAGTCAAGTATAGTTTGATATTTGAGGTGTGAATGTTGACTTGTCAAAGCATATTGGAAATCAAGTTTGCAATTTTTCTCCGTTATCTTTTATTTTAAATGTTAATTATTGTGTTTAATTGAATTAAATTGTATTCTTTGTTATTATTAATGGAACACTTAATTCACCCCTTAGTTTTCTTGCCAAATTAATACATTTTGTGTTTTTTAATAATTTTTTATGCATTAATGTAAGAAAAACCTAAGAGAAAATTATTTTGAAAAACATTGCACAACAATACGAGGAACATATCTTACTATTCACACCATTTACACAGAAAACTGTAGAACAGAGAGAAGATGTTAACCGCTAAAAGAATCTCCAAAGAGAAAAGTTATTTACAAGAGTCAGGTAATATAATTTTTTAAATAATGTAAATGTAATTATTATTTTTTATATTTAATAACTTTTAGAAAGACCAATTGTATTTTAATATATTTAATATTGATACAGCTATTACTAATAATAAACTTTTAATAATTATTTTGAAGATACTTCTCCAGCTTAGAAATATTATTTTAATGTTTCAAGATAACTATAAAAATAAAGAATGAAAACATTGTTTTTGTTATTTTATTAACATTTTTGTTTTTTTATCAGCTCTTTTATAAGATAAATTGACCCGGGACATGTTGCGAGCAGGAGCCATAAACCAAGCAATTCATGGATGCTGGCACAGAGAATTATTGAAATCTGGCTCATGATTGTTCACCCACTGCAGTTGACGTTTGACTTCTCATGGAGACAAAAACATGGACCAAGCTGTAGCGTAACTGACGGGAGTATTGATGGAAACAACAAAAGGCACTGTCTTGAATGTAGTTGAATTATTTTTGTTTAGAGATATATTAAAATAATATTTAAAAAAAAATATTTTTGATATAATCCATAAAAATGATGCGACAAATATTGAAAAAGGACAAGCCTGGCTTGTTTTTACATGAAACAAATACCGAGTTCAGCAAAAACCTGACAATCAAAAGAGGTTTCATATGAACTATTTAAAGACAAGAAGATGCATTTCGAGGGACTTGAATGTGATGAATTACTTGAGATGAGTGATCACAGAAAATCATGATTGTACAGTAGGATCAGGACATGCTCCATAGACGCTGGAGGAAACTAGAACTTGAAATTCAATCTACAAGCATGGTGATTACATGAATTATAGGAAAAAATGGATAGAGCTCAAAAACAGTATCATAACCTTCCAAGAACAATAGTATAGGGTGGTGGCTGTAAGACTACAGATCTATTATAAATCTTTACCGAAGAAAAATCAGACAGCAGCTCACGATCTATTATAATTCTATAATAATGATGACAAGACTTATGATTTGAATTTCAAGGAAGAGGTAACTAATTCATTTAATCATGTTGTTTGATGACCAAATGCTACTCTCTGTCTCCTTGGAATGACTGTTTGAATTTAAACCTGAGGCCCCAGCTTGAATCTTTCTGTTGCAGAACAATGATGGATCACAAAAGATATCTGGAGACAATCTGAAGAATGTGTACAAATCATTTGTGACTGATTATCCAATTGTATCCATTGAGGATCCATTTGATCAAGATGATTGGGAACACTATGCTAAGATGACATCTGAAATTGGTGAACAAGTGCAGATTGTTGGTGACGATCTCCTTGTCACAAACCCCAAGGTGATTATGGGAGCTAAGGTTTAAACTATTAGTCGTGTAGCATGCTTGCTCAGCTCTGTATAATGTATGATGAGATGAGCAAAATCTGAAAGTGACCGGGCGCTTAATCAAGTGTTTGTTTTTATTGCAGCGCGTGGAGAAAGCAATTAAGGAGAAAAGCTGCAATGCCCTTCTGTTGAAGGTATCAGTCACAAATTTTTAGATTTTAGATGTGTCTATTTATGTTGGAGCTACCACGTCTAAACTGTTTTGCCCTCTATTTCATAATTTATCAGGTGAATCAAATTGGTTCTGTAACTGAAAGTATTGAAGCTGTGAAAATGTCAAAACGAGCTGGCTGGGGTGTCATGGCAAGCCACAGGAGGTACATCCTCCTATTTTTTGTGGCTTTCACCAATTATTTTTTCACCAATTAACATTTCTGACCTGGTTCCTCTTGTTGGTTGCAGTGGTGAAACTGAGGATACTTTTATAGCAGATCTTTCGGTTGGATTATCTACAGTGAGTACTAGGGCATTTCACAAGCTGTTGATTCTTTTTTTTACCATGCCAGATAATGCGCTCTTGAACGCCTTAGAATAAAACTGTTGGTGCCCACAAGTTGGATACGCTGATAGATTGTTAGGCTGTTGCTTGAGGGCTGAGCTGATATTTACTCATTGTTTCTTCTTCTTCTCAACAGGGACAGATCAAGACTGGAGCTCCTTGCAGATCAGAACGGCTTGCGAAGTACAACCAGGTAGATGGAAATGTCTTTCAACTCTTAACAATCAAGAAAGATAGCATTTTATCTCGCAACTTACTCTTGATTAATGGTAAGTGACCACCTTGGTATTTTTCCCACTGCAGCTTCTCAGGATAGAGGAAGAGCTGGGATCTGCAGCCGTCTATGCAGGAGCAAAATTCAGGGCACCAGTGGAACCTTACTAAACCAGTCACACCGAGCAGCATCTCTAAATAAGCTTCTGAGCTTCGCACTTATATTTTGGAGCATATCGTTTTTGCTTGCGATTGCGGCTAGTTCCCTTACCCGAGACTATCCTCCAATCTTGCCTTTTTGGATGTTACCTTGAGATGGTTTTATTTGGATGGTTAATGATATGCTTAAACTTTGTTTTATCAAAGAAATTTTAGGATGCCAAAGTTCCAACAACATAGTTTCCATGTCATGTTTATACATTTCTGGTCTGCCATCCTTACAGAAAGCACCTCTAACAACAGCTATTGAATTTGCGGAGGGCTTTTATAGACTAGAATCCCGGTCACCTTTCATGCCACTGAAACTATTCGCGTAGGACCAGGGAAGACCTAGCCGGGTACTATGCTAAAATTATCTGCATATGTAATAAGGATGCCATGTATAAGTTGGCTGGAAATTAGTAGAATATCTAAAGTGAAACTGGTTTGTACCCTGGTAAGTAACGAATTTTCTTGCGTTGAACTGATTCAGTGAATGCATGGATTGGATTGGAAGCTCTGGAATCTCACTGTTCTAATATTTATGGAGGGATCTAAGGTAAAACACCAATCACACTAACCCAACTTGTACTATGCTAAAAATCCCCATATGCATTCTCCAGTAAGTTAAGGTATAGCAACTAAAAAAAGAAAGGGAAAAGGAATGAAGCTCGTGTTTGACCCAGCTTTGTCAATCCATCGCTAATACCAAAAGAAAGTAGGAAGGAAAACGGCCTGGTTAGGGCGGAGAGCATGTGAATGTTTCAGACCGTTCAGATTTTAGGTCATTAAATTTGATTCATACACAGTTTAAGTTGAAGAATCTCACAACGTATATTACCCAGATTCAAAGCAGCACAATATGCAGGTCCAGGTGAAAGGAAAAAGGACCCGGTGGCCATGCTCATAAATAACTCGCTTTTTTCATTCTGCTGAAACAGAACAAGTTTTAACAAAAATTTCGGCAGAGCACACTAGTCTTACTACTCTTGAATTAACCAAAATTTCATTCACACCATCCATCTTGACACTTTAGATGTGCGATGGGGGTGAACTTGCAGTATTGTAACACAAGCCTCCAGTTAAAAAACCAAGTTTTCAAGATCCATGTATACCCACTGTCTGTAAAAGCAGCCATTGAGTTCTAAGCAGAAAAGGAGCACATAAAACAGATGATCAACGAACATTCACCAACTCAACATCAAACACAAGCCATGAGTTTGGAGGTATCTTCCCGCCGGCACCTTTATTTCCATAACTGCATAAAATAGCGAACGGTAAGTACATTTTGGCAGGGAAGGAAGACTTGAAAAAAGATTTTAACAAATTTAGAAAACCCTGTTTTTCAAAAGAGAAACCCCAAAGGCAAAGAAATTGATGATGAACTTGTGACATGCCATGCAGGAAGTAATAGATAAGCATTGGGTTAGGTATTTTCCACAAGCAAACACGTAGATCATATGACATAAGTGGTAACCGTAGCTTACCCCATCGATGGTGGAATTGTGAGTCTTCTTTTGTCCCCAACTCGCATACCTGAGGGTTGAACATATAAAAACATGTACATTTATGGATAATAAATTAAACAAACAAGTATACTCTTAAACATGATATTACCATTAACTCCAACATCCCATCCTTTTATAACTTGTCCAACACCTGCAAGACCCCAAGAAAGTAAATCAATCATCAAGAAATCAAGTTTTGTTATCCATTGACTAGTCCAAATCATAGTACCTAGGCGGAATTTAAAAGGAGCCCTTCCAACATTAGAGTCGAATATTTTTCCGTTCTTCAGCTTACCAATATAGTGCACATTGACCTGAAACTCAAACGGCATGTAGTTTTAGTTGATCGAATAAGCTTTCACCTTTGATTAATCAATAACTTTTGCAAAACAAACTCCAATTATGCCAGCGTTACAGTAAAATATGGATTTTAATTAGTATATGGTGGCTATCACAAATATATGCATCTAAATATCCTTGCATGTTGCTTGTTATGAAATCATCGACCATACCGCCAAGTCAGTAACTGACAGGCAACTCAATGAAATGCCATGTATGGTGAACAATTTGAACATTTCTAATATCAATCTATGCATGAACCGATTAACAAAAATAATGTGCTTAAACCACAATTTACTGATTTCCTCTATTTGGAGGTAAGGAGTGTAAGGGGGGAAACACTAAACACAATTTAAGCAAGAGCTTGGGGAGAAATATGACTTTGACTTTGCAGATCCATTGAACAATAGTCAAATAGAGGGCAAAGAGTTACCTGACTTCCAGGAGAAGCTCGTTTACCATCTGGCTTGCCCATTGCTAATTCTTCAATAACCAATCCATTTGAGAAGGTTCTAACTTGTGAGGACTTGGCTGTAGATTGCTTTTCCTCAGACTCCAATGAAGACTTGGCTTCACCTCCCACAGCTGAAACAGCTTGATCCTTAGTTGTTGCTCCACTATCCTGAGTCTTTTTCTTCTTTTTCTTCTTCTTTTTCTTATCTGATGAATCTTCACCAGGCATACTATCTGCATCAGTGTCAAGGTTCCTGCACATGGGTTCAAAAGCAACATAAGTAAAAGCTAAAATAATAATGCTATCATCAGGCTACCATAAATGCCTCCATTCACAAATATCAGCATGCTTACATCTTTCAGAGACAGGGATGTAAAGAATCCCAAGCCACCTGTAATTCCAAACCTTCAGGGTGTGGTAAGATTATTTGGACAAAAACTCAGTTTAAAAACAGAGAGTTAACACACTTATTGGATTAGAATTGGTTCAGACACATTTTCAGTCAATGACATACGGACACATGTCATACAAATGGACAAATTTTCATATTTGATAGGCAGCAATAATACTGTTCCATGTCACAAAATAATTGACAATAGTTCTCACCTCTGTCCATGTTTGTTTTGGTTGGTAGAATCCTGCTTTTTCTCTTGCTTGGACTTGATCTCATCTCTAGAGGCATTGTTGATTTCTTCCTTGTCATCCATTTCATCAACCTTTGCCTCTGTACCTTGTTCTCTCTGCTTCTTCTTTGTTTTCCTGCCATCAAAATTCAGGAACCACATCAGAAGATATAATTGACAAGTCAATGTAAGGTAAACTCCTTGCTTGAGGAAAGCTTAGCCTAATAACTCAGCCAACCTGTCCCTGACAAAAAAAAATTCTCCCAGGTATGGATGGTCTCACCTTTCTGGTTGACCATCTTGATGAACGGTTTTAGCTTTTCTCTTTTTCATAGTAGTGTTCTCATTATCCTCATTTGTCATCTTTTTATTAGTTTCTTGGATCATTTCCTTGTCTTTTTGTCCATCTAGTACTGCTTGCTGCTCCTGAACTGTATCTTTGCTTTTTGCCGAGGAAGACATTGGAAAACCATCTTCATCTTCACTTTCCAGAACAGATATACCTTTATCCCTCTTAAGAACAATTTGTTGTTGAGGGTTGTTTTGGTCTTCCTTGTCACTTGGTAGATTCTTCTTCTTCTTCTTCTGTAGCCGTTTAGACTTGCCATTTTCCTTTGTAGGTTTGTCATCTTCAGTTATTTCCTCAATTACAACTAAAATCAGGAGCAGAGTTAAGGAAAGAAATCATCTTTGGTTAATTGCTGCTATTGATCCTAAAGCAAATATCTAAAACTTCATTGGAAGGGTGCGAACAAGCAAATTTAACAGGTAGCATAAATTTGAAAAAAAGTCCACAACTATTGGAAGACTACTTTTACGCAAGACAAAAACAGTAGATTCAGAACTCTTAGTGAAGTAAACATGATATAATACGATGATGCACAAATGTTACTATAAATTATATGTACTAATTTTAGGTAAATCTTCATTGGTGTATGTAAACATAAAAAATTCTTTAGCTAAAATTATCAAGGCTTAGGAAATTTTCAAGTTCTGAAGCTTTTCTCCTAATCTTTTTACCGATATTTGAACTGGTTTATATTTTGCAGTAATTATTAAACAGACATCAGTTTCCATGTACAGATTTTAGGGCCATCCATTTGGAACAGAACTGCAAATATATAGATGCATTCTGTTGCAGAAGCTCTGGACAAATGATCAATTTAGAACTAGACAAAAAAATTCATAATACAAGGCTATTATTCACCTAAGATGCTAAAAGTACAGCCATAGCTCTTAAACCTCCCTTAGAAACTCTTTAGACCACAAAGTAACAGAAAAGGGGAAATGAACCTTGTGAATATAAAGACAATGTATTCAATCAGATTGTCAAAATACCTCCACTTTTGGGAACAGGCGAAGAGGCATACATTTGAAGATCATCCTCGTCCTCTTCATCGTCGTATTCATCATCATAATCATATTCACTGGACTCATCCGACTCCGTGTCAGCAATATCTTCTCCCGAATCACTTAAAAGTTGTAGTAGTTAAGAAGAACAAAGTGATGACAAATATTTAATTCAACCTAGCAATTCAGGATTGTCCTCAAAATAACTACAACTGCTTGAAGTGGATGGCGAAGGAAGAGAAATGATAATAAAACAATCACTAAACTACAAACCTAAAGAAACTAGAAAAGAGGATACTATTCATATTCATCTCGGAGGTGATCTCCTTCTTCAGAATCAAAGTAACCACAGAGGTGGATGCTTTGTTGTCCAATCACCGAGAACGCTACTAACTCATCCGTAAATTCAAGATTCAGAGAGCAACTTTCAGCTTTCCCTGACAGCAGTGAACATACAAAAATTGGACTCCTGTGCCCAACTGAACACTGGAGTATGCACCGTTCTTTTGAAGAACCAAGGCCCAAAGTTGCCTACATTGTAATTCAGCACACATAAACAGCTCAAAAACTGAAATGTAATTATAATATGATCCACAGATATTGATATCAACAACAGCCATTAGACAACAAAAAACCAACAAACATGGGGAAGGCCAACACTAATTCAAAACTCAAAAAGTAAAAATAAAAATTCAAGCAATTTTACTATCTCCCCCGCCAGTTAAACTTTCAAAGTTCTGAAAGAATAGTAGAATGGATTGGCCTAGCGAAATATACCTGAGTTACCCGAAGCTTTCCTTGCACGTCATCAGAGTGATAAGGGTGAGGCTTCCCTGGTTTCACTTCAATACCTAAATAGCATATCAACACATAAACATCAAAAACAACATACATTCATCGACCAAAGCCATTAAAACCTATCTCAGCATCAACATTTCCAGTTCTCACGAACTAAAAGGTACAGAAATTAGGATTCAAAACCCAAAAACATTAAAAAAAAATATCTTTCCATTTTCAAATTCAGTATTTTTAAGACCCCACTTCAGTAACAGCCTTTTAGATTCTCATAAGCTCAAAAATCCAAAAATGATAACAAAAACACAAACAAATAAAGATTATTACAATTACCCAGTGATTTCTAAGCAAAAAAAAAGGTAAAACAGAAGAAGTAAATCATTATAATATGAGAAGTATTAGTTTGAGTAATTAAAATTTGATTGATATGCATACCCCAGAAGCTCATTCTTTTGTTTTCTGATACAAAGCAGCTCTACGTCTAAAACCCTAAACGATGCCTCGCTGTTTCTTTTTTAAACCTCAGCCTGTAGTTTAGGCTGCTCTCTAGGGTATTACAGAAAGTTTGTACTACCGATTTTCAATGAGAACACGTGTTTCATCCTCCATTTTCTTATTTTGGGACAGTATCAAGATATACCCCCAAACTATTGCGATAGTATCAATTTCGCCCACTCTAAATTTTTGATTTCTCAATTGTGGATTTTATTACAGTAACTTAATAAAATAATTATATTATGTATAATATAATATTTATTATTATAATATAAAAAATAAAAAGTGGATGGAAAACCTTTAACTGAAAATTTATAAGTCTGAGAGTAATATTGATACTTAAATTGTTTGATGGCTAAATGGAGATTGTCTATATAGTTGGAGGGCAGTTTTGGAGGGTGATTTTAAAACTCAATTATTTTTTGTCTTTTCCCTTCTCCTTGGCCCATTAAAAAAGAAATATGAGTGCTGGGGGCAATTGGGCTTTTGGAGTGTGTTTAATGAGGCCCACATAAGCCCAGATCTGAAGCACAATTTTATTAAAAAACAAATCCGTAGAAAATAAGGAAATTTATGTTTGAGATGGTAATCTTCTATTTAGTACTTGAATTTTTGTTTTGTTTCAAGAAACATTACCTCTTGATAATTGAGAGATAGGTACATAACTTTAATAATGATATTTTATCATAAGTTATTGAGTTAATTCAAATTAATTATTTTTATATTATTAAAATATAATTATTTTAAAAACTATATAGGGGTTTATTGAGTTAAATATAAACTGGATATAGCTAAATTATCTTGTCCTAAATAAATATAAAAAATTTTACCTGGTTTCATTGAGTTTGTGTGTTTTTTTAATTTTAATTTAAACTTGATATGAGTTTGATTTTAGATCTTGATTTTTCTAAATTAATTTTTCAAAGCCTAGAAGAGTTTAACAACCATGATTTTTTTTCTATTTAAAAATATATTAAATTATTATTTTTAATTATTTACAATTTTCCATAAGATAGATAATCTTGACACCATTGTCATTGTCGATTTTGGTGTGTTTGGGATAATGGCTCCATCATCATTTTCACACAAAAAAAAAAATGAAAAGCAAAATTTGCTTCAAAATATTTTTTCGTGTTTTTATTTAATTTAATAATTTTAAAAATATTTTTTACAAATAAATAAAAATTATTACTCTAATACATTCTCAAACAAAAATTACTAAATGGAAAACAAAATTTGCTTCAAGATATTTTCTTGTGTTTTTATTTAATGTACTAATTTTAAAAATATTTAAAAAAAATAAATAAAAATTATTACTTCAATACATTCTCAAACAAAAATAACTCTGAAAAATAATTTATATTATTAGAAGCATATTATTAATTTGTAAATCATGATTAATGCCTCCTAACAAGTGACCTTTGGATTCTAGTTAGCCAAGCCCATGAAAACACAAGTGACTCTCTCTTTGCCTCATTCTGACGCAAAAATCAGTACTCTTTCGGTATTTAGGAATTTGCAGTTACTTATTTTGTAACGTGTTAAAATTGTTTTCAAAAATACATTTTTATTTAAATATATATTAAAATAATATTTTTTTAATTTTTTAAAAATTATTTTTGATATTAATATATAAAAATAATCTAAAAATATTAAAAATAAAAATAAAAAATTTCAATTATTTTTAAAAGCTGCTTTTGAAATGTAATGTCTTGAAAACTTATATTTTTAAATGTATTTTACTTGATTAATATTTTTCATGTGTGTTTGACATGTTAATGTTAAAAATAAAATTAAAAACTTAAAAATTATTTTAAACAAAATTTCTCCATAATCAAGAAGGGAAATGTATTAAGCAATTACCTGTGAATTCTAATTTTTTTTATTTTTTCCATGTCTTCTTGTTATCGTATTGGACCATTTTCAAAACTCTAGTTAGATTAATTTGTATCAATCTAACGATTTCATATATATTTTAAAAAAAAAATCTTAGTTTAGATTTTTCTTCAAATCAAATCATATCTTGTCCAGGTTTTGATCAAATTATATTTAATTGGATCAACCCTCTAACCTAGCATTGATAGACATGAATTTTTTTTGGACCCCCCTTGCGAATCTAGGTTAAATGAGTAAAATATTAAATATTTTTAATTTTTACAAAGTGAGCATGTTCTAACTTGAATTCAAGATCTGCAATACAGTATAAATTATGAAATGCTATGTCTTAAGTCGTATGTATATGTATGTATCTTCATGCTAGTGTTTTTTCTTTCTAATCATTATGATGAATGGACTTGCTAGACTGAGAAATGTTTTTCTCAAATATAATCAAAGCAATAGTCTCAAATTCAATTTTCTCGTCTCTCGGCAGAAAATATTGAATCATCAATAACTTTGAATAGAAGTCATCAAATAGTTAATCATGAGCAATTGAAATGGAAGCTGCTTGATTCAGTTTCCAATGTTAAACATGAAATAAAAAATACATATGAATAATTATTTTAGTATTACTTCTACCCAAAACAATTTCTTGTTGCATTTTTCTAAAAATTGGGGTGACAACTCACCTTCTTCGCTAGATGAACAGTGAGAGACGTGGTTTTTTTTATCATTATTTTTTTCATGAATTATTTTAGTTTGTTTTCTACAAATTTATTACAATTTCAAACAAACATCTTGATTTTTGTTTTGTTTTTTATTTAAAAAATGTCTATTATTATCTCGGCACAATTAAGTAAAAAATAGCTTTAAAAAAACAAAGCTTTTTTTTTAACTCAGTGGAATTCATGACCAAGATTATAAAATTGGCAAATTAAATCATAAAGTTCAGATCGATATAATATGTAATCATCTTAATATTTTTTTGAAAAAATATTATTTTAAATACTTTTTAAAACAATATCATTTTAAATTGACTTGCTATATCAAGTAATTATTTTTCAACCTATCCTGATTTCTCTATCAATGCAAAGAAAATTAAAAAAAAAATCAAGCCATTGTACATCACGATCTTGGTATCCTTCATGCGACATTCCCTCTTGATGGCAGCTACTGGTCAGATAAGGAAAATCAATAATAACAACAGAAACATCGAAATGTCAATTTCTGCAACCACGCTATATGTGATTACAGAGAATTTATCGCTACAAAACAGGTTTTGAGATCAAATCAAGATATATATTTTTTTATAAAATTTAAAATAATTAGAATTTTATTTGTTCATCTTGAAGCACATAAACATCAACCCTAACAGAGAATGTTGGACAATGTTTATCCGCTGACTGAAAAGGAAAGGAAAGATCTGCATGTAAAACATGTGAATTAGTTGTCGAGTCGAAGTATTTGAAAAATACTAACGTAGAATTGAAGATAGATTTGCATATCACGTGGATTCGATTCTAAAGATGGATTCCACCACCACACCCACCCACCCACCCACAAAATAAATTATTGATAAAAAATAAAAGCTGAAAAATGAAAACACATGCACAAATATAATCATTCTTTTTTGTCTTCGATAATGTATTGTAATGATGAGTACATGGTCTTACATCGTTTTGGGGGGTTTGGTGGTCGGATCCATTGTTTTTCTAGCTGCCAACTAACGTTAGTTCATGTCATCAGATTCATTACCTGCTTCGAAGTGCAATGATACGCTTATATTTTTATTTTAATTAGCTGCTAACAGTTGTTTATTTCCACTGTGCAGAGGCTCGTGTGGGTTCAGCAAGCTTAGTGTTTTCAATTAGCTGCTACCAGGAGGTGTCTGAGAATATGTTTGAAAAGTGCTTTTAAAAAAAATGAATTTTTATTATTATTTTAAATTATTATTTTTTTGATATTTTTAGATTATTTTGATATGCTGATATTAAAAATAATTTTTTTAAAATAAAAATTATTTTTTTATATATTTTTAAATAAAAAATACTTAAAAAAATAATATTAATCACGCTCACAACACAGGCACACAGGGACGAAGAGAAAAGAAAGCTGGGCGATGGATTGAGAAAAAGAAGATCGGTCTAGGGTGAAAGAAGAGTGATGTTTAGTGTTTGTTTGAGAGTGTGATTGCGATTATTTTTTAAAATATTTTTTGTTTATAAATGTATCAAAATAATATATATTTTTTATTTAAAAAAAAATATTTTTGACATTAACATTTAAAATTGATCTAAAATTACTAAAAAAATTAATTTTAAATAAAAAATTTAAATATTTTTTTTTTATTTTTTTTCAAAAAAAGGGACAAACATAGCCATACTGCACTGGAGAAGAAGATTGCGGTGTGGATGATGAATGGATAAGAGGAACGATGCTGAACTTGGTATTTTTTATTTTTATTATTGTTCATGAAGGGGGACAGGAAAAGAGATTTAGCCGTTGGTGAAAGGAGGCTATTGTTCTTTCCATGGTGCATTTTTAGGGTTTTTTTTTCACTGGACAACTACGAATTCAACTATATATCAAACTGCAATGAGTTTTTTTTGCAATGAGTTTGAAACATATGGAATAACACTTGGAAATCATTTCCCAGAAACCATGACAAACATCAAGATATTTTGAAATAAAAAATAAACTTGTGAAAATAAATACAAATAAAGTGCCCCCCTAGTGAGTTTAAGATTCCAAAATGTACCTAATAAATTGAAGTAGGACCTAATGTATTATTAAAACTTTATTAATGGTTGACAACACAATTTGCTTTAGGTTAGAATGTCATGTCTTGTAGCCTAAAAAAAAAGAAGAAGAAATATGTACTTTTTTGACTTTTATTCCTTTCACATACCTTGCTGTAGTGTATCAATCATGGCATCCCTTGAGAATTCATGAATTCTTTGCTTTGATTATTAGGGTAAATCACAATTAACATGATTTTAAGGGGTGTGGTTAGCGTCTAAAAGTCATGGTATTTCATAATCATAGCATATGGATAAAAGAGAATTATTGAAAGCATAGTCCTCAAAATTAGACTATAATAAAGTTTTATCCAGGGTTATTAAAATTTGGTCTGCCATATAGACCTTAGATTTCCGGGGAAACCATGTTTAAAAGCATTGATAAATATTAATTTCAACAACTCATTTGATTTTTTTTTTACTATTTTAAAATCAAATGAAGTCGACCATTCAACCTTTACTCAAATTACATCGAGTTTAATAACATTAATCATACCATAAAGATTGAATATTATTAGAAAATAAAAAAGAATAGATTATATTGATATTTAATGCTCTCTTTTGCATTATTTTTGAAAAATGCTAGTTCTTTAAATAATATAGTCTTAAAAAATTACTCATGAAACACTAGAAACAAAATATAATAATCTCAAAGGATAGATTCAAGTGGAAAAGGATGGACTTGGTTTGCTTTTGTGTCTAAGATATGATTCTATTATTTTATTTTTAGTTAGCCTTCATGATTTTAATTCGTCTTTTTCCTTTTAAAAAAGCGTGAAGCATGATTTTGCCATCATTTTTAAGTGGTTCCTGGCTAGTAAATTAGCTTTAATTGGAGTTAATGCCCCATAACTATACATAACATTAATCTAAGTTACCCAAGAGATTCTGGCGTAAATGGTGAGGGCGTTCTCGTTCCTTAAAAGAGGTCAGGGGTTCAACCCCTCCTCATGTATGGAGCCAGCTATTTGGGGAGCACTTTCACCCCTTCGAAACCCACCCGGTGCGAACGTGGATTAGTCTGGGTCAGTGCCTATGACACCGCGTAGTTTATAAAAAAAAAAACATTAATCTAAGTTGATGTTCATCCATGTATACTTCAATTCTTTTTAGCAAACTTTTTTTTTCAAAAATATCCTCCAATTATATATAAAATCCGATTTGGCCACCAAGCAATTTGTTATATCAATTTAACCCTTAAAATTTTAGAAATTATCGAGTAAAGACGTCTATCTAAGGCTTTTCATCTTTATTTTCATTGAATTGTACTGTTATTCCCCCCCGTAAAAACAACATTATAAAAAACGTTACAGTTTCTATTTTAATAATTTAAAGATAAAATTGATTTAAAAACAATTTGAGTATAAAATTAGCACCACCTCGTTTTTATTTATATCACTAATGCATTGAATATTCTATAACTCAGACATGCCTGATCGAAAACAGACAAACTCAACAAACTCAACAAAGCTTGACTAGGTCAAGATTTATTTATCTGTCCCAAATCCTCTCCAATGTTCTTTCATGTCTCACAAAATTCTTCCTTAACAATCAAAATACAATTTGAAACCATTTTCTTGTCCTTTCCCTTTTGATGGGAATAATCCTAGTTATTATAACAACAGGTACTAGGTTTTGGGAAATTTATACATTTATAAATAAATTAATCACACATTTGTATAAAAATATAAGATATAGTTTATTTCAAATAATTTAAAATTTGAAATAAATGGCAATTCCTTTTATAAAAATAATGTGAGAGAAAATGTTTTAAACTATTTAAAAGAATATTAAATAAATGAATACCAAAATTACATTACTATTGAAATAACTCACTTCAAAGCTGGCCTGGCTTAGCCCTTCCTCCTCACAAGACAGCAGTAAAAAACAAAGCTCCATATTTCAACTTTCTCTTCCCTTTTCCCCCTTCACAGCTCGGATCCTCTCCTCCGTTTTCTCCCTCCATCAAACTTCCAACTTCATCCAGACTATTCCACAAACACCTGTCACACACACTAAAATCATCCTCCAACGATCATCGCCATTTTCTAACCGCGTGGGCGATGAAAAGATCGAGCATGGTATCAAAATGAGGTAAACTGAAGGCCTTAAGCAGTTTTCAGTTTTCATTAATGGCTTCAACAAGTTCAACTCCAAGTGACCCTTCTATTTCTATACATGATGACACAGCGATCAGAGCTGTGAACAAGAGATATCAAGGGTTGGTGACTGTTAAAACAAAGGCAATTAAGGGTAAAGGGGCATGGTATTGGGCTCATTTAGAGCCAATTTTGATGAAGAACCCGGATACACATCTCCCTAAAGCAGTTAAACTTAAGTGTTGTTTATGTGAAGCTGTTTTTTCTGCATCAAACCCATCAAGGACTGCCACTGAACATCTCAAAAAGGGAACTTGTCCTAATTTTGTATCGGTTTCAAGACCCAACTCGGCAATTTCTCCGTTGCCTATATCTTCTTTGCCTTCCCCACCTTCAAATAATCATAGAAAGAGAGGTTCGCAAATGGGTACTGCTTTAAAGTCTCTAGCTTTAGTTGAGTCCAATAAATACTGTGACCAAGTTGGTTACATTAATTCTGGGTTCACTCCAAAAGGTCAGGATTTAGTGTTATCTGGTGGAAAAGAGGATCTGGGTGCATTAGCGATGTTGGAAGATAGTGTGAAGAGGCTTAAAAGTCCAAAAACTTCACCAGGTCCCTTGTTAAACAAGGACCAGATTGATTCTGCTCTTGAGTTACTGAGTGATTGGTTTTATGAGGTTTGTGGGTCAGTATCATTTTCAAGCCTTGAGCATCCAACGTTTAGAGCTTTTCTTAATCAAGTTGGCCTGCCTTGTTTGTCAAGGAGGGAGTTGTCTGGTGCCAGGCTTGACAATCGGTTTTATGAGGCAAAATCTGAGGTGGAAGCTAGAATTAGAGATGCTATGTTCTTTCAAGTTGCATGTAATGGATGGAAGAGTAATAAATGCTGTAGCGGGGAAGATAATTTGGTTAAGTTTGGTGTTAATCTTCCAAATGGGACAAGTGTGTTTCACAAGGCAGTGATGACTGGAGGAGGAACAGTGTCGTCGAAGTATGCAGAGGAGATTATGTGGGAGGCAGTGACGGGGATATGTGGTAATGGTTCGCAGAGATGTGTAGGGATAGTTTCTGATAAGTACATGACTGAGGCTTTGAGGAACTTGGAGATTCAGTATCAGTGGATGGTGAATATTTCTTGTCAGGTTCAGGGGTTTGTTAGTTTGATCAAGGATTTTAGCAAGGAGCTTCAACTTTTCAGGACTGTTATTGAAAACTGCTTGAAGCTTGCTAATTTTGTAAATAATGCATCTCAAGTTAGGAGTAGCTTCCAGAAGTACAGGATGCAGGTGCTTGATTACACTGGGTTGCTCCGAGTTCCTTGGTGCAGATGTGATTGTGTAAAGGATTTTGCGCCTGTTTATGCAATGTTGGAGGATGTATTGAGCTGTGCCCGTGTGCTCCAAATGGTTGTCTTAGATGAGGCATGTAAGTTGATATGTGCGGAGGATCCCGTCGCTAGGGAGGTCTCTGCGATGGTTCAAAGTGAGGTTTTTTGGAATGAGCTGGAAGCTGTTTATTCGCTAATGAAGCTCATTAGAGGGATGGCTCAAGACATCGAGACTGAGCGGCCGTTGATAGGGGAATGCCTTCCTCTCTGGCAAGAGTTGAAAGCAAAAGTGAAGGAATGGGGTGCGAGATTTAATATTGCAGAAGGCCAAGTTGAGAAAATAGTTGAAAAGAGATTCAGAAAGAACTATCACCCAGCATGGTCAGCTGCATTTATACTCGACCCTCGTTATTTGATGAGGGACACGAGTGGAAAATACCTTCCACCTTTCAAGTGTTTGACTCATGAACAGGAAAAGGATGTTGATAAGCTTATAACCCGTTTGGCATCCAGGGAAGAAGCTCACGTTGCCTTAATGGAGCTTATGAAATGGAGGTCAGAAGGTTTGGATCCACTATACGCACAGGCTGTTCAGGTTAAACAGCGAGACCCTCTGACTGGAAAGATGAAAATTGCAAATCCTCAAGGCAGCAGACTAGTGTGGGAAACTTGCCTGAGTGAGTATAAAACATTAGGGAAGGTTGCAATCAGGCTTATCTTTCTCCATGCGACCTCAAGCGGGTTTAAGTGCAATTGGTCTTGCATGAAATGGTTCTGTATCCATAGAAACTCAAGGGCGGGACTTGAGCGGGCACAGAAGATGATATTCATTGCAGCTCATGCAAA
The DNA here is from genome assembly GCA_027405865.1 of Salix purpurea. Lineage (NCBI taxonomy): Eukaryota > Viridiplantae > Streptophyta > Magnoliopsida > Malpighiales > Salicaceae > Salix > Salix purpurea. The sequence goes on along the minus strand of JAOWLH010000036.1, from coordinate 4,909,505 downwards.
GCTCGACAAACGTGATCTCTCAAATGAAGAAGAAAAGGACGGGGAGCTGTTCCGCATGGCAGGATGTGAAGATGACATGATCAACGAGGTCTTTGTCGAAGCACCATCAGTGTAATGTTTTTCTTTTATAACTCCTGTAGAATTCTGAAAGTATAGGGTTTATAGAATTCTTTTTCTCTTGTATTTTGTTTTCGTTGCCACTTCTAGTTGGAGATGTGAGAGGTATGATTATTAGGGTAGAGTATATTGGAAAGGAAAACAATGTATCGCTAAAACTTCTTAGGTGCGTGATCTCAACGGATCCTTCATCTTCAATGTGCATGATTTTGGCTTTTTGGTTATAGACGTAAAAATGGCCCAGGAATATAAACAAATTGTGCTTGATTGTTTTATGTAAACTCCAAGGCAATGCCCCCAAGTTCAAAACTTGGTTTCGTTATTCATTATCACAGTTTTAAGAATTGTCTCCAAGGGTATGGCATGGTAGCAAATAATTGGAGATCTGCACAGCAGGTCTCGAGTTCAAGTCAAAATGTGTATTTTTTATAAGAACCTGAGACAACCGAGATTTTATTCACTCAACTGAACCCACAAAATACATATTTCAAGAAGTGTGGTTCCTCAAATCTAAAAAAAAAAAATACCAGAACAAACTGATCGCTAGCTTATTGTGATCCTCGTGCATGAATTATTACCTTTTCCTCTCTCTCTGAATTGTTGTGGTGTCTTGAAATATGAAACAATTCACTTCTAAAATATGTTACCTCATTTTGTTGCAAGTGTCCAGCCAGACAAGAGAAAGTGGACAGGCTCATCAGAAAAAAAAAATTGCACATTGAAGATGAAGGATCCGTTTTGACCTTTTGACTTTCTGAAAACCTTTTGACCTATCTAGGTGATTTAAAATTTGAACTGAAGAAGTGCCTTCTTCATTTTACTAGAACTGCCAAAGACAGTTGGTATTGGAATTGGTGTGATCCATGCAAAGTAACTTTGAAACAGGTTTTCCTTGTCCAATATGGTAAGCTAGCACACTGGGCAGTGTTATACGAATCATTTGCAATGAATTCTTATGCAATTTCAACCATCCATCTTTATTTATTACATCACTGATTTTAAGTAGTGAAGAATTGATTGCTCCACTGACCAAAATGGGAAATTGTTATTTTAAAAGAAACAATAATAATTAAAAAGGAGGTGTGTACACAATGAGGAAAGTAATGATATAAAGCGATGAGGTAAAATATGCGAGCCCACTCAAAGCTAACGTTTACATCAAGGATGAAATGATGAGTTCTAAAATGTTATTTTTTTTATAATCAGGTGTTGAATCAATGTATGTATATTATAATTAATTCTTGAATTCACTAAACCTATACCGTAGATCGCCCGTGTATATATGAAGAATGACTCAGGATGTCATTTTTTTTTGGTGGGAATTCTAAATTTATTTTTATTTATTTTAATTATTTATGATAGACAATTTTACTTGATGAATAGTAAGATGTCTTAGAACTATGTTATATATATGTTTTTATTTTATTTTGTGAAACAATTTTGATGATATTATAAAATAACATACTTTTCTTCCTTAGAATTCTCTCTGTTTCCTGGCCTTTTTCTTTCCTAGCTTTTAATTCTTGGTTTCTTTCTTTCTTTTCCTTTTTTTTTTAGTTTATTGTCCCGCATCAGATACCTAACAAGGTTTTGCTGCTGAAAAGTTTGAGTTTAATGTGCTGTATTATTGACATTTCAGATATTTCTCTTGTTTATGTTCCTCATTTTCTTAAGAAGAACATAAGTCTAGCATCTAAGGATCGATCCTGCCAAACTGTTCCATGATCATAATTCCAGAACATTTGTTTGTATGGCAACATTTATTGAATTTAGGCAGGATATTTGATTATCTGTTTCTGAAATGCAGTGAAATATCCCTCCTGTAGTTTTAACATTGCCTGTTCCGTGATTGAAACAAGTGAAAATGTCCATATATACTGGAGACATGATATGCTTGGTGGAATGTAAACCTTATCTAGTTACTTTTATAAAGCAGAGTTGCAAAAAAAAAAAATTGTCTCGGGTAGGTTTGGATTGAGTTGACGGGAGTACTGTGAACCAGCTTGCTAGCCACGAGTCAACCATGGAAGAACTCGAAAGTATCCTTGTTTTCAAGCTCTCCTCACTGATTCAACTCGTCCGCATCACCTGTGTTGTCTGGTTATGAAAATGCAGAGCCCACCATGAAGAGAGTGGATGTCAATCTCAGCGCTTTAGCTGTCATGGCCAGGAAAAGTAAGGACTAAAGGGGTTTTATTTACCACCACTTCTTTCTCTCTCCACTGGTATTTCATTTGTTTATCATTTTCGCTAAGTTATATTCGATCATCTCTGGCAACTTGTTCTTTAAACATTCCAATTTTGCACTCTCCATCTGGGCCCTTTTTTTGAAACTTTTGATGTCCCCATTGATATTTGAAGTCTTGCAGGTCAGCGGTTAGCCTTTGCATGATTGCTAAAAGCCTCGAGGAAAGCAGAAGCAAGGACGTCTGTGGACATGGAGTCTCACATTGGATCGATGAAAGTTATATATATTGCAACGAACATGATCTTGTCCCAAGTAACGTAACGTGTTGCAATGACAAAAAGCTTGAAATCTACACAATAGTTCTTGAGTTCAAGTCAGAGTATGTATTTCCTATAAAAACCTGGAACAACAGAAATTTTACTCGTTTATTTAGGTGTATAAAATACGCTTTCCCGGGATTGGTGACTAGAACTCAGCGAGGAGGTGGCATCTGCAGTATCAAATTCTTTCGGGTTTTGCTTCAAAGATTTCTCAGCTTGCTGGAACCAAATTTTTGCTTTCATTCATTCGATCATGCAGACTGTACACGTGCATACACGAATCCTCTTTGACCCACCCTCTCTATGTCCTGTTCATAAGATCCATTTATCAGAAATCTATATTTATGCTGCCAAAGTGATTTCCTCTTTAATTTGATCTCACCTATAACATGGCAGGTTCAACCTTTGCTCGTGGTTTATGTGGAATCCCTGAAAATGAAATCATGAAATCCTGATAAACTAATACAAAGCACCTGGAAATGATATTTATCTTGTAGCGTTAGAGAAGTGCTCCATTTTTGGAGTAATATATACATGTTAGTGACGTCTAGAGATGGAAATGAACTTTCGAAATTATTCCATCATTGATTTGATCATCTACAATACCATAAAGTAATTTTAACTTTGGATCCCCCTCCCCTCCGGTTCTTATGCATAGACTTGGATTTATCCTGCTGTGCAAGTGGGAAATACCTATTGGATGTGTGGACGGACGTGATCAATTGGGCTGTTGCTTCTTCTTCTATCTTTTCTTTTTTTCCTTTTAGTTAAAGTGCACTCGGTGACTGATGGAATTTATTGCTAATTTACCTCTGGTATTCTCATGGAGACACCGGTTCCTGTCGGTAAAGTTTATTGTATCATGGAGTAATATAAATTATATTCTGGAGTTTCATATAATAATTTAAGTTTTTAGATGAAATAGTTCTTTAACATGACATGAGAGTCTTGTTGACTCAATGGTCACAAGTTCGAATCTTATCACCCCATTCTATTTGATAAAAATCAAATACAAGATAGTACGGGCTTGTACAAGTTTTAAGCTAAGAAAGTTTTTACTTGAGAGAGTATGTTAAAGAATAATATAAATTATATTTTAGAATCTTTACCTGATAACTTAAATTTTTAGATGAAATAATTTTTTAACCTAAAAGAGAGCATTTTTCAATTTTGACTCATATGGTAAGGTTAAATTGTTCATTCCACTCATTTTCTTGTTAAAGGAACGGAGGTATAATGATTGGTATAGGTGAGGGCTTTCTTTTTACAAGAATCTTCACTCTTTCAATGCTCCTCCATGATTAACTTTCTTTTATCATACATCTTTTTCTTCCCACTAATACAAGTCTTTATAGTTTTCGAACTGGAATTCCATCCATGCGATTAGATGATGTTCCCTTGCACTCACTGGCTATACTTTATACTATTTCTTACTAGCTCTAGCTTTACTATAAAGAGCAGGTGAAGAAATCTATCTTTCCCTTTATGACATGTCACATTCTAGCATCATCTACCCAGATATTACTGTCTTCAAAACCATACCAGCGACTATTATGACAAATCACAGCTGTAACTCTATCTGGTCTGGTTAACACTTACTTGTGCAAGAATTATCAATTCACTGTTAAGAACTTAATGGAGGTGTCCTCAGGGTGTTACTTGATAATAAAAAGTTTACAATTTGTACAGCAGGTTTTTAATTCAAGTCAGGACATACATCTCTTGTAAAAATCTGTAATAACTATAGTCTTATTCGTTTATCTAGACTTACAAAGTATATTTTTCGGGAGTAGGGTTTTAATTTTAACTTTATTCTTCCTTTTTATCAGTATTTGGGCTAAAAAAGATGATTCTGCCCGAGTCTGGCTAGGAATGATAATACTTTATCGTTTCTTTGAGGTGTTATTTCCTTGGACACGTGTAAGGTCGCTGTGTAAGCTGAATAAATATTTTGTTCGCACAATCTTCTTTCTGGTGAACCCATGGAAGGATCCCTAGAGGGTATAGGGATGTGTAAAGGGTCACACCAGGAAACTGCTGCTTGTTCATTGTTCGTGAATCTTTTCCACATTTGAACCTGTTTGTCTGTCCTGAAAAATCCTGATGAACAGTTATGTAAGTTTATTTTGCCTACAATTTTATCCTCAGTTGTAATAATTGGTCGGGGGAGTTTGACTGTTTCAAGTGACTTGCTATGATGTTAGTGTTAGAAAGTAATATAAAATTGTTTTTAAAATATTATTTAAATTTTAAATAATTCTTTAATATGGTATAAGTTTTTATTATTAAAAACTTACAGGTTTCTTTATTCTCTAAACTAGGTATTCACTTGTGTTTGACGTTGAGCTGAATGTGAAAGATATGGATGGTTTGTCAATTCAAAAAAAAAAAAAAATTGGTGTAAAAAAACAAACTAACCTGAAAAGAAAATATTTTTGAAGCTAAAAACACTAAATAAATCGTAATTTTGAAGCAAAGAAAAAATGAATAAATAAATATTTTTTTAAAGTGCTTTGAAAAACGAAAATAAACATTGTCTTTTTTGAAGTTTGGTTGCGATTGCTTTTGAAATTGTTTTTTGTTTAAAAATACATTAAAATTATATTTTATTTTTATTTTTTATAAATCATTTTTGATATCAGCACATCAAAATGATCTAAAAACACCAAATTTTATTAATTTAAACTTAAAATTAAAAGAAAAATATTTTCAAATTTTGTCAAAAGTACTTTTAAAAAACTCTCCCGAACATTCCCTTACTTGAATTGACATATAAAAATATTTTTATCATTTGAATTAAAACAAAAAAAAAATCTCATCAAATCTCAAAATGGATGCTTCTCTTCCGTTTCTTTCAAGAGCTTTTAATATGAACGGTGGTGCGTGTATGGTCTTCGAGTTTTGCTCTTATCTTCATCCTTAGGGTTTAAGTTTAAAACATAATTAAAATCAACAAGAAAAACAAATTAGTAGATTCATCAAATCCCAATTATGATGATTTACACCCATTACAATCTCCCAGCATTCTTCAGAATCCATCATTACCCTCTTGCAAGGCTCAAAAGAAGGCCACCCACAGACAGTTTTTCTCACTGGTCCACTAAAAAAGGGTCCAAATAAAACTATTTGTTTAACATTTTGACTAATTTTTGTTTTGTGGTTAACAGGGAATCTTTAAAATCACTTTGGCGAATCAGTGAATTCCCGAAGAGCACGTGGCGTAATAGTAAATAAATTGGGATCTGCATACCAGGTTTTGAGTTATAAAAACTTAAAATAATCGGGGTTTTACTCGCTCACTTGAACTCATAAAAAATGATTTCTAGAGATGGAATTTACTCGCATTAAAAAAAACAAGGGAGATTAATTTTCAATGGTAAGAATCATTCACTCGATCTTCTAAATTATGTTTTGATTTGATCAGATGTTTCCTCGATCATCAAAAAAAAGCCATGGTATGTGCTTGAGCAAGATCTGCTCCACAGGTTCTGCTAAAACTTTTCTCGACATTAAAGCTGGATCCATGAACATCTCTGATCAAGCAAGCATAAAAAGCTTCCCTGATGAGATGCAAATCGAGTTCGATTATGTATCATGAGCCTAATGCTCAGCATTAACCCTGAATATTTGAAAGCCTTCGGCCCTTTTTAAGGTTTAGCAAGATATGTCTAAGCCCACTTCAGCCCATCAAATCAAGTATGTATATAGCTAAAACTAAAGAGACGAGAGCCCAATCCAAGTTGCCTCTCTCCCCGGTGCAATGGAAGTTTATTGCGAGAAAGGCTTAAACAACTCTCATGAACTTTGATATTGTTTTTAAAGATATTTTTTCAATAATGAGTTATTTTTTTTAGGATTTAGGATTTAATAAGTTCTTTTTTAATAGAAAAAGAAAGTATTAAAATAACTTGGAAAAAAAAGATCAACAATGAAAAGTATTTCGAGCTGTGTATTATTTGAAAAACACTGAATGATATTTATAAGTACATATGATATAACAATCATATTTAAATTTAATATGAAATTAAATTGGTTGTTAAAATAATTTAAAATATAGCCGTTAAGAAATTAAGTAATTGTGACAAGTATAGTTATTAGAGAAAGTATATAGGGAAAGTTTTAAATTTATGACTGTTAAATTTTTAACTGTTACAAATATTATGATTTTATTTTTAAGGGTCATCAAAAAATATTTTAATAACATAACAAATTTTTTTTAGAGAATATAGGCATCGCATTGCAAGCAGGGGCTGAATAAGAGGTTTTCTTCTTACTTGACTCATCCTCAAGTGTGTGAACTCACTTTATTTTCTTTGTTGATTATTATTTCATCTCAAATTTTATTATATAAATATTTGATGAAAATAATTTTATCCAAAGTGAGATAATAAGCTTTATATATACTTTTTATATTCAAAATATTAATTGTGTTTTCCAATATAGCATAAATTTTTAAAATAACTTATAATATCTTATAACTTTTACACCAAAAAGGTGTAAAGAAACAAACCGCACTATATACTAAGTGTTTGGGAATACATTTGGAAAATATTTTTGAAAAAAAATGATTTTTTTTAAATTAATGTTTTTTAGTATTTTTAAATCATTTAATATTCTAATATTAAAATAATATTTAAAAAATAAAAAAATATATATTATTTTAATATATTTTTAAATAAAAAATATTTTTAAAAACAATATTAAACGTACTTCTAAACAAGCACATGAAGTCGACCATGCCAGGCTTCTCTTCCATGAGCCAGAGAAAAAATATGAAAAACTTAGCCCAGCCTTCCAAGCTTGGACGGGCTTTAAGAATTGGAACGTGAACGTGAAGAAGAAGACTTAATGCATGCAATAAGAGCAATCTTTTTAAACCCGACCCAGATCGAGCCGACGTTGTTAGGTTGATTTAGCAAATTAACTCGTGACATGGTTAACTTGGTCAAAAAAATTATTCGATATTGATGTTTTTTTAAATATTATTATTTGGAAAAAAAATTATTTTCATATTTTCTTACATCAAAATAGTGAAAAAAAAACAAAAATATTGTAATATATTTTTAGAACGCATCTAAACATTAAAAAAAACAAAAACAAAAGAGAAGACAATGCCATGTACGATACCATTTGCGGGGATTTATTTATTAATTAGCCATGGTTAGTTATTCCCATCTTTACTCCATTTGATAGGACAAAGTATGAGCTCATGCATGGTGACTTTCAAGCTTAGTGATTGTGTTGGAGATTTTATTTATTTACAGTAAGAAAATAATATATTTTTTTATTAGGATTGTGTTGTCGTTGATTTCATTGAAAATAGGTATATACATATTCTTTCCTTATTTTAAATATTAGTCATTGAACACTGTTATAGCTAGAGGTTATCTCTGTAAGATGTTAAAATATATTATCTGAACATTTAATGATTTAAGTAAAAAAAATAATAATTGAAAACAAATTATACAGCAGTCATAATTAGAATTGAGCCAAAAGAAAATCCATCTAAAACGAAGTAAGAGAAAGTTAGGATCTATTCTACAAAACAAAGACGCAAAAAAATATCTTGTCGATCAAAAGTTAAGAAGAAAAAAAATGGGAACTACGTCCTTTTGTTTATGTGGATGTGTAGACCAGGCAAGCGTTGGTATTATTGAAAGGTGGGGTCGTTTTGAGCGATTAGCTCAACCAGGTTTCCACTTCTTTAATTGCCTTGCTGGTCAATTTTTAGCCGGTGTTCTGTCTACCAGAATTCACTCTCTTGATGTTCGATGCGAAACCAAAACCAAGGTTTTTTTTTTAATTGATTTTTTACTATGTTTTGTTTTGTTTGGTTTGGTTTCTTAGTGATTAAGGAATGTTAGGTTTGTGGGATTAGTTTTGTTTTGCGTTTTTTGAATTTTTGGATGTTGGTTTTGTGTTTGTGGCATTTTGTGTATAATTATGGGGTTTTATTGGAATTTTTTGGTGATTCAGGATTTGTGTTTCTTGGATTTTTGCATGGATTTGTGTTTCTTGGATTTTTGCATGTGGGTTTCTGTTTTATGGAGAACATAGGTTTTTTAGGGTGTAATATATTAGTATTATAATATTATTAATGGACTTTGAGTGCTTCATCCCTTGGGGTTAAATGGATCTGATCTGCTTGGTGTGATCAAATTGTTGAATATGTTACATGTTTTGCCCGTGATCGTGTTTGGTAGGTGAAAAAAGCTTGTAGAAGTGAAAGAGATTAGAATTTGAGTTATGAATGAGATTACTAGGTGATGAAATAAAATATGACTTCGTGTTTTCTGCTGCATGATTTAATGCTCTCAATGTCTCTGTATTACTGTTCCTTTTTTGAGTTTTTAGTTTTCACCTCCTTTCATTGTGGTATATTTCATGTTTATGAAGTGGTTCGAGCTCTCGTTCCAAGAATAGCATTGAATGATCTTTTTTAGCAGAAGGGTGATGTTTACATGGCTTTATGTTAATGCAGGACAATGTCTTTGTGCATCTGATTTGTTCGATTCAGTATCGAGTAGTCAAGGAAAATGCTGATGATGCATTCTATGAGTTGGCGAATCCCAGGGAGCAGATTCAGGCTTATGTGTTTGATGGTAATTCATTATCGTAACCTGGGATATAGATTTTTATTATCCAATAATGTCTACATTACAGTTCCTTTTTTGATTTTTTAGCTTTCACCTCTTTTGATTTTGACATGTTTCTTGTTTCTGAAGTGGTTCGAGCTCTCGTTCCAAGAATAACATTGGATGATCTTTTTGAGCAGAAAAGTGATGTTGCCAAAGCTGTCTTGGAGGAATTGGAGAAGGTAATTGGATACCTATCACATATGTTGAATCCGATACTTTTATAAGTTTGCAGCAGCGAATCTATGGATTATTTGAACACGCACTTCCTGATAAAAATTTTATATTAGTTTTTTTCCTAGTAATGCCAAAGTCATGTCACTGCTATTGTTCTTATCTTATGTCGGCATAATGGATCAGGTGATGGGAGCCTATGGCTACAGCATAGAGCACATTCTGATGGTTGACATCATACCTGATGATACCGTTCGTAAGGCAATGAATGAGATCAACGCAGGTACCCATCTCCCATACTTTCTCCCCTTGTTTTACTGCATAAAGTTGTTTTCAATGTAATTTCTTGGATATCATATGAAAGATATAGCTGGTTTTCAGAAGGACATGGATAACCAAGATAAGTTGCCTACTCGACTTCTCGTTTTGATTATAGCACTTAGTTTGCAAGATGTAATAGACTAACATAAACTGAAATAATGGTTTAATGAAATTTTGTCAATTTAACAATGGTTTTACTAAGCATCAACACATGTAAAGATTTTTCTCGGTAATTTCCTTAGAATCTAATTTTTGGTGATATTTGATTCTGGGCAAGCCATCAGCTCCATGGATCCAATACAGGGATCAATTTCTTGCTTGCTTGCAATTGATGGCATGTAACCACAGGCCTCAACTTCATTTGCGAATAAATAACTATCACGTTACGATTCTGTATTGCAGCTCAACGACTTCAGCTCGCAAGCGTATACAAAGGCGAAGCTGAAAAGGTGTTCCTAGTGAAAAAAGCAGAAGCAGAGGCTGAAGCCAAGTACCTTGGTGGGGTTGGGGTGGCCAGGCAGAGGCAGGCAATCACAGATGGTTTGAGAGAGAACATACTAGAGTTCTCACACAAGGTGGAGGGAACATCATCTAAGGAAGTGATGGATCTCATCATGATCACGCAGTACTTCGACACCATCAAAGACCTCGGCAACTCATCGAAGAACACCACTATTTTTATTCCTCATGGCCCTGGTCATGTAAGGGATATCGGTGACCAAATTCGCAACGGGATGATGGAGGCATCCAGTGCTCAGATTGATCAGCAGTGAAACCATTTCCTGGGCATCAACCGAAGCACGTTTTCTTGAACCTGAAGGCAACTATGGTAAAATGTTATTTAAGTAAATAAGATAAGAGAAATTATACGTGGGGATGATATTTTGTGTTTAACAATCCTTTCAGCATTATCAAATCACAATTTTCTTTACTTTCTTTCGTTTTTTTGCCCAGTAAGGATGTTGCAGATTTGTTGATTGCAAACTATGTTTTGTTAATGTAAGTACGAGTCACAGGAGCAATAGAGCGTTATCCCAAATGGTCAAATAATCAAACGGCCAGAAGTCATAGTCAGAAGTTCCTCGTAAACAATCAATTTGAATTTTTGAAATTATATTCACTGAAGTTCTAAGAAAATTATTACAGTTAATTTCTTTGATCTTGGGTTGATTAGGTTAATCAAAAAATTATTTTTAAAAAATTAAAATAATATTGTTTTATTTTATTTAAGAAACCAATTGAAAGACTATTAGTTTTTTCTCCATTTGTTAATTTTATGGAATCGATTTTCACCTAGGACAACAAATTAAGTAATTAATAGCTTAGAAAATACTTCAAATATATTAGCTGCAGAATCTTCCTTGCAGAATCAGACAGAGAGAACCTCTTATCATGCAAGAGGGACCAAAAGACAAAAACAATATAAATGGGGTTGATTTGTTATCTATTTGTCGGGGGAAGGAAACAGCTTAATAGGGATCTAGATCTTTGTTTCGCTTTTTGGGGACGAAAATGGACCTCTAAAAATTATTTAAAAATACTAAAAAAATTAATTTAATATAAATAAAAAAAAATCTTTTTTTTTGAAAATTGCTTTTTATGTAAAATCAAATAAATTAGCATCAGATTGAATCTATGAACTGTTGTTGCTGCTATGAGACAAGTTCACCATGATTAGACATAATAGGTCCTCAAAATTAAAAATATGTTGCCCCTAAGAGTGGTAGCTTCGATCGTTGTCGAATCAGGAAGAACATAAGATATTGACCAGCTATTTCTTGACAGGGAAAGGATAAATATGCTTCCAAACTATTATTTTTAATCTCATTTGAACCCTCCAACAAATAGATTTCCCAATTGAGTCCTCGTCTATGAGATGCTGCCCGATCATTGAAAAATCCAAACTAAATTTAGGATTATAAATAATGGGATGGAAGGATTTAATTAGGTAACGTGTTATTGAACGAGGACTCGATTGAAAGAACAACCCTTTGTTGGGCGACTTAATTAAGAGTTGGGCAACACTTAGGGGGCCATATATGTCTTTTTCTTCTAAATTCAAGAGCTTTACATCTAAATCAGAGTGAAAGGTTTGAATATTGTAAAGACTCCACAAAATAAAAACACTTTGCTTGAGCCATCCAACACATGCAAGAGCCATATAATATTTATCTGTTTGGAATGATTAAACTTATTGGTTCTCTGTAATTTATCTATTTAATGTCCTGTTTGACCATACATTTTAAAAATAATTTTTGAAAAAAAATGATTTTTTTTATTTTAAATTAAAAAAATTATGTTTTTAGATCATGTTACTTAAATGGGGTGCCACGAAGCTCCCTCGCAATCTTTTTAGGATTGCTCCAATTAGTTCTGATTTAGAGAATCATCAAGATGTAAATACCAAGTTATTGAACTGGAATACTCAATTGCTTACTTCAATTCTGAGAATGGAAAACATAACTCAACAGGGACTGAGAGTTCAGCAGAAAGATGGGCTAGAACATAATCAAAACTAGTGAACCTGGCAGAATTACCTAAAAATATCTAATGTGCTGCTGTGAACCTGTAGATCATAATGTTCTCATAAATATCCCCAGGATTAACAATCTGTGAAGGGAAATGAGGGTGATTGACTGCATCAGGAAATCCTTGAGTCTCCAAGCAAATTCCAGCATACTGAGCATAAACAAATCCATCTTTTCCCTTCACATTATTCAACATGTTACTTGTATAAAACTGCACGCCAGGCTGATTAGTCCACAGCTCCAACTTCCTCCCGGAAACACTTTCTTGCACCACAGCAACCTTCTTCAGGTGTCCCGGATTCAGGTCATCTAGCTCGTAGTTGATATCATACCCATCAGGCAGCTGAGTGAACATGCTACCAATCTCACGGGGTTTGTGGAAATCATAAGGTGTATCTTTAACGTCGACGATTTCTCCGGTCGGGATGAGTTCTTCATCAACTGGGGTGATTTTTGATGCTAGAAGTTGGATTGTATGAGAGAAGATGTCACCACTGTTGTGTCCACCGAGATTCCAGTAAGCATGCAGGGCCAGGTTCACCGGGGTGCGCTTGTTTAGAGGCATAGCCCGCATTTTCACGGCCAGCTTGTTTGTTTCAACTAGCATGTATGTCACAGACACAGCAACATCCCCAGGAAAACCTACTCAAAATCCACAATGAATCTGGTTACATTTTGAAACATTTTGAAATTTGATCCGGTTAAAGTGGAGAAACACACGCGACTCGAGTTTAAAGCTGACATGGTTAAACTTGAAAAACAGTACTCGACTCGATCGAGCCTTGGATCAAGTAAGATCTTGTCATTTCTCATGTATACTCTCCAAACGTAATCTATTTCTTGTAATTTAATTTACTTATCCGATTTTCCAACATTTAATTCCTTAAACGAACTGAATAAAGTGTGATTAGTACATTTGATTAAGAAACATTACCTTCCTCTCCATCGACGCTGTTGTAGATGAACGTTACGTGGTGATCATCATGGCTGCCTACACCCCATATAACATCACTAAAACCTTTCGGGCCACCTGAAAAATAAAACAATCTATTAAAAATGTGCTCTTTAAAGCAATAAGATTATGAAAAATTCTAAATAAATAATTTAATTAATTAAACAATGAATTAGCATATATGCACCATGCAGCATGTTCCTTCCATCATTAGGGACCAACTTATAATCAGTTCCATCCAATGTAAATTGAGCTCTTCCGATTCTATTAGCAACACGTCCAACTATAGCTCCAAAGTAGGTGGTATCATTCTGCAATGTAGATATTCAATCATTATAAAATGAAAAATACAACATATTTAAGTAAAAAAAAATAAGAAATAATAAATATAGAGTAAAAACATCAATGACATAATTGGAAAAAAAAAACTAAAAGACCTAGAAAAGTTAATAAATTCATGAGTTTTACCTTGTAATCATCAATTGAATCAAATCCAAGAACAATATCATCTAGTTTGCCTGAAAAAGAAAAAAAAAACAGATAAAATTCATATTACTGTCAGAATTACTATCATGAAATGTAATATTTAATAATTATATAATAATAATAATGTAATAAAAAAATCAAACCATTTTTATCTGGAAGAATGACTGAGAGCACCGTGGCACCATAATTGGTCAATTTAACAGAGAAATCTCCCCTTTTCAATTCATAAAACCCAATGTCATCGTTCACAGCTTCAACGTCATTAGCAAATAACAAAATAAGGTAAACAAAGCAAGAGAATAAAAAAATATTAGCCATTGTTGCAAACCACTATTAGAAGAAAGAAATACAACTAATGAGTAAGTGTGTGAGTGTGTGTGTGTGTGTCTATATATATATATATGATCAGGATAGGCGTAACTAGAATTAGATTCTGAAGATAACCCTGTTCAGATTTTTCTGTTTAAATTTTGAAGATAATTCTTTCAGATTTTTCGGTTTAAGATTTACTTCGAAGATTCTCAAATTCATATATATATATATATATTTCATAAGAAGGGTAATAAGTTAAATCTCATTGAAATAAAATAATTTGTTGACGTGATCCATCCTTTTGTTATTGATTTTTGTTCACCACAATATACAATTGTTTGTGTGCTCTTTATTTAATAAAAATCAATTAATTAAAAAAATGAAAAATTATAAAGATAAACCTAATATAAAGATATTTTTTTTAACACTATAGAGAATGCAAAACAAATTAAAAGACTAATAGGAAAAAAGGAAAATATTATTACAACTACACTGTTTTTCTTAACTGTCACCATACCCTTTAAGTTTCTTTTAATTTAATTTAATTTAATTTATACATTCATTCTAAATTGAATTTTAAATCTATATTTATTTATATTTAATACAAAATTTACAAATCATTCACGGTCTCGTAATTCCATCAATGTTTGTCAATTTTTCTTCAATAAACATCATCTTCGTGAATAAAACATGCACATTACAAAATGGACAGAAATATCCATTGAGAAATGTAGAAAACACTTTGGACCTAATTGATGAAATTTATAGAATTGGGATGCAATTGAGACCAATATATATACGTTTAAGACTTCATTGAGGTTTCATCTTCTGGTCTACAAGAAAATCACCATCCCATGACACTTGCGACAAAGCTGGCTAGTCCTCAGCAAGAGGATATAACAATAAAACAATGAACAAAAGTTCAGTGAGTATAGCTAATGAAACTGCCATTTTTCAGCTTGAAATTTCCTATTTGAAAAATTCTCAGGCAATGGTAAGAGAAAACACTCACGGAAACTAGAGACAGCTACTACAGCTACCTAGTTCATGAACAACTGCTTCCATGGATGGTCTTTCCGTCGGAGACTCATGAGTGCAAAGCCAGGCAATTCTTGCAAGCTTAGCAGCTTCGTATTCAAAGAATCGGCCATGGAGATTGGGGTCGATATAATCTTGGAA
Organism: Salix purpurea; assembly: GCA_027405865.1. Classification (NCBI taxonomy): domain Eukaryota; kingdom Viridiplantae; phylum Streptophyta; class Magnoliopsida; order Malpighiales; family Salicaceae; genus Salix; species Salix purpurea. The sequence goes on along the minus strand of JAOWLH010000036.1, from coordinate 4,894,293 downwards.
TCTGCATGCATCTGCTCCAAGACGCACCAAGTTGCTCACTTTTCGCTTCCCTGAGAGAACTTGGAAAACGATTACTCCAAATGCATACACGTCACTTTTGTCCGTGAACCGGCCTGTGGTAGTGTACTCAGGAGCTAGGTACCCCATGGCAGCACTGGTCTTGAGTGCTGAGAACACAATGTCATTCGTAAGAAGGTTCTGCAAGCCAGAACCAGCTAGCAACGGGTTGTATCGCTGGTCGATGAGGACCTTTTCAGCAGTAATGTTCTGGTGGATCAGAGAAGGTTTGTTTGCTTTGTGCCTGTGCAAATATGCTATACCTGCTCATGAAATGAAAAACAGAATCAAAATAAACTTTCCATCAAAAAATCCAACACGAAACATAATATGATAAACAAAATTCACCACCATTTGATTTGTTTTCTATTCCGTGACATCTGTTATATGACAAGATAACACCTATAGCGAGAGAATTATATGGGTTCTGGACAATATGCGAGCCTTCTTAGCTCATGGAGACAGAGCAGAGTCATTGGCTTCCAGGTCTCGTCCGAGCTAATCTGTCCTAACTTGGTATTACCTTCAGACAGAAGATAAAGTACCTAATTTCTTCTGGTGGGTTTCCCGGTCCCTGAGGGTGGCCACCCGCACAATGAGCAAAAATATCATGTGCAGATAAATTTCTCCAGTACATGTCATTAAATCTTGACAATTAAATGCACTGGCAATGCCCAAGGGACCAGAAGGGATTAGAAACTGAAGTAAAATGAAATATAGCAAGTCTTTAATCTGTTCTTCCTAGAATCTTCATAAGACTTTTTGATTATCCTTCATAACCAGCCTAGTATAGTTTAATAATCCTTTTTCATGATTTCTCAAACGTTTGAAACTTCAAACCTTCAAAAGTGATAGAAAAAGATTCAGAGATATTGAGTCACAAATAATCATAAGGAAAAACTGACCGCTGGCGATACCCCTGACAATGGAAACTCTGGTGGACCATTCAAGCACATGACCATCCCCATCCTTCACATCAAGATATCTCAGCAAATTACCATTGGGAACAAAATCATAAATGAGAAAGCACTTCCCTTGGCACCTTGAACAGCAGAATCCTCTCAGCCTCACCAAGTTTTCGTGCCTCAGTGATGTCAAAGTATTCAACCCCTTCAAGAACTCAGCTTCCTCTGACTTGCAGCTGCTTTTACTAATGCTTTTGATGGCAACCGTGGATCCATCTCTTAAAATCCCTCTGTAGGTTGCAGAAGAGTTAATCTTACCCAACAAATTCACCTTGGAAAAGTACTGTGTGGCCGTCTCCACCTCTTCCAAGTTGAACCTAAAGCTCTGGAAGACATCCTGTGTGTCCCCGCTTAAATTCCTGCCATCAGCCAAAGGGTCCCATCCATTAGGATACTCTAGACTGATTAGAGGAGAGCCATTCTTCCTGTAAACCCCCTTTGCCTGGTCAGTACTTGGGCGGCTATCAGAAATTTCACATGAGCTAGCAAGCTTTTGTTTCCGGCGGCGATACTGAGTAAATGTCAGAATTCCAATGGCTGCCAGTAAAATAGTCACGACAAATGTAACAACAGCAGCTGATGCATGATGGGCCTTGGACTGGTTCGAACACCGACTTTGGTTGCAAGGCAACTGCAAATTTGCTGTTTCTGGGATCTCTCTTGGCAGGCCATTTACTTTCGTTCCATAGGGTTCAGGTATGCTTGGATTAAGACCCGATGCATTGCAGGCTTTCAGAGACATAAACCCAGCTCCACATAATCCCAAGTTGTTTTCATACGAGAATCCATCATCCAATCTCTTAAGAGCTGCATCAGAAAGTTAAACACGACATCAAATCAGATTAGATCATTTCCAACAAATCAAACTAACCAATAACATGAAAAGAAAAGAAAAATGCACAATGTGATTGATAAAAACCAATACCTAGAGGTACACTGCCAGAGAGTGTATTATTTCGGATATCTAGAAATTCAAGCAGAGGAGCATCTGCTACTTTTGTAGGAATTGAACCAAATAAGTGATTGTAGCTCAGATCTAGCCTCATTAACATCCCCAAATCTCCTAAACTCGCAGGGATTGCTCCGGTGAGATGATTTGACTGCAAAGCAAGAACACTAAGCTTCTCCAAGGACCCCAGATCAGAAGGTATACTTCCTGTGAACTGGTTATAACAAAGTTGCAAAACTACAAAGACAACACAGAGCATGGTTAAGCACAGCACAATTGATATGACAAAAGATCATTATCCAATATAAGACTGCATAAAAACGATCAGCAGGTGTTGATACCTGGCTACAAGAAACATGTTAAAGCATAGTTGCTGAACCCAATACATTCAAACAATATGTCCAAGCTATTCAGGAACCCGTATGGGTGAACTTGCAGCAGAAGCATTAGTGTAAAAGGATCCAGTTTTGGAAGTTAATGAAAAAGGGAAATATAAAATGAACTTTGGCAGTAAATAAACTTTAAATCAGAAATTTGAACGCTCATATTTGAATCCTACGTTCACTTGGTTTTGATTTCCAAAAAGAGAGCATTTCACGTAGGTTCATGACAAGGATAGCTGTGTGAGGAAAAATCGAGAGGCGTTATTAACTATCTGATGTTTCTTGAAACACCTGAAAAGCCTTATGAACTGCCTATTTTCAGTGAAAGGGAAAGAAAATCCATATCATAGAAAGAGGCTGATAGTAATGAAACAGATCATTGTAAAGAGATAGTGACAATTAGGAACAGATCATAACAAATTACTGGAAAAAAATTCAAACAAGAGAGTAAAGTAAGCTTTGCAGAGAAAATCAAAGTAACTGCATGCATAATAAAGCTCAAATATTTGCACAGAAATAAACAAGCTAACCTTGCAAATTGGCCATGTTTCCAATCTCAGGAGGTATCTCCCCGGACAGATTGTTCACATTCAAGTACAAATCACTTAGCTCGGTCAAGTTAGCTATTTCTCTTGGTATCTCTCCATACAAAGAGTTGTAATGCAAGTACAAACCAGTCAAAAACTTTAACCCGGCAATAGAAGGGGACAGCTTCCCATGAAGCCCTTTTCCCTGCAATGAAATATTAGCCACTTGACCTTTCTCATTGCAGGCAACACCTTCAAATGAACCATCACATGGGCTAGCATTAATGGTCCATGAACTCAGGTGCCTGGCTTTGGGGTCTAGAGCAGCTTTCATATCCATGAGTGCTCTAATCTCAGTAGTTGTATGAACCCATTTTGTTCTTGACAAGAAAATAAAGAAAGCTAAGAGAAAAACAGCAAAACCCATTTCTTGATTTTTGTTTTAGCTCAAAATGCTAGAGGATGGCGCTCTTTAACAAGGGTTTTGGACCGTTGGTCTGGTTCTCAAACCTCGCTTTCTTTGGTTTCTTTATTTTGACTGTTTGTGCTTGTTTTTACACAGCACGAAAGCAAAAGTGACCCCTCTCTCTCTATCTTTCTCTGTCACATACACAAACACAAACACAAACACTCTTCGGCATTTGAGTCTTTTATGTTATTCTGTTTCAGCGTCTTGGGAGTGGCGAGGAAGAGTCAAAGGTGACAGGGGTATCCATGCTTAGTGTATCCTGTTGGCAAAACTCGAAAAAGAAGAATTTTTAAATGTGATTTTGATTTCTGGCCGTTTGATTAGTTGACTTTTTTGAATGGGTATGGTCAATGGTGTCTTGTAGAGGCTCAGTTGCCTTCTAGTTCGTTTGGAGTGACCCAGTGAGAGAATGTGATTGGCCACAGGTGTGTGCTCTATCATTCCTTCCTGCTATTCATTGAGAAATTGGCATGAGAAGAGGCAATAATGGAAGTTGAAAAATATAAACATATTTTTTATGAAATAAAAAAAAATCCCATATAAAGAAGAAAAACAATATTATGATGTTTCATCTAACTCTTTAGATCTAGTGTTGGTATGGCAGATAGTGTTGGCGATAATATTGGCTTAAGAGTGTGGTTGAGCTTGTTTTAAAAAATTATTTTTTATATCGGAACATGAAAATAATCTGAAGATATATATAAAAATTAATTTAAAACATAGAAATTATTTTTTTATTTTTAAAAAAAAATATTTTTGAGACTTGTCTCAAATAGAGCACTGTAGCTAGAATTGTTGTTGTATCGCATTTGTTGATTTACCTATTGTTTTCATTTCAATAATTCAGTTGAATTCATGTTTTAGATAAAACATTCAAGAGCATTTGTCTCTAATGGGTGTGGCGTGGTGATAAATAGTTTAAGATCTGCACAGCAAGTCTCGAGTTCGAGTCAGGGCGTGCATTTCTTGTAAGAGTCTGGGATAACTGGGGTTTTAACCACTCATCTGGATCTACAAAATACATTTTCTAGAGAATGGTATTTCCTCTAATAAAAAAAAAAAGTTTAAGAACATTAATTAAATCTTATATAGTTGGCCTAGTGGGAAAAACCGGTGATATGCTCTTACACAGCCTATCATCGGCATTTCATGGCATGGGTATTTTAAAAATATGCTTGAAATTAAAAAAAAAAAAAAGAATTAATGTTTTTTTAGTGTTTTTAAAATGATTTTGATGGCGTCATTTAAAAAAAAATTAAAAATAATTTAAAAAACAACTTCCACCGTAATTTAAAATTAGGAAGAGGCACCTGACAACCAAATTGCAAAAGTGGAAACAGTAATAACATAATTATTGAAAGTGATTAATACGCATGAAAATGAAAATAATGGAAATGATTAGTATGCATGTGAGAATGTTCGTAATCAGTTTACCTTCGCTATGAAAATCTGTCTCCTATGATTGAATTAAATATGAAAAGATATTAGCCAATCAATAATTAGCTGCTGGTTCTTGTCTTGAAAATAATAATAAAAAATTAACCACAGGTGAGATAGGTCTCTTTGCATCTTGATGGTGTTTATTTTTCCAATTAATAGTGCTTTTAAATTTTTTATTTTAATTTAAGTTTTTGACATGTTTTTTTTATTTATTTTAATGTATTAATATCAAAATATTATTTTAATATATTTACTTACAAATAACAATCATGACTATAATATCAAACAGTTTACTTTCATGTTTTACAGATATAAACATTTACTTGGAAATTATTCAGAAACATATTTATTTTATATCTTTGTTTTCATTTATGTAATTATATGTTTATTTATTTTATACATGTAAATGTAAATATATATATATCAAATGCAACTCAAGAAAACAATATTTCAAACCTATAAGTTATGCACCTTAATTCTTCACTATAAATTTACACTAAATCTAGTTATTTTTAAACTTTCCCCGCTACAAATCCTTTCAAGATCAAACTATCCAGAGACTTATATGGTATATGGGTAATATAATGGTCATTAAAGATTTCTATAATTATTAATTTTAATATTTATAAAATTAATTGAGATATATATAAATTGATCTGGATATTTATATTAATAAAAAAATCAAATTATCCAAGTTTAAATTTAAAAGTCTATCAAATTGTCGAAATTGATCGTAAAATTTATACCTTGACGGGAAAAAAGTTTTTTTTATTTTTTTTGTGGCTCCAGGTAAACTTCTTGAGCTGTATATGTCTTAATCATGGCATATATAATACACTGTTGAAATTTCAAGGGGAAAAAAGGGACAGGAGATGAGTGAACAACATCATGACATGACATGACCTCTCCTCCTGTGTGTAAATTAGAACCACGGATGGGATTTGTGATGGCGGTGAACGACAAAACCGATGGAATTGAGGCTATAATATTTTTAAATAAAATTTATTTTTAAAAACAATTTCAATTATTATCGAGCATTTAAGTTTGACATGATCTGACAACTCCAAGAAGTAATGAAATAAAATGATTGATTTTACTCTTAGAATTTTGTAGAATTTTAATTTTCAATCCAAATAATATAAACTCCTGAGTTTTATTTTCTAAAACAAATAAAAAAGGGAGATATTGTTATACATTCTTTTATACATGTAAAACATTGTGTCCATGTTATACCACTTTTCTAGTTAAAAAAAAAAAAAAAAGTTATATAACTTATTTTCATGGAAACTTGACTCAAAATTAAAATTCGAGTTACGAGAGTTGATTTGAGTGAATAAAATAATATGAATTTTTTATATATAAAAATAACTAAGGTTTTTATTGAATAGATTAGATATTCAGTTGAGTGGACTGGAAGAATTATCTTATTTAGTTTAATCTAAAATATATCTCAAGTTAAATTAGGTCAGGTGGGTTTATCAACACTATTTGTTGCCTTTATTTTTTAAAATTTAAGTCAAAGCTAGAAAAAAAAAATTCAAAGATGGTTTGAAATGTATTAACTGTTATTTTTTACCGGAAAATATGTTGAAATAATATTATTTTATTTTTTTAAAAAAAATATGTCATATCAAAACTATTTAAAATTTTTAAAACTAAATATAAAATCATGACACGTTACCAAACAGGGGTTTAATAATAGCTATATTTGACATGAATGATATAGAAAAGCTTGAGGTGTTTGATATTTTGTTTTAAAAATATTTTTGAAAAAAAATTAATTTTTTTTATTTTAAATTAAAAAAATTGATGTTTTTAGATTATTTTTATTTTCTGGTGTCAAAAATAATTTTTAAAAAATAAAAAATATCATATTAATATATTTCTGAACGAAAAATACTTTAAAAAGCAATCACAACTACACTTCCAAACAGACATCTTATTTGAAATTTGAATCGAAATTTTTTTGTTAAATAATATGTCAAATTTGAATCAGGTGGGGATTATCAACAGAATGTTGCCTTTATTTTTGATCCGATTTTTTAAAATTATAGTTGAAGCTAGAGAAATATTTTTAAAGAATGATCAAGGCTATAATGATAGTTGTTTCGAAAATATTTAATATAATATTTATTAATAAATATTATATTAAAATAAATATCTTTTTATTTACTAAAAAGTATTTTAAATATTATAATAGTAAAACTATATAAAATAAATAAAAAAATTATTAACACGCTTTTACAGACGTGAAATCGTGCCGTATTTGATATAGAAAAGACTCGAAATTCGAAATTTATTGGACAAAATTACAAGAAGCTACTACGCGACACGAACACCACCACCCTCTGTTGGCATGCAAACCCCTGATTTGGCAGTCAAGTAATTTTTTTTTATTAATATGAATATTCACTTTTATATATTTCAACTAATCTTATAATTTTAAAATTAATAATTATATAAACTTTTAATAACCATCACAATAACCATTCAAACCAGAAATTACACAGAAAAAAACACTGACTCAAGAAATGTATCTCAAGTCTCAACTGTATAAGAAGTGGGACATATAAAAGCAATGATGCCACGTGGTAACATATGAGCTATGAGTTACGGTACTGCCCAAATGATGCCACGTGGTAACATATGAGCTATGAGTTACGGTACTGCCCAGGCTCATGGTACGAGAACTAACTGCTTTCTATCAACACCCGACACCCAATTATAATATCACAGATCATCAGTTGGTGCTCCACCAGTAAAAATCATACTAGTCCGTTACATTTGTTTCGGCTGAAATAGTTGCAGATAAAATAATATTGTTTTTATTTTAATTTAAATTTCAGTTTATTTTGATTTTTTAATTAAAAATCAGCCAAAATGTTATAGTTTTATTCTTCATATGTTCCGTTTTAGTCAAATAATATATTTTTAAATAATAAATAATTTTACAATATCAATTATATCTCTTAATCTGAGTACTAGATTGAGATGAAATTTTACAAGAAGTCTCTTGATATATTTATATATATTATATTAAAATTTCAAAATAGTTAAAAAATATAATAACCTTACCAGCTAGATTGACCTGAACAACTGCAATTTTCACTAACCATGCACGAGCCGAGCCCAAATAAGCAGACGGAGCACAGAACGTCCAAGACAGGTTTCACAACAGTTCACTAACTTTTAGCCCCGGACAAAACCTAGCTCCATTCCTCTCCCAGAAATTCTACATCACAGACAAAAATATCTGAAGAAATAACAGGTGAAAAGGTTAAGCTAACACAGCTTGACAAAACAATTGTATGATAACACAATTGTGTGAGGGAAGTTGGCAGTGCGCAAAAACCCTTGGCTGCTGCCTTTGTTCCATTAGCTTAAATAATATTCATGTACAATGTCAACCCTAAGATCATGCTAAATCCCGTATGTTTAGGGATACAGTTATAATAGAATACAATCTTTACTTCCCATATTTAGATACAATCATAATACCCCCCCTCAAGTTGGAGCATGCAGATCTCGGATGCCCAACTTGCGCAAAAGTAGTTCATATTGCTGTTTTCCCAAGGCCTTCGTGAATATATCAGCAAGTTGTGATGATGACGAGACAAACTTAGTCAGAATATTCCCAGTAGTTATGGCATCGCGGATAAAGTGACAATCAACTTCAATATGTTTAGTGCGCTCATGGAAGACGGGATTTTGAGAAATATGAAGAGCCGATTGACTATCACAGTGAAGCGACATAGGAGTCGTATGAGGGACTCCAAAACTGGACAAAAGAGCTTTAAGCCAAGTCAACTCACACGTAGTCATGGCCATAGATCGGTATTCTGCTTCGGCTGAAGAGCGTGAGACAATATTTTGTTTCTTGGTTTTCCATGAAACTGGTGAATTACCAAGAAAAACTATCCAACCTGTAAGAGACCGCCGAGTGAGAGGACAACCAGCCCAATCAGCATCACACCACCCGTGTAATTGTAGATCACTGTCACTCCTGAGGAAAATCCCTTGACCCGGATTACCTTTAAGGTACCGTACTACCCGTAAAGCGGCCTCCCAGTGTTCTTCCCGTGGATGTTGCATAAATTGGGACAAAATATGAACGCTATAAGATAATTCGGGTCGCGTGAAGCAGAGATAAATCAATCGTCCGACCAGACGACGATATTTTTCCGGATCGCCCAGTTCTGCACTCGTGGATAAAGCAAGATGATGATTTTGTTCCATGGGAATAGCAGTCGGTCGTGCTCCTAATAACCCGGCCTCCGAAATAATGTCAAGCGCATATTTGCGTTGACATAGAACAAAACCAGTTGAATTTCGCGCCACTTCTATCCCCAAAAAATATTTCAGACACCCAAGATCTTTCATGTGAAAACAAGCACTGAGATAATCTTTGAATGTCTGTATGTCAGTCTGATTACTCCCAGCAATGATAAGATCGTCAACATACACAAGAACACTGAGCTGATTCTCCCCCCGGAGATAGGTGAATAATGAATAATCAGAGTAAGATTGCTGAAAACCGTAGTCGATCAAGGCAGTAGAGAGTTTAGCAAACCAGCAACGGGGAGCCTGTTTCAACCCATACAGAGACTTACGAAGTTTGCATACTGCCCCGGTTGTCCCAACCCGAAATCCGGGTGGAAATTTCATGTAGACTTCCTCCTGAAGATCACCATGCAGAAATGCATTATGAACATCCATCTGATGTACCGCCCAACCCTTCGCAGCAGATACAGCAAGAAACACCCGTACGGTAACCATTTTAGCGACCGGAGCAAATGTTTCCGTATAATCAAGCCCTTCAGTCTGATGATTACCCAGAATGACCAGGCGAGCCTTCAATCGCTCAATAGTACCGTCAGAATTATATTTGATCTTGTACACCCATTTGCATCCTAAAGCTTTCTTCCCAGCTGGCAGGTTCTGAACATCCCAGGTTTTATTATTTTCAAGTGCAGAAATTTCTTTCTGCATGGCTTCTCTCCAACCTTGGTTCCTGACTGCCTCCGAATAGGATAAAGGTTCCCGTTCAGCTGTTATGGCTGCAAGAAAGTGTCTGTGTGGCATAGAAAATTTATCGCAATTCACATAATGTGCTAGAGGATAGGGTGTACCTGAGGAATGCCGTGGCACAGATGGCGAGAGAGATGGACTCAAATTTTGGATAGTGTTGGTAACATAGTCATGAAGCCGTGTGGAGGGATACCGCTGACGATGTCCTCTTCCCAATATAGCCACCTCCGCGTCTTCTGGATGAGCAGAACTGGATGATACAATATCGGCATCTGCCCCAGATGTTGAATGAGCTAACTCTGGCAAATCTTCGGGTACACCAATTTGTGACTCTTCATAAGTAATGGGATCCTCCTCTGTATTAACGGGTCCATGATTTTGAGCAAATGGAAAAACATCTTCTGAGAACGCAACATCACGAGAAACCAGGAATTCCTGTTTTTCCAAGTCATATAAGCGCCATCCCTTTTTCCCATAAGGATACCCAACAAAAACACATCGACGACTTCTGCTTGCCATTTTATCCCCCGTCTTCTCATGTGCATAACATAAAGAACCCAAGACGCGTAGGTGATTATAAGATGGTTCTACCCCATGTAGGACGTGGTATGGCGTCTGTCCATGTAAGATCAAGGATGGAGTCCGATTTATTAAATACCCAGCTGTCAATACACATTCACCCCAAAATTTTATAGGGAGGGAGCCTTGAAATCGCAGCGCCCGAGCTACATTCAAAATATGTTGATGTTTTCGTTCCACACGCCCATTTTGTTGTGGAGTACTTGTACAAGAGGTCTGAAAAATAATCCCTTTGTCGAAAAAATATGATTTCATACATGTAAATTCAGTCCCGTTATCACTTCGAAAAATTTTGACTTGTTGAGCAAACTGTCTCTCAACCATGGCAAAAAATCGTTTAAGCATAATAGAGACCTCTTTCTTGTCAGCAAGTAAATAAATCCAAACAGCACGAGAAAAATCATCCACAATGGTCAAAAAATATGAGGCACCACATGAGGAAACTGTTCTATATGGTCCCCATAAATCACAATGAACCAGTTCAAAAATACCCGAAGTCTTATTGTCACTGACAGAAAACTTATCTCTTCTTTGTTTTGCTCTTTGACAAACATCACAAATGTTATTCAAACTACTTCCGCAATTACTAGAATTAACTTCGGGAACTAACTTTGTTATTCGCAAAGAAGGATGACCCAGTCGTTGATGCCAAAGGTGAAGCGACGCTGTATCATTGATCTTCATTGCATGAATCCGCGGTATCCCTTTAAAATAATAGAGTCCATCTCGTCTCTCACCCGCACCAATCAGCATCCTCGAAGTGTGGCCCTGTATAACACATAATTTTTTAGTGAATAGGACAAAGCAGTCATACTGATCAATTAATTGCGTCACAGAAATTAAATTGCAAGTAAGTCCTGGCACATAAAGGACATTTTCAAGATATAAATCTCCCTTGAGGGTAGTTGTGCCCTCTTTGGTTGCCAATGCACTGCTCCCATCTGGTAATCCCACAGGACATTGACTTATTATTTTTAAGTCATCCAGTTCATCAATTGACCCGGTCATGTGATTAGAGGCCCCAGTGTCTAATATCCACACTGACCCGGTCACAGTCCCATACAAGGACTTGAGCTTACCGGTCATTTTGTCCATCTTTACATTCGGTTCCCCTAATATCAATTGCAATTTCTGCCACTGCTCATCACTTAGTCCCGGCAGCGGCGAGCTTCCATCTCTGGCTGTGAAATCATCGGACCTGGTCGACCCGAGGGTGTTCGTGAGCTGCGCAGCGTTGGCTCGGTGACCTCCCCTGTGTCCGCGTCCTCCTCCCCTGCCGCCAGGATATCCTCTTCCACGGCCAAGTCCACGGCCGATTCCACGATCAGCCCCTCTCCGGTCATCTCCCTTGGGTCTATCACCCCACCACTCTGGGTACCCTTTTAGGGCAAAGCATGTGTCTTCTTCATGCCCCGGCCTGTGACAGTGGGAGCATGTCACGCCCTTCTCTCGCCCGTCGTGTCGAGCCCGAGTCACAAGCGCCATTATTTCTCCTTGTTCTTCTCTAACCCGAGACATACCTTTCACCTGTTCTTCTTGGGTAAGGATTGAATACACCTTGTGCAGTCCTGGCAACGGGTCTTGAGCTAGAATGTTGGATCGGGTTGTGCCAAATTGTTGCTCATCAAGACCCATCAAAAACAGGTGCACTTTCTCTTCCTCTCGTTTCTTTTCCAATTGGCTGCTGAGATTGCATGTGCACTTTCCACACTTGCACACGGGCAATTGATCAAAATTGCCCAATTCATCCCAAATTTTCTTGAGCTTCCCGTAGTAGTCCATAATTGTCATCCCCTTTTGTTTGCAATCGGCCAATTTTGATCTCAATTGCTGAATTCTCGGTCCATTTGTGATGTTAAACCTGTCTTTGATGTCATTCCACAATTCCCGTGCAACTTCTTCATGGGATATGGTTGATCGGAGTGTCGGTTCAATTGTGTTCCGAATCCAGGACACCAACAACGAGTTGATTGTCCACCAGTCTTCCCAATCTGTTGATTCTTCATTGGGTTGAGTAATGGTTCCGTCGATGAACCCAAATTTCTTTCGGGCTCGCAAAGCCGTTCGGAACGAACGTGCCCATTCGTCATAGTTATCTCCCTTCAATTGAACCTGAGTGATAGTGAGCCCAGGATTATCAAGGGATGTGATGTCGTATGGTGAAATCGTCTTTCGCGTCTCACCAGCAGTGGTCTTGTTGGCAGCCATGGTTTCTGTCTTCTCGGCTGCCATGATTTTGGTTGTGAATGTGTTTCTGTTTTGAATGTTTTAACCAGGCTCTGATACCATGACAAAACAATTGTATGATAACACAATTGTGTGAGGGAAGTTGGCAGTGCGCAAAAACCCTTGGCTGCTGCCTTTGTTCCATTAGCTTAAATAATATTCATGTACAATGTCAACCCTAAGATCATGCTAAATCCCGTATGTTTAGGGATACAGTTATAATAGAATACAATCTTTACTTCCCATATTTAGATACAATCATAATACAGCTCATTAGCTAGATTGTATTATCGGAAACAACTTAATATATATACAGATTGCACTGCTCAGAGCACCATGTATATATATTAAAGAAATATTAAACTGTGTTATTTTTCCAAATATTTTACTGTATTGCATTAATTTACTAAAAAATAATTTAGCCAGCGCCATTTTTTTGAAAAAACCCATAAAAAGCAGTACTTCCCTTGACGAACGCAGAATGGTGCTTTCCATGTACTGGATGCTTCAAGGAATAGATTCTGCGTAGCCATGGCAGTAAAGAGGTGAAGAAGCTAGCTTGCTCACATGATCTCACAACCATCTGTAAAAAGCCAGAAACAGATTAACTTTTTGCTGCGAAAGACAAGTTAAAAAATTGGTGGAAAGGAAGAATCCAAAGAAAATCACGAGATCGAGAGGGGGAAAGAAGAATTTGCAGATGAAAGTTGGACCATTTATGGCACAAGAAAAGGAAGAAGAAGGACCACCTGACATCACAATGATAGTACGCAAGTCTTCTTCTGCATGACATTTTGTGACCAGGGCCCCATTTTCTGCTAGCATGCAATCGGCCAAATATGAGTTTGAATAGTTGCTAGACCGTGGAGTATCTTCTTCTTCTTCTTCTTATATATATATATTAATAAATATTTTTAAAATAGTTAAGGAGTTATATTATTCACCAAGTTTATTTAAGATATAAACAATATGGTTATTTATTTGGGTTGTTTAACAAAAATCTAGAAAGATAAAAGAAACTATTTCACCCTTAATAAATATTAAAACAAATTAATCGCGTATTCTTATTTATGTAATGTTAATTTCAAATCTATATAAAGACTCATAAACCTTATTTAATGAGAAACAGACTTTATGAAATTAATATTTTATAAATGAAATAATATTTTAAAATATTCAATGTTTTAACTCTATTTCATCCTTTTCTTCTGCTCGCATCAGCTAAATCGATGGGAGCATGCAATGCAATTTTACGTGTTGTCTTTGTTTCCAACAACTCAACCTAGAGACTACTATTTTTTTCAAATATTATTAATGATATGGTAGTTTGTCGAATATTGTTCTGTGTATATATATATATATATATATATGACCATTCTTTGTTGAAAATGCATGTATATTTTTGTAGAGTTTGATCATAGACTTGTCCTTTGCTCCATATCATGGGCATCTCTCTCCTAACCTACAAGGATAGAATTGATCGATTCCTCTTAAAAAGACACTTTGGGATAATTTTGTTAAGATTGGAATCCATGGGGTTGCACAAAAATCTATCTAGCTGTAATCCATGGTTTAATTCTCACTTTATATCTGATAAACTAGTCAAAAGCGCTACATTTACCCATAAAATCATGGCAAACTATATTAAATTATGTTATTTTTCTAGACATGAATAGATCCGAGTCGTACGTGTTCTTGTTTAGTCTCTATCCATATCTGATGGGGGCTAGCTTCAGGCCGTGAGAGATTCCTTCCTTGGCCAGAAAAAGTTATAGAAAGACTCGTTACTTGGATCATGTCGGGGCGTTAGTGTTTATCTTTGAAGTGTTTTGGGAATTTATTACCTGGCTTGTAACTTTTAGCAGGCATTATGTTACTTTCATCCGACAATAGGGTCTGCATAACTTCTCTTTTTAGCAGGTTTTATAATAATTAGGGTTGCATTTACAAGTTAACTTTGACCCCTGAAGATTAATTATTTTATTTGTTAGAGTAAAAATAAAATAACATCAAATTACATTAAAGAATAATTATTTTATTACTACTAGGTTTTGGAGATCTCTTGCTTGTTTTTTTAATTATTATTACTGTAATTGTAATTGTTATTATTGCTATTGATAGTCGAATGAATCAACCGTGAAATGATTTGTTTTGTTAAAAAAAAATCAATTTTAAATGAAACTTGACTCGAATTAAATTTAATGTTAATGAAGAGCATCTACCATTGATATGGAACAAGACTAAAGGAGATATGAGAGCGCAGACGAACGGAGTGGCGAGCAAAATCCCAGATGGAAAGGAGTTTGGGAAGATTAGCAACTAGCAGTGGAGGATAGAGTTGTCTTATTCATGCCAATGGGCCAGCCATGCAGAAACTTTGAACCCTAGAAAGAAACTTACAGCCCACGCTTTTCAGGGACTGCCATGAGGCTGGCCCTCCCCCTCGCAAACGTTCACAAAAATAGCAATTAGGGCACTATCTTTTTTTTTTTTTTTTAATGTGGATATAGTAACTTGCACGCATCTCAATTAATTAAAAAACTAAGCATGAGCAAAATTATAAAAAATATTAAAAAAATAAAATTAACACACTAAAAAAATATTTTTAATAGTATTGAAACCACAAGGAAAAGGTTTAAATCCTAATGAATTTAACTTGTATCGTCTAACTTTAATAATTCAAAAACTCATTCACTTTATTTTTTTTATTTTAACAATAAATATATCATTATAAAACTACTGTTTTTTCTACTTGGTTTTATGCAATATATATATATATATATATGCAGTGAGGTATACTTAGTAATCCAAGAACATATCTCCATTCATTAAAATGAAGGGTTGCAATATAGATAATCAAAATTCAAAACTGCAACAAAACACTTAATAATACCATGGACCTTTACAACATCTTAAATGATCTACTTTTATTAATTATTCTATTAAAAAAAACATCATTTTAATATTATTTTATTCAATAAGTGGGTGAAAATTACCAAAAATCTTCCATGATCCAGTGATTAATATTATTCAGAAACTAATCCGGAATTTTGTTTTGATGAATATCATTGATCTAGGGTTATGTCTGCATTTAAGCCCAGAATAAATGGTCCCAGACTCACCCCAAACTCAAAAGGAATAAAGGCTTAAACATAAGACTCATAAAAGACTTTGGCCCTGAATTTAAAATTCGATCAAGATACTGCTAAGGCCCATTAATTGTCAATTATGTATAAAGGGCAAACCCTAAATATGTAAACAAGGAAGCCCTAGGGTTTGCGGCTAGTTGCAGAGGAAGAGGAAGCTAGTCAGAAACACACAGAGCGCTCCACATTCATCACCGTCACCATGGGTCGCATGCACAGTCGAGGGTATCTCCCATTCACTCAAATCTCTTTCTTTTTCTCTGTAAGGACAACTTTTCTTTGTAAAAAAGTGAACTTTATGTGAATTGTTTTACAGTAAGGGTATTTCTGCTTCAGCCTTGCCTTATAAGAGAACCCCACCAAACTGGCTCAAGATTTCTGCTCAAGATGTGAGTTTCTGTAACCCCATCTGCTGTTATTTTTTCTTACTGAATCGATCAGTTTTGGAGAACTTAAAGGTTTTATCATTTTCAGCAAGTCACCTGATTTTCCTTTGTTTCGTAGTTTATAGCTATTGTAAAAACATCATTCTATTAATCCAATCTTTTTTAGTTTTATTTTTTAGCACATTGTAAGTATGGGTTTTTAACCATAAGCAGGTTGTTTATTTTTATATTGTTTACGAGTAGTAAAAGAATTATCACTTAAAGGAAGAAAAGATATGGCGCCTGTTCTGTTTTAGTTCATTTTGGTGATGGGTTCTTGACAAGTTTTGATTATATAATGCAGTGAATTCAATTTTTTAGGATTTTAGAAGTGGGTTTTGAAGGAGAGGAATTATTGGTGTGATATGGTTTCAGGTTGATGATAACATCTGCAAGTTTGCGAAGAAGGGTTTGACTCCATCTCAGATTGGTGTCATTCTCCGTGACTCTCACGGTATTGCTCAGGTCAGGAGTGTTACTGGGAACCAGATCTTGCGTATCCTCAAGGCTCATGGTATGTATCTCTTTGTTGATGTTGGGTTTTTTTAGCTGATATGTGTGTAAAATCCAAATTGTTGATGGGAAATGTAAGCAAATGGGATCAGTGGAATTGAATGCTTTGCTTACCAAAAGACTGGAGTTGAATCCTTTGCTTTTGCTGCTGTGGCTATACATTAATGTTAGGTCAATTATAATCAAGCAAGTGATTGGAGCTCTAATTGAGTTTTTGTGTGTTTTTGATTGTTCTGTTGGTATTTGTATGGATAGGTCTTGCCCCTGAAATTCCTGAGGATTTGTACCACCTCATCAAGAAGGCTGTTGCCATCAGGAAACATTTGGAAAGGAACAGGAAGGATAAGGATTCCAAGTTCAGGCTGATCCTTGTTGAGAGCAGGATCCACAGGCTTGCTCGCTACTACAAGAAGACAAAGAAGCTTGCACCTGTCTGGAAATAGTAAGCCTGCTTGCTTTGTTATCTACTTGTATTTTCCTAGTTCCTTTAAAACCAAGTAATTTGAATCGGCTGTGCACCATAAGCTTTAAGATAGACGTTACCAAGTAATGTGATCTCAGTTGATACCTTACCCCTTTTCATGTAGTTCGCATAAGATTACAACCAAAGCACTCTTGTTTGAATCGAAATTTAATTACTCTCCTCCTTTAACCAATATTCCGAGCGTTATCCATAGGGTTTTTCTTGTCACAAATAATGTTGGATGCCTACCCACTTTATATTCATCATATTAAGTTATTAACTCTTGATTTCTTTCTTGCAGCGAATCGAGTACTGCCAGCACTCTGGTGGCATAGGCTAGTTATGTTATGCGACACAGTTTTGGATATGTTCTTCTTGCATGGGACCTAAGCGATAGGAGATCTTGTTAACTGGTTAAACGGACAGAGTTGATCCTAGAATTTAATTTTTGCTTCAAGTGCTTTGGCCTTTTGAATTTTTGAACCCCATTGAACTTTTGAGCTATAAAATTTGCAATATTCAATCATTTTTGTCGATTGTTCATAGTTTGAGGTTGCTACCTTGTCTGCTTCAATTAAGCCGAGGTAATAGTGGCAGTCTCGTGCTCTCTGATAAGCGGTTCCCCTTTTCTAAGTCCATTGGTAATGGTAACTGGTCGGCACCCAAGTCTCGTGATAATGAGCTTTCTGTGAGTGGAACCTGTGACCGATTAATCAAAGTTGGAAACGGCTATTACTAACATGGCTTCTGATATGATTAGACTGACCAGCAATTTAACAGGGAAAATCAGTAAATGAGCAGCATCTGATAATCAATCGTATCGGCAACTTTAGGTGGAGCGCTTGTCAGAAGGGGTCTGAGTTTAGCAAGTGCTTGATCTGGTTGAAGTGTTTTTTGTTTAAAAATATATTAAAATAATATATATATATATATATATTATTTTTTTTTAATTAGTTTTTATATCAAAATAATTTAAAATCAAAATAATTTACAATCATCAATTTTTTGAATTTAAAATAAAAATAATTTTTTTTTAAATATTCACGAATGTAAAGAGGTGTAGATGCCAACAGCATCACCCAGTTTTCTCACACTGCATTTGCATGGATGTGTATGAGATAACCATCTTCAAGATAGAATGGAGGTTCTTGGCCAACGATGTCGAGGATGGATATGTTTATATATATATATATATATAGCAATATTAGGACCATAGTTGTTAATTCCGGCCGGAATGTTCCGTTCCGTTCAACAAACCGAGACAAAACGGTGTCGTTTTTGTCTCGGTTTTAATTCCTGTCCGATCCGGAAATTCCGGCCAAATTCTGGCTGGAACGCCTCGGTTCCGTTCCAGGTTCAAAATCTATTTTTTTTTATTTTTTAAAAATTATTTTTGACATCTATGCATCAAAATAATTTAAAAACACCAAAATATTTTAAATAAAAAAGAATTCAAGTTTTATTATGCTTGTTAAATTAATATTTTATTTTTTTCATATATATATAATTAATTATATATGAACAGTACGACACCAAAACGGCACGCCGGGACGCTCCGAAACCGGAACATTCCGTTCTAATTGAAAAACCGGAACGGCGACCGGAACGATATTGACAACTATGATTAGGACCGGGCCGTTTCTTACCTTAATTTGTCTTGTATTTTTTCCCCTCATGTTATCATTATGAGTATAAATTTAGAGGATACAAAGTAATTTCTTAAAAATACACAAATATAAATAAATATAAATGACTTCACAATTGACAATACTACAATATGCATAGAAACCTGAGCTTAAAACTTGATTCAAGTTTAGTTTTTAGTTAAACCAAATAAAATATTGATTCAACGAAATTAATTAATAATATTAATATTTTAATAATCTAGCTTAAATCAAATTAAAACAGGTCAAGTGAATAAAACATATCCTATTGTTTTTTGGGTTGGATTTAATAAATGTGGGAATATTTCTTAAGCGAGATATGGAAAATAAATAGTAGTAGTAGTAGTAGTAATTAATAATAATAATAATAATAATAATAAAAGCCTTGTCTTAGCTCCTGGGCTTTAACTTATCTGGTTTCCATCAAAGCCTATTACTAATTTACCCCTAATAAAACAACCGAAAAAAGGCCCAAACCAAAACCACAATAAAACCCTAGAAAAACACCTGAAATCAAACCCAGACAAGACGAACAAAAACAAAAAATCAAAGAAATATGGCACCAGGTCTAAGACAATTTACCGAGAGAAGAGCAGAAGGTGATGGACAACCAGTTCTTGACACCGACGCTGGAGAGGAGCTTATGCTAGTGCGTCGTGAAGTCTCCATTGTCATCGGCAACCGGTCCCCTGAATCTCCAGGCACTCTTTACATCTCCACAAAGTAAATAAATTGTACCAACCCATTACTCCTTTTTCTTTTTTTATTTTGCTATGAAACTCTGTTTCTTTTTTGTGTATGAAGTTTTTATAGTAAAAAGGGAAGTGGGGCTGTGTTCTTTTTTATTGCAGGAAAGTTGTGTGGTTAAGTGATGTGGATAGGACAAAAGGTTATGCAGTTGATTTCTTGTCCATTTCACTTCATGCTGTTTCAAGAGATCCTGAGGCTTACCCTTCTCCTTGTATCTACACTCAAGTAAGTTTCTTTGCAATTCTTTTATATCAGGTAGTAATTTTGATATTAATTATGGCTCCGAGGAAATAATTCTGTGCTGGGTTGAGTTTTAATATGACTGAAACTACCCGTGATTTTTAGTTATTTTATGGTTTTGGGCTATTGCTAGTTGGCATTGGTGGTAAACACGTGTATTTAATGCAACTATGGCGTCATGGATTTGTATCGTCCCTTTGTATCAACTATGAGTGTTTTACTCATCATTATTATGATTCCGAAAGTGAATTATTTTAGTTTAGCAGGAATTGAATGGTGGATGGTGGAAAAGGCCTGTTGTTTTGTCAAGTTTGGAAGGGAATATATATGTGTGTGTTTGTGTGTGTGTATTCATTTTCATTCTGTTGCCATTTAGTTTTGATTGAATACAACTGTTTGGCCATGAATTTGCCTTCAACTTTTGAATTAAGCATGTAACAGCTGGACTTTCTCAGAATCTTTGTTTTTTCTCTGCTGGCATATGGTGGTATCTCAATTATTTTACTTTCAATTTACTTATTGGTGCATTGTGTTTCTGATCAATGTTATTTTATTTGAAGATTGAGACTGGAGAGGATGAAGATGGATCGGAAGGCTCAGATTCAGAATGTAGTGATGCTTTAGACTTGTCGAAAGTCACAGAGATGAGACTTGTTCCTTCAGACCCTAGTCAATGTATTTCTGCACCCTTTTTCTAATATCATATTCAATATCAACGTCGCATTACTGCTTTACTTGTTCTCTCATCATTTTTGACATAGGTTTGATGATTGAAGATCAGACGTTTACTTTTTTTCTTTTGTTTGTTAGTGGATACTTTGTTTCAGGTATTCTGTGAGTGCGCCGAGCTAAATCCTGAACCAATAGAAGGTTGGAGCTGTCTCCATTTTTGCTCTCTATTTCTATTTTGCTTTTCAGAACTTGCAATTATTCTTTAATAAATAGATACCGAATCATGTGCATCTGATAATGTTTATTTAGATGACGCAGAAGAAAATAATTGGATCTTTAGTGCTGATCAATTGGCGGATGAAACTGCTGGTATGGGATAGAGCATTTAGTATTTGTACCTTTGAAAAAATATTTTGGTTTCACTCACACTGAACCATATTTTCTTGCAACATTTTTGTTTCTATAGAAGGGGAAGATTCTGAATGGAATTTCTCTCAAAATCCAACAAGTTCAATCGGTCATTCAAATGGGGATCATGACCTAGCTCGCACAGTGCTTGAGGTATGCCAGTGAATGTTCATTTAAACATGCATTTTAAGTACTGTGTTGATTTTCACTATTGACATCACAATTATGGATAATATTAAACATCAATATGGTACTTGATTGCACCAGATATTTGATGACCACTATCTTTCAGCATGCTGGGTGTATTGTATAAAATATGAACGTGAAATATTCTGAGATGTTCATGGTGACCATGTGCTTGTGCTTAAAATGGGAAATTGGGTTTCCCTTAGTTGTAGTTTGTGCTCCATTTTAACTTTCATGTTGGCATCTTTTTAAATCGTGATTATCTTCTTGTGTTGATATAATCATGCATGTGCAGCTCCAAATCAATGATCACCGGTTCGAAGATGCAGAAGAGATGGAACATGAACATGAACATGAACATGAACATGAAACTGAGGCCCGCCATTAGCTAGCTTCCATTTGTTAAACGTTCAGTGGTAGCATATTTATGTGTATTCGCTGCACGTGTATATTTTTGTTTTCTCTAAATATTCGATGACTGGCTGGGAGTGGAAGGATTGTTGTCCTTTCCTGTAACTTCTGTGATGTTTTGGCGAGCTTTTAACGTTGTAGTCAATTTCATGGGGACTAATGTGTTAGCACTGTTATTATCTGCATTTATTTATCGTAAAATCATCAGTAAAATTTTTAGAATGGTCCTTGCACGGGGAGATGCCAATCATACTCTTTTTTCTGTCGAAGGGTAGAGGAAGGTTATTGCAGTCCACCAGTGGCATGCTGAATCTCTGGTTCTGGTTTTTTGGGTTAGTATACCAGTGGGAAACGTGGTTGTGGTCGAAGTAATCACGGTTCGTTGGAATGTATTGACAATGGTTTTGTTTTCTCCCCAGGCATCTCTAGTTAGATTAACTCTTTGATTGATATAATGAATTGAAGAGATGGAAAATGAGATCTCTAGTCAACTAGTATTTACGTCCCTTGATATCCAGTCATAAGCAGCTCAATGATCGCCGTTCAGATGAGGCTGTTTGGCACGCTGTAGAAATTCAAAAGTTTTTCTTTTTTCTTTTTAAATGAATATATTTTGATATTATGTCAAAAATAATTTTTTACAAATAAAAAAATATTATTTTGATATATTTCAGTATGAAAAATACTTTGAAAAACTAGAACAACCAACCTGAGACGGAAATTTTTGTTCAATTGCGTTGCCATGCCATTATTTTTAAATCTTGAAAAGAAACAATACTACATTGAAATCATAACAATTTAAAATGAAATAAAAAGGAAACAAAATTCAATCTCCTTAACCGAATCTTTGACATGGAATGGGGAATGAACATACTACATTAAATTCTTCAGTCACAAGGCCGATCAACGTCTTCCAATAAAAACGATAGTGAGGGAACCAAGTGTTCTAGTAAAATAGATAAAACAGTCTAAAAGAAGTAAACATCTCTAATCTGCAATAGTAACTTCAACTTCGACACCAGGTTCAATTGTTATGGAGGTGATCTGCTTGACAACATCAGCAGAACTGAAGAGATCAATAACACGCTTATGGACCCGAAGCTCAAATCTGTCCCATGTGTTGGTTCCTGCAAGAAGGTGAGAAGTATTATAAACAAGTAAAATCTTTTTGCTTGACAGATAAATAATCAAAAGAGGATACCAAGCACTCGAAAGAAATGGGCAGATAAAGTAACCAAAAACTCGACACGCCAAAATTCAATCTTTTATGGTGTCAGCAGCTCGTATATTAAGTGCCTTTACAGAGAATCATTTCTACCATAAGTAACTAAACACATTCGTTCTGAAGCAAATATCAACTTTGTTAAATCTTGTGCAAACATCATTGGAACACAGTAGAGCAAATAATGACATGTTCTCTACTAGAATGGTCTAACTGATTCCCCTAGCTCCTATACCCAGTCTAGAATACCTAAACAGTTAAATAAGTAGCATTTTGATAAATAGGCAGTTATTTCACATGCACTAACCAATTATACTATTGGACAAGACTGCACACAGCACACAGCACACAGACCTAGATTTGATTACTGCAGGGGTTGTAAAGGGTAACAGACAAAAGAGCATATCAATTAAGAATTATAATGTTGGTACCCCTTCTCAATTTCACCCTCAAACTACTCTTATCAAACCAAACAAATCAACCATTCAAACACTACACAATGAGGAAGAAGATATCAAAAACAAATACTTGGAACTCGTGAAGTGATATGTGCTAGAAGAAAGCACAAATGAATACAACAAGGTAGGGGAAAATAAAGAAGTGAAAAATTTCTCAATCCTGAAGGTTTTACATGGATTTGTTGACGGCGCATCAAGTAAACATTAAAAACAAAATACCAGACAATAAATATTAATCCAGCCATGATTATTCAAGCAGTTTTAGATATGATTACCTTCACCACATGGGGTTTTCCTGGTGGTAATGTTAAGAACCTTGGTAGGGATTCTCACTGGTCCCTTAACCCTCAATCTTTTATCCTTGGCACCACGGATCAAGTCAGTGCAAACTATAAACACAAGTGAAAGAACAATCAAGACTAACAAAAAATACAGCTCGAAATAACAAAACATGTCTTATGAATGACAAAGATTGTAAAATTGCATTTCCAGAACAGACCTTTCTCAAGGTTTTTGACATTCCTGGAGGAAAGAGTGATCCTGATCTTGTGAATCTGCTCCTGGGTATCCTCCAAACCTGGCTTTTGCGCCTTCATAGCTCCATAAGCTGCTGCCATTTTCTCCTTTCTCTTTCCTATTACACAATCAAAAGGCACTAAACCATTCAAAATCACCCACATCTAGGCTTCAGAGTCATTAAAACAAACCAACAGCAACACTTCCATTTACCACCATTTCTCTATCATTTAAAATTTTCTCATCAAACATGAACCAAAAGGGCGGGGTTCTCACAAACTCAAGTAATTCAACCACCAAGCACAAAATCCACATCATCTATTTTCAAAATGAACTTCCACTTAAACCTAGTTGTTCGGATATTCGTCTCTGAAACAAAAATGACCCAATTTCTAATAATCCAGCAGATTATGAACATAGATCAAAATGGGTTTTAGCTAAAAACCAACTAGCTATGCATTGAACATATAAACTAATCAAAGTGGTTATCAGATACAGCTTATTGACATGGATCAACGTTAGAGTTGATAGCTTCAAAGTTAACAGTGGAATATTAAGGGAACGAAAGCTATAAAGGTGGAGGGAGGGAGAAGGACCTGAGCGCGAGCGATTGAAGTGGAGATGCTGAGGCAGGGACGGCTTTCTCTGCTGGGAGCAATGGATAGAGAAATGGAGACGAAAATTTAGGGTCCTAATATATATGGAGCTGCTATGCTATAGAGTTAGGGTTTTTGTTGTCTGGTCTAACGTTTGGGCCCGGCCGAGTTTAGACTATCCCGTTTTTAATACTATTATTTTTAGTGTAGGCCTTTTGGACCCGTAAGACATAGTTGACCCAACACAAAGGTCACGAGTTGGCTCATAAACCTCTGGGTTGACAGATAACCCTATTTTTGTTTTTTTACCCAAAATAATCTCATTTTATTTTTTCTATGACATAAAATTGGCTATTTGTTCAAAACTAGATAATTCGACTTCGTGACAGGAACACATTTTTTTTTACATGTAAATAATAATGCTCAAATGAATTCAAATTCTTTAATATTGTCATTAAAAATCCAACTTTGTTGGTAAATTCTAAAATCTCTTGCTTGAGCTTCAAGTTAAATTATTAATATTGGATAACATGTACGGCTATTAAAGTGCTGGGTGCACTTGAGGCGAGTGATAACCACAGGATAATTGTGGTTGAGCTTCCATAATTATTATTTTTTATTATTCTTCATGATTGAGAAAAAAGCTCTAATTCATGATAATCATTATTATATGTAATTATTTATGCATTAGACCGATGCAAATGTGAAGGTCTATTACAAAAAGGATTAAAAAAAACCCTTAATTACATTCTTTTTTTGTAACATTGTTGAGTGAGCATGTTTATACATGATATTAGATTCCTTTTTTAGGCGATCTTAAGATATTCTAATAATTGTTTTTTGAATATGACTCTCCGAAAAATATACTTTATAAATCCAAATGAGCAAGTAAAACTCAGTCTAAGCTGATATTCTGATATTAATGTATTTATCCTATACAATATTAAGATATTCTGATATTAAGAAGTTATAAAATGCAGAAAATACAATAACTGCAATTTTCCCATTCAATCTTGACTGCAGCAGCATATAAAATGTATTTATCCTTCAATTAACCAGTCGTTACTCGTCTATCCCTGACATATAGGAGACATAAAATAATGAAAGTGTCATCAACTAATAGTTATAATCAAAGATCTCTTGTCCGGCAAATCATTAATCCAAAACTCTCTTCAGTTAACTATAAATTTTCTGGTGCACAAAAAAGATACAAACCAAACGGAAACAATGCAGTCAGTCAGATTATGCTCTATCAGCCATGGACATGGGCAGTGATTCTGAAGTTACAGTAAATTGTTAAGAAGCTTTCTTGGGAGGAGACATGTTACTAATGAGGGAAATTACAGTGCTGATCGTGAACATCTGCACCAGCAATCCTGTTCAGACAAGAGTAAGTAGAATTTGAAATATTGAGAATGTAGTGTCTGAGAACTGTGCATATAGAGCATGAGGAATATGTAGCCTACCGAGTAAGAGAACAAGGGTCTCAATAAGTTCGAACTTTTTTGTTTCCCATTCAGTTGGATTCTGAATAAACTGCCCAGCAAAAACCAACTAATATTCATTAGATATCAATTAAAATTATTGTTATTTTCATATTTTAGGGGGTAAATATCAGGGTTCTAGTGATTTCAATTCTCATTTAATTGGTTAGTTAGAGAATTGTCTGCTCGTTTTGCAGTCTGGCAATCCAATTATTGAAAGAAAATGTGAAATCATTTTATACATGATTTACAAGAATACAGCTTTTTTTAGGGCCCTGACATGATATGCTCCACCGTGATTACCTTTGGCATTCACGAAAATAGAAATACAGCATTGCATGAAGAATAACAGCAAAGATGGACCAACCAATTAACCTCTAATTTCAGCCAAATTCCATAATTAATTCTAAGGTATTATATTACATCATAGTTCATTCATCCAAAAGAGCATGTGCTCAATAGCCTGTTGCAAAGTACCCCTGAATCACTAATTGTATATATAAGAATCATTATCGTATTTTGGATCTATGGGTAAACAATCTTCAAGGAATCTATATATTCCAACAATTCTTATAAAAACTAATCAAGCAATGATAATGAAACTAGCTTACCTCTAATGTTGAGCTGCTACTAGCAGCACAAGATATAGATAGAAGTACTGTGATGGTTGACATGGCTAGGTAAAATTTCAAGAAACCTCCTCGGCTCCGCCTTCGGCCTTAAACAAAAGACAGTGAATGAGTGTTAAGGGATGCAAAACTTCTAAAAACAATTAAAACAAAGAAGAAGAAGAATTGTGTAAGCAACCTAATTCCCCAATTAGAAGAGAAATTAACCCGATGACAGAAGATGAAACAGCAAGAATGTTCGGATCCTTCCCCTTTGAGATTGGTAAAGCCACATAAAACAATACTATCAATTGAAAGATACCCTGCATTATGATGAAAATCACATCAAATGAAAAACAAAGGGTCCTACTTGTGAATCTAATCAACTTCATTAAGGATGCCCTAACACAAATTTTTTGCGTATGCTAGAATTCAAACCTCAAGACATGTATCCACTAAAGAACTCCAGCTCTCAACCAACATTGTATGATTTTTAAGTTACTAAATATCTTTTGATCAAATTTACAAATAAATCAGGTCAAGCCAAATAGTTCATTTTATTAAAATACAAAAAGAAAAAGAATCATTCTTCCTGCCAGTAACTAATGAGTCTAACAGCTATGCTCTTATTAATTAAACAATAAGCACACAAATAAAATAAAATGAACAATTCAACACATTTAAAATAAATTAACACTAGCAAACTCATCAAAATTACCAAATCAATAAAGTTAAATAATATTTGATAATGTACCTGAATAAAAATTAGAGCTTTGAGACAAGACTTCCCCTTAGCAACCTTTGTGTAACCTATAAGCAAATTTAACAAAAACCCACATCAAAAGTCAAATGAGACAAATCAAAAGAATCAGAATTTGAACAAAATGAAACCCTTTTAGCCATTGAAATAAAGATTTACATATTAAAAAACCAGCCATAATATTATTGATTCAAATAGATGAAAAAGAAGAAAAGCATACGTGAATCAACCACCATGCGGTAGGAGAAATCAGAGCCGTCGGTTCCAGATGGCCTCCCTGCTTTTCTCTGCTGCATCTCTTAGATTTACCAGAGCTGTTCAATTGATAGCTTTGTGATGTTTGTTGCTGTATTCTGTAGATCATTTCATTTTCATAGATTTAAACCTGTGGTTGTTATATAATCTTCAAACTTAAATGGTATTATCTTCAAACCAAAACTACAATATCTTTCAAACAAAAAAAAATGTGCCAAGTTCAAAGTATCAAATGTGGAGAAGAGTATTACATCAGTCCTTGCTGCTTCATTGCAAATTCTATATTAGCAAGAAATGAAAGTAAAAGAATATTTTTTCGTCACCTACAAGAAACAGCGATTATCAATTTCGAATTTGTAGAACTTCATTGCAAATTCTATTTAGCAGCAGATGGCGAAACATCTTCAGTCCGTTGCAAAAGCCCTCAACAATCAAAAGTATTTGCAATGCATCACATAATTCCATGGATTGATTTGTGATTGCGTATATTTTTTTCAGAAGATTTTCTTAATTAGCTGCAAAAAATACCAATGCTAAATGGTTATCAATTACTTGCAAAATTCTGTCACCAATCCATCATTGTACACACAACATAGTAGATGAATCAATCTCTTATCTTCCTTGATGGTTTATAAATTCGAACCACCTCCAATCTCTTATCTTCAAAAGGCACAAAACCATTCAAAATCATAAAAACAAGGCAACAAAAGCAACACTTCCATTTACCACCATTTCTCTATCATTTAAAATTTTCTTATCAAACATAAACCAAAAGGCTGGGGTTCTCACAAACTCAAGTAATTCAACCACCAAGCACAAAATCCACACAATTTATTTTCAAAATGAAATTCCACTTACACCTAGTTGTTCGGATATCAGTCTCTGAGACAAAAATGACCCATTTTCTCTTATAATCCAGCAGGTTATGAACATAAATTAAAATGGGTTTTAGCTAAAACCAACTAGCTATGCATTGAGCATATAAACTAATCAAAGTGATTATCAGATACAGCTTATTGACATGGATCAACGTTAGAGTTAATAGCTTCAAAGTTAACACTGGAATATCAAGGGAGCGAAAGCTATAAAGGTGGAGGGAGAGAGACGGACCTGAGCGCGAGCGAGAGAAGTGGAGATGCTGAGGCAGGGACGGCTTTCTCTGCTGGGAGCTATGGGTAGAGAAATGGAGATGATAATTTAGGGTTAAATCATATAAGAGTTGTATTGATGTAACATAATTAATTTGATGAGTTAAGAAAAATAGATATATTTAATTTGATGAGTTAAGAAAAAAATTGATTTTAAAATGATATTTAAATAAAATAAAATAATCATTCAATCAATTCAAGATAATTTACTCTAACCTATCAAACTTGTGATCTACATCACAAACTTTTCTAGATTTAATAAATTTGTTTTTTTGTTTTGTTTTTTATTTAATTATATATTAAAAAAATATATGATTGTAAAATCGTGCAATAACTCAACACCAATTTTTTTTTCAAGATCATGATAACTTTATAAAAAAATAAATTATGGACTATAATTCCGTGTTTTTTTTTATTGAATGATTTTTTTATTTAGCGCTTGTTTGGAAGTGTGGTTGAGCTTGCTTTGGAAATGTTTTTTATTCATAAATGCATTAAAATGATATTTAAAAAAAAAACATCTTTGACATTAACACATCAAATGATTTAAAAACACAAAATATTTTTAATTTTAAGTAAAAAAAAATTCAAAAATATTTTCTAAATACATTCTCAGACATCCCCTTAATAACACCACCATTCATTTCTCTCTCCTTTTCTCTCAATAGTATGCTGATTTTTATTTTCAAAATAAAAATAAAATGATAATTTCTTCGAGGGTAATTATAAATGGCTGAAAAATGTGTTCGGCATTTATTCAAAATGAAGTTAGCAGGGATAATTTGATTTGTAATTCCATAAGATTACAACATAACTTGATCACTTAATTTAGATTTGGATTGTATTTTGAAGGCTACTTTGATGCTTGTCATTTTATTCTAGCATAAAATATACTTTATCCAAATATTTTATTTTATATCTAACGATAATGACATCATAAATAAATTTCAATTCATAAATAAATTGAATTCACATGTTTGAAAGAAAAGAAAAAAAACTCAAATCACCTTGTTTTTTTATATTACCCTCATTATCTCCATCTTATTTTCTTTTAAAGAGCCCTAAAAAGGAAAATAAGTAAATGGGTATTTTAGTGTAATTTTTTAGAGATTGATTTGAAATTTAATTTTTAATATTTAAAATTATCTAAAACATGAGATTTCATTAAAAGCTCTAAATTGAATTTCAAACATCTTAACCAACTTCTTAAAGTTATAAATATTCTATTACCGGGATTAAAGTAGTTCACGAAAAGAAAAAACAACTTAGGACTTGTTTGAGAGGGCGGTTGCTTTTGAAAGTATTTTTCATTTAGAAATACATCAAAATAATATTTTTATTATTTTTTAAAAATTATTTTTGACATCAGCATTCAAAATGATTTAAAAATACAAAAAAAATATTTAAAATGCAAAAAAAAAAAAAAACAGCGGTACAACCGCGGAAACAAACAACTTCTTAGTTGATTTTTAAGGTGTGGATAGGCCTTACCTAAAGGAGCCATTTCAATAACATATACAATAATATTATGATCTTATTTTTTCGATCAAAACCACCAAAATAAAGAGAATTCAGCCTCTCCAAAATTCGTGTTACACATAGCTTTATGGTCGGAGAAATTATGGGATAAGATCAAATTAATGGACCGTGCGCACAAATTATAATGTGTAGCATGTTTTAGACCGCAGCTCCCATGAACATGAACTAGATAGGCCTAACAGTTCCCCTTGCAATGAAGCTCTTTTTACTTTCTTTCCAAGTATTTAGTTTTTTCGGACTCCAATCCCTAATTTCTGGAAAAACTAAAACAATCCCGTAATCTCTGAAAAAGTAAAACTTGGCCCTTACGACCCCGTTTTGTGCTCCAAATTCTTCAAGTCTGAAAGGTGCACCATTGATCACTGTCTATCTAATTCCATGTAGAGGATAGAAGAAAGTGGAACAGGGAAAAAATGGGAATTGCTTCCTTTTTACTGTTGAACCGAATAACCTTCATTTGAAAGCAAAAACGAAGTATAGTCCATGACTAACATTTTATCTAAAATCTTTAATTATTAAGTGAAATTTCAAGATATAATTTATATTATTTTTTAATATATCCTTTTAAGTTAAAGTTTTTTAGACTTGAAACTTGCACAAGTGTCAAATAGAATAAAAGTAATAAGATTTGAATTCATGATCGCTGATTCAACAAGGTTCTGATATAATATAAAGAAACCATCTCATTTAAAAACTTAAATCGTTAAAGTGAAATTTCAAGATATGATATAATTTATGATGATGGTATATTCAGCCCAGGGGCAAATTGTTCTGCAAGATTGCAGGACCAGGAGGGGGGATAACAGGTTGAGCAGAGATGAAAGATGCACTCTTTCATTTTATCAAGAACAATGGACTGACATGTTGGGAATAATCCTGAATGAATTTGATTCGGGTTCATTTGCATGGCCTTTTGGGGCTGATGCCATTGCAAGATCATATGAAAAGGACAGTATCTTGCTGAGATTGGTAGTTAACGTTCTTGTCTGTATCGCAAGAGATCGGCGACGCAAAAGAATCAGGAGTGGAGCCTGCTGTGACTTTTGCTGAGATGGAAGGTGAGCACATCATTTTACTGCCACAACAAATTAGAAAGCTGAAATTCAACAAATATGTTGGAGATTGCCTTCCTGGTTAGCAAATCCAGGCCATAGAACATCCAAACTTTATGATACAAGAACAATGATCAGCAACAGATCAACCAGACTCATCATGCTTGAAAAAACTGAAACATTCTCAGTGCTTTCGGAAAGAGAGATCTAGCCAAAAATTATAAGAAATTCTTTGAAACAAACACAGCTTAATACAAACACAACCAACGCATCCAGGCTCCAATTTGAAACCCTAACACAACCAGTTCATTGAACCATTATTATCGTGTTCGATAAAAAAGAGCACGCCAATAGTGCATGAGAGAAAATACCAGGCATGTACACACCGTTGCCTAGGCACACATGAGGAAGATGGCCAAAGCATAAAAAAACCCAAGGTTCAATGATTCTCGAGAGCACAACAAGGTGTAGAGATTCATGAGAACATAGCAAGGGGTAGAGATTCTTGAGTTGTTACGAGACTTTGAGGTATTCCCTCTCTTTGCTCTTTTTATGAGTTCATATCATTTAGTTACTGGGATTGTTTAACTTTTTCCAACTGAAGCTTAGTGTGTGCTATTCCATTCAGACACCATATCGTTTATGTAGCTTCTTTCAATGATGTTTTGTAAAGTTTTACCATTCAGACCCCATATCCAATTGGTTATGGTTATCCAAGTTTTCTGCTTAGGAACATCAATTACAGACATTGTTTTTCACTATGACATCCTGTAAATTGCAGGTTTCAACCATTCTAAGTAGATTTAACTGGACCTTCTTCCGGAACATATCTTGACGTCGATAGTAGAAAGTGAAATGGAAAGGATTATGTGAAACCCGGCCAAAATGTGACTCATCAACCAGATACAAGAATGTTGAACAGTTAACCAGAATGAAAAGGAGAAAAAGAATCGCATCCAAAACACCCATAATTGAGAACCACAATAAGAATTGCACCAAACAGATTAATACTTTATGCAAAACTGAGGAAAGAAGACAAGGGCATTACTATGTCTACTCTCATCACAAATTGATATAGTCAACACAGAATAGGTAACAGATGATTAATGAAACCAAAAATAGCAATTGCAACAGAATTCTTATTGACAATATCCTAAACTAGGACTAAAATCTTGATGGAAATAAAAATGAGGAAGAGAAAGGGCAATGCTTCTGGTTTCTCATTACAGTTCTGGAGGTCCCTAGCATGCAAATAGACCGTTAAATTCCTATATGGGGACAGAATGACCAATCCCTTAGTGTCACAGCAGCGTGTGGCTAAATGAACGATGAATAATTAACAAATGATAAGGCGTGTAAAATCACATGAATTGAATCAAATATAGATTCAAATTATCATAACACAAATCCACCAATTTAAGCAGAACTCTTCTTCCCAGATGGTTTATAGTAATCCAGATACCATGCCACAAATTTCTTCAATCCTGATTGCAAATCAGTAGTGGGCTTATAACCAAGCTCCCTGCTTGCTAAACTAATATTAGCATGAGTAAACAGCACATCCCCATTTGCAGGCATCGGCGACACAACCTTATTAGCCTTAACCTTCAACAACTTCTCCAATATATTAACAAGCTTACTAACTGGCACCGGTGAGGTATTTCCAAGATTATAAACCCGCAATTGAGCCGGCCCTTTCTTAAACCCACCACTTCCAGTACTCTTAGTAGCAGTATCCAATGCACCTAAACAGCCCTTCACTATATCATCAATGTATGTAAAATCCCTCGAAACAGTAAACCCATTAAGCCCTTCAAAAACTGAAACCTGCTTCCCTTTCAATATGTCCCTGGTAAAAAAGAAATAAGCCATATCAGGTCTTCCCCAAGGACCATAAACCGTGAAAAACCGCAGCCCCGTGATGGATAAACCATGAATATGATTATAAGTGTGTGCTATAGCCTCACCAGCCTTCTTTGTAGCAGCATAAAGACTAGAAGGATTATCAGTCCTATCCATCTCTGAAAAGGGTACTTTTTTATTGAGTCCATAAACAGAACTAGATGATGCCCACACAATAGCAGGCTGTGGATTCATTGATTTACAAGCTTCAAGTAAACTAACAAAACCACCAATGTTACTATGAACATAAGAGGCTGGGTTCTTCATTGCATACCTTACACCAGCCTGTGCTGCTAAATGCATTACATGTGTAAATTTGACTAATTTAAAAAGATTTGTCAACAAAACACCATCATTTATATCACCTTCAACAATAAAAACACCTTTACTCTTCAGCAAATTCTCTCTTGCTCTCTTCAATGACTTTTCATAGTAGCCATTGAAGTTATCAAGGCCAACAACGCCATCTCCTCGCTGCCTAAGTGCAGTGGACACGTGCATTCCAACAAATCCAGCAGCCCCAGTGACCAAAACCCGGAACCCATTTCTTGATTTGGGTCGACCAGAATTCTGAATCTGGTTCTTCCAATCAGAGTCTTCTAAATACTTCAGTCTGTTACTGGGACTTGAGTGGGGGTAGTGTAGAGAGAAGAAGAGGATTAGGCCAAGGAAAATGCAGGTCCAGGCTATTAATTTAATGAGTGAAAAATGGGTTCTCAACCGGTTAACATTCAATGGTTTGTCCATTTTGGTGGGTTTTTTTCTTTGTTTGTTTCTTCGGAAAATTTTGGTGGGAATGAGGAGGAAAGTTTGAGACTTGAGGTGGTTTTGATGGAAAGCTAAGATTTTGAAAGAGAGTTTGAGTCTTTGATGAATAGGTAAGGGGGGAAATTGTGAAATGGGTTCGAAGATGATATTGTAGAGGTGGATTTTGTAGGTTTGTGGATTTGGATGTGTTTCTGAAAGAGAAAGAAAGAAGACGATGATGGAAGAAATTGGATTGGTGTTATCTCTTTATGGCTAAACTTGGTGCTTTTGCTTCTTCTTTTTGTGGGTTTTTATTCTTCTTGGTGAGGTAAATCTTTTGTTAGGTGAATGCAGTTGATGTGTTATGATCTTCTTAGATTTTTGGAGTTTTATCTGGTTAAGGAGGGAGAAAATATTTGTGCTTTATTATTTGAATACCAATCTTTATTTGAAAAATCATTTAAATTGTTTTGTGTTTAAATTCAAAAGAAGTTATTAGGATAAAAACTCTGTGAATAAGGTAATTCTAATATGAGTGTATCAAAACCAATTGGGCGGGAATAGCTTTTTTTTTTTAGTAATAAGTGAGAATAGCTTATTTTTGCACAAATTATGTTTGTTTTTTCAAAAATTATAGGTATTAAGAGAAAAATGTACATTGAAACCAGAAAAGAGGATGGGATATTCTTTTAATTTATAAATACATTGTTAGTTAGGCAATGAATCCCTTCCTCCAAAAGGCATTGATTTCACAGAACAAATTCTTAATTAGCGACAGGCTGATCCCTACATGAATGGGCATTCTTGGACTCAACCATCTTTGGCTGAGAGATGAGACAAGTTCCGAGGAGACGGGTGCATTTGTTTAGTCTCTTCTCTTGAGTACCCACTTGATGAATCCCAAATTGTAATATTTTAGGTGTATTATTGTTGATGGAAAGATGCAAATATCATGCTCAGAGAATCCTTGGTAACACTACCGCCAAGTCCATGTGGAGGTTTGCATAAAATCTGAAAAACATATCTTTCGTGCTTGTTTGCTTGTTTAGCAATGTCTTTCAAAAGTATTTTTAGAATTTTTTAATTTTAAATCAAGTTTTTTTTTTGTGTACTTTAGATTATTTTGACGTGCTAATACTTTTTTTAAAAAAAAAACTAATCATACTCATAGACAATTTATAACGTGTGCGAATACCCATGAATTGTTTGCTAGCAATAGGGTATTTGATTAAGAATCAAGGACTGTAAATGAAAAAAAAAAATCATAAGAAATCACAGGATCCAGTCGTCCTTGTTGGGACATGAAGGAATAAGAATTGATTAATCACTTAATCTAAGTTAAACATGTGTGGTACCTTAAACAATGTTAGAGTCGTTGCTGTTCTGTCCATGTGGTCTAGTGGGGTATTTTTTTTAACACCAATCCAGCCATTTTTTTTATTTCAAGCAATGCTAGTATATATATATTATTTATTTATTTATTTATTAATGTGGGTGTCGAGACTAGCTTGCATGTACTTTAACTAATCATATAACCCTTGAAATTAATGATTATATAATTCTTCAATAACTATTATATTAGCAACTGCATAACTCGAACATTAAAAAATCAAACTTTTTAATTTTAAATTCTTATCGGTAGGTTGTATCAGGTGAAGGAATGAGGCGATCATGCATGGACCAGCTGTGGCTGAAAGCATCAAATAGACAGGACCACTTGCTGAGTGATTTATGGCACGCAAAGCATCTCTTAGAGGCACCTGCTTGTGCCATCCAGGATCCTAGCATTGTCCGTGCCTCCGTGGCTTACTGTTTTGGGCCAGGATTGTCCATGTTTTACTGTTTTGGGCCAGGAAAAGGGCTTTATTTAAGGCTAGGGGGGTGTCTCCTGGTTCAAAACTTCAAATTATGGACAAGTTTTCACAAAAACTGAAAGTAAAAAAGTGAATGAAATTGGAGGTTGAGTGCAGAAAACAGACAGGGCCCAGTTTGGATAGTTATACGTCGAGAATATAGTGATTATTTGGGGGTTTAATTGAATTTATTTTTTAAAGTATTTTTTATTTAAAAATATATTAAAATAATATTTTATTGAATCCAAATTATCACACCTTGGGTCTTGGGGTATTTTCATAATTGTGCTATTGTTTTTTTTTCATGATTATTGTGTTTAGTTAGAAACAATTTGATATTTTAATAAATAAAAAAATTACAAAAAATTCATTATCACTAAATAGTATTTGAACGACACATGCGACTAATTCCAATGGCCAAAAACATCGTTCAAGGCAGGTGGGGTCTTGGCATAGTATAAGGGATTTTTTTTTTTTTCTCTGCACCAGGGTTCGAGCATCTTCATGCATGTCTGTTACCCCCGTGATGTTTTACTTATTTACTAAACTTGCAGGATATTCAGTAAATCCAAAGATCATGAAGACCTTAGTTATCAAAAAAAAAAAAACATCGTTCAAGGATGCATCCAACTCGTCTAGGTGGTGGTGCCTTCACGACATGGCAACATGTGCACCAAATGGATCTCCATTCCAACACATTATTTTGATACATATTAATCTGAAAATCATTTTAAAAAAAAAACATCACACAACGTAACACACATTAATACTACAAGTATGTTCATTGAGACTTCATTACATTCTTATGATTAATTATACTCAAACAAATATCCACTCACAGTCTTGAATTCACAAGACTGTTAACAGTGTAAGAGCTAGCTGTACACCTTTGGCCTCGCATACACCAAACAATTTAACATTTTGCAAAATCGGCGTGAGAACTGCATGGGAGATCATCCGAGGTCTGTAACTGAGTGATGAAGTCAAAAGTAGCCGGATAACGTTAATCCATCCATATATATTTGTCCGCTTTTGCAGGTGCTGCGGCTATCTTCTGCCGAGCAATCTTTTTCTAAGCGACCTGATTGTCATGGAATCGATGAGCAGGAGCAGACGAGCTTGACATCAAGAAAGAAAGCTCTGCTAACCTCCAAAGTCCATGAAATTCCCTGCTGAAACACATGCTGACCCACCCTGAGCAGGAAAGTCAAACAATATAAGCCTTGACCCAGTAATTCTCACTTCGTCGGGCAATGTTGTGTCTGTGATTTTCAACCTAAATTATTGATCATTGTGCAACCATAAGGGAGAAGTTCAATATAGTTTCACTCACCCAACATTTTACTGCTTTTTGGCTGAAGAATTATATTTTTCGTTTCTGTTTTTTTTTTCTTACTCTAGTGTTTGACAGCATGTGTATATTTTTTGGATGCGAGGAAACTTTATCCTCTAAAAAACGTATTTTGTTCGTTCAGGTGAGCGAGTAAAACTTCAATTGTCTCGTGCTCTTATAAGAAGTGCACATCCTGACTCAAACTCGAGATCTACTGTGCAAATAACAAGCACTTTATCATCACGTCATACAATATATATTACTAAGGTTGAATCCCTAATTTTCAAAAAAACAAGAACATCAGCCACTACATCACAAGTTATTTGTTGAACTCAATGTTTTATTTGGTCTAATAGTCATGGCTCACAAGACATTTTCTCAACATTTTTTTTTATTTTGTCACTTAAAGAAAGATTTAATTATATTCCTAGTATATTTACACTTTTTTTTTCTATTGGGAATGGACGTAAATCATTGCCAAGAAATGTTTGTATTTATTTTTAATTGGAGTATAAACATGAAATAAACAGTCTCCTTTTTTTTCAGTGCCCCATTTGTAAACATAAAATAAATACTCGATGAAATCCATTTTTTAATTGTTATTTGAAATGCGCTTCATGATATAACTATTTTTATTATGCATTTACCTTATTTAAAATAAAAATTTTGTTGGAGTTATTTATTGAAAAATGTATAATTTATAAGGGAAACGAAATATTATATAATTTATATATTAACGACCTAGCCCGATTCAATTGTCAGCCCTATATAGCAATTCATGGATGGAATTTAAAATCTTCAAATCATTTTCCCCTCGAAGATGATGCGAGTTTTCTTAGGGTTACTGACGTCTGATGAACAATTCCGGCTCACAACATTTCCCCCCCCTTCTCTATAAGAAAACAGGGACAAATACCACTCACAGAATCCCATAAATTAAATAGAAGTAGAAGAGATAATGAGTTCAGCTCAGTGAGTTCAACTCAGTAGATGATCGTGGCCGGAATTGAAATAGACAAGACAACTAGATGGAAACTACCCCATTCACCATAAATTTAGAAAGAACGCAGTAAAGGGCCGCTCAATAAAACGAACTGGACAAGATTCATGAATACTTTTCACCACCTCCTGAGAAATATTTTTCAATCAATCATGCGAGCTGGTGTGTTTTTG
The DNA here is from genome assembly GCA_027405865.1 of Salix purpurea. Taxonomy (NCBI): domain Eukaryota; kingdom Viridiplantae; phylum Streptophyta; class Magnoliopsida; order Malpighiales; family Salicaceae; genus Salix; species Salix purpurea. The sequence goes on along the minus strand of JAOWLH010000036.1, from coordinate 4,856,146 downwards.
TTTTGATCCCTTAAATCACTCGGGCAAAAACACAGACATTGACTGGACTTTTGTTTTATTTTATAGAATCATGATTTGTTGGTTTTCTTTCGGTTCTTTTTCACTCACGATTACAGTCTCTTCTGTCAATTCTTGCATCATTATTTGTTGTTAAATCATACTGTTCCAATTATTAGCTTTTCCCGATGACGATACTGTACTTGTAGCTTGTTCTTGTATTTTAAATTATATTATTGTATTTTAAAAGTTTATTTGATTTAAAGGCATATTATTCTGAATACGTGAGTCTAAGAAGTTATAGATTTAGGGTGTGTTTCGAATTGATTTTGTTTTTGTGAATGAGGTTTTTAAAAAATAATTTTATAAAAAGTACTTTAGCTGCAGTTCAAAATAAATTTTGAAGTGTTTAGTTAAAACTGCTTTTGACTTTGAGATTAATGAAAAAAAGTTTCATGTGTTTGGTTACCAAGTTTTTCATATTGTTTTTAGCTTAAAAACTAAAGGCGTGAAACGGTACGCTGCACTGTTCAAATCTTCTTCACGTGACAATGCAACGCTACTGTGCACGTGAATTAATTCACGTGCACAGTAGCTTCCGACCGACCACTACGATAGCTTCCATGGTTGCACTGTCCTCTGAAGGTTGCTTCTCGTCCATGGATGTCTTCCGTGTGAGGATCAAAGGTCCATGTGAGAAATGAAGGTTATTTATAGAATCTATGTTTTGTTCTCGCAGTTGTCTCTCTCTAGATCATGCCCCTATTGCATTGTCCATGGAGGAAGCGTCGTCGTAGAAAGAGAGAGAGAGAAGCTCTAGTTCATCACGTTGAAGGAGGAAGGGTTCACGATCATTTTCGGGGATGAAGGAATTGTGATGAAGATGGTGCACCTTCATCACGTTGATGGAGGAAGTCTGCTTAAATAAAAAAAAACAGATAAGAAGATGCGTGAATTATTTTGGCAGCATAGAGATGCTCTGTGTTCGTTGATAATAATCAGTCGTTGTAGTGGCTTAACGAACTGCCCGTGAAACGCAGTTTCACTCGATTTTTATTGTGGGATCCATACTAATTCATCTGTGTTTTTGCTTTACCAAACAGCACAAAACTGATTATCGGTTGAAACTGCGTTTCAACCGCGTTACCAAACGGGCACTTGCGCTAGCACGAACTCTTTTTACCTGATTGTACCACTAGTCAGAAATATTTTATATTGTAATAAAATATTTTACATTTTAATAAAAATAAAAATATTATTTAATTTAAGGCTCACCATAATATCCCACAAAGTGAGATATTTATTTTCTCTCCCTTCTATTAACAGCTGATTTATATACCAGGGTTATTAACAGCTGATTTACGAAGGGAAATGCTTAAAAATACGAAAGAGAGTTTTTATACTTCAGATTTTTATAAAGTCAAAAGTTTTTTATAATTGCTAAAATCACGGGTTACCCAACCCAGCCCGTTTTCTTAAAAACACAGGTGTGAATTTAGATTCACGAGCCGGGTTCAGATCAGGTTCACGGGTTCGGTTCATATTTGCCAACCCCAGGCCCCGCAGGAAAAAAAAAATTGGACCATGCGAAGCTATATTTATTAGCCGATTAATTCCATGTATACGAGCAAGGATACGCCTTGTTTGGAAATGGTGCTGCACGGGCATTTCCTACCCCAAGCATCCAGATATATTTTTGGATAAATGACCTGTTTGGGATAGCGGTTACGATTATTTTTGAAAATATTTTTGAAAGTATAAAGTAGTATAAATCTATGCAAGTTTGAAACCCAATAGACTTTCACTTGAAGAATGTTAAAGAATAATATAAATAATATTTTATATCTTATCTAATAGTTTAAATTTTTAGATAAAATAGTTTTTTAATTAGCACGTGGCATGACGTAACATATCCGCAACGAGTCCTTCTCAGATCCATCTTCCGAGGATGGAACTGACAGTCTAGAGGGATGGCCTCCAGTAGACTCTCCCACCTACGGCGTAGCCCTTTCTTTCTTTTGTTTACGAGTACAGTTTTCTTGGTGGTTTAAATGTTCCATACCTGAAACACCGAGTCCTTCCATTGAGCCTCCTGTACAGGCCACAGGCTTCTCACTCACGCGACCTCACACATTCGGTGGAAAAGATTGGCCGTGTGGATGCATTTCTTTCACGAGCTGGCTGCTGCTGTCCACGTGCCACTTCACTCGCGGGCCCCTCGCAGATATCTTTCTGGTTAAGGTGAAGGACAGCAGCATCGCTCGTGATGCATCTCGGCCAAAAGTTGAGAAAAGTGACGGCTGAAATGTTTCATCACAGTCTCGTTTTCACCTGTATTTGGAGGCGCCCCGTCTTGATTTGGCCATGAACAGGGAGGGGACTGTGCCTTGAAATGGATGCTTCGTTACAAGATTGAAGATGCTGATTGCGTCGTGTTTTGGCAAGATTTAGAAGTGATTCCCTTCATGGGTGGTTCAGTGTTTTGCTGAAAAGGAAAGGGGGCAGAGGTTTGCGAAAAATGAGCATGAGCTCCGTGAAATAATACACCGGATCAAGTTATATTCCCACAAATATAAACAGGAAAACCCTCCCCATCTCAATCGACAGTCGCTATAAGCTACATTTGCCAAAAAAAATATTTGATTCGGATAATTGATTTTTTTGAAATGTGATTGAATTTGTTTTTCAAATTATTTTTTATTCAACAATATATTAAAATAATATTTTTAAAAATTATCTTTGATATTATTATAATATAAAAACACTAAAAAATTAATAATTTTTTTTTAAAATACTTTCCAAACATAACGTCTTCACCCTCTAAGGAGGGTGCCGACCTAAATATATCGTCATAATTTTTCCTAAAAAAATATAGCGGTAACTATTAATTCTAAAATAACTCTTAGTTTATAAGGTTTAATTTGGATTTATAATTTTGTGTTGGACTGGAATGCGGTTAAGGAAGGCTGTTTATTTTTAAAAATTGAATAAAAATAAAATATATCGTATCTAAAAAAAAACTCTAGATTATTCAATTCAATTTTCTCCATTTTGCCCGAAGACTGATAAATCAGCAGGGATTTAAATTAATTTATACGATTAAATCATCCAATAACTATAGCCAAGACTTTTATTATAATTACACACGGAACAACTATTCTAGAAGGATTGGTATGTGTGTGTGTGTGTGTATATATATATATATATATATATATATATATATATATATAATCAACAGGGTACTCAGTGAGAATGCTCATAATTAATGATAATAATATAGCAGAATTGAATCAGAAGCGTAAAGTGATGATGACAATTAAGATTTTCACACATGCTCACTTAATTGCGATTCATGAGTTAACTTGCGATATATGTAAGATACTTTGTTTAATTTTTATTTATTACTTTGTAATTGATTTCTAAGGGAGTTCTCGGGTGGCGGCTGTTTATTATATTTTATTTTTAATTATTTCTAAAACATAATATTATTATAAAGAGTCCCTTAATCATGAAATTGCATCGAATCTAATTTGTGGTTAATATTATAACTTTCATGATTGAGGACTAATTATAAATACATATATGAAATAAATTATTGCTTTAATATATTAGACATTAACACAATTAAAGAAGTTAGTAGAGTGATAAAAATCGTGGAATTAAAATGAATATTTCATTTGAAGTTTAGGAGTTTAGGGTTCAAGTCTCGCTAATTATATTACTTTGAAATTATGTTTTTTAGTGTAAAAACTAATAATTTATTTTATTTTTTGTGTGAGTAATTTACATGGCACATACACGTGAGTTAAAAAATTTAATTTCAATATGGAGTAAGTTAATTCAAACACTCCAATTATATATAAAAAACAAATCATATCAATTATTATTAATAGTGTTGATATGACATTGGACAATGTAACAAGACTAGGAGAAATAAAAATAAAAAGCTCAAAACACCAAATATTTTATACTGTATATAAAAGATATCTCTACAAAAAAATATCATTTGATTTGATTGCAAAGATTTTCAGACTTTTATTGAAGAAAATCTAAGAGACTATCTGAGTATCAAACAAAGGCATTGAAATTTACGTGCTAACTCAGACCGAGTTTTCATATAAAATAGTTTACATTATGAAATATTTTTGCAAGATATAATTGTTTATTGCCATTACCTATACCATTCATAGGATCAAGGTCTTCGTGGCCTCATAATAAAAAGCTTAAAATATGTTTTACAGGTTTTAGGTTCAAGTCATAGTATATTTATCTTATAAGAACTTATGAAAGCCACTGTTTTATTTATTTAATCTGGAACAGCAGAGAATACCTAAAGAGAGGTGAAGTTTTCTCGAATAAAAAACAAATCATAGGGCCAAGACAGTTGAAGTTTCAATTTCAAAAATCTTATTTCAAAAATATTTTTGAAAAAAAAATAATTTTTTTATATTTTTGTTTTTTATTCTAAATTTAAATTTATTTGTGTTTTAAATCATTATAATATGCTGGTGTCAAAAATAATTTTTAAAAAATAACTTAATATATTTTTGAACAAAAACATATTATAAAAAACAATCACGACCACTCTCTAAATACCAGAATATATATGTTTGACATGCTACCCTTAAAAATATAGCAATCATTTAAATTAATAAAAAATTATAAAACAATAATCATTACTCTAAAAACAAATACAAAGGAAATGTTTAATTGGAGACAAGATATGAAAATCTCGTGCACATTCGTATCGCCTGGAGTGTAACACTAGGATGCAACACACAAGATCTAACAAGAATATTCAATTAGAAAAATCTAAAACTCTCAGCTTAAAAAGTCAAGGTAAAATCCCTTTTACAGCTAATTAAATAAAAAATTGAATATTTATATATCATTTATTGGATTTTAGGCAATCATATGATGATTATCTATAATGTGTGTGTGAGGGGTCTTATATTTAGATTGAATTCTGGTAAACTATGATAATATCGACATTTTATCAATTATATAATTCATTTTAAAAAACCTATTTCCTTGGATTAGTTTATATGAGGATTAAATTATATCCATGTACTCTCAACCATGCTATGAGCAAGATTGTTAATATCGTTTCAGTTGTCGTTTTGATTTTTCTATTGCTATGAAATGTTTCGGTTTCGGAGCATTTCAGCGTGCCATTTCAGGGGTTGTACTGCTCATATATATATATATATAATTAAAATATTAATTTAACAAGCATAGTTAAAATTCAAGATAAATTAACTTTAAATTATACAATATAAATACAAAGTCAAACAAATATAATCTCAAAATTAGAAATACAATCACAAGTTAATCAAAATAAGGAGGATTTTAAGGCCGGAACGGCACATCGGGAACAGTACCGAGATATTCAGACCGGAATTTGACCAGTATTTCTAGAACGGACCGAAATTAAAACCAAGATGAAAATGATGTTATTTTGTCTTGGTTTTCTTAATAACACAGAACGTTCCGGCCAGAATAAAACAGTATTAACAACCCTGACTACGAGACCTATGGTGCATCAAATCCCATCACCTTATGTTCATTTAACTCTCGAATCTTGTTAATTGCTAATTCAATATTTGGAACTGTGATAGAAAGTTCTTTTAAAAATATTTTTTTTATATTTTTACATAACACATTAGAATTATAAAAGAGTACGAAGAGTATTAATTTAATAATTTTAAAAAATAAGAACAATTTAAAAAATACATCCAAAATATATTATATTGACACAGTCGAAATATTGAAAAAATAGAAGTAGGCCCCATGACCATCAACGTTTTCCAATTGAAAATGTCGCAACATTCACGCGCCTAGCCGAAAGCCATCAAAGCATCAACTCATAGTACTCCTCAACTTGTGTCGCCTCCCTTCCCCACACAAACCCCAAAGTTTCCGCTGCATGTCGCTCCCAAATGTACTCGTGATTGATGTCAGTGACTTGCACGCGTAATGCAAGTTCTTGTTTATTATTTCGTTTCTCGATTTTGTAGCCAATAATTATATATATACTATTTTTCTCACATCAAACCTAAATTTTCTTCTTTATTCCGATAAAGTTTCAACCACTACAATTAAACCCAACCCTACTTGGTTACCCGACTAATTCATTTCATGATTAAACTTAATTAGATATTTATTAAAAATAGCATTATTTTGATTTTAAAATGAAATTCTTGACATGATCGAATGAGATTAATATGCCCTACTCGTAAGTTATGTTATGCCTGTATCCAGAATCATGTTTTATACCTGTGGCTTGAAGGGGACGATGGGTGTCAATTCAAATCTATTTCAAGGTGATAGCGTGATTGTGATTATTTTTAAATTATTTTTTATTTAAAAATATATTAAAATTTTTTTATTAAAAAAAATATTTTTAATATTGTTATATTAAAATAATTTAAAAATACTATTTTTTTCCATTTAAAACAACTTTTATATATATATAAAAAACAATTTTGAAATGATTCCCAAAAATCCTTGTTGTTTTATTCATAGTGCCCATTTGGCAATGCGGTTTTACCGCGGGTTGCTAAAAATTCAATTTTTTTTTCATTTTAAATAATTTTTTTTTGATATTTTTAGATCATTTTGATGTGTCGATGTCAAAAATAATTTTTAAAAAAATAAAAAAAATATTATTTTAATATATTTCTAAACGAAAAACACTTTAAAAAATGACAATAATCACACTCCCAAACAGCCATGGTTTTTTGATAGTTTATCAGATTTATGATTAAAAATCTTGGCCCCACAAAACCCATGTCCCTTTCAATCCCAGCTGTACAATTGATGGTAGATGCTCTATTTTCTTGATATCTCTTTGATATCATCTTGAGCAGCGCGATTTACTCCGTGATTAGCAGTACCATCTACTATGCCTACATTCCTCTCAAAAGTGGAGCTCATTTCCTCCCCTGCTTGTCCTTCTATTGCACGGTACAAAAAGGTCCTTCAATTGTCTCATCATCTTCAATCTGGTCCCTACAACAGTAATGGCTACTAGTCTTCATGGATAGTTCAAACTACTGATCAAGGAGTGAGTGGTAGGTATGATTCTTATGTTGTGTCAAACTCCTATTTGAATTCCCTGGCCATTCAGTCAGAGAAACTATAAGTTATATAAAAATCTAAATTTAAATAAGTAATCGAAATATTTAAGCCCGGAAAATATTTTAGATTTTTCATTATAATAAACACCCGCCTATATTAGCTTTTATAATTTTTAATTTTTAATACTTTTAATCTGAATAAATTGACACCCATAATTCATTCTCTTAGTTAGTCGAGCAATATAAATAATAAAATATATTCTTACTAACTCCGTTTCATTTTACTTGATCCATTTTATTAAATAAACATAGTGTAATATCACATCTACGAACCTCAGTATTGAATAGTATGTGAAAGCAAAGTTATTAAAATAATCTTACTTGAGTCCCAAAATTATTAAATTCAATTTGCTTGTTTAAGAGTGTGATTGAGATTTTTTTTAAAAGTATTTTTTGTTCAGAAACATATTAAAATAATATTATTTTATTTTAAAATTTCTTTTAAATTACCCATGCAATCATGGATGAATAATTGTTAATTAGGTTTTGAGAGTGTGATATTGATTTTTCAAAAAAATACATTTTGCTCGGAAAAATACTAAAATAACATATAGTTTTTTAAAATTTCTTTTGAATGCAAGTAAATCAAAACAATTTTTCAAAACAAATAAATTAAATTTTAATAAAAAATAGACATGCCCTTAAAAAAACCAAGCTATTGAATGATTTCCCTGCCGAGGCATGAGGTATAGATAGACCTTTTGTGTATGGAAATGAGGAAGGAATAGTACGAAAACAAACATTTAAATTTGAAAAAGTGAATGTGCAAGAATGCCCTCGTTTCAAGGATTGTCCGGAAACCAGAAGACAGCTCCAGGGTCCCATCCCTGTCACCGTTTTTACTGCACTCAAGGACATAAAGGTTATTACCGTAAATAAACATGTTCAGAGCGCCTTATGGTCGGTCTGGCCATATGGTCCAGTTCAAAGATTCTCTGTTTTATGGAGCCTCGCAAATAATTCCTAGCCGCTTGCTCAGTATTTTTTTTAATATTCAAATTAAGCACATTTTTCTAGCCTAGCCGGTTTTAATAATTTATTCAAGGAGTTTATAAATAATGGTTTTTCTCACATCTTATTTCGAGACTTGCATTTTGATGATTAAAATAATTTTAATATCTTATTTTTAAAGTGAAAATAAATAATGATTTCATTGTAATTATTATCCGATTGATGAGGATGATTGTGAAGATTATAATTGCGGGGATGGTGGTGAAATAAACAAAGGAGGAGATAATAATAATAATAATATATTTTTTAAGAAATTAATCACATGAGGCAACAATGGAGCAAGGTTGATGCTGTAAAACATATTATAAATAATAATATATTTATAATTATTTTTTAAGAAAAATTCTACCAGACTTGTGGCGCGGTTAAAAAAACTATGGCCACCCCCTTCCAAGCTAGTCCTTCTTGAAAATAGATAGACTTCACTGTCCAACATGGTCCATAGAAACTCCTGTTAAATCCCCAAAATACCCGTCCACAAAAACTTCCCGCGCAATTAGAAACAACGGACGGTGTTTGATGAGATAATATCAGATAAGATGATCATAACCGTCATGATCATCTCTGACCTGTAGGCCCACTCCCTCCCTCTTCCCTTTTGAAAACCCACCTGTCTTCCATTACCCCAAATCAATGCCACCCTTCGATTATTTTTTTCAAAAATTCACAAATCTTACAGCACAAGCACCTCCTGCCTCACCTCTATAGCATATACGGGAATACGATAAAAAAATTCATTTATATATTTATTTTAATTATATTGAAATAATATTTTTAACATATCACATTAGAATAATAGTAAAAATATCAATTTAATTTTGCTTTTTTAAAATTCAAAAATCTTAGTTGAACCCAATGCCAAACGGTGTCTTAGCTCCCTTTATATAACCCCGAAGAAGAAACTCCTCACCCAATGTGCCTCACTCTCATGTAACATAGCCTCCTCACCACTCCTTCCCTACCCAATGGCACTAAGTATATCTCATGCTTCAGTGCTCTTCACCGCCACCGTACTTACCCTTCTCCTTGCTCCCACTCCCATCGATTGCTGGCGTCCATGGCCTCACCTGAAACCCAACAGCTCAGACCTTCTCTATGATTCCTCCAAAAAATATGAAGGGTCATCGGAATTTGTTCACCTGCGTTATCACATGGGACCAGTGCTGACCGGGAACATCACAGTCCACATAATCTGGTACGGTAGATGGGAAAAGCCCCAGAAAAAAATTATTCGCGAGTTCATCAACTCAATCTCCGCCGTCAATGCGCGGCCGCCGTCTGTTTCCGGGTGGTGGAGAACTGTGCAACTCTACACGGACCAAACCGGAGCCAACATCTCACACACCGTCCAATTAGGGCAGGAGAAGAACGACAGGTTTTATTCCCACGGGAAGTCCTTAACGAGGCTGTCTATCCAGTCGGTGATCAAGAGTGCCGTCACAGCCAAATCTAAGCCGTTGCCTACTAATCCGAGGAACGGCTTGTATCTGTTGTTGACTTCCGCTGACGTGTACGTTCAGGATTTTTGTGGGCAGGTTTGTGGGTTTCATTATTTTACATTCCCTTCAATTGTAGGGTACACGTTGCCCTACGCTTGGGTAGGTAACAGTGCGAAGCTGTGTCCTGGCGTGTGTGCCTATCCATTCTCTGTGCCTAAGTATATACCCGGGCTGAAGGCGCTAAAGTCACCCAACAGTGACGTGGGCGTTGATGGGATGATAAGTGTGATTGCACATGAGATTGCAGAGCTGGCAACCAATCCATTGGTGAATGCCTGGTATGCAGGGCAGGACCCAAGCTATCCCGTGGAAATAGCTGATTTGTGCGAGGGCATTTATGGAACTGGAGGTGGCGGGTCGTACACTGGACAAATGTTGATGGATCATGACGGGTCCACGTTTAATATGCACGGGATCAGACGGAAATATTTGGTTCAGTGGGTTTGGAACCATTTCAAAAATTACTGTAGTGGCCCTAATGCCCTTGATCAGTAGTGGTATTTCCCTATTTCCGCGTTGTTTATTATTTCCTGTAATTTTGGGTTTTGAATTTTGGGGTTATTAATGCATTAAGGTAGTTAAGGTTGTTAAAATCTGTAATAATCTCTACTATACTATTTTTGTATACCACTTTATTGTCTTCTCCCTTGAAAATCTTGTCTTTTCCCATCATTAAATTCTTGTCTCTTCCCATCATTAAACTGGTTAGGCAGTCTTGCTGAAGATATTTTATGATTAGATTTTTAATTAGATGGGGGCTAAGTGTGTACTTTGTGCACTGTGTTTTAAATTTAAAATATATTAATTTCATGTTTTTCCCATCAAATAAAATTTATATTACCTGTGTTATAACTATTTTTTTCTTCTTATTTTAAATGATAATTACAAGCTGATGTTGACCCGAGGTTCATCTCACAATCTCCATGGCTGCCATTCGCTGAAGCACCAAGACACCTGCAATTCCCAGCAAGTTGATTTAAGGTACACATTTATCACTTTCAGACACAACCTGTGCAGTGTGCACTTGGTGTTATCGAAAGCAAACAAGCCTGGCCTATCTCTCAAGGACCCCCACTGTCTTTTTCTTTTTTCATCCTTTTCCAACAATTAATCAAGAAAACTTTCATGGGATTTGAGCTGATATGATGTATGGTACGAATTTTTTCTCCTTTTCCACGACAATTTTGGATGCTTTTTTCCTTCTCTTTTCCGGTGAGATACGCATATCATCGTCGTGTGTACTGAAAGCAAGGAATCGGCCATCGTTAAAATAGCAGCTCGTAGGGTTAGTTTTGTAATGGTATTGATTTTGCTGACGCGGTGGGTGCTGCTTCTGATATATGTTTGGTAAATTATCATGATTAAAAATATTTTACAAATAATATTATTTATTCCAACCGTGGAAACATTAAGATGATGATTCTCTGATTGACGGTTCTCTTATCGATGGATTTGGTTTTCAATGATTGTTTAGTATTGTGATGAATACAAAGTATTTTTAATTGCAAACTTATATAAATAATGTATATATATTCATAACATTATAATATAAAAATAATAAAAATCACTACAAAATATAACTTTAATATTTTTTTCAAGGTAAATATACTTTTAAAAAACCAGAGTTGTCAATACTGTTCCGATTGGAATGTTCCGTGCCATTAAAAAAATCGAGACAAAACGATGCCATTTTTATCTTAGTTTTAATTCCGACTCGTTCCAGAAATACCGACTAAATTCCAGCCGGAACATCGAAATATAAAAGTTATTGTAATCCCAAAATAGTTCAAAGTGTGACCAGATACCGGTGGAATTCTTTTTCAAGATTGTTTGGTTGCATGTGTTGCTGAATAAAAACAAATGTCCAAAAAAAATGACATACAAGATATCATTAAAAATACCCATTCATTGATAGTTTAAAGAACATGCGAGTGCAAGAGGGTTTTAATAATTGAAAATGCAATTAGAAAATATTAATTATTCTATCTCCATAGCAAGAGAAATCTTGGTTTTTTTTTAATTAATTTTTTGAGCTCCAAATGAAATTCCTAATTAAAGTTATAGTTAAGAAACTCGACATCCTTAGATATATTGATTTACCAACTCATTAACTCAGAATCTAATTTAATCTGAGTTGTAATTGTAGATTATTTTATTTTAAGTTCATAGCTTGGAAAAACACCTTCAACTAGGAAGACAAAGGGAGCCTTGTATTCTCCTAGTATTTATTTTATATTTGCTTATTTATTAGCTAGATTTTATATTTTCTTGACTCAGGGTTGATTAACCTATTTGGGTCATCAACTTGCACTCTACGTGTATCAATAGAATTCAATCCACCACCAAATGTGTTTTAGTGTCACGGACTGTTAAGATAGGTAGACTCTCAATTGGTACCTGCCCCCAATAATTCTCTGAATTTAAATAATTAACCCTTTATTTCTATTAAAAAATCTTAATATTTTTTTAAATTATAAAATACACGGAGATATGTTATCTACGTAAGATTTTGTTTCATTTAAAAACTATTAAATTAATATTATTTTATAATATTGATAAAATGATATTAAAAGTATTTTAAATTAAAAACCACTCGCAAGTCGCAACACCATGAGGCCTGTTTGGGAGAGCTGTTGCGGTAGCTTTTTAAAGTGTTATTATGCTGAAATACATTAAAATAATATTTTTTATTTTTTTAAAATTATTTTTGACATTAACATATGAAAATGATCTAAAATCATAAAAATATATTCATTTAAAATGAAAAAAAAAATATTTTTTTTAGAAACAGGCATTTGAAACGCCGTCTCAAACGGGCACCAGGAGAGTAATAGGGGACCTAACATTCCCCCATATTCATCTCACCATTTTTCAATAGCCAGACAAAGCAGCAGCAAGATTCAATTTGGGAACCAGCTGGCTTTGGTCTCAAGTGACATCAATTTGCAGGAAAAAAAACAACAAGTAGTTTTCTTACTTTGACTTCGGTGGGATTTGTAGCTTCTCAGAGTAGGTAATGTTCGTAAATAAAGTCATGCTAAAGCACAAAAGAAGAAATAAAATATTTAGAAATTCACTTTCTTAATCCTAATTTATCAACTGGTAATTTTATATTAATCAGATTCTTTGAAACATGATTAGCTAGCGATGGGGACACTCATTAGTCTCGTCTCGAGTAGTCAGCACTCAGGCGGCGGTGGAAAAGTGGTCGCCGCGCCTGAACCCTGATCCTTGCTCTCCAAGCACAAAAGTCATGCCTTCTGTCTCCCATGATCTATTAAAAAAAGGAAGAACAGGCCTTGGCAAAACATCCTAAACCCTAATTACACGTTCCTTTTACTTCATCGCTATGCTTTAACGAGCATTGGAGTTGTATACAGCAAGGATCAGATCAATGTCAATGGCGATGGGAGTATTGGACTATGAAAAAGGATTAAGTGAGTGTTTGACTCTGAGGTAGCATTTACGGTTGAGATTAATTGTAGAGCTAAATTATTCGATAAATTTTGTCTCACTGTTTTTTATAATTATAGGACCCACCAAAACTGTGTTTAAATCTCAGCTTACCAAATGTTTTTCGCCCAAAACAGTGCTATAATTATTGAAAAATTGCTTATGACACTATTGGTGTTAATTAATTTGACAAAACAATATTTTTGTCAATGATGGTAACAAGAACAAGAAATAAAAAAAAAGTAAAAATATATACCAAAAACAAGAAAAGAAAAGAAAAGAAAAGAAAAGAACCCATAAAATACCATTAATTCACAGACCACACATTAATATACAAACACAAACCACACATACATCGACAACTAGCAAACCCTCCCGCCAGGACACAGATCAACCCACCCTCAGCTATAGCTGATATGATTTTTGCCGAATATAATTACCATTCTAATTTTGTTCATGATAATATTTTACTAGATATTGTTCCCCGATCAAATAGCTAATGATTGATGAGGTCTTCATGTATGAATTTAGTTCGTGATGAAATTGCACGTAATTTGATAATAGAATAAAAATAAATGTCTAATTTACTTGAACTATTAATTACATTATGTTACTATGATTATTAAATCTACATTTTTTATATGAAAAAACATTGTAACTAAGCACAAAAAATTATTTTTCATTAAATCTTAAATGCAATCATAATTTTAACTAAACATTTCAATTTTAGTTATGAACCTTAACTAAAAATATTTTTTATAAAACTTCTTTTTGTTTTAATCTTAACCACAACAACAACAACAATATCAAATAGGCTTTAAAGAGTTTATTGCACTGCCTGCGAGTTTACATCCTTATGCCGTAACGTTGCTTCATCAAACTTAGCTGGATTCTTAACCTCGCCAGAAAGAGGGCAGTACTGCTGATGTTTACAGCAGCTAGCTGCTTGTTTTCAATCGTGAGGTCGAGGGCAAGCTTGCTGTAACTATCTCTCCCTCTCTCTCCATCCTGCAATGGTAGCTGAAAACAAGCATGTCATTATCAAAATCACTATAAAGGAATAAATGATGATCAAAAAAGAAGGAAAAGGAAAAGAGAAAAGGAAACGAATTCCCTGCAGCGCGTCCACATCATTGTCCAAGCTCCTTTGATTTCAACGCGATAAATTCCAGACAACCGATAAAAAGAAGAGGGGGAAAGTGAGAAAAAAGAAGCCATAAAGAGCTTTGGTGCAGATTGATTATTGCATTGAGATGAACGGTGGTGATAAGGAAGAGTGGGGCCCCTCTGAGGATGATCATGTCATCTATTTTTCACACAAATTTGTTGAAGAAGTGACACAAAGAGAGGTGGCGATGGATGGCCTGGAAATCTGAAACCAGCTGATACGCGGGGAGCTAATGATTCGGTGTCGCATTAAGGATGAGATCTACTTGAGGGGCACCGAATTCATGATCTTCAAGGACCTAGTGGGATACATGATGTTCTAGCACTATCAACTGCATAAATCTTCAGTGCAAGAAGGTGAAAAAAGAAGAAGGGTCATCATTTGTAGGATTGAGAAAAAAATACTGAAAAACTGTTTAACTTGGAAAGAAAAAAGAATCATTAAGAACCCCCCATTAAACCAAGAAAATTGAACCATTAAAAAAATCGATTAAAATATTTTAAAAAACTTCTGATCTGGTTTGATTTAGGTTTCTTAAGGCTAAAACTGATAAATCAATACTGATAAATCAAAACTGAACCCAGCCGGTTCAAATTAGAGAATATATACTATAAAAAACTTTCTATTCTTCCAATTTGGTTCAATTTTTTTGGGTTGATTATATTTTGGTGAAATAGGAGAAGGGAAAAAATTGCTTAAAATAATAAAAAATCTAAGAAACTAAAAACTATTTTTCATGTTTTTTACATAAAAATCCTAACCAAAACAAGTCGGTTAAACTAATTTTGGTTTTTTTTTCTTTGTGATTTTGATTTGATTATTTTTATAGATAAAAATCGAACTTAATTGGAAATGATCACCTCTAATTATGTGTCTATACTCTATGTGTACGTGTACATCTCTATAATAAGCATGAGCACTCTGCAAGGATATTTTCCCTAACTGGTACATTGTATATGCAAAATTAAACCATAATCATAGCATGGAATTCCCAACCCATAAATTTCACCTTTCTTAAAGTGTATAGCATCCCTTTATTGCCTTCAACTTTAATTGATCTTTCCCTTTTACTGCTATATACTAATTAATTTATCTTTACTGCAATGAAGAAACTATCTCTATTAGCTAGCTGGAATTGATCCTCACAACCTTGTTTCCTTGATGATTTATTGAGGCTAAGAAGGGAAATACAAACATCCAATTAGATAAATCATACATGAGCATTTTAGAAACATAAATATTTTTTTTTTCTATCAATTTAAGAATTTAATTTTTAATTGTTTTTAGTTTTTCTATTTATTATTATTATGATCCTCTTAGTTATTTTTATTCCTCTCTCTCAGTTTAACAATTTTTTCTTTTTTATTCATCATTATTATTTTTTTAGTTTTTTTGAATTTAGTATTATTATGATTATTCTATTAAAAATATTGCAATACTTTTTTGACAAAGAAATTTGATGAATAAAAAAATAAATATTTTGATTTCCTCTTATAATTATGATAATTTTAGTCTTTAATAATTGCAACATATAAATAAACCCTGTATCTTATAAATTGCGCCAATAAATATACTTGAGAAAGTAAGAACATGTATCACAATTATGCTATCAATTACTGATTTTGAGTAGAAACTATTGTATGCACATTAACAACACAATCCATCACCAGCATCAAAGTTGTAAGACTTGCAAGTGGGGTCTTGACCTAATGGTTGAAGGGACTTGTTTTCTTTCTCTGTAAAAAGGTTCAAGTCCCACCATGCACGCCTGTCATCCCCGCGATGCCTTACATGCTCACTGAATTTACAGGATGTTCAGTAAGTCCGGGGATTAGTTGTGGTGCGCGTAACCTGACCCAGACACCTTGATTATCAAAAAAAAAAAAAAGTTGTAAAACTCAAACTAGTCTGGGTTAAGAAAAAACCCAGTAAAAAACCCATATCAAGATTTACCCTATAATCTAGTTAAAACCCGACCTTCAAGGTATTTTTTTTTTAATCAAAACAATATTGTTTTAATTCTTTAATTTTCTTAGAGGCTGGTTCAAGATTATCTCGAATCGACTCTACTAGATCATGACCTTGGACTTGCCGGAGTCAAATTTTACAACTGTTGTTAGCATTGCACAATAAACATTTACGAGGATCGTAATTATCCGGAAACTTGTTCATTGAATGAATATGTTCTTGAATTTTTGACAAATTTTATTTGGTTTAAATTTCATTAAATAGTTTGGCTTTAAGTATTATTTGAACAACATTGTATGTTAGTTTTAATATAGGATTAATTATTACGAAATAATAATATTTAAAACTTTTCAATTCAGAGTTGTTTTCTCTATCGTTTAGACCAACATAATCAGAAGCAGGTCCAAACGGAGTGAAGCAGTCAAGCTTTGAAAATATATAGAGCTGCATGTTAAAAAAAATACTATTATGCCCCTCATGACACATCCTTGTTTTTGTTTATTCAAACCTATAATCATAGAGATAGATCATGGGATCAATTGTCTAATTTTCTCCTTGATTGGAGGAGAAAATTACCTAATAAATTTAACGAGAGTGGTCCGTTATCTACTTATAAATAATAATTTATGTATTCCATCCATGGTTACTGGTAAATATAGATAAAAAAAAAATTCCAGATTTTTTTTTTAATTATTATTTTAAAGTTGTGTTGCTAATGATGTATTGAGAATTCAATGATCGGATGTATTTATAAGGTATATAACACTGCAAGCATTGATTCACAATGCTGGAAAAACTATATATATACCATGATAATTAAATTTCACAACTCAAATCTCAACGTAACTTATGCAAGGATTATTCAGGGAGAGAAATGACAGATCACACCTTACCCTACTATCCAGATCATAGCAGCAAATGCTAGACAACGTGAAAAGCTGCAGAATATGACGTGCAGAGGCACTCAAAGAACCACCTGCAGGTGGCTATAATGCTCTTGCAAAAACATAACCTTTTCTCTCTCGTTCGATGCATCTTCACCAATTCATCAAAGATATGTCAAAAAGCTGCCTAAGGAAACAGCATTCAACGATCACTCATTTGTGTGTAGACTGCTCCTAATTTAACATGGAAACAATCGTTTGTGCTCGCAAATTTTCATTTTAGGTCTTTAAGATTCTCATTCTGCCGATTCTTCAAAACTCCACATGCAACCGTTCCCGCGACAAACAAGCCAGCTAAAGGGATGAAAGATGGGAAACCAGAAGCAGTTAAATCTATAATTTCTCCATAACTGGAGGTGTTTTTTGTTTCATGTGGAAGTTCATTCTTTAGATTTTTATAATTTATAGCTTCAGATGACTCGGTACTTGTCAATTTTCTCGAAATCGTGTTCCAGATATGGGGCATGCACATTCAGCTTGGCCATGTAATGAACCACCAAGAAAAGGGAAAAAAAGAAAGCAGAAGTTTAGTCGGCTTCAGCCATCAATTCTCATCAATGCTACAACAGTTTCAGGAAGCAGCAATGGCTTTGCAAAATGCATAGAGAGAGATTATATAAATGTATTTTAGATCCGATAGAAGGCAAAGATAGAAAGAAAGTGCTATCACTCACAACTGCGGGATGGCTAGAATGTGTAGTTATAAAACCAAGTCTCGCGTTCGGCCGGGAGCAGGGCCTGGGAATCGGGTCGAGAGGGTCAATCTAAGCTGACGACACAATTAATTATAACAATCAAGATCAGTTTAAAAAAATCAAGATCCAGAATTCTCTCCATAAAGTAGTTGAACATTGTGATAAACCCATCAATCCATCCATTATTCTGTATTTCTTTTTTACTTAGAATCATAAAATTGCTTACAAGTTTATGAAGAAGACCTGTGTTTTTGATCTTCTACGTTTATTTTTACTTCGGTTCAAGAGCACATTGTGTTTCGTTTAGAGATCTAAATGCAAAGGACTGTTCTGATCATGATGCCTTCTGCTTTTCTGCATGTGTCCCTGATGTTTACGGGGCTACTTCTGGAAGGTGCATTCTAGTTAAAGACAGTGGCAGAGTGATTACTATCAGAAAATAATATAAATTTTATTTTGGGTTTCATTTAAGAGTTTAAATTTTTAACTGAGATGGTTTTTTGATATAATATCAGAGCTTTGTTAACCCAGCGGTCACGAGTTCAAATCTAACCACTTCCATTGTATTTGATAAAAACTAATCATAAGGTATATAGACATATGTGCAAGTTTCAAGTTTTATTTGAAAAAATATATTAGAAAATAATATAAATTATATTCTAAAATCTCATCTTGGAGTTAAGTTTTTAATATATAATGAATGTGAGATTCCTTGCTGATACACAATACCCTCACACCCAGTTCTCAGCAGTATTATGTGTCTTGGCCATGGCTGATGTCATCTAAATGTTATTTGCTTTTAATGGTTTGAATTTGACTGTCAGTCGATCACAGGTGAAAAGGACTTGGTTTATTTATGATTTCGTGAGTGTTACTTTAATTCATTTTGCACTAAAAACAAATTTGATCTCCCTTTAGAACGGGATCTTCAATTTATTTGTTTATCTTCTTGATAGATTTTACGGATTCATAATATCGTTGCATTGTATTATCTAATAGCCCTTTCCAACTTTCACATCTTATGCGCGGTAAGATGTTCTTCATTTCATGTTTCTAATTCAAACTTCAAAACACATTTCTTTGATTTCGTTTGTTTATATGGTTGGGGCTGCATTTCCCTCTTTAATTTTTAAAAAATAGTCTTACATGGATTTTACTCAAAACTGTTTTTAAGTTTTGTTAAGAAAATGCTATTTTTTTTTATTTTTTTTTAAATCACAATGCAAAAGCTATCTCAATGCCAGACACACTTTGTATTCGTGCATTAAGGTAAAGGTAACGGAAAATTAAGGAGTTAAAATTCTAGGAGTTCTTTTATGGCATCTCTTGGCTCTGCACTGTGTCTTGGTTTCGTATCTGCAATGTGAAGCAATAAATATGAGGTAAAAAAGAAGAAGAAAAAATTCTGGGTTTTTATCAGAGTTTCGATATTCATCGGCTGCTGATGCTTTGTGCTCGATGGATGTACTGTGGCGTGTACATTTGTCTGAAAAAGATTTGAGCAAGAACAATTGATACATAACTTTGATTTTTGGAAAATGTTACAAGATTCCAAAATACATGAAAGCTGTAACTTAAAAAAAGAGTACTACAAAGAAACCAAAAAAGGAAATACAAAAAAAAAGCCCCTCAAAATTCAGTCTTGAACATGAACTAGAATGAAAAAAAGGGACTGACCAGAACAACAATTATTCACACCGCACGTCGGATTCGATCCGACTCTGCAAAATCATAGCCCACTTGAAAAAGAGAGCAATCCCTGCAACAACCTCATCAGGACCTTTCGTGTCACAAAGAAAATATCACTGCAACAATGCCAACTCCGAAGAACACAGCATTATCAAGAACATTTAAAGTTACTGCTCCAGAATTATCCACAGAAGTATCTGGACTCTCTGCAGATTCAGACCCCATCTTTGTTTTTCCAGGTGCTGGTGCGGGAGGAGGAGGTTTAGGTGTAAAAATATCAACAGGAAGAAGCACCTTGTCAACCTGATAAACAGCTAGCTGGTTATCAGTGTATATAGTCCCAGATACGCTTGTATTGGTAAGTCCTGTGGTTATGTTAACAGAGTTCCCTGCGGTGGTTACATTAAGCTCTAACCTTCCACCTGATCCTGCCTGAGTGGTCAAAGGGTTGCTCACAGTCTGGAATTGGGAGCTTGATAGATATTGCGGGATGATGTGAAACTGCACCAACTCAGCCTTTTCTCGATCGTTTAGTGAGTTGAGGGTGCCTGGTTTGAGGCTCGAAAATGCGCTATCACTAGGTGCAAAGATGGTTATAGCATTGTTTGTGTTGTTGAGCTGGCCATTCAATGTGACATCCTCTCGAGTGGCTTTCAAAAGCCGGGTAAACACACTGAACTGGCCACCTTTTTCTAGTATTTTGGTGACATTGGCTGGACCAGGTGGTCCTGGGGCTGCAGCCGGTGACTGAGCTAGGGTTGGGGGGCAATAAAGAAGAAAGGACAGAATAAACGAAAATGAGAACAGAAATTGTGGCGCCATTTTAGTCTGTTCCTGTATAAAATGGCCTGTATTGCTACTTCCTACAAGTGCTTGATGCATAGAGTGGACAGGGAAGAGGGTTTTTATAATTCTGGTGGTGGAAGATTAGAATTAGGTGTAATGTACGATTTAAGTTTCAAAACCTTAGCTGTTAATACATTATCTTACTTCAAAAGGGAGGGGGGAATCAGTGGAGAGAGAGGAGTAAACACTGCTGCAACAACTAGTTTGCTTGAAGAAACAAATAAAAATGTGCATCATTTCCTTATACTAATCCTTGATAATACTTTGCTTGCCACAATCTCAAGAAAGATTGATGGTGGCATGGTGTACCGACCTCATCAATGTTATTCTCTGACCACAAATTATATGTTCTCTGCAACTCTTACTGCATCATGTGGGTTCCCTCTCCGTTGACTTGTATATGTGTTTTTTACTGTTCAACCTCCTTCTTTTGGTAATCTAAACATGAAGATTACACAGAGGTTAACTGCAGTCAAACACAATCTGGTTTGCAGCAGAACACTGATTTTATCATGTTGATTTTCTCTTACCTCCATTTCAGCTTTTTTTTTTTTTTTTTCATTTTATTCTGTAGAATATGTTAGCCTAATGTTGTGAATATGGTGAATTTAATTAAATATTTACCAGTATTTTTTAAATAATATTTGATTGGTCTAAACTTATTTTGACATGGAACAGGTTCTGGTAACAGGTTTGGACCTAGACTCGGTTTAATGTTTTTTTTTTTTCAGGCACAGGGACGCAGGTTGGCGTCCTCAAACTCTAATGCACGACCTCAATCTACTTTTAAGCAATGTCTAACCTAGATTTTTAGCCTGTTTTTAAAGTGCTAAGAGACTATACGCTACAAAACTATTTTATTTAAAAATTTAAGTTGTTAATTAGTTGAGTTTTCATGATATGATTTGTATTATTTTGTAACACATCTCCTCAAGTGAAAACTTTTTAGACTTGAAATTTATATATAGATTTACACTATTTTGTGCTTGATTTTTATCAAATAAAAAGAGAATGTTTAGATTCGAAATCGTGACCACTAGATCAACAAGATTAGAAAGAATGAATACCCTCAAATCACCCGAATGAGAAATCAATATTTTATCTATTCTCACATATGCATATAATACAATTTTCTCTTATATAAACATTTATTTCATACCAAAATAAACAAATTTGTTCTTTTAATTCAGTGTATTTTGCATATTTATTGTATCTTTTCTCTATAAAAATATTAACTTGAACAAATAAAAGTCCTCAAGTATACTAAATATTATGATTCCTATGTCGAAGTTAATGAATCAAATGGGAAGAACACATGATCAAACCTATTATCCAACCAGAAAAAACAATCTACTCCTAAACATTTTAAATTTTGAAAAATCATCACCACGAGAGACCAGATTCAGGGGCTGCGAGGCTGGGTAGTGCTGGACCCCTCCTGTTTTCCTGGAGGCCCTACACCGGTGGAAATATAGCGAAGAACTGCAATCCAACTGCAAGTATTCATCTGTTTCCACATCCGGTCTTCCTGTTCACATCCAAATGTTGCCAATGAAATGCTAAGAGATCTATCCTTTTCTTTTTTCTTTTTATTATTATTATCGTGGTGATTCAGACTAATTTGCGCATAACT
The DNA here is from genome assembly GCA_027405865.1 of Salix purpurea. Lineage (NCBI taxonomy): Eukaryota > Viridiplantae > Streptophyta > Magnoliopsida > Malpighiales > Salicaceae > Salix > Salix purpurea. The sequence continues at coordinate 4,834,104 of JAOWLH010000036.1, read as the reverse complement.
CGACTAATCTCATAGTTTCTGAAGTTAATAAACATGTAAGTTTATAGTGACCATTGTATTAACAATCCCATGATTGAAATTACAGGCTACTATCCACACGACGAGCAACCGGGAGAAGTAAATTCTATCTTGAAGCTGCTGTTCATAGCTTGTAGAGAGCTGCTTTCCATGAAGGAGACACTTTCTTTCCATCACTGTACTCAATTCTCACAAGAACTCTCTTCAATATGTGAGCCGTGTATTCTACAAGTCTGTAAATTTTTTATTTTGAATAAAATTAAAATGCTAATTCTCATTGTTATATAATTAAAATCCTATTTCCATTATATTCATACTTCAAGTGGAAACCTGTCTATTTAGTTTAGTAATTAGTTATTTACCCACGAAACACTGCGATGATTTTTAAAATCTATTTTTATCTGTTTCTTTTATAATTAAAATAAATATATGAAAGTGTATAATTTAAATTCCATATATATATATATATATATGTTAAATGAGTTACTTTTTTATTTTTTATTTTTCATTCATTTTTCATCAATTTTGTTTTATTATTAGTAGAATATTTTTAAAACTAAAAGTAAAGACAATAAAAATATATTTTTTTTGTAAGCATCTAAGTGATTTCCAATTTAAACTATATTTTCTTATCATTACATTTTTGTTAACAAAACATATTTTTTCATGATCTAAAATGTGTGAAAACTTACAAAAACACATTTATTTAAATTAAAAAAATTAAAAAAGCTTTTAACTTCAAATAATATTATCTTTATCACGAGAGTAATACTAATATATAATTATTTTTAATAATTATATTTTTTAAATAAATAAAAATGATCTTATAAATTTATTTTTGAAACTGCGACTCTCCAAACTATAATATTTTTCTAATTAAATTTTGAAAAATGTTATTTCTCTAATATTTTATTCTTATTATGCTACTTTGAAAAAAAACCCTTCGAGAGAGGATTTTTCTTAAGAGGTTGAAAATCAGTCCTCTAATAAAAAAAAAAAAAACTAGAATATCATACGTCCATTGAGTCAGTGGCATTGTAATCGTGAATAATAATAATTCCTCAAAAGAAACTAGAAGAGTCATATTGAAAATGTTAAACTATAGGGATAGATTTAAGATATTGGTGAATCTATAGGGCTCAAAATAAAGTTTTTCTGTATTTTTGCTATTATAAATTTGTCAATGTTTCACTTATATCCTTTTAGTTCACAAGCTGTTAATTGTACTCATATAAGTTTGAAAGTTTCAATTTTATTCCTTACAACTAGCTAGATCTCTTTTCTCTTTGTTTTTTTTTTTATTGTAGCTTTCATCTCATATTTTTCCTCTCAAGTTAATATTTATATTACAGTATGTTACAAAAAAACCCCAAAACTAAATTATTTAATGGTTAAAAGTAACACTAGAACTTTCAAAAAACTATGAAAGTAACAATGGGTGCTTTTAAAATACAAGGACAATAGTGTAACTTCAATAAGAACATAGCGGTGAGACTGAAATTTGTAAAGCATCTTTGCGGCATGCACGTTTCAAAGGATAAAATTTACATCACCTTCCCAGCATCGTCGTGTCGACCTCTACGCTCCATTTCCCGCGAAAACCTCCCCCTCTCTTTCTATCCATATTTCTTTTTTTCTCTCCTTGTGTCCTCTCTCTTTATCTCTCTAACAATCTCACTCTACACTCACAATGCAATGAAGAACCTGATCGATTCAATCAGTACCGATTTGCATCCATGTCGACAAACGATCACGAAGATCCTTCATCGTCATCGTCATCGTCGTCAAAAACGATGCCGTTTCCTTCTCTGTCAACTCTCAACCCCTCCTCTCCTTCCTCTTTCAAACTCCGAAAAATCCCTCCCATTCCAGTCCGCCGAATTCAGAAACCCAACGCTCCACTGAACGACTCCGAATCAATCAACATTGACGACGGCAGCGACACAGATTACAATAGTAGAAATGACGATAAGGAGATAATGGAGGAGAGAGATTTAAAAACGGACGAGAATCCGCCAATAATTTTGGCGTCAACGCTCGGGCTGAATCATATTAGGACACGATCCCTCCCGGTTCCTTCTCCGCTCAGGTTTTCGTCGTCTGCTGGTACACCGTCGTTTTTAGGGAATGCTCAGGTTAATAATAAGGAGGATAAAACTGGCTTCGAAACGAGGCTTGGTGGAGGTAATTGATTACTTATTCTTATTCTTATTCTTATTATTATTATTATTATACGATTAATTAAGACATCAATTTTATTTTTGAATTATTTTTTCTTGCGTGGGCCCCACTTTATTGTTGCAGCTGTTTTTTTTCTCCTGTTTTTTCAACAAATCTGGATTAAGAAAGGGATAAACTGTATTGTGATTGCTAGCGGGGGATTTGTGGTTGTTTTGCGAAGGTTATATTCATTTTTGAATTTTTTATGTAAAGAAAAGACTTGAGGTTATGTTTGATATGATTTGTATAGATTGACTGGAGGTGTTTTTTTTTAACCTTTTCAATTGTAAAAAAGTCTTAAATATGTTTGGTTAGAAATAATTCTTTATTTAAATAAAAATAATTGCTAGAAGATTGAGTCAAAACTTTGATTTAATAAAAAAATTTGAACTTATTAACTTTTGACTTGCCAACTCAATCTTGTACTACATATTTTGTTCAAAAAATGTTGATTGAAGTCATTTTTACTAATTACACTTTTAATTTTTTTAAAATTAACTAAATTCACATCAAATGGAATTTTATTTATGAAAAAACAACTTTTCAACTATGATTCAAAGTTAAAAGTCACTTTTCTTATGTCATGCCAAATGTACTCTCTCCCTCTATGTTTGATTTGAAGTAATTTTTTTTTTAAATTAAATTTTTGCTATAAAATTGAGTCAAGATTTTAATTTAATCAAAAGTTCAAAATTTTACCTATGATTTATTCGATCTTATGTTTCTAGTAAGTTATTTTTGTCAAATACGCCTTTTATTTTGCTCATTTTTATCATAATTTATTTATGAAAAACTATTTTTTAGATCATGTTCTTAGTTTTCATAAATCATGCCATATGTAAGTTTTAAAAAAATGCAGGGGAAAAGGTTTCGTGGAGTCATTCAAAACCGTTGAGAACTCATTCGCAACTCAATCCAGCAACGGAGGTAATGAATTTGTTTACTTTTTTACTTATAATTTGACATGTGAAATAAGTTTGTGTACATGTTATTGTCAAGTAGAATAGCTAAATGAAATTTGTTTTTTGTCTTTGCGGTAGGGCAATCATGCAACATTTTTTGCAAAGGAAATCCAGTCTCCACGTTTTCAAGCAATATTGCGTCTTACAAGTGGAAGGATGAAGAGGCCAGACGTTAAGAGCTTCTCTCATGAGCTTAATTCCAAAGGAGTTAGGCCTTTTCCGGTCTGGAAGTCCCGCGCATTTGGTCATATGGAGGTACATTGGCATTGTGCTATCCATGGCTACTTTGTTTTTGTTTCCATTTGTCTTCCTTTGAAATTTTGATTGTTTGACAAAAATAAATCTCATCCATGACAATACTAGGAAGTTATGGTGGTAATCAGGACGAAATTCATCAAGTTAAAGGAGGAGGTTGATTGTGATTTAGGTATATTTGCTGGGGATTTAGTGGGTATACTTGAAAAGACCTCGGATGCTCATCCTGAATGGAGAGAGAGTTTGGAGGACTTATTGGTTGTAGCTCGACAATGCGCTAAGATGTCATCTAATGAATTTTGGGTGAAGTGTGAGAGTATCGTCCTGAACCTAGATGATAAACGTCAAGAGCTGCCAATGGGGATCGTCAAACAAGCACACACTCGGCTTTTATTTATCCTCACTCGTTGCACTAGGCTTGTGCAGTTTCAAAAGGAGAGTGGTTATGATGAAGACAAAATTCTGGGTATTCATCAATGTAGTGATCTTGGAGTTTATCCAGAACAGATTATAGAAATCGCGCAGCAGGACTTTAGTGGTCCATTGGTGGGTTGGAAGACAGAGAATGAGAAGCAGAGAAAGAAATCCCATAGTCATCAACAAGACAGTCAGGTTATTAAGCAAGATCATCTAGATCAAACTTTGGAGGTTGGCACGGCAAAAAGTTATGATTCAACTGGAAGTAGTTTTAGGATGTCATCCTGGAAAAAATTTCCATCCGCTGCTGAGAAAAATCGGAAGGGCACTGATCTTGTTCAAACACCTTCAAAGGATAAATCAGAATCAATTCACAATAAGGATGATTATTCTGAAAATCTTGAAACTCCTGAGCATCCTCCATCCCCAGGAACAAAAAGAGTTTCTTGGGGACTCTGGGGGGAACAACACAATGTTGCATATGAAAATTCCATGATATGCCGGATCTGTGAGGTTGAAATACCAATTGTACATGTAGAGGAACACTCACTAATTTGTACTATTGCTGACAGATGTGACTTGAAAGGCTTTGGTGTAAATGAAAGACTTGAAAGAGTTGCAGAAACTCTCGAAAAGATACTGGATTCATGGTCACCAAAAGACACACCAAAAGACACACCAAGAGGCTGTGATACTCCAAGAGGAAGTCCTGAGGTTGAAAGACTGTCTACATCAGGTATACATGAAGTATCAGATGGGTTATCCACAAAACGAAACGGCTTCTCTTCTCACTGCTCTGAAGAGATGCTTGATGTCGTCCCTGATACTTTTGTGATAGAAAATCTCAACGCTTTTCCTGGAATTTCAAGCGAAGCATGTTCCACTCTAACACCGGATGTAGACAAAAAAAACTCATCAAGAGAAAGCTTGACACCACGAACACCATTATTAACGCCAAGGACTAGCCAAATAGGACTGCTACTGAGTGGACAGAGGACAATAGCAGAGCTTGAGAATTCTCACCAGGTATGTTATTGTGTTAAATTGTTGCTCTTTATAACTCACCTTGGTTTAGGATTTATCTTCCTGCGAACCTATTTTGGATGTCTTTGTCAGTTTGGTACCTGCCGTTATCATTTTCAATAGTCGCCTCACTCATTTTTGTCCTTCTCATTTAATAGTTTAGTGGTATAAAGATTAAAACCTTAGGAGCTAGAATTAGATGGTCTCAGCCTTAATTACTTCCCATTCAACTTCTTGCTAATGCTTGTTCCATCCTTTTCAGGCTAGTAGTAGTGTTTCTTTCTTTCTTTCATTTATTTAATTTTCTTTGCCATTTTTTTCTGCGACTACTATATATTCAAAATTTCAAATTTGACTACTTAGTTCCTACCACGTAATTTTACAAATAAACCCTTAAATACATATAGGAAATTGTCTTTTTCAACACTGAAAAAATAGTTACATAACATGGTTTAAGCAGTTTCATATCCATAGAGATTTCGACAATTTGGCAATTTGAATTTTCTGTAGTTTTCCTGACGCTTGATTAAAAAAATATTCCTTGATGCAAATTGCATCATGGATGCATGTTATAACAAGAAGGCATTTAAATTAAATTTTTTTTGTCAAAGTGTAGGGCATACAGCCCACAGAGCCAGTTGATGTACTTACAACCGTAACTTTTAGTCTCTTTAACCTGTATTTTGCAATGACACCCTTCACTAGTTTCTAGGATGTTTGAGCAGTCGATTGTTGTGCTCTTTCTTGAGTTGTATACTTTTGATTTCTCCCTTATATAATAGCCAGTAAAAAAAATGCAACTGCAGATAATTTTGGTGTCATAAGCGGTAGGTCATAATTTCATGTCATCTGCAGGTAAATATACCTGTCTTTAAATGAAAGTCATTCTGAGCACATATGATTCAGTCACTTAACTTTTTTTCACCAGCATGAATGATTCATGTTATAGATTACTTCATTCCAGGTGAAATTTAGCATGAAATTTCAGTGAACTTGGTCATTTGACTAACTGTTGTTATTCTATTGAGTTCTTTGTTTTTATTTTCTTAATTTTACTGTTGCATGACAGGTAAGCAAGCTACTGAATATTGCTCGCTCTGTTGCAAGTCTAAGTTGCAACTATAGTGCATTACAAAGCATGCTGGACCTTGTACAAGACGTAAACTATGCCATTGAGGATAGGAAGGTGGATGCCCTCATTGTAGAGACTTTTGGAAGACGCATAGAGAAATTACTTCAGTAAGTCAGTTTCCAACTTTTAGACTTGTTGTCAATATGAAACTTTCAGGAGGTTATATTTGTAATAATTCAACCGAGCATCTTATTCTATAACTAAAAGAACCCAACTTTTAGCTTTGTTACTTCATCTTTTGTTTGTGTTCTAGCTGTTGTTTAGTTTGGACTGTATTAATTGTTTCTGACTATTAAGATATTAATTACTCAAGAGTCCTAAGAAAGATTGATGGAGAATTAATGCATAGAAACAAATTTGCAATAGTTGTTTTCATACCATGTGATGATTTCTTAAAAAATGTCATCTCTTGAAACACATTCAACAATTGATAAAATTACTTGTCATTAGCATCTTTTGAAATGATTTGTCTATTTATTTTTGATTATTTAGAAACTAATTAAATAATTTTAGTAATGTAATCAGTAAAAAATAACCTATAACAACCATTACCTTAATGTTGTGTATCGATTGCTTCACCAGTGAAAGTTTTATTGTGTTTTTCTTTATTTTCTATTTTTAATCTACAGGGAGAAGTGTGTACTTCTCTGTAAACAAATAGATGATGAGAAATCAGATCCATCAAATCATATGGCTGATGAAGATAGTTCCGAGGAAAATGACGCAGTTCGAAGTTTGCGTACAAGTCCTATTAATATGTCTTCAAAAGACCGAACTTCCATAGAGGATTTTGAAATAATAAAACCAATCAGTAGAGGTGCATTTGGAAGGGTTTTCCTCTCCAGAAAAAGAGCTACCGGTGATTTGTTTGCTATAAAGGTTAGCCTCTAACAACACCATGAAAATGGCTGTCATAAACATAGAAATGCATAGAACATGTTTTCTTAATCTTTATGATCGAACATGTGTATTTGACTATTTGTCCTCATAGTAGATTTGATATCATATGGCTAGGCATTGCATTCCCACATTTCCTTCAAGAACATTGCAAATTCTGGTTCAATGAAGAGTCTATTTAGTCGCATGGTTTTAATACATCTATTTTTGAAGCACCTAATTTATAGTAGATGAGAATGGGGATTAGATAGGGTATAGAAATTAGAGGGACGGATGGTAATATGTCTGATTCATGCATCACTCTCCACCACTGAGAAGAGGACAGCAAGAAGGTTGGATGATAGGCAGTTCTAGCAAAGAGTTGCAGGAGAAAAGAATTCAGTGGAGAGAAGCTGGCTGAATAGCAATGCTTAATAAGAATAAAGTACTACATTCTTTTCTTTTAGCTACATTGATATCTAGACCAAACTGCATTGCATTTTGATAAATGGGCTTTCATGTTTGGCGGGCCCTTTCCCTTTTTTCCCCTCCTTTTCTTTTTTATCTCTCATTCCCTTATTTTGTATTTCTCCTCCTTCGCTTGAGAAAACACATGTATATCCGGTTCTTCTTGATCTGCACACCTAATCAGTTTGAAAAGACACGTACTTAGTGAATTATATCAAAGGGATCGTATATGTAGCTTAATTTGTTAATATTTTCCATATTGAATTTTTGTGATTTTCCAATATTTTTGTGAACATGAATGGGCATTGTAGGAAGTCTAATGGTGATTTACCACACTTCTGTTCGTCAGCCTCTTGCTTTTCTGGGAAAACCCAGCTATGCTAATGAAATTGAATACTGAAAAATTAATTTGAGCAGTAAAATTACCATTACAACTATTCACTACTGCATGCCAGCCCGCATGCAAGTGATATACTTGTTTCTAAGCTTGTGAGTTAAATTCTTGTGGACTTGATGTCATGATTATATACTGAATATTTGTTCCAGGTTTTAAAGAAGGCTGACATGATCCGTAAAAACGCAGTTCAAAGTATTTTGGAAGAGCGTAACATCCTCATAACAGTCTGCAATCCTTTTGTGGTGAGCATGCGTCATAATTCAAATACCCATTTTATAGGTGTGTTGCATGTAAAAAGGCCACTCTAATGTATATGTGGTTGTACAGGTTCGATTTTTCTACTCCTTCACATGCAGGGAAAATCTATATCTGGTCATGGAATATCTAAACGGTGGAGATCTGTACTCTTTATTGAGAAACTTGGGATGCTTTGATGAAGACATGGCCCGTATGTATATTGCAGAAGTTGTAAGGGCTTTTTTGCGTACTTGTTCTTGTGGCCTTCTTTTCTTGGACATAGCAAGTGATTAAACTTTTTAACAAATGGTGAAAAATAGTTGGTTTTCTATTCCCAGGTTCTTGCTTTGGAGTATTTGCATTCTTCAAATGTCATTCATAGAGACTTGAAGCCTGACAACTTGTTGATTAGTCAAGATGGTCACATCAAGGTTGATATTTTTAAATTTTCAGCTCTATTGTTATTTCTTATCACCTAGGTCGAAAACGAAACTTCTTCTAATGTCTTTTGTGTCTGTCTTCATGCAAAGCACATGTGTGTGCCCTCACATCTCTATATTAGAGAAACTCATGAGCGTGCATGTAGAGAATCTTTTTTGGTTCATTGTTGTATTTAGAAATGATAAATAAAGACCTGTCTTCAAATTCTACCTCCCAGAACTTACACTCCATCAGGACCATTACATGGTATTGAAAACTTGCATGTTTTGGCAAAACTAATTGTTCTGGAATTTTATTGTGCATCATGTTTTAGGTTCCATTTATGCTGGAAGATTTTTGAATTTTAATATAAGATTGCTGTATGGTTTCCAAAATAATAGCTGTATATCACTGCTAACGAGAGACCCATAGACAGCTAAGGTAATAAGAATTTTATTCTTTGGCATGATGAAATGTGGGGCAAATGTTCAAGTTGATCTGGAAGAGTAAAATGGAATTGCCGAATACTGTCATAACCGATGTTAGTTTTCAAGGGATAATGTACTGGATTCTTGGATTAAAGTTAGTGGTATATAGTATGTTTGATAGAATAGGCATGCAGCAGACCAGACGAGAACTGTTTCTCTTCATGCTTGGTCCAGTACTAAGATCTGTTTAGTTTGGATACAATTATTATCTAGTAAATTGAGTTTCATTTGATCATTGGTACATATAGCTATTCTATTTGACCAGTTTGTTTTTTCATTTTTCACTTTAAACAAATGCTTTGTAGAATATTTAATTGTAGTTCTATATTTTACTTCAAAACATTATAAACAATGTTCTCATTATTTAGAGTAGAGTTTTAATTGATTTTATTTGTATGAGAAACTCTCACTGTGCTTTAAAAGATGTTATATGTAGCATTTAATTGTTTCTTATCATGTTTTTGAACTTGGCATAATGTTTTTTTGACACCTAAAATATCTGTTCTGCTACAGTTGACAGATTTTGGGCTATCAAAAGTTGGGCTTATCAGCAGTACAGATGATTTGTCTGTTCCGTTAGTCAGTAGTTCTGGTTTTCTTGATGATGATGAACTGAAAGGTCAATCTTCGTCCAAGACAGAAGAGCGTCAAAAGCATCCAGTTGTTGGAACTCCTGATTATTTGGCACCCGAGATACTTCTTGGAATGGGGCATGGTTCGCAATTTTCTTTTGTTGCTTTGATTGTGAATGAATGATGTATGGTTCTGTTTCATTTAATTTATTATATTTTTCCCGTCATTGGACATTACTCCTTGCAGGTGCAACTGCTGATTGGTGGTCTGTAGGTGTTATTCTTTATGAGATGCTTGTTGGTATACCTCCATTCAATGCAGAAACTCCACAGGTAGGTCGTCATCATCTGAATGTTACAACCTGAACTCTGCTATCATTTTTATCATCAGACTGAACATGGTTTTTAAAATTGTTCTGTAACCATTTGCCAGTACCTTTTTTGTCAACATGAAATATGAACTGTACCTTTTATATACCGCTGCATAGTATTATGATATGTCATAAGCTACCATTTCTCATACAATTATTCCTCTAAGAAGTTGCATGTGTGCAAAGAGTGTTTGATGGATGTAGCATAGAGATCTTTAATTGCTTGCCTCTTGGGTATTTTTTTTATCCTTTAAATTGGAAAGAATATGTTGACCTTGAGGAAACGTTTCCTTTTAGTTTCCGAACATTTCATGCAAATACCTTAATGTTACTAATAGGTCATATCTCTTGCAGCAAATATTTGACAACATAATGAATAGAGATATTCCCTGGCCCAGGATTCCTGAGGAGATGAGCTTTGATGCCTGTGATTTGATTGACAAGTAAGATTGAGTGAAATCCTTCGATATAAATACTATTTTTTCTGAAAATGTAACGAGATTTGAAGCTTATGATTTCATTCAGAAGATTATTTGAGTTTCCTATGAGCATAGGCAAGGAAAATGTGCTTCTCTCTGTATTAGCTCTTTCATGCATTGGAATCTATTCCAATGGTACCACATGCAAATTTGTGTTGTTCATAATACCAAGCCCCTCTTTTAATTTAGAAGCTATTAAATTTCTACCTCAGTGTTAATTCACTTGAAAAGTATTAATATTTTTCTACTTCACTTCCAGATTGTTGACGGAAAATCCACTGCAAAGGCTAGGAGCAACAGGAGCTAGAGAGGTGAACTATTTATGGTTGAATGATGAGACTTATTTGCAAGCATAAATGATTTGAAAATTAAACAGGTCAATTTTATGGCAGGTTAAGAAACATTCTTTCTTTAGAGACATAAATTGGGACACGCTTGCAAGGCAAAAGGTTGTCTTATTTTTTCTAAATAATTAGGTATTGGTTTTTATGTTCGATAGGATTTACCATCGTACTTCAACACTTAGAAAGCTCTCCTATTGCCGCAGGCTATGTTCATTCCATCAGGAGAAGCGCTTGACACAAGTTATTTTATGAGCCGGTATATATGGAATCCAGAAGGTGAAAATGTGCATGGAGGCAGTGACTTTGAGGACCTGACAGACACATACAGCAGTGGTTCATTCAGCAATACAAATGATGATAACGTGAGTACATATTGCAGTTGAATATTGCATCTATCTCTTTGTGCATATGGCTTTCAGTTCATCGGCACATGAGCTCTAATCTCATTAAGTTACACCAAAATGCCAGCTGCCAACAAAAATTCTGATTTTGAAATTGTCCCTTTTATTGATTTGATTTAAAAATCTATTATTTTCATTATGACGTTTTCATTTTTTATTTTTCCAAGCAATAAAACGCCAGGAAGGATGCTAAATTCTCCATTCAAACAAAAGCTTAATCTCTAGAAACATCCTGTCCTGATGGCAAGAGAATGGAATTATTTCGGATGGGAACTTGTACTTCAAACTTATCATTGGTCTTTGTAGAATGGTTTAAGAATTATTTCACTTTGCAGTAATTTCAAATTGATGTAGGTGACCTCATACAACCATTGAAAGCTTTATGGGCATTACCTTATGATTTTACTGTTTTATGCCAGGGGGGTGAATATGATAGCTTGGCAGAGGTTGGCGCCCCGACTCTTGATATGACGTATTCTTTTAGTAATTTCTCGTTTAAGGTGAGACATGCTAGATATTATTCGACAAAATTAGATATTGCATGAAACTGAAATCATCTCTTTTTTTTTCTTTGAATTCTTCTTGAATGTCCCTAAATGCTTGCACAGTGTATCAATGGGCCCATAAATTTCTTCTGTTGAGAGTTCTATAATGGTGTTTTAGAAGCGCTCTCACTCATTAATTTCCTTTTCGTTCTTGCCAAATGAGTTTTGACATTCCCCATGAATCTAAGGGTATTGAGTACACACTATATGGCATCATTAAGTGGTGAGAAATAATTATTCGTGTTATTGAAGTTAATTTTTTTTTATTAAGAATTACTTCTTGTATTTCCAGAACTTGCCTCAGCTGGCTTCCATGAATTACGATCTAGTTGGAAAGAGCACAATGGAAGCAGCAGATGCCTCCAAACCATCCGTTCCATGACATTTTAATTTGGTTGCTTTGGCGTACATAGTCTTCCACGGCCCCCACCAATTCTTCATTTGCCACCTGCTGAAGTTCCTGAATATTTTGCACAGTTTCTTTACATGGTCGCTCTCGTTTTCAATTCTTTGATCTGAAAAGTTCAGAAAGAGGCTTTCCTTGGACACGAGCAGAGCTTGAATAAGCAGAGCCTACTAGGAACGCGACATGCCCATTATAACAGATATGGAGCCGCCAAACAAAATGATACTTCAGCACAGAGAAGTGGGCTCTGATTGCTGCAGCTAACAGGTCATGGACATTTTTGCTATCATCCTTATTTTTGTATATAAATAGATCCTACTAGGTAGTGAAAGAAATTTTTTCCTGCATATTTTCTTAACGACTTCTCCACAATCTGAAAATTTTGAAAAGATGCGTGGGGATACCTATCCACATTCCAAACATACGCATGCTTTTGATTTCTTTCAACTATTATGATGTTGTGGCAGACAGCACTAGGCCAAAAGAAAAGGAAGGCTTCTCTCCGAACCTTTTCACTTTCATCTCTAACTGAATTAGATTCGCATTTCTTTTTTCCTTCCCTTCCCTTTTCTTTTTTTCAATCGAAGGCCAATACATAAGCTGCCACAAGAGATCACCAGGAACTAGTTCCGATCTTCCCGTACCTGTGAAATGAGGATTGCCTTTTTACTAAAAAACTCAAATATCTCGAGTGGCTCAGCTTTAGCTTTCTATGCATAACATATTTTACTTGGCACTTGTGCAGTGGATGGATGTTAAGTGGGGCAAGTAAATGCTATTTCGGGGTGGATCTCAGCTTTTTGAAAGTAGGTAGGTAAGGTCTCATTGTTAATTTTCTTATGAATGATTCTGCAATCCATAAAAGCTTTTAGTTTGTGATAGAAAGAGGGATAGAAACATGTCATATGCTCTTTCCTTAGTAAAAAATTGTATAAACAACAATCTCAAGGAATATCAAAGTTTAACGAGTAAAAGGTGATGATAAAGAGTAATGTTAATTTTATAGAAAGATTTTATGAAATCTCAACCATTGATGAATGGAATTCATAAGTAGTATCCACTCATTAGATTTGTACAAAGGGATTCTGGAAAACAATTTAGGTAAAATAAATATATTGTTTTTGGATGGATTGAATTGATGCCATGCAATCAAAAGCTGAGACCTTAATGTATTTGATTATACTCCAACTGGCAGAAATCACCAAGGAAATTCTCTTGCTTGCTCTCCTGTGCATACATAGACAATGGGATTCCTTCAAAAAACGAAGTAAAGATCAAGTTGAAAGACAAGGAATTAGATGGTTGCAAAATGATTGCGAATCAAATTTTAGATGTGATGTCATCATTGCCCAACACTCACATCTCTCTCTACGTTTTATCTTTCTCCTTCTCTATTGCCTATGATGATTGCTTTTTTTATTGTTTTGTATAGGAAACATAGCTGATAGTACACTCAAAACTCCACAATCAAAAGTAGCCATCTGATTTAGATTTCCACTTCGGCTATCCTTTTGACATTAACATTTGAAGATTAATGCCACTACTTGCCAAGATTATGACTTACGTTATCATTATAAAAAAACTTCTTGTTGTACCGCAGCTTGTATATAAAATTTAACGCTAATTATTAAACTTGCAAGTACACACACACACACACACACACACACACACACACACAGATATATACCGGCTGATATTTATAGGCTTTGAGTTAATAAACAAAAAGAGGAGAGAATATATATATATATAATCTGCATTGATAGTTACTGTTGCCATGAAGAAAAAGGTGGAATGAGAGGAGTAGACGACCAAAGTTTGAGAGTATAAACCTAAATTGCTAGCCTAAGCACTAAAGGACTTAAGATTTGGAAGGATTCCAAGTTCAAGTCTCTTGCATAATTTATATAAATAACTCTCTTTTTCTACCACTTGATTAAAAAACTAGTGTGACTTCATCTAGTCAGTTTTTAATGTGAGGGTTCAAAGGGATCCACAGCCAACTGATACTTCAATGTCTGTAAATAAAAAAAAAATAGAAAAAGAAGAGTATAAACGATTCAGTTCTTATGAGACCGGACTATGTCCTGCCCCCCCCGGCCAGTGATCCTCGGAATAAACGTTTGACTCTTCCCTGGCAAGTAATGTCTTTTTATTTCTCAACCACTGCTTTCATAATTTAAAGACAGTAGCGATCTTTCAAGCATTTTTTTATGGGTACCGACGAAAACTACCCTTTCCTTACCAACATCATCAAGAAAATGTTGCATCCCAAGAGGAGTTTGATTCTCATTGTTGAGAGAATGGACAGTGTCGGATACAATAGTAGATGAGGTTTTAAAGAGTAATTTATATTTTTTTTAAATAACTAATTTTATTAGAAGATAAAATGGTATGGTAAGATTTGAACTTGTCATCTTTTGATTAATAAAATTTTGATATCATATAGACTATGCAGATTTAACAAATTAGATTGTTAGATACTGTCACTAGATATAATTATTTATTATATTGCTCTTTAAATTAGCTTCCAGTTCGAGCCTTGAGTATGCAGCTGCTTTAAAACTCGTTTGGGAGAGCTTTGCCGCCCTTAAGGGTCCTACCCGGCTCGAATCCGGATTAGTCGGCAGTGACCGGATTACCGGATGGTTTCTACCAAAAAAAAAAAAAAATTAGCTTCCAATAAAACAGCCCCTCTCTCTTTGTGTGTGTGTGTGTGTGTGTAATAACTTTGAGCCAAGTTTAATAACTTTGGCATCAAATATATATATATATATATATATATATATATATATATATATATATATATATATATATATATATATATATATGACATAATTATATAAGCTTATAATTATGTCATATAAGGCTCTGATACCATGAAGATTTTGATGTAAAGGAAATAAGGATATTGCTCTCTGGCAATTTTTATTATTGAATCATAAATCAACTGATTTGTACAGTAGAGGTTTTATACATGAGAAGAGAAAGAGATGAGAAAGAGCAGACTCATACTAACAGTAACAATAACTCATACTAACAGTAACAATACCGTTAGTATTAATTACAAGACAGACACTAATGACAGACACTAATCAATTATTGTGTACATTCTCTAAGGCAGAATGTGCACAACCTTTAATTACCATTAACTGTTGTTATCTTCAACAGTTTTAAGTAGTTCTACTTCATATGCAACAACGAGGATTAGATAAAAAAAAAAAAAGAAGCTAACATAAAGGAAGGGTGTCTAGCCCGTGTATATATATATATATATATATATATATATATATATATATATATATATATATATATATATATATATATATATTTTATTTTTTTTTAATTTTTGTCATTAAATTTGGTACAGCAAGTTCAGCTTGAGCACTTACAACCTGACTCTGTATAAACTAAATTTCAAACTCAATTGTGTGAGGGGTCACATCTACATGACCTTGTTGATTTGGTAGGTTTGTGAGAATTCAAACCATTACGATCAAACTCCTCCAAGTGATTGAAACATATTGAATTCAAGATCGATCGATAGGTTTAGTTGTTGAAAACTGGCCCAATTGACAACTTTTTATAATCCTCATTGTTTTTCAACAAGATTCTTTTCTCTCTCTAACATACAAATTAAAAAAAAAAACTTCCATACTAAAGAAAAATTATTGTGAATTTATGGTTAGCCATTAACCAATAGTTCATACACAGTATTCCTTCATACATACAGGAGATAAATTTGATTTTTTTTGGTATTTTTTAAAGAAAAAATTGGATAAAATAGATGTTTGAGAATGTGATAACGATTGTTTTTCAAAGTGTTATTCGCTTAAAAATACATCAAAATAATTTTTTTAATTTATTTTTACATCAATACATCAAAATGACTTAAAATACTAAAAAAATAATAATTTGAAGTGAAGAAAAAAAATAAAATAAAAATATTTTTTTTTTTAAATATTTTTAAAATGCAAAAATAAACGGACTAAGAAGAGGAGGCTGTCTCATCTGTTTATTATCACATTACAAAGAGTGCTGTTACTTTTTCAACACAACTATTTCTTTTATCCAATGCAACTGCAAGTGGAAGCCCTGAAGTTGCTGACTCCCATCAATTAACTATTGCATGCTAGATTAATGTGTTTGTTGTTGTGATTCGTTACGGACGTGTCTTGCTTGGACATATATCAATACAATTATATATACACGTATATTAGTATATTAAAACCATTGAAAAATTAAAAATATATATTAATTTAATACTTTTTTTTATAGTAAAACACAATTTCATAATCTCCATCACTTGTGTAATCTTGTAATATTTATATACGACCATTCATGGAAATAATTTTCTTTTTAACGTGAGTGTTTAGACCAGTTTACGTGCAACTCGACTAATCCCACGAGTCTTGAAATGAACGATCAATTACCAATCTCTTATGATCTTGAAAATTGTGAGACTAAAACTGATAATTTTTAGAAAACAAACCCTATACTGGATGACTATGTCACAATAGTTGTGGTATCAGTTTGGGATAATATTGGGCTCCATGACACATATTAAATAGCATGAAACTTTTCCGAGAAGGAACTAACTATCTGAAATTTGTGGGATTTCTAATTACAAATTTTACAAGGAAAGGAAAACGATTAATTATTAAGCTATATAGCATTCCAACACCTTCCTTTCCCTTGTTCTTTGAATGGTGGGATGAAGAAAAAAAATCACATGACTAGAAACTAGTATTCAGGAAGCTTGAGCTTTCCTTCCTCGATTTTAACGCTTAATTGCCACCCATGTCTATGGCGCTCAAGTCCATGTCACTGAAACAACTAATTCCAAAGAATTCATCTCCAAGATCCTTAGAGTCTAAAACCCATGGAGAGTTGCTATGCTCCGATGAAGATTTAGATACTCCAAATTCACTATAATCTTCTCTGGTGGCTTGGAAGTTCCAAGATGAATCATCAAGAAACACCTCTGACCATATGCAACTCATCAGTGGATCATCGTCACTGTTAGGTTCTGATGATCCTATTCGTTCATCCACTGAAGAATTTTCAGTTGGGGTAGTCGTGCTTGAGTTATCAGTCGTGATGGAGGAGACATGGCCACAATTTTGGGGTAGGACCTGCTGATCATCAGCATTGAAATTGGGTTTATCATAATTAGTGTGACAGGGTGCTGTACTTTCTGGCGGACTCCCATGTTTATCGAGGGGCTCATGTGTGACAGGATCGATTCCCTTCTTTATTAGCTTTTTCTTAATGTGGGTATTCCAGTGATTCTTGATCTCATTATCTGTTCTTCCCGGCAGTCTTGCCGCGATTTTGGACCACCTAAAGCAAAAGAAAAGTGAGAAAAGGTGTCAGCACAAAGATGGAGGAACTAAATATATATAATTATGGTATGAAATTAAATATTAGTTAATAGCAGCAGGTGGTAATCACTTATTTATGATCATGTGCAGGTTAAAATGTTTGTAAATTCATGCACTTTGTGCGCTGATCGTAAAGTGAAAGGTTTTAAATTTTGTGTCACTACTTTGAAACCTCGGTAGCCTATGGGCCAAGACAGCTCTACTGGGAATCACAGGACAAAAAGAATGTCCATGGGATCAAATCAAATCAATTTTCACATCCCCTGTCATGCTTCTGAATTTAAATTTGGAGGTCTTTGAGCCTGAAACAAGCCTTCCAAATTGTTATTTCATTTATATAAATATATATATAATAAACATCAAGATTATGTAATATATTTATATCATGTAATTTGTAAGATGAAGCCGGAAAACGGGAGAAGCAGAAGAAAGATATTGTGAGAAAGAATTTAAGCATCACTGGAGCAATATTCAACGTAAAATGATAGAAATCATGACATCTTTGCTCGGAGAGAAAGCTTCTGGTATCGGGAGTTCTTAATTAGACGCAGAAAACGATCCTGCCGAAGCTTCCTACCATGAGTCAAAATCTGTAATGAACAATGAAATGACAAGGCGACATATACAGATAATGGCTGGCTACCTGTTGCCGAGGCAAGCATGGAGGTCAATGACAAGCTGCTCCTCATCGTCGTTAAGAAGGCCTCTCTTCAAGTCTGGCCGGAGGTAGTTGGTCCAGCGAAGACGGCAGCTCTTGCCGCACCGACGGAGTCCGGCGAGCTTCGGGACAGCACGCCAGCAACATTGGCCGTGCGTGAGGATAAAATTGACCAACTTCTTGTCTTCCTCAGCCGTCCAAGGGCCCTTCTTCACGCCGAGCTTGTCACAGCAAGGTTGTCTACCCATCACTTTAGCAGGTCACTAGTTGCTGTATCACTTGCAACAAATTACTCCTACAGAGCCAAGCCCCACTCACCCACCTTTATATACTGCTGATTTCTCTTGCTTAAGGCCAAATCAAAATCATAATTTGGAGGTGAACATTTCTCACACGCCTATTTCGTGCATGTGAATTACACTTTCTAGCTAGCTGGGCTATGAACTGGCATGAAACCATAGCTATCAGAACTGGACTGGTCTGATTGGTCAACTCGACACTCAGTGATCCGAAGCCTATCCGGGTCTAGTTTAAAGGAATGTTTGGTATTGCGGTTTAAAAATATTTATATTTTTTATTTTAAATTAAAAAAAAATAGTATTTTTAGATATCTTCATATGCTGATATTAAAAAATATTATTTGAATATATTTTTAAATAAAAAATATTTTAAAAAACATCCATGATCACATTACTACACAGTCTATCAGAGATTTCAAGTCCTTAATTGATCCATCGAAATCCATAGTTCGGTTGAAAAAAAAAAAATCTTTAAACAAAATGAAAAAAATAATTTGAAAAATTAAACCACTGAATATGTAGGCTCACGCATGTTTGTATAGCATGTGCATTCGCATTTCCAATTTTTTATATATAATATTAAAACTCTAAATATATTTTTTATTTTTTCACATGAATACGAGTCAACTCATACGATTCGGGACCCAACTTTCTTGCCGGGTCAATCTGTTCACCATGAACAATAACTATGCATGAAACTCAACTGTGAACTTTTCAAGTAACGAGCTTAGGTTTTTCAGTGTCCAAATTTTTCTCGACTTGGAAAACTTCTTTAATAGAAGACCAATGTGAGTGACCTATCTAATTTAATGATGACGTAAATCCAGTTATATATATATATATAGATAGATAGATATAGATATGTATGTATATATAGATATAGATATGTATGTATGTATGTATGTATGTATGTATATAGTTTTTATATAGTGTCGTTGTGGAAAGTGAAGTGATAATTGTTAAATCAAGTAACTTGGAGCACTTGGACATTCAAAATGGGGTCAAAACAGAAATTTGAAGGTTGGATTTTTAAAATTATAATTGAATAAAACATAAAAATATTGCTGGCTAAAGTTTTTTTGCGTGAAGTTACGCCCTATCAAGCAAAATCAATATAATGCTTGATAATAATCCTTTTGATGATTTGACCTTCATATAATTAAAACCGTGTCATCAATCATGGATGGAAAAAAAATACATCAAAAATAAACTATCACAATTATTTTATTAATTTTTTATTCTTGGATCAAATTATTTTTACCGAAATTAAATTCAACAGAAAACATTAATAATGAAATTAAACACATAATTAACTTAACTATTTGGAAAATATCTCTTCCTCACAAAAACAAAATTTTCTTCCACATACAATGTCTCTCCCAATAAATTTTGCTAATTAATTGCACTCTTATCATGACAAGAATATGGGACTGCCTTTCTCTCTGCCGTGGACATGAACAAAGATCATTGCATTTAGCATCTGATCCGCGCGTGTGGTTCACTTGCTTGCAGGTGAATCGCTCTGGGCGTGGAAGATAGAGGACCCACCACAAGCTTCATGAAAGCAGCCCAGGACCTAAAAATTGATAGGCTCCTGTGAGCGTGGCTCCATGGGTGCTAGGGTCCAAGAATGTGATGGCACACAGCTTGACGGACCAGTCTGAAGCTGACACGTTGGTTCTCAACCTTCCCCGATCCCCCCTTTCTTACACAATCTGAACGAGCTTGTTGATTACTTCAGCATGGCGTCATCACTGGCGTCATCGCCATTCTTCAGGACACAAACGAGGTTTTCTTCACCGTGACACGGTGTCCCAGCAGAAGTAGTAGCACCACCAACCATTGAGAAAAAAAACTAAACGAGCTCTGTGGTATCTGAGAGGAAATGCTAAGGGTTGTGGAGCATAAAAAAAAAATTGGTCCTTTTTTTGTTATTTAATTATTGCCTTTTTCTTTTTTATTCTTTTGCTTTAGATTAATTGGGAATTGTGGGCACCGCGTGGGTGATAGACGTGCATAGTGGAACTTGAACCCTGGTGCAGAGGAAAGAAATAAGTCCCTTCAACTGCTAGGTCAAGACCCCACTTGCTGGTTATATGTTTTATTTGGCTTGGTATTAGCTATTCATGCCGTTGAGAAAACGAGATTGACGTTTATTTTATACAAAATAAATGAAATTATAAAAATAATGGGGACTGGATTTTAACATTGCACATCTATTCAGTTTCTTTTTCTTGCAAGCATAAGGGATTGGATTGGATGGGCAAAAGAGAAACTCCACAATTTGTTTTCCTTTTCCTTTTGTTTTTTGTTATTTCAATTTATTCCTTTTACATTTAGTGTTTTTTTTTATTAATATGGGTATTTAGGTCAGTTTACGCGCACCTTGACTAATCTCACGGATCTTGAAGTTAATGATTATATAAATTTTCATTAACTATTATATTAGTAATCACAGGACTCGAATCTAAGACCATAAGAGAACAAATTGTTTACTCTTAAACTCGTATTACCAGACCACCTACTAGATAGTTTATATTTAGTGCTTTTAGTTATACTAGATGGTTACATATAGTATTTCTTTTTCTTCTTCTATTGCTTATCAACACTCGTTTGGTTTTGCAAAATAAAATTTAATTTTCATGATATTAAACATTTGAGGGTTGAGGGATGATACCATAACAATTCCAAATACAAAAACATTTTCATGGTGAAATTGTCGTGATTTAGCAGCATGTGGGGCTTTGTTTGGTGGCGTAACATTGCAAATTGAAGTTGATTTTGAAGCGGCGCAACAAGCTTTTCTTCGATGATTTGACTCAAGCAGGTGGCGAATCGGCTACGAGGCTCTAACAATCTTTACTTTCTTATCCTTCTTGTTTTGTTTTGAATCGTTTTTTTTTTATATTTTCATCCTAAACATTTAATTTTATCTTATTTTTTTATTTGATTTGTTCGTTATTCTTTTGGTTTTTAGATTTTTTATACCTTTTTCGTAATTGTTTTTTTCCTCTCAATTTCATTTCTAATTATTTGGTTTCATTTTATTTATGTCAAGTTTGGTCCTCGTTTATTTTATTTCTATGTTTTTTAGACCCTTTTCTTAATTGTTTTTTATTTTCAATTTCATTCCTAATTTATTTGTTTCATTTCATTTTTATGTCGAGTTTAGTCCTTATTCTTTTAATTATTATTTATTTTGTTTAAGATCTTTTATTATTATTATTTTCAATTTTATCCTTTAACATTTGATTGATTGGAAATTTATCATTGTGATTTTTCGATGCTCTGTTTCTATGAGATTATCTATGTTTCATGACTACAGGCCGCGGTTTTGGAAGATTAACCCATATTAATTTTGGTTTATTTTGGTTCCTTTTATAAGTTGATTTTTTCTATTTTATTTTGTAATATTAGATTGGTTAGTGGATGAGCTTCGTTATTATTTTCACTTGCCTTTTGATTGGGTTAGCATGAACTTGTGTCCCGAGTTGTGAGCTTGGTCGTTAATCCAAATTGACTTGATTTTTTTTTCTAGTTTTTTTTTTAATTTTGCTCTTTAACATTGAGGTGAATTAAGAATTGAGTTTTGTAATTTTATTGAATTCTTTCTAAGGGGTTATTTTGATCTCACAACTAACTCATAAATTTAACTTGATGGCCTGGGTTGTTTTTTTTTTTTTAAATAATTTTTTCTTAACTTCACTCTTCAATATCTTATTTGTTAAGAATTGAACTTCAAACCTTTTTCTTTTAATTTTATTATAGGGTTATCATGTTCTCATTTATCTTTGTTTTTGTTATCAAATAAAATCACAATGATCTTTTAAGGCTTCTAGGGGGTTGGGTTATCCTTTTCATATTATTAGAAAACAATTATTTTTGAAGTTAATCATTGTTATTTTTTTTTCTTTTGGTTTACTTATTGTTGTTGTTTTTTAAATCATATTATTAAGTTAGCCAAACTTATTGAACACAGTTGAGTCAATGATTTTAGTCTTATATTTTCTTACTTCTTTTAAAAACACTCATGTTGTTGGGGGCATCATTCTTTTATATTAGAAAAAATTGGCCTAACTAATAGTGCAACACAATCCACCAATCTATTACATATAAGACCTAGTTCGACCCATGACCTAATCCAAGACTTGAGTTATAGGTTGAACAAGTTAGCTCTTGGATTAATAGGCTAACTAGGATCTATCTTTTTTTTTTGTTTAACATTATATGATTTTTGATAAAAAAAAAACGACATGTTTAGAAAAAAAAAGAGTTTTTTGAGACTGGATCGCGAGTTGACCTATAAAGTTACCTAAATCACTCGGGATCGACAAAGATAACTCTAATGATGATTCAACATCAAACTCGACCTGAGATAGGTCCTACATTGATAAATCATCGGGTCGACCCACAAGATCATACCAAATTTGATATCTATGCCACCAACTCATGGTTTCCAAAGACAACAACTCATGCACGTTCATGCTCATGGCTTTAAGGTTAGGAGGGCTTCCAATTCCTATGCACCAAACATGATTGGAATCTTGTTCACGGGTGAATGTCACTTCATATTATAGTATTACTTAGTCAATCCATTAGGTTCAAATGTTAGGCAATAAAAAAAAAGATTAGCAGTAAGAGAATATGAAAAAGCTAAGTTATGAACCGAATCAATCCAATAAGTCAACTTAATTAGACAGCCAAAAAACAGCTAGGCAAATGAAAACTCCCTCGGCGTTTTCGTAGGCTCGAGGCTTGACTTTGATGATAAATAAAATAATTTCTAATATTATTATTTTGAATTTAAATATAAGGACAGACTGTGAGTATACATGTATATGATCTTAATATACAGCCGTATCAAGTTATTTATCAAGAAAAACATAATGCATGCTCAAAACCTAGTAATAAATGACAACATTGTTTGACAACGTTGCTTGCAGATTCCAAACAGGACTTTGGTAGTTTGGTATGGATATTTATTGTTTCTTTACTAAGATTTCTAACGCCTTTAGAAATAAAATGCAAAGGGAATATGAATCTCCTACCAAAACTGACTTTACGCAGATTTTGTTCGCCAAAATAATCAAGATTCCACTGCAAATAATGAACAAAGTCATACAAATTTTATTTTAGCCTAGAAATGATTACAATAATTGTAATATAACTACTAAATTATGTAATATTTAAGTATTGAAATCGTCATAGAAAAAGTATCCATCAACAACAAATAGAAAAAATATATAATAATTAATGTCCTTTCACAGATATCCACGATAGAGATGACTCCATTTTTAAAGTTATTGCAAGTTCGTGTGAGTGTAAGAAATCAAAAGTGAAGCTGTCACAGCTCTTTTGAGTGCTATGTTGGCGACAAGAACCTTTTAAATTTCCTTCATGCGATCCATAATTCTTGTATGGGCAGAGTTTAGCCTCCCTCGTGCTAAAATAAGATGGACCTGCCGCTGTAAATTATCATATAAAATTTCAAAGTTAACATAGTGATAAAGATTTTGCATCTAAAACATATGTTTTTCTAGGTTTAGGGTTTGAATCTTATAGCTATATTTTTTTAAAGTTGTGCCTCTTAGTGTAAAAAAAATAATAATTAATTTGTTCTTGTGTGGAAAACTTCAATGATTATAGGTGTAAAAGAGTGGAAATTGATTTGGATATGCTTAAATTATAGTTCGGACATCTCAATTAAAAAAATATATTATAATATTGCATCATGAAAAAGGGTTTTTGAATTGAGAGAGAGAAAGAGAAGAAAAGGTTTTAAGCTTGGAATAATTGGTACAATTTATAGTTTCTTTTCAAATGAATTTGATTTGATTGATTGCGTGATCAAAAGTGTTGATTCTCTATTTGACTTGGGGTTTGGTTAAGACTGTATGGCTAAATCACCTAGAGGAATGCTTATTATTATAGTCCACAATCTTACTTAATTATGTGATTAATTGATTCCACGATATAAAAAACTATACTTTATTCTATAGGTGGCCTATAATGATGAAGGAAATGCCAAATCTCATTGGTTGTATAGAGAATGGTCGATGGGATTATAAGTATATTTTTTGTATTGAAGTTGGAAGACGGAAGTGTAATTGGATTATTATCTTTTATTTCCAACCATATTTGCAACTTCATTTGAATTTAATATTAAATGAACTTAATTGCAGAGAATGGTTCCTAAAAGACGTGACGTGATGATAGAGAATTTACAATTTACATAGCAGATCTCGAGTTCAAATTAGGACGTGCATATCTTATAAAAGTTTGAGACATCTAAGTTTTTACTCGCTCATAAAGTATGTTTATTGGGAGATGAGGTTTTCTCGTGTATTTTTTTTTAATTGTATAAAATAGTGTTACTAAACTTGATTTGTCTATAAACTAATTCAAGATTTAAGTTATAGGTTTGATGAGTGAATCACGGATGATCCTCGTTGATAAAAAATAATATTATTTCAATATATATTTTTTTTTTAAAAAAAATATATTAGGTTGAGAACTGACCAAATCAACTCTCATGAAACCAAGTCCAAGCTAAATCTCAAAACAATAAATTATAAAATTGACTTGTAAAGTTAGGCGGGCTAATAACAATAGCAATAAGTATGCGTATGACTATTGCTATTGATCCTGTACTGATAAATTGATAGCTGAGCTGCTTTAATAGCATCTCCAATGGCAAAAACCAACTCAATTAAAAATAAAATCATTTCAACAACTCATTTGTATTTTAATATATTTAATATTAATATTTTTTTAAATAAAGTTTTATTGATGTAAGAAGAAATAATTAAATAATATATTAGATGTTTTGATTTTTTTTTAATAGATATGTCGACAGAAAAACCATTTCTTTTTGTGTTTATTTTATTTGTATTTATCTTTGCTCTTCCTTTTACTCCTCCAAATGCGCTCATATATGACGTGGCAAATTGGTAAATGGGCTATAAAATCTGTTGATCAACAAATTCCCATATCTGACCAAGTAGTGAGCTTCGGAGCCCAATCCAGAAAGAGCCTTATGGTGGGAAATGCTGGTCAACAAATTCTCATTATAACTCATATTATTATTTTATTTCACAAGTTGTAATATATATATATATTTTTAATACGAGGAGAAACCACTTTACCCGAAAAGAGTATTTTGTGGGCCCAAGGAGAAAGAGCATATTGTGAGCCCAGAGAGTGAGGAAAACCCCAGCTATCCTGGACTCTTACAGGACTGGAGTGACTCGCGTAACCCCCCCCCCCCCCCCCGATTTTTAATGACATATGTAGTTAAGAATCGTTTTTTTTTCCAAAATTTATATTACATCTTTTCTTATAATTATCTGATGGGGATCGACTCCAATTAATCACTCCAATTCTGACAATCATAGTTCTTGTCGAAGTGCCAAATCCAATTAGCCTGCTTAATTAGACCATTTTGTGGAAGGTTCCTTGCCAATTAGCCTCCCAATCACGTTTTGGAAGATGTAAACATTCAATAAAAGAAGATTACAGCCTTGATTCCAATCAAGCTTTCACTTCCTCGGGAAGCAGAAATAAGAGAAGCCGAATCGATCTCTAAAATAGACCGTTCAAAGCCCTGATTCCAAGTTAATCAAAGTCCTTACACAGCAGCCCACAACCCAGCTTTAAAAGCATCGCAAATACCAAGTTTTCCCATGAATCCATGCAAACACGTCCACTAGCATCCTTGTCATACCTCAGTATCTTATATTTAAAGTTTTAGATTAAGATATTTTTTAACATTATATCACAATTTTGTTAATTTAGTGGTTATGAATCTCACCACCTTATTCTATTTAATTTAATAAAACCTTGTTAATCTAGTAGTTACGAGTTTGAAATTCACCATTTTATTCTATTTGATAAAAATTAAGAATAAAATAGTAGAAATCTGTACAAGTTTTAAGCCAAAATTTTTTTAACTTAAAATAATATATTAAAAAATAATATAAATTATATTTTAGTATCTCTTCTAACCGTTTAAGTATCGCAATTATTTCCTCCAACAGTTTAAGTATCCCAATTATTTCCTCCAAATGATTTTATCTCGAAAAGCAGGGAGAATCACGTATATGGCTTCGAAAAATCGAAGCCCATTTGTCAGAAGCTTCCGATGTCCCATCAACACATATGAGCCTTGATGCGTTGAGGTCCACCCTACTTTCAAACAACAAAACAAGTCCGCTTTGTAGCATCCCAATTCTGCTTTTCTAGCAATTCGGAGCTAAAACTTCAAACATTGTTGTTGAGATTGTAAGATGACATGCTTGTCCTCTGATGATGAAATCAAACTTCTAGGTCATTTAACTTAATTAAAGAGGGCAAGATTGTTCCTTCAGAAGTGACAGTCAAACTGACTCAAAAACAGATGGAATCAAGCGACAACTATAGATTTCTCATTGATGGTTTCCCACGAAGTGAGGACAATCGCATAACATTTGAACAGGTAGATTCAAAAACAGATGGAATCAAGCGACAATTCTGCCTATATAATTTATGTTAGTCAAAGCATTTGAGTATGTCAGCGATGGAGTTAATCTTTCCTGCAGCTGGAAAATGAATCCTAAACTGTTTCAGTCAAGGCTGAGCATTGAAAGGTTTCTGTATTTTTAGTTGGAATTGCAACCTTTTTGCATCGCAATGATTCTAAGTAGGCTGACAAACTTCAGATTTCTCTAGGGATTGAAATTCTCAGCAAAGGGATTATTGAAACTCTATGGCGACAAGCGTCTCATCCTCGAGGTCTCATTCCGGTGCTTTGTACATATTTCAGGTGCGAGAAAACCTTGAAGCCACTTAAAATGCCAAATTCTTTTTTTTCTTCTTTTTTTTGTCCGATTTCGTAATTTCCAACTAAAAAAACAAACTAAAAGTGCATTTAATTTAAAGAAAAAAGGGGACAATTCAGGCATTTTAAAGGAAATAACAACGGACTGATTATTTCAAAGAAAGAAAGACAAATTTTAGAGAGTTGTAAGAATCGGAGGGAATGAATTATAATTTACTCTGGCAGTTTATAGATAAGAAAAAAAAAACAAATTCCCTTAAAGAATTCCATGGGGGCACAAATCAGTATACATGTTTTTTTTTTTTGTAGAAACCATCCGGTAATCCGGCCACTGCCGACTAATCCGGATTCGAGCCGGGTAGGACCCTTAAGGGCGGCAAAGCTCTCCCAAGCGAGTTTTAAAGCAGCTGCATACCCAAGGCTCGAACTCGAGACCTTGGTTAAGCTGGGAGGACCCCCTACCAGTCCACCCACGCCCACGTTGGTAATCAGTATACATGTTACCCAATCCTTAGAGATCAAGCTACCATAAGAAAAATCTTGTTCGGCATTAAAAAGTTAATATTTTATAGATATTTTTTACTACGTTTTTTATGTACTAATATAAATTTAATAAATTTTTAATTAAGAAATACTTTTGAAAAACATTCTATAAAACTTTAGCAAGTGCATGTTTTTTCATTATTGCTCGTGTAAAATACTCTATGACGACTAGGGTACAGTTATTTTAATACTACACCGTCCATCACGCATGATTTTGAGGGCTTATTAGCAAAGAAATCTTCCGTTATTAATTTAATCGTTTGTCTTGTACGATTAGCATCTCTTAAGCTTCTTGCCGTCATCTAGCCGTCATCTCTATAGTATAGCTTTTGATCCCCCATTTTTATTTCATTTTTATTATTCGAATTAAAGACCATTTCACATTCCTTTTTTCCAAAGTGATTTGATTTCTTACTTCTTCTTTTCATATAGTTCTATTCTAGTTTGAATGCCTTCACTTTCTTGTTTAATTTCCCTTTCTTGTTCTAGTAGTCTTAGATATTAATCTATTTTTTTCTCTTGAAAATAAAAAAAAAATTAAAAAAAAAAATGAGAGATGAGAAATATTAAGTTACACACACACGGATTCAGATTTGAAATTATAGAAATCAAATCATGATTTTTAAAACCATAGGAACTAATTAATTAATTTTGCTAAAATACTAGGCCGGAGTTATAATTAACTCTATGAAACTATGATAGATGCCATCCACAAATATAATAAGAACAAAAACAAGAAGGATTCTCAATGACGCTTAGTTTAAACATGTAATTCTACTAAATTCTCGTCAAAGATCGTGGAATATAAAATATTTATTCTTTATTTCCACTAGATTTGGGTGGTTAGGATTGTGATGCCCTGTTTATGTTTTTTTTTTTAATATATATATATATATATATATATATATATATATTAAAGTAATTTTTCTAGATTTCTTTTTATTTTTAAAATTAATACATCAAAACTATTTAAAACACACTAAAATAACTATTAATTTAATTTTTTTTTAAACTGTAAACACTTCAAAAACAAGATAGAAGTTGTGTTAAACACTAGATACTAGCTAGTGGCAATAATATCGTGTCGTGGGACAGATGGTAAAGATATACACATGGTTGTTAGCTATGAACTTGTAGCCATAAATATAAGCTCTTGACCCCATTAATGTATCATCTAGAAAGATCCTGGCTATTCCTTAAAACATTAATGAGATATTTGTACTGTATTTTAAAAATATTTTTTATTTCAAATTAATATTTTGATATTTTTAAATTATTTTAATGGATTAATATCAAAAATATTTCTTAAAAAATAAAATAATAGTCTTGTAATATATTTTTAAATAAAAAATAATTTTAATTATGCATCAAAGCGCTAAAAAGATGAATACGAGTGGGAATAAATTAAGGGCTTACCTCGGTAATGGGAAACACGGCGGTGGGTAATGGCCTAGGCTATTTCCAAGAAAAATAAAAATATTTTTCTTTCCTTTTAAAATTGTAAACTCTACTCAGAATCGAAAAAGTTAGTGAGTTAATTTACAATGTTATCAAGTTAACTGTTTTTAGTAAAACAATAATATTTTATTTTCTCAATAATAGATTTTATATTAAATTAAAATGAACAGCTGGATTATTGAAAAATCGGTTAGATTCATTAAATGTTTTTAAAAATCTTCATTTCGAAAATCTAATTTAATATATTTGAATATAAATACTTTCATGGAGGATGCTCACCGTATTTTTATAGCAAGCGTTCCTCGAAGATATCTAAGGCTGATCCGAACCTGGTACTGCCGGTTCAAGGGAAAGAAAATACCCTAAATAGACCCTTTTTTTTCTCCATCCGGAAACCATGATAGATAGTCTCGAAAAATGTTGGCAACCGGCACTAACGGTTTCACGTCAGATTAAAATATTGAAGACACGTGGCACTTTACAGAAAGCGAGTGTCTAAAGTGAGTATCCAAGCACTTGCCGCTACGTCATAAAGACAGTTGCTCTTATCTTTTACTTTTCATCTCTTATACCGACACGGCAGTTGAGCACTGCCCAACATCCCGTACACACGCTACACCTCAACACACCCAGCGCAAGTTAGCACTCAGCACTTGGCTGTCATAACCCCTCTATAAATTCAAATCCTCTCTCCACTCCTTCAACACCTTCTCACCACCAAGCCACTCTCCAATCCAAAAAAGATCCAATTTTCTTAGTCTTAAACATGGTGAAATCAAGCTTTGTGTCGCTGATACTCTCAATTTTGTACATTGCTAGCACAGCAACTTCTGCCAGCACAACAAGTTCCAGTGCAAGTGCTGCAAATTTCATCAAGGCCTCATGCACTGCCACGACATACCCTGCCTTGTGTGTCCAATCCCTCTCCCTTTATGCCACTTCAATTAACCAGAGTCCACGCCAGCTGATTCAGACGGCCTTGGCCGTGAGCCTCGACAAAGCTCAGTCCACTAAGACATTTGTCTACAAGCTGACAAGGTTCAACGGAATTCAGCCCAGAGAAAAGGCAGCCATTAAGGATTGTTTCGAAGAGATTGATGATACTGTGGACAGGCTTGCTAAGTCCGTTAAAGAGTTGAAGAGCATGGGGTCATCTAAGGGTAAGGATTTTCAATGGCATATCAGTAATGTTCAGACTTGGATTAGTGCTGGATTGACCGATGAGAACACTTGTGTTGATGGGTTCGCTGGCAAGGCCTTGAATGGAAGAATAAAGAATTCGATCAAGGCTAGGTTTGTTCATGTTGAAAGGGTGACCAGCAATGCACTTGCGTTGATCAACAAGTTTGGTTCCAAGTACTAAATAGCTGCTGCTACTGGCCACTGGTGTACTCTTTTTGACCCAGCTTATTGAAAATGATCTGGGTTACCTCTCGATGAGCCTAGGTTTTGCTGTTTGTTTATGTATCATAAAGAATTTTGAGTGATGTAGTTTTTTCACCCTTTTTTCCTTATATATAAGCGTGTGTGAGAGTGTTCTATAGTTTATATGAAGGCATTTTTATATGCCTCTTGGGTATCAAATGAAAAATGTTTGTTTGTAATTATGGAAATTGTTTTTCAAAACTTTTTTTTTTTAAGAAAATATATATTTTATCTTGATTTTTAAAAATATTATCTTAAACACAGAAGATATTGTACTCCCAAACGCTCACAGAATTTAGCTTGAACATTTTCTAATTATGTTATCGCTGTGAGGTGTTTGCACTTTGCATGGAATCAAGAACAACAATTCTCTTAATTAATTGTCATAGGATCGACAATAATACATGTCTTTTAATGTGAATAATAATTGAGGTTAAGGTCAAGAAAAAAAACCCAGTTTCCAGCTAATCCAAGAAATAAAAATCCTTAACATGCCCCCAATTCGCTATCATTCACTCCTAGTCGTGTTCAAATCAACACCTTCTTTTTAGGGAAATAAAAACAATTGATTTCATACTATTTTCCACTTTTTAGGCTAGATGACGTGTTTAAGGAAAATATAATCCCTTGATTGAAGGGGAACATGGGCCCCACATGCCTGACCCTCGAAAGCAAAATACGGCTTCTTGGGCCCCAGAAATATCAGGCAGTTGTTAAAGGCATGATATGTGGTCGGGCAGATTTTATTTTTAAAATTATTATTATTTGTTTAGAAAGATATTAAAATAAATAATTTATTTATTTTTTAAAATTATTTTTGATATTGTAATTTTAAAATATCTAGAAGTATTTAAGAAATTAATTTAAAATAAAAAAATAATGGAAGAGAAGTGAAATAAAACAAAAACAGACAAACCCACGATAATCATGGAGAACCAGGGACGGCATTGAAGGTTGTGAAAGCTCGTTCATGATAAGAGCAGACAAAGAGGACTTCAGTGGGGACTCTTCGGTGACTACGACCACGTGAAGGCTCTTGTCTTTTTAAGAGTGGAAGAAAAACAAATAATTTTATTTTTTAATAAATTACTGAAAACTGAGGAATTTAATGAGGTGGTGGCATGTGACCATACCGTACACAACGGGAGATGGCACATGGATATCTTTGAAAAATGATCAAATGGTGGCCTAGCTGATCTATGAGATGCCTATATGACCCCACATGGATTTGATTGAAATTATTTTTATTATTTTTTATTTTTTTAATTATTTTTAATATTATAAAAATATATTAAAAATATTTAATCTCAAATAAAAATATTTAAAATAATTATTTTTATAAAACCCCCCAAGAGATGCCTAATTGCCCCCCCGGACCCTAGAGATGCTTAAGGAAGTGTTTGAAAAGATGGTTGTGGTAGCTTTTTCAAAGTGTTTTTCGTACTGAAATACATCAAAATGATATTTTTTTATTTTTTAAAAATTATTTTTGACATCAACATATTAAAATAATTTAAAAACATTAAACCATATTTATTTAAAATAATAAAAAAAAACCAATTTTTTCAGCACGCCGTGTCAAACGCCGTGCCAAACAGGATCTAAATGACCCTCCATTGAACCATTTTCTAACCAGGCTGCTTGGATTTTGGTCCCAGAATTGTTGTTTTTATAAGAAGAAAAAAAAAAGAGAGGATAGAGTCTAGCCATGTCCTATTTTTTTTATTTTCCTATTTTTTTTTGTCTAAAATGTTCCCACAATTCATGCCTCCTCTAAAGGATCAATTTGTAATCACTTTGTTCAAAGTGGCGTAGAGTTTGTGTTTCAAAGGTCAAAGTCTCATTAGTCTACCTCCCAGGCAGCTTTCACATATGAAGACCATCTCTTTTCCTAATCGAGTTTTTAATACGTAATCATGAGCTTATCAAACACAAATAGTTACTTGGAGTCAGCAAAATTTTTTGTTCATACATGGATCTCCAACCTGAATATTTGTCCATGCTTGCACATAATTAATGATCTTAGTTAATTTACAGGGTCAAATGTCACGTGAAAATCGAATTATAAGATGCTTGTGTAGATAATTTATAAAAATGACTTGCAAGATCTAGAAAACACGAATTGGAATCATCGAATCTTAACATTCCTAAGAAGAAGAAGAAGAAGAAGAGATCTTTTTTAAAATCTAGTAACTAATTGCCTACTTAATCAAAGTTTAATTAATTTAAAAAAAAACAGTAAGAATTATCTAAACAGCCAAAACATATCATGAGTTGATGCACTGTTCACCAAGAAACAAATCTCTATTCATAATTACTGTTATGCTCAATTTTTAGATTAATTTGGTTCGGTCGATTATGAATCACCTCGTTGATTTCCTAAAAGAGGTCAAAATCAAAGGCCTAAGTACCTACGTAGGAATCAAATTAATTTTGAGGTTCTGAATCAAGTGAAATATAATTATTTTTCCCATGTGCACCGCTTGTGTCAGCCAAAAATACGTGATGTGTTGAATTAAACTATAGTGTTTTCTGTGGTTACAATCATGAATCCTGACACAGTGACTAGTGTCTATTTCATGGCTCTTTCTAGAGACTTCGTGGAGAGCTTAATTAGGTAGCTAATTGGTGGAGGAGTTCTCTTAATTACCGGTCTTAATTTTAGTTATTACGAAGCTATTTTGGGCCAAATGTTACTTATATATATATATATATATATATATATATATATATATATATATATATAAACTTAAATAGCACGTCAACTATAAGATGCTTAATTACTCGACCTTGTATTATGGATTCTCGATGGTAAGTTAATCTATTTTTCATATATATATATTTGAGTGGTATTTTTAAGGGATTTTTTTTATGAATGTAATTGAGTTTTGGATGATAAAATATTTGTGCAAGCACTTAATTAGTTAATAAAGTTTTTTTTTTTGTTGTTAAATAAGATTTGTCTCGTTAAATTTTTATCTTTGTTTTATTTGATGTTATTATTTAGTTTGTAATGTTTTTATATAGCAATAAGGAAATACATACGCACACTTATATTTTGAAGTATTTTGAAATTTATTTAAAATTTATTTTTGATATTAACATATGAAAATAATTTAAAAATATAAAAAAAATCAAATATTTTATTTTAAAAAAAATGATTTTGAAACATAATGATTAATAAGAACGAAAGCACTTACTACAGAGCAGCCAAAGCTTAAGGTTATACGAATCAAGAAACATGGTTTAAACCTCTCAAGTTTCAATTGATCGAACACAAGAAAACAATTCAAGCAAGCTTCCATACAAGTATAGAAATTCTCTGTCGCTTCTCACTAGTATGAATACGAGTTTGCATGCCGTTGGCTTCTTTCCAATTATTGAGCACCTCACCTGTGCGGTGATGATCATTGTTCAAATTATTGTACTACCAGGCGGACGTGATGACATCATTTTTTTGTTTTTTAGAACTGCCAAGTTCATGATTAGGTTAAAAATTAATTAATCTAACGTTCATTCCTTTAATCCTTTTCGAAGTAATTTTTAATTCCTACACCAAGTTGGATATTCCTTGGATGATGCCCTATTCATGATTATTCTCCACTGAAATTTCAGTTTCTGTGGCACCAAAATAGTTCATCAATAATAATAATAATAATAATAAAAGATTGGAATCAAATTAAAAGGTAAATATGATTTGAGAAACATTTGGGTGTAACAGTCCATCAGAATCGAAGAGCCTGTATACAAATTGTTCAACAAAATAAAAAAAAAAGTAGCAGCTAGTAACTTAGTTTATTGATAAGTGCCAAAGCATTGCTTGTCAGCCTGCCAACATTCACTATACTCTTCCTGATCTTGATCATCACTTCACCAGTTATCTTCATCTCATCAAATCCTTCTGTGCAGGTATCCTCATCCGTTATCGCGGCACTCACCCATGTCTGTACAGTAGCAATCTGAAACTCAATATCAGAACCTTTTAGGCTGCCTAAAGCCTTCAAAGACTGCTTGAGCTCATCAATGGAGTCTCCCATTTCGTCAACGCAATCTTTAATAACACCAGCTTCACTCTTGCTCAAACCCTTTTGCTTCGATGAAGCCTTTACTAAGGACGATGTGTTGCTGGCAGCTTTTAGGGTTACAGTCAACGCTGTGTTGCATAGTTTGAGGTCATTGGTTTTGATGGTGGAGGTGTAGGAAGAGAGGGAGTTGAAGCAGAGTTGTGGGTACGTGGTAGAATTACAAGCTTTCTGAAGGTAATTTTTGTAGGTTTTGCTGGTGGAATCTGCCATGGAAATCTGCACATTCATTGAAATACATAGAAGCAAAGCAAGAAGAAAGGCTACGCCATTGAATGAGCTTAAGCTTGAAACAATTTTAGCTGCCATGGCTTCTCTTTCTCGTATCTCTCAATCTCAAGTTTGCAGTGATAGGTGCGAGAACACTCCAATTTATAGGAGAAACCTGTCAGGCTGTGCATGTATTCAGGTCCCAAGTCTAGGATGCTGTAGCATATATAAAATTACTCAACAATTCTGGAGGAATTTAAGTAAAGGACGCAAGGTGGCTTAAGCCATGAAATATGAGATTGCACATGCATGAATATGATGGTAGCTATATATAGGTTGCGACCTAGATTAAGTTAATTGATAATTAAAAATAAATAAATTGAAAAAATAAGTTTATTTATAACTTAGAAATAGTTATGATTTGCCGCAATTGTTTTCCCTTGTTGATTAAGAAACAAAAATTAAATTCACCACCATCATAGCACCATGCTAAATGATCCTCACACGCAAGATCTCATGCAATCCTTGAATTTATCAACTACATAATTGACTTATAAACTTGGATGAAGTGTACCTTTAGCATACTTATAAGAGAGAAACTTGCTTGTAGGTTTATACATTGTGCATTCAGCAACAATTTATGGGTTTTTATATTTTGAAAAGTTTGGAAACTGTTGAGAAATAGAATAATATTTCTTTTTTTATATAAAACAAATAATTTCGGAAAAAGAAAAACAAGAATTTTCTATTTAATTAAAATGTTTTTTAATGTAGAAAACTCTAGCCTCTCAAATTCGTACCAAGTTTGGAAAATATATTTTTCAGAGATTTTTCAAAGTTTTTCCTTACAAATTTTCCACTGTTTTTCAAAAGAAAAGAAAAAAAAACAATATTTTTTTCTTTTACAAACAAGCAATTTTTAGCAATAGTTAGTGTGATAGATTTTATTTTTATTATAAATGTAATATAAATATTTTTTTCAGTTAATAAAATAAATTTTTCTTAAAATTTTAATTTAAATGGAATAAAAATAATATTCTATATATAAAATATTAAAACAACAATTAAACATTATGATTTTGATTGTTTATAGAAAAAAATGTAGTAATTTTGATGTACTTAATTATTTTTTTGGGTGAAAGATTTCCACCTTTATTTATTATTAATAGAATGGAAATGTATTTTGTTTTAATTCTGCAGAAAAAAACACCTTATAAAAGAAAACCGAACGGTTGGTTCGCTGGCTACCGAGCTTTTTTTTGCCAACAGCAAGCAAGCTAAACCGAAGCAAGCGCGAGGTCCGGAATGAAAAGAGGAGCGGCAGAAGAGAGGATGACTCCCGGGGCCACTTGCTTCAACCTGCAGCTAACGATTCGTCCCCTAGTAGTTCAGCCCATGGACAGATGAGGTCTATGGGCTAAGCCGGGTTCGGCGGGATTCTTTTATATGGGCCAAGGCCCATTTCATTGTCATGCCCATACAGGGCCCTGGAGGGCGTGCGTAGGCCCGTATCCCTTGCCGTTTTCTTTCCTTCCTTTTGTAGGGGATGGGCCATTTGGGCCGTTCCTTGTAAGCCCTAAATATTTTTTGTCTTTTTATATCAACCCAGAATTCCATTAAAAGTCAAAACATCAGTAGCTTCCGTTGCAAGTACACACAAGAATTAAAGAGATTTGTAAATTCTAACTCCTTCGCCTATATATATATATACTAGCTAATTGCCCGCGCGTTGCCGCGGGTATTTTTTTGTATATAATTTAACACAATTAAATCTACAACGATCAATTTATATGATATAAGTACAAAAAAATTATAGATTAAAAGATAAAATGTTTAAAATTTTGAGTTGAGTTTGTCACGTAAGCATAGATTACTTTAATAATGAAAGGAAAAAAAATAAATGAAAGATGAAAAATATCTTAGAAACTTTAACAAAACATAAAAAAAATTACCATGGCTATTACTGGAAATTTTTTTTATCAAATTATCGGGAGGGGAAAAACATAACAAAAGAGTAAGAATGAAAAATAATTAAATCATGATTATTATTATTATTATTATTGTGTTAAATACATTATTATTATTATTATTATTATTATTTTGTTAAATACATTTATATATACATGGACAAAAGTAGGAATTAAAAAAAAAAAGTGTAAGGGCTGAAATGAAAATCAAATATCAAGGGCTTAAATTACAAAATTCAAAGTCAAAGGGCTGAAATGCAACTTACATTAATTGTCAATTGAAATCAGAGGACAACATTGCAAAAATCGGAACTTTTGTACCGAATTGATTGAGTTATATAAAACCAACCCGGAAATTAAAAGTAGAAGGACCGAAATGAAACTTTGCCATTCTGAAGAGAGAGAAACGTGGCCGGCGGCTTTAGCCGGCCTCCGCCGCTTCCACGGACTTCCGGTGGTGACACGCACCACCGCGGGAGGAAGAGCACACGGCGGCGCATCGTTCTGTCCTCCAGTAGACAATTTCCGTCCACCGGAGGAGACCGCACGCGCCGCCTAAACAGGGCGTGAGGCGGACAGCCGTCTGGCGCGTGCGCCTCACGCCCTGACAGACGCCGATTATAAAATTCGAAAAATAGGGACAATTACCGTTTCACCCCTGCACCCAATTAAGTGTTTTTGTCGTATTAGGGGCTAAAACCGTATTTAGCCATTTCAGAAAATATTAAAAAAATAAAAAGTTGCGGCGGACCGGACCGGACCGGGCCGGTCCGGCCGCGCGCAATTACGCCGGTGCCCCTCAGCCCAATGCATGTTTTTGTCCTATTACCGGGGACGACATAGTCAATACACTGTTCACAACTGATTATTTAAAAAAAAAAAGAAAATCAAAAGGAAAAACCGGAATTAGCCCCGGCTGACCAGCGCCTCTTGCCGCGCGCCCGAGGGCCATTTTCGGGCGTGCACTGTTCTTAGAACAGTGTTTTGTGAGTGTGTGCACAATGCAAAATCCCACGGGGTTTATTTGTTTTGTAATATAAGAAGAGTATGAACAAGCAATTTGACTTAATACGTTTATTAAGCTCAAATGATTTTGATGATATGAATAAAAAATATTACAATAATAATAAAAAAACAAGCAAGAAGAAATGATCAACTCGAACTTATTTGAGTTAGCATGTTAAATTTATAATCTAGTCATGATATTGGAATAACCCTATGGAAAGAAAAATGAATAAATCATCAATGAAGCTCAATTACCAGATACCCCCATGTTAAAAGGCAAAACTGAAAAAAAAATCAATTAAAACAATTTGACTTGACATAGATTAACCTATTGACCTTGCGACCATGAATATAGATTGAGATAACTCCATAAAAAATAAAAAAAATAAAAATTAATTTTTAGTAAATTAAATATTGAAGGATGAGATTAAAAAAGAAAATCAAATTTAATAAAGAAACTAAAAAAAAGATAGGGCAAAAGTATAAGGCATAGATCTACTCTATTTAATTTAACAATGTAATTTAAAAAAACCCATTAACTTCCCTCCAATATGTGCTTTCTTAGCTTGGACTAAGAAAAATAAAAACATCATTATACTATAACCATTTACAACGCAATGAATCTTGAAGACCCAGGGTTTGAGCTGGAACCAAGTCAGGCCCAATAACTCTTCCAGGACCTGACCCAGCCCAGCCCAGCTATTCGGGCCTAATCTTAAACTGAATCTGAACCCAAGATGATCCTCCAGTTTCAGGCCGACGAAAAAATAAACAAATTTTCCATGAAAATTGTAATTATGCGATCACGATAGTTACAAGAAATATGTTTAATTTAATTGCGGGTTGGGCAAATAAGGCTGATAACAAAGGAGCAACACGCTTGACAAAAGAGATGGCAGCTTTAACACTCAAAAGTGTCCAGGTGTAATGGAATTTTTTTTTTTGTAGTGATAAAAATAAATACAGTAATAAAAAGATAAAAATTCATATAAATTATTTAGAACACACAAAAAAAAGTTTGAATACTATATATAGCTAGCTAGATAATATTTTCATCAATATACCCATAATTAACATTTGATATTTTTTTATGTTCTATTTTTTTTATCGTTAGTGTCCAGGTCTGCTTACGCGTACCTCCACTAATCTCACGAGTCCTGAAGTTAATGACCATGTAAAGGTCAAGTAATTATCATATTAGAAACCATAAAACTCGAACTTGAGATTACAGGAAAAGTAAAGTGTTTAATCTCAAATTCTTATCACTAATACACCTACTAAATGATTTTTTTTTAAGTTTTATCTTTGAGCTTCGAGGGACAAGTGAAAATCACTTGCAATTCTAAAGCTTTCAAGTACGATCAATGTCAATGCTTGCTAGCCATGGAAACTTCGTGTTCATGGTTGAACTATTAAAGAAAGATATCTGGCTTGATCTACAATTTAGAGAGCACATGGTTCTTTCATATTTTTTAACTTATGGATCTTTGATCATCAGAATTGCCTGAGTAATAGCTGAATAAATTAAATTATTTATTCCTTTAAAGGGACTTTTACTTCCACTGTACTTAATAAGTATGATAAAAAAATATATACAGCAAAGAATAATGTTTATTGTTCTTCACTGTCATCACAACCTTGACAAAAACTTGGTTGACTTGTGTAATGCAAAGCTTAATTAAATCACAGCAAGCTGCTAAAGCATTGACAAAATGACAATTATGAATATATTTACAATTAATTGCTTCGACGTTATTAAATAATTATGATAAATAGTTTCATAGTTAATTAACACGGCTAAGCAAGTTGGAATTTAGCTTTATTTACGAATATATATATATATATATATCCAAGCTAATTTCATGGCATACGTTTTCTCTTTGCTAGCATAGGATGTCTATTTATAAGTATAATTCAAGCTAATTTCATGGCATACGTTTTCTCTTGCAAGCGCAGCTTGTCTTTTCCTCGTCATAACCAACGATCTGAGACATTGTTCTTAGTTGGCGTGCTTATTATTCTATGCATTACGTAATTAACCCAGAAAGTGGGCAATCCTATGTACTTTCTGTCAAGGTTGTAATGATAAAAATTATGATAATATGATAATTATCGTTGATTATGAACTTCCTTCTTGAGGATTGGACAACATGTTGTCAAATTCGATACTACATGCAGTGAAATTTGATACTATATGTGGTGAAATTATTGTACCAACCGACCAATACTTTGGGATTTTTATTTTTTATTCTTTTTTGAATGTATGATTTCGAATATGTATAATCTATTTAATTAATAAAAATATTTTAATGTATGAAAGCTAAACTAAAAATAATCAATTTTATTCAACACTTTTATTAAACTCGGTGCCCTCGGCAAATCAATCCTGGATTTAATTGAAGCCAAGTTTTTTTTAAATAAAAAATAAAATAGGAGTTCAATTTATAACTCAATCAAAACCATACTTAATTTTATAAAAATATATATATATTTTTAAAAAAACATATTGAAATAATATATTTTTAATTACCCTACGAATCATCCAATTCATGAATCGAATCTTCATCGGAGTCATGATCAGTTCAACAGCATTGCTGTTTAACAAATAGTTAACTCCTGTCTTGCAAAATATTTACTTACGCAAGAGTATTAATTTTCTTTTGTGCACTACATTAAGCAAAGACAACATGGAGTGGAGTGCTGAAGATGTTATCTAGCATTTTCATTTCCATGGAATATTAATCTGCGATTTCAAATAATTCAGTCCATCAACACACCCCCTCTTTTTTTTCTTTTTTTTTTTGTATCAAGAGACTCTCAGCTAACAAGCTATTATATATATGACCCTGTAGAACCTCCTCTAGATCCAAATCAAGCTAGAAAAATGAAACGAAACACAACCATGGCAACCAGGGTTAGGCTGTTTGCAGCATTTATATTCTTCTCTGCAATGCTCTCATTTGCAGCATCAAACAGCGCCGCCGAAGACGACGTAGCTTGGTGGTGCAACCAGACACCACACCCTTCAACATGCATCTACTACACGAGCCATAGCAGCCATAATTTCTCTCTCACAGACAGGTCCCAATTTCGGATAATGTCTGTCAAACTAGCCCTCGAGAGAGCCCTTGTTGCGCAAGGTCAAGTCTCGCAACTCATACAGAATTGTAAGAACCAGCACCGAAGAACTGTATGGTCGGATTGTTTAACGCTTCACTCTAATACCATTCTTCAACTAAACCGCACCCTGATCGGTTTAGGAAATACGAGGCCTCCATGTACAGATTTTGATGCACAAACATGGCTAAGCACGGCTCTAACCAACATCCAAACATGCCGAGCCGGGTCCTTAGACCTTAATGTGTCAGATTTTACGATGCCAGCCGTGTCGAAA
The DNA here is from genome assembly GCA_027405865.1 of Salix purpurea. Classification (NCBI taxonomy): domain Eukaryota; kingdom Viridiplantae; phylum Streptophyta; class Magnoliopsida; order Malpighiales; family Salicaceae; genus Salix; species Salix purpurea. The sequence goes on along the minus strand of JAOWLH010000036.1, from coordinate 4,792,836 downwards.
AACTTGTCCGAGCTCATTAGCAATACCCTGGCCATCAATGGGGCTTTGCTGGAAGCTGAAGATAATAACACACAAGGGTTTCCTGTCTGGCTCTCGAGGGAAAACAGACGGCTATTGCAATCTACATCAACAACAGCAAAGGCGAGTCTAGTCGTGGCAAAAAATGGTTTGGCAGATTTTCGGACTATTCAGGCAGCTCTTGATGCAGCCTCAAGGAGGAGCTCGAAAACCAGGTTTATTATACATGTGAAAAGTGGAGTTTACACGGAAAATATTGAAGTTAGAGCTAACAGCAACAATATTTGGCTGGTCGGAGATGGGTTGAGAAATACTATAATTACAAGTAGCCGGAGTGTTGGGGCTGGTTATACAACTTATAGCTCTGCAACCGCCGGTGAGAAATTATATCTTTTCATCCTTAAATTTATCCATGATAATTGCTATTTTCTATCCTTTTTTTAGTACATAAGACATGGAACACATGAAAGTATGTCAATATCAAGTTGATTTTAATTAGTTTTAACATATATACGATCAAATATATCTTCGAGGACAATTAATTTTGACTGAGATGAACAGAAAGGGAGAAGAATGAAGATTTGTTGGTATAGGATAACATTTAGGAGAAGAATTCATAGAGTTTACAATTACGTAGGCAATTGCTGATCACTTGTTGATGTACGTATAATGTTTTGCTTTCTTCCCTTTGAAGTTACGATTTCATGATAAATAATGGAACGATATAGTAATTATATATATGTACGTAAAGAGTATTTTAGCTAGAGATGTCTTGATTCTCAATCAATCCATGATTTTGCCTTTTTTTAGCTTTTAATTCTAACAAAAAACATGACAAATTCTATATCTTTGTCGACAATAATTACAATTGTTTGAAATGATGTTACACTTGATTTTAATTGTAATACGATCAAAGTTTTTCAGTACCTTTAATTGGTGTGCTAACTTATGGTCGTGCTCCATTTACTTGCCCACTAAGCTAAAGAAATAAGCCTAATTTACCTCTATATTGATTAATTTGTAGGTATTGATGGCCTTAACTTTGTGGCTCGTGGAATTACCTTCAGAAACACGGCAGGTCCACAAAAGGGTCAAGCAGTTGCTCTCCGATCATCCTCAGATCTCTCAGTCTTCTATCGATGCTCCTTTCAAGGATATCAAGACACCCTTTTTGTCCACTCCCAAAGGCAATTCTTCAGAGAATGCTACATCTATGGCACCATAGACTTCATTTTTGGTAATGCAGCAGTCGTGTTCCAAAATTCTATTATTTTTGTGAGGAGGCCTTTACAGGGTCAGGGAAATATGATTACAGCACAAGGCCGGAATGACCCTTTCCAGAACACCGGAATTTCTATCCATAACTCGCAGATTCTACCGGCACCGGACTTGAAGCCGGTAGTTCGAGCATTTCAAACATACTTGGGGAGGCCATGGATGCAATATTCTAGGACTGTTATTCTTCAAACTTACATTGATGGTTTTATTAATCCATCAGGTTGGTCGCCATGGCAAAACACTAACTTTGCTCAAGACACGTTGTATTATGGAGAGTATAAGAATTTCGGGCCTGGCTCTTCAACCAAAAGAAGGGTTGCTTGGAAAGGATTTCATGTTTTAACTAGCCCTATCGTGGCCTCGCGTTTCAGTGTTAGAAACCTCATCGCTGGAGATTCATGGTTGCCAGCCACCAAAGTCCCATTCACTTCTGGCATTTGATCACCATCTACGATGTGGTATTTGTCACTGTTTTTCTTTTCTAATTGAATTCTTTTGTACATTTTAACACACTGAATGTACAAAGTTAATTTATAAATATTATTTATTTGACTAGAGCAACTTGGAAATAAAATACTTTTTTTATATATAGTTACATCGAGATGTATTATTAATAAAATGTCATTAAAGACCATTAGAAATTGTCAAAAAACTTACAATAAAAAAAAGGAAAGGAAAACAAAAGCAAAACATGCCATACTATGAACTTCTCATCAAATCATAGCCTGTATAAGTAAAATTGGGAGTACTCCCCTTAATCCATCGAGTAAGACGGTGGAAAGTAAGATTGTAATTGCAAGACAAATCTATAGCCTGCTTCTCAAATAATTAAGAGTTTATTCTGGGCCATCCAGATCGATACTCTAAAAAATCTATCCCTTCAATTTTTTCGTGCATGATTTTTCAAATTTTTCTATATAAAATTCAAAGAGGCAGGCAGCTGCTTGTTCCGTGCTCTAATTCGTTCTGATTTCTGAGATATTACGTAATAGAGATACAAGGTCAAGCTTTTTGAATCTTCAAACATTCTGGCAAGTAAGTGAAGAATTTAGTTATCCTACCTATAACTATAATAATGTAATGTAGTTAGGTCTGTGATAAGTTCAATGGTATTACTGTTTTCCTGGGGAAAACAGGTTTAATATTCAAATATTTTCCTTATATATATAAAAAAACAAAGGATAGACCCGTGACTGGGTTCAGTTGTTGAGGTTTTCTTTGTGACAATTCATGGAGGTTTGTAGAGATAATTTCTCATGAGCAAGGGTGATAATTAAGTCCAATATTAGGTGATCGGCTCAACCTGTGGGATTTAATGGCCAAAAATAAATTTCTTAACTTTGATATAAAAAAATATGATAAAAGAATTGAGACTGTTTTCTGAATAATATGCTATACTCAGGACATAAATCATAAAAAAATTCAAAACAAAATAATTATATAATTATTATATTTAAATCGAATCAAATTAATATTTTAAATCTGTAAATCCCACAATTTACCGCCTATGTCCCATATATCTATTTGCATGGAGTCTTAGTATGTTTTGCTTGCATGCCATTGAATCAATCATATTATATGCCTTTGACTTTTCTACACAACGCGTTGGTGTAGCTGCCTGCTAAACTATAGAATCGTTGAAGGTCAACAACAACATACGAAAGTGAAACATGTTTGGATTCTTCAACATAATAATACCATGGGCACGTCACCTATCTTTTCCCCCATCGATCTTCACAGCGCGTGAAGTTCCCACGCTACCAGGTCAAACGTGTCCTTCCTGGAGTAACGATTCAACAAGGATGGCCTCACATATGAGAATAACTTTAAATTCTCATCCTTTTCCTTTTATGGTTCAGAAACGAAGCAGAAATACCAGGTACACGCATGAACAGTGTTATTATAGAAGCCGGCAAGCCATTAAGAGAGAATGAATAATTTTCAGCAAAGTTTTCCCTTGTGCTTGAATTGAATTTTAATAATCTAGACGCATAGTTTTATGATTTTGTTTGGAAACTTGGATCCCCGTAAGCAATTCATTCTGTAATTTAAACTTAATTACGTACCACGATACATATATTTTGGAGTTGCATGTGAATTTTTCAGGTAGAATTTAAATTGCGTGTGTGTGTAATATAAACTGGTTTAATTTTGAGCCCTTCAATTACAGTAATCATTGGGAATTAACAAACAAAATTAAATGAGAACAAAAAAAATCAAAGTGAGTAGTTAGCCAACAAAGGAAAATGTGCTCTCTATTGAACTTAATGCATGGAGATTAATTAACCAAATCCATGCAAGTACCAATTCAATTTTCCATGCAGAAACTGTCTCTCTTTGACTACACAAAAGTACGACTAAGACAACAAGCACTAGAGAATCTATGTTGTACTTATCATTTGATTTTTGATTTCATTAAAGTTCAAACCTAGCCAACAGTTAGGTGCCACCAGGCTTGCCGTGACATGAAAAAGCTCCACCTTTCTTAGCCTATATAAAGAGCCAAATCCACAGCCTTGATAATCACAACCTTGATATATATCTTCAAATTCCAACAATTATCAGGCCTCTCAAAAATGGCCACTAAGCTTTTTATATCTCTTTTTTTGATCGTATGCTTTGGTTCATCGCTTTCGTCCTCCGTTGCCTCTAATCATGATCATCAGATAGATTATTGGTGCGACAAAACCCCCAACCCCGAACCATGCAAATACTTCATGAAACAAAACCCAGATCACTTTGTGCCTAAGCAAAAATCCGACTTTCGTGCACTGACAATCGAATTAGCCATGCAACGTGCCCATACTGCTCTGGGTCACAACAAAGGGCTAGGGTCGAAATGCCGCAACGAGAAAGAAAAGGCTGCGTGGGCTGACTGCTTGACGCTCTATGAGTACACCATTTCTGAGCTCAACCACACCCTTGACTCCCACACAAAATGCACCGATTTTGATGCTCAAACTTGGCTCAGCACTGCTTTAACCAATCTTGAAACTTGCAAAGCAGGGTTCAAGGATTTTGGAGTTGCAGATTTCATGCTGCCTCTCATGTCTAACAATGTTTCAAAGCTACTCTGCAACTCCTTGGCTTTGAAAGACAATGCCTCGTCAAATCCTCCTCAGACTTATAACGATGGTTTTCCAAGCTGGGTTAAACCAGGTGACAGAAAGCTCTTGCAGGCATCTTCATCAACTCCAAATCTTGTGGTGGCTCTAGATGGTTCAGGGAATCACCGCACCATACAGGCAGCACTCGACGTGGCAGCGAAGAGAAGTGGGAGTGGGAGGTTTGTTATTCGTATTAAGAGTGGGGTTTATAAAGAAAATCTTGATATTGGCAAGAATTTAAAGAATATTATGCTTGTTGGTGATGGCTTGAAGAATACCATCATCACCGGTAGCCGAAGTGTTGGAGGAGGTTCTACCACTTTCAACTCTGCAACTGTTGGTAAGCTTTATGCACCCTCTCCTTTCTCTTCTATTAGCTTTGAATATTTAAGTAGTTCTGATAAATTACTGAAAAGATTCCAATTTGTCATATTTCTATAATATGTGTAATCCAAAAGTATATTAATTCCTATAAATTTTCAGCCGTGACTGGTGGTGGATTCATTGCCCGTGGCATCACATTCCGCAACACAGCTGGTCCTCAAAACCACCAGGCTGTGGCCCTCCGATCAGGCTCTGACCTCTCTGTCTTCTACCTCTGCGGCTTCGAAGGTTACCAAGACACCCTGTATGTCCACTCTCAAAGACAATTCTACAAGCAATGCGACATCTACGGCACAGTAGATTTCATCTTCGGAAATGCAGCCGTGGTCTTACAAGACTGCATGATCTATGCAAGAAGGCCGATGGATAAGCAAACGAACGCAGTAACAGCTCAAGGCAGGACTGACCCTAATCAAAATACAGGGATTTCAATCCATAATTCAAGAGTCATGGCTTCATCCGACCTTAAACCAGTGCTGAGCTCATTCAAAACTTTCTTGGGAAGGCCATGGAAGCAGTACTCTCGAACTGTTTTTATCCAAACCTATCTTGATTCTCTGGTGAATCCAGCAGGTTGGTTGGAGTGGGATGGTAATTTTGCTCTAAACACATTGTATTATGGAGAGTACAGAAATTCTGGGCCGGGAGCTTCCACTAGTGGAAGAGTTAAGTGGGGCGGTTACAGGGTTATAACCAGTGCAACCGAAGCATCAAAATTCACTGCTGCAAACTTCATAGCTGGAAGCTCATGGTTGCCAGCTACTGGTGTCCCATTTTCCGCTGGACTTTAATTCATGATGTTGAAAGTCCCGTTCAGTACCGTTCATTATTTCAATCTGCTTGTTCTTTCATTAAATATTATTTCAACAGTCCCATAATTTGTTGATACCCTTGTAATATTTCAATACTTTTCGTCAAGGCATTAATTTGTCAAATAATAAATCGAGCAATTCGAATATATTCCTTTCATTAGACTGTTTTCTTTTCTTTTCAAATGTAGTGGCTTAGAAAAAACACTATCAAATAAGATATTTTATGATATTTGAGTTATAATTATCAATATTTACGTACAGTGTGTGTGTATAAAGAAATAATATCAAATTCAAGAATCTTTGCAAAAAGACATATATGAACCACGTACAAAATTAATTATACAAATACGACTTGCATGGACCAATCCAATTATATTAAAGGAATTAATTGTAGTAATTAATAATAATACTTGAATCCGAGTATAGTTTTCTTCTACCACTACATGTTGGTCGATCGCGAGCATGAAAACGAAGTGTATAATGACCTCATGAGAAGCTAGTTAACTTGTAAGCTACACTACAAGGACTAAAAATCGAGTTTTTTTTTTTTTTTTTTATGTTACGAACATTTGTCTGTAAAAGAGTTGTCAGTAACCTATAATTCTTTCACGCAATGTATCGAACTTTAAATCTATTTCCCACAAACCCATTATGGTAAATTTTAATTCCAAAAAATAATCAAATGCCTCTAAAACTCAACTCTTTCACATGAATCCCTCTAAGATTAATAGCATTACAAGCAGCCGTATTGGGAAAACAATCATCATTTCTATTGTTAAGTCTATTAAAAAAATATCGCATGCTCTAATTAATTTCTTGTAAATAACTACGGAATTAAAATATTTTTATACTTGTAAATGATGGGTGAGACCCGGTTTCATAACGTGGCTTGTATTTCTCTACTCTCAAGTATAGTTTAATCAAACTACGTTAATTTTAAACTCCATGGAATCTTGCAGGCTTAGTTATCCATAAGTAATCTTCTTGTAGACCCATGTGATTGTCGATGGCTTGATTTAGCTTGTCTTTCAGTCAGGACTTGGATGCATTACTTTGCACCATTTCTAAACCATCCATTGCTTTGTCAACTACTGAGAAGAAAATGTTCGAGGAAGTTCATGAAAATGAGGCGCTACTTGAACGCCGCCTCTATACAGAAGAAGAATATCTTCCTGTGCCTGCCAAAAAGCCATTATTAAATGTAACAAGCTCACGAACAAGAGATTGTACAACCTTCTTCATATATTAATACGACACCGAAGAGAAATTACAAATACTCGTTACCCTCTGAAACATGACGTCGTTGATCAATCGCCCTCGTGTTACTGTCAATGGAATCAGAAGAATAAGAACTTATCATTTCTTCTGGTGTCATCATTGCCAGCGTATTTCAGGGTTCACCTCCATAAACCGGCTTGAAATCTTCTGTCCAAACTGCTATAGTGCAATAAATCACGAGCTTGATGTATCAATGTTTATTGCTGATATAATTGGGCTAGAGTCATCTCCAGGTTCACTGTTTTTGGACTCGTTGGCGCAAATTCTCGATCCTCCTACAAGGCGGCAGGATGCTGGTTTTGGTAGAAGAATCAGATGGGTGCCTGGAAATGCCAATGGACTTTGGATCACCCTCCATTTTGCTGAACCTCCGAGACTAAAAAGGCCATGTTGACAATAATGGTAATGCTGACCATGATCTGCTCACTCAAGATATGATTGATCATTCTGATCTGCCAGGACCGCCTCCTGCAGCAGTCTCAGCTATTGAAGCATTGCCAATTGTGGAAATCACTGAACAACATTTGATGAACGACATGCATTGCCCTGTTTGCCGGTATGAGCTGCGTGACGAATCTGACAATGATCTTCCAGGAGAAAATGATCAGTTTTTCGGCTTTGAAGAGGACACAAACAGCATAAATTGGCTGAGGAATCGGTTCCAGACTGTACGGCCGATTCGTGCATTCTCTAATTGGACACAGCTATACCTTGATTTCTTAGACAGCAGACTTGCTACTTCGAATGGAGGTCAGTTTGGAATTTCATCCTGCTATTTCTTTCTTCTGTTTTTCTGTATTACTATTTTGAAATGTTATAAAGTAATATAAAATTATTCTAGGATATTGGGATGTTTTTTTTTTTTTAAATAGTCATGAATTTAAATATCACCATAGAATTTTTTTCTTGAATAAAATTAAACGTAAAATAAAATAGTACTAAGTATATTTAATTTTCAAGCCCGAAAAGGCTTTTATTTTAAGGATGTGTTAATTAAAATAAATAAATTTATATACACTATTTCAGTCTCTATAACTTTTTTTATAACCTGGAAACTTAAATGGAAGAATAGAATTTATGTTAGTATACATTTCTTACAAATATAATTGCCAAAAAAAAGATTAAAATGGTGAATTCGAAATGATCAAGTAACGTTTAGAAATTACTCAAAATTAATTTGAAAGATTAATTAGTATCTAACGTTTTAAATAATCAAGTGCTGATATTTTCCTGCAGCTGGATCATGGTGGCGCTCTTGGCTCATATTATAACCTCGAACTCCAATTGCCACTACCCCAGCTTTGAAGATGCTCGTAGCAGCCTCCTGATTGAATCATTCCTTTGGCAGGCATGTCTGTTTATCTACCTCTAATTTTTAAAGGTGGCAGAGATGACAGATACTGAACATGAACACAGGTATATATGTGACACATCTCTTTATTTTTCTACTTTGATGTCCTTAAAAATACCTCAATTTTCCTATCCCAGCCAAGGTAGTCAAAATCGAGATTTTGACACAAATCGGAAAGGGCTCCGAAAGATCGGATCGTAAAATCGTAGAAAGATCGTACCCGAATATGTCCGTACAAAAATTATTATTTTTAATTATATTTAAATTTAAAAAATGAATTTAAATATAATTAAAAGACCCACAGTATTTGAGATTTAAAATTTAAACTATTTATTTTATGTTTTTCAAGTAATTGTATATTTTTTTTATGGTTGTTGTATTTGAAATTAATTAATGTTATTTATTATCTTAAATTAATAGTATTTTTTTTAAAATTATTTTTTATGCTAATTATTATTATTATTATTATTAATTATTATTATTATAAGTTTATAACCCCTCCTCCCCCGTATAAAGACTTGGCTACTTATTATTATTATTATTATTATTATTATTATTATTATTATAACTACTATAAAAGCCCCCCCCAGACATAACCCTAAAGGCTAAATGATTTAGCACCTTCATTTGCGCCGCCGCTCCCTAATTCTCTATTTCTCTAATTCTATTTTTAGCCTAAATCCCTAATTCTCTATTTCTCTTCTCCTACGCCGCCGCTCATCTCCTCATCCTCTTCTCCATTTCCGTGTGTGTGAGTGTCTGTTGTGAAACATAGAAAGGAAAATTTCAAATGAACGAAGAGTCGAAGAGTGAGGGAAGCTGCGAAGGCCGAATTCATGAAATCGTAAAATCGGTCCGATTTTTATAATTTCACGATTTTGACCGAGTTTGACCGATTTCTGTTTTTCTACCGGTTCAACCAGGTTTTCGGAGCCAACTCGCAAAATCGTACGATTTTGCGAGTTGGCTCACGATTTTGACTACCTTGATCCCAACTTTCTAACTATTAAGATATGGATCTTCATATATTTGGCCTTATCAAGGTTGGGAGAATGAAATTTCTGAATACTGATCTTCATATATCCCTCAGATCTTGTACGAAAGTTATTTACATATGCCGATGTTGTTTTTCCTTGATTTTTTAGCTAGCAGTCCAAGTATTGCAACATATATATATATATATATATATATATATATATATATATATATATATATATATATATATATATATATATATATATATATATATATATATATAAAAAGGCGTCGTGGTTTTACTTTAGAGAAAGTTACTGTAGCTTAAGACTCAGGTGCACTGTGGACTCGTAATTTGTCCCGGTGCTTCGCGGGTGTATGTCTACCTTTTTTTTTTGTTTTTTCCACCTGTGCAGAGTGCACTGCCGTTTCTAGCCCCTGAAAAAACAAAATAGTACATAGTAGCAGGGGCTCTCTCGGATTTTCCACATTTTTTGGCACAGTGCGCAGACAAAAATGGGCACAGAAAACGACAAAATAGCTAACAGGAGACGGGGGCAGCTGCGTACTTTCCGTCCAGGTAATTATCAGGTCAATCAGGGGCGTATCGGTCATTAGCCCATTATTTTATTATTTTTACACGCGGTGGCTGGCGCGTCGCAAGCCCGCGCCAGCGGGCTTCCATCCTTACGCGCCTTCAAGGCGGCGCGTGCGCCTTCTTCCCGGCGTCAAAAATTCACTTCCGCCGCAACAGAAGATGCACCTGAAGGTCCTGTCTCCGCCGTCGCGGCGCGTTCCCTCAACCGATATCCGGGTAAGCCGCGGCGGACGGTTTTATCTCTGACGTCCCTTTTCTCTCTCCTAACGCCCCCAAAGTCAGCTCCGGTCCCTGATGTTTGTGTAATGTTTATATTGGTCCCTGAGGTTTTTATTTCGTTTTCATTACTGATTTATCAAATTAAAGTTTTATTGTTTTCAATTGTGCCCTTAAATTAAAACTGATTATATAAGAAGTTTTTATTTCAGTCCTTATAGTCGTGATTTTGTTTTTACTCCTGATTCCTTCAATTATTCCGGCCCGGATGTTTTGATTTCTGTAATTTAGTCCTCCAATTGAAATTGGTAATATATACAAAGTTTGATTTCAATCCCTCTTCTTCTGATTTTTTTTAAAATGGCAGCAGTTTTCATGATTTATTTTTGGTCCTCCAAATATTTTTTTTTTAATTTTATCCTTCAATTGGAATTAATTTAATATATGTTATTTTTCATTTTGGCCCTTATTCTTTTAATTTTTTATTTGTTATCAATTCCTTTTTTTATAATGTTTATTTTGTATTTTTTTTAATTGATTTTTTTATTGTTTTTTATACAAATATTTTGCTTTTTTGTAATAATTTTCCATTGCAATTTAATTATTGGAATTCCTTTTTTATTAATATTGATGATAATTTCAGTTGTTGTTTTTTTAGTGATTTTTTTATGATAATTTAATTATTGAGATTGTTTTGACAGTAATGTTGGTAATAATTTTAACTATTATAGTAATGATAATAACAATCACATAAGGACAGATTTTCAATTTATGTATTCATCTTTTTGTGGATTGAAATTTAACTATTTATTTAATTATAAAATGAACTAATCTTAATACAGTGAATTGAATAATTCAGATATCTGAGTTTTCTTGCTTTTTTTATGATGATGATAAATTTATGCTGGTTATTTCGTTTGCAACTACTAAACAGATAAATTTATATCGATTTTAAATTCATATATTTTATAAAAAACTTGCACTTGACATGAATTCTGCACAAATTTATTATTTTAGCTAAATTTATATTATAATAAAAAAAATACACACATTTAATATTTTTTACATTGAAAAAAAAATTGTGCCGCCCGCGGCGAAGCGTGGGGGTATTATCTAGTATATATATATATGGTGATCTCATAAGGTCAGAATAACATACATTATAAACAAAGTGTAATAAGACAAGCATCCACAATCTTTGCTTCTGTCCCTTCCATCTGTCACAAACTTGCCCTTTTCATGTATATCATTAAGTAGCCACAAGTTGCAAGCAGAGTCCTCACTGTCATAACCTAAATTTTGGATCATTCTCTAAAACTACCAGAAAAATTACAAAAAAATAATAAAAGAAGCTGGTGTCGGTAGGAAAATCAGGGTGAAATTTTGGATATTTTCGAGAGTTCGATCGTACTTTTTTTTGTGTGCCCAAAATGAAGGAAATCGCGGATTTAAGGCTAAAGTAATTTATTATCGGATAAATATGAGTAAAAATTAAGTCGACAAAAATGATTATATTTTTTATGGGTCAGTTTGATTTAATCGTTGGTCGATTTAAAAGTATAATTATATTTGAGAATTAATTTAGGGTCCGATCGAAAATTTTAATTAAGTGCAAGGATTTGATTATATTTTAAAGTGGCCAAATTAATTTTATTAAGGGCTTCGTTAATAAGAAATCAAGTTCTTAAATTTAATTTTAGGTTCAATTGATGAAATTGGAATTTTCGGAGATCAATTTGATTTTTTCCAAGTCAATTATGTGAAATCGGGGGCCGATTTGAATAATTTGAGAGTTTAATGGTCGATTGAGGGTTAATTCACTCCCCGCTGGTCAGTTGGGTCGGGCCTTGCGTCTGTCCTGACCTTTAAACGGGTGGGCTTCCAACCCACAAAGGATGGAAGCCCGGCCCAAGTTGACTGGACTATAAGCCCATTCCAAAAACATATGGGTTGAAGCCCGATTTTAGTTTAGATGGGCCTCGAGCCCAGACCATGTAGGTGGGCCACGAGACCGGCCCAATGTGGGGCGGGCTGTCGGCCCTGTTAGTGGGCGGGCTGGTAGCCCGGCCCAATATGGGGCGGGCTGTCAGTCCTGTTAGTGGGCGGGCTGGCAGCCCGGCCCAAGGAGTGGGCTTGTAGCCCGGCAAATGGGTTGACTGCCAGCCCTCCTATAAATAAATAAATAAATAAATAATATCAAAAATATCAAAAAAATATTTTTAAAATAAAAACTAAAATGTGTTTTTTGTTCATACGGCCAATACACTAGTATATTTTAAAATTTTGTTTCCTTTCAAAAAAATATATATTATCTAGGAGTTTGAAGAAAAATATGTTTTAGCATTGATTTCGCAAAGAAAAATCATTTCTTACATCTTGAGATTTTACAACATGTTTGTAAGAATCCAAAGGGTATTGACCAATATTTCAAAAATATTAAAATCTTATTTTTGGGAATTTATTATTCACTGTCGGTGTTTGGATAAATAAATCCTAAGGGGTCAATATCCAAAATATTCGGCGGGGATAGTATGCTATTATTCACTGTTTGGTGTTTGGATAAATAAATCATAAGGGGTCAATATCCAAAATATTCGGCGGGGATAGTATGCTATTATTCACTGTTCGGTGTTTGGATAAATAAATCCTAAGAGGTTAATATCCAAAATATTCGGCAGGGTAGTACATTCATCATTTAACCAACATATTCTTTGAAGATCAAAATCATAACAAATCATAAGCAAACAAAAACACCAAGCAGCTTACCTTAGGTAGGGCGTATTAGGGGTGCTAAAACCTTCCCTTTACGCAACCAGTCCCTTACTCTAGAATATTTGAAAGACCAGTTGAGGTTTCCTAGTAACCATAATACTATGTGGCGACTCCCTTTTTCATGAAAATAAAGATGATACCCCCAACATTGAATCCCCCGCACACGGGGAGGGTCGCCATGACGTCGCGCTCTCGCGATGGTGTGCGACACTCACCCTCATAAGAGTTTCAAAAAAATTTAGGTTACTGTTTTCAAGAGTTATTATGCCTGCAAAAATGGCTACAGATTGTTGACTTTTGTATTGTTTATCTTGGTTTGCATGTTTGGATCAATGATGAAAAGAAGAAAGAACAATGAAGAACTCGAGAAGAGAGAGTTTATATAGAGAAGAGGCAAACATTATAAATCATAAGTTGTGGGGACAAATTATGTTTTTAACATCCATCAATAAAATTGATCATACTTGAGACTATCCAGTTAAAAAATACAGAAGTACACACCATAATCATAAGGGAGACTTCAACTATATCATGTATAATGGCATAGCAGACTGCCGGGTCTCTTTAAAATCTAAATGTAAATTCAAAGAAAGCTCGTGAATATTTCAACCTCAACCATCATAGACTTCGATCTATACAAGTTATTTTGAAATAAAAAATAATAATCAAAGTCCATCCAGGCACCATGCCTTGCCAGAAAACCACAGTAAAAACGAAGACAAATTAACAATAGTCAAATAATTAAAATCACCTTATGAATCAAGCCATCTTTGATTATCGAATTACTCAACTTCTTATACAGCTCGTACAAAGCCTCCACTTCATTAACAGTGACTGCAATACCATCTCAACCACAAAATTATCCAGATTATTAAAGCATATAAAAATCAAAATACAAGCATTTTCACCCAAAATATGATTACAGCACAAGGCCGGAATGACCTTAATAAAAATATTTTAATTCCGTAGTTATTTATTTAAGGAAATTAATTAGAGGCTGCGATTTTTTTAAAAGACTTAACAATGGAATGGTGATTGTTTTCCCAATACAGCTTCTTGTAATGCTATTAATCTTAGAGGGATTCATGTGAAAGAGTTGATTTTTAGAGGCATTTGTTTATTTTTTGGAATTAAAATATTTGGTGCTAAATTTACCATAATGGGTTTGTGGGAAAATAGATTTAAAGTTTGATACATTGCGTGAAAGAATTATAATATATAGGTTACTGCCAACTCTTATAGACACAAATTTTCGTAACTTTTTTAATTTTTTAAATTAAAAAAAAAACACGATTTTTATTCCTTACAGTGCAGCTTTCCAGTTAACTAGCTTCTCATTAGGTGACCGTTTAGTGTTGTTGTATTTTAAAGAAATATTAATAATTACTACTCAATATCATAAAAGATCTTATTTGATAGTGTTATTTTTAAGCCACTACATTTGAAAAAAAAAAGAAAAGAAAAGAAAACAATCTAATGAAAGGAATATATTCCGAATTGCTCGATTTATTATTTGACAAATTAATGCCTTGAAGAAAAGTATTGAAATATTACAAGCGAATCAACAAATTATGGGACTGTTGAAATAATATTTAATGAAAGAACAAGCAGAATGAAATAATCAACGGTACTTAAGGGGACTTTCAACATCATGAATTAAAGTCCAGCGGAAAATGGGACACCAGTAGCTGGCAACCATGAGCTTCCAGCTATGAAGTTTGCAGCAGTGAATTTTGATGCTTCGGTTGCACTGGTTATAACCCTGTAACCGCCCCACTTAACTCTTCCACTAGTGGAAGCTCCCGGCCCAGAATTTCTGTACTCTCCATAATACAAAGTGTTTAGAGCAAAATTACCATCCCACTCCAACCAACCTGCTGGATTCACCAGAGAATCAAGATAAGTTTGGAGAAAAACAGTTCGAGAGTACTGCTTCCATGGCCTTCCCAAGAAAGTTTTGAATGAGCTCAGCACTGGTTTAAGGTCCGATGAGGCCATGACTCTTGAATTATGGATTGAAATCCCTGTATTTTGATTAGGGTCAGTCCTGCCTTGAGCTGTTACTGCGTTCGTTTGCTTATCCATCGGCCTTCTTGCATAGATCATGCAGTTTTGCAAGACCACGGCTGCATTTCCGAAAATGAAATCTACTGTGCCGTAGATGTCGCATTGCTTGTAGAATTGCCTTTGAGAGTGGACATACAGGGTGTCTTGGTAACCTTCGAAGCCGCAGAGGTAGAAGACAGAGAGGTCGGAGCCTGATCGGAGGGCCACGGCCTGGTGGTTTTGAGGACCAGCTGTGTTGCGGAATGTGATGCCACGGGCAATGAATCCACCACCAGTCACGGCTGAAAATTTATAGGAATTAATATACTTTTGGATTACACAAATTATAGAAATATGATGACAAATTGGAATCTTTTCAGTAATTTATCAGAACTACTTAAAAATTCAAAGCTAATAGAAGAGAAAGGAGAGGGTGCATAAAGCTTACCAACAGTTGCAGAGTTGAAAGTGGTAGAGCCTCCTCCAACACTTCGGCTACCGGTGATGATGGTATTCTTCAAGCCATCTCCAACAAGCATAATATTCTTTAAATTCTTGCCAATATCAAGATTTTCTTTATAAACCCCACTCTTAATACGAATAACAAACCTCCCACTCCCACTTCTCTTCGCTGCCACGTCGAGTGCTGCCTGTATGGTGCGGTGATTCCCTGAACCATCTAGAGCCACCACAAGATTTGGAGTTGATGAAGATGCCTGCAAGAGCTTTCTGTCACCTGGTTTAACCCAACTTGGAAAACCATCGTTATAAGTCTGAGGAGGATTTGACGAGGCATTGTCTTTCAAAGCCAAGGAGTTGCACAGTAGCTTTGAAACATTGTTAGACATGAGAGGCAGCATGAAATCTGCAACTCCAAAATCCTTGAACCCTGCTTTGCAAGTTTCAAGATTGGTTAAAGCAGTGCTGAGCCATGTTTGAGCATCAAAATCGGTGCATTTTGTGTGGGAGTCAAGGGTGTGGTTGAGCTCAGAAATGGTGTCCTCATAGAGCGTCAAGCAGTCAGCCCACGCAGCCTTTTCTTTCTCGTTGCGGCATTTCGACCCTAGCCCTTTGTGGTGACCGAGAGCAGTATGAGCACGTTGCATGGCTAATTCGATTGACAGTGCACGAAAGTCAGATTTTTGTTTAGGCACAAAGTGATCTGGGTTTTGTTTCATGAAGTATTTGCATGGTTCGGGGTTGGGGGTTTTGTCGCACCAATAATCTATCTGATGATCATGATTAGAGGCAACGGAGGACGAAAGCGATGAACCAAAGCATACGATCAAAAAAAGAGATATAAAAAGCTTAGTGGCCATTTTTGAGAAGCTAATAATTGTTGGAATTTGAAGATATATATCAAGGTTGTGATTATCAAGGCTGTGGATGTGGTTCTTTATATAGGCTAAGAAAGGTGGAGCTTTTTTATGTCACGGTGAGCCTGGTGGCACCTAACTGTTGGCTAGGTTTGAACTTTAATGAAATCAAAAATCAAATGATAAGTACAACATAGATTCTCTAGTGCATGTTGTCTTAGTCGTACTTTTGTCTAGGTCAAAGAGAGACAAATTTTGCATGGAAAATTGAATTGGATGCCTACTTGCATGCATTTTGTTAATTAATCTCCATGCATTAAGTTCAATAGAGAGCACATTTTCCTTTGTTGGCTAACTACTCACTTTGATTTTTTTTGTTCTCTTTTGATTTTGTTTGTTAATTCCCAATGATTACTGTAATTGAAGGGCTCAAAATTAAACCAGTTTATAGGACACACACGCAATTTAAATTCTACCTGAAAAATTCACATGCAACTCCAAAATATATGTATCGTGGTACGTAATTAAGTTTAAATTACAGAATGAATTGCTTACGGGGATCCAAGTTTCCAAACAAAATCATAAAACTATGCGTCTAGATTTTTAAAATTCAATTCAAGCACAAGGGAAAACTTTGCTGAAAATTTTTCATTCTCTCTTGAAGGCTTGCCGGCTTCTATAGTAACACTGTTCATTCGTGTACCTGGTATTTCTGCTTCCTTTTTGAACCATAAAAGGAAAAGGATGAAAATTTAAAGTTAGTCTCATATGTGTGGCCATCCTTGTTGAATCGTTACTCCAGGAAGGACACGTTTGACCTGGTAGCGTGGGAACTTCACGCGCTGTGAAGATCGATGGGGGCAAAGATAGGTGACGTGCCCATGGTATTATTATGTTGAAGAATCCAAACATGTTTCACTTTCGTATGTTGTTGTTGACCTTCAACGATTCTATACTGTAGCAGGCAGCTACACCAACGCGTTGTGGAGAAAAGTCAAAGGCATATAATATGATTGATGCAATGGCATGCAAGCAAAACATACTAAGACACCATGCAAATAGATGGGACATGGGCGGTAAATTGTGGGATTTAAAGATTTAAAATATTAATTTGATTGGATTTAAATGGTCTATCCATTGTTTTTTTAAATAAAATATTTGAATATTAACAACCCCCCACCACCACAGAACTAACTACATGCATCTATGGGCATGATTCCTATTTTTAGATACTTATCTCATAAGAGAATTATATATATATATATATATATATATATATATATATATATATATATATATATATATATATATATATATAGAAACTCATATCATATCTGGTTTATTGAAAAAACGATAAGAAAAATATCTCTATTGTTATTTTTTTGTGTATATATATATATATAAAGAGAAACTCATATCATATCTGGTTTATTGAAAAAACGATAAGAAAAATATCTCTATTGTTATTTTTTTGTGTGTTTGTGTGTGTGTGTGTATATATATATATATATATATATATCTTTTCCATGCTATAAATATGCTGTAATTATGATCGCAGCACCATAAAATTCTGTGTTTTTTTGAACGAGATATGACGAGTAATAAGACTACAAGTAAACACAACGAGGGAGAGTAGTACACGCATGGAAAAACACCAGTGGCCGAGAATTACTAGTAGTTTTGGGGCAGGTCTGGCGCCGGTTTCGTGAGCTTCCCGATGGAGAGTTCTGGTCTGACATTATATTATTATAGTTATAGTTAGGATAACTAAATTCTTCACTTACTTGCCAGATTGCTTGAAGATTCAAAAAGCTTGACCTCGTATCTCTGTTACGTGCTATCTCAGAAGTCATAACGAAATAGAGCACGCACCAAGCTGCTGCCTGCCTGTCTCTTTGAATTTTATAAAGAAAACATTGAAAAATCATGCAAGAAAAACTTCAAGGGTTAGATTTTTTAGAGTATCTGTATATCCCAGAATAAACTCTTAATTACAGTCTTACTCGATGGATCAAGGGGAGCACTCCCAATTTTACTTGTACAGGCTATGATTTGATGAGAAGTTCATAGTACCTCGATTACTATAAAATATAAAAACAAAAGTATTTTATTTCCAAGTTTCTACGGTGAAACGTGAGGAGGCAATCAAGGTTACCAGCCAATGGTGTGCAATTTGCTGCGGGATATAAATTCCCTGCATTATTATTGTAGGAGGTTTGGTCCACATACATAAGCAGGCTTAAGTGTCTGTGGGCGTAGGGAAATGGGCCTAATTTAAATATTAATTATAACAAGCCCATTCTATTTCAAATGCCTTATACTGTTCAACCTGACTAAATAGATCGCCAAGCCCATTTAGTGCTAACTGGTTTTATATCCTTTTCGCGCTCCAAATTAATTTTCTCTGATATTTGTTTTCGTTTTATAATCTATATTTTATTTTATTTTACAGCTTAATTATGGTTGCTAAGGATAAATAATTTTTATTTTTATAAATGTATAATGCAAATACAATTTATTTTTATAAAACATAGAAAACATTAAAAATAAATTACACCAATATTTTTGTAGCATTGTAAAAATAAAACAAAAACAGTTTAAAAAAGTAAATATATTAATCACAAATAAAAAGGCTAATTTTATATTAATTAACTGGTAAATATTACATAAACTATGGCAACATAGTCGTCATGCTTAGGTTCTTGAAGAAAGCTGATTAGTGATGTTCCAAATTAAGTAATAATCATTGTCAAATCAAGATTATATCAATAATGAAAAGTACATACATACATACACTTTTATATATAGATTTGACATACATACATAACAACATAGAATATTTGACAATATTGAGCAACAACTGTTGTCATTAATGATATCATTTTCCATGAGAAATTAGGGTTGCTATGGTTAAATCAAGTATAAATTTACTGAGTGAGCATGACGTTATGCTTCCAGCTTAATTTATTTTTATTTTATTTACTATTTTTTAATGTGGACGATGAATCTAGATACAACATATGATCACCATTTTTATCATTGCGATACACCATATATTTCCGGCAGTAATTCTGTAGATAAGGCTGTAATTATGATTTTAATTATGTCACCTTCCACTCTTTTAACCCTTTATTTGTTCTCATTTCTTATTCATATAATTGTATATTTTGTTATTATTAGTATTATAATTTTGAGGGCGACTTATAAACCATAACGCAATCATAAAACCACTTCCACGATGTTATTATTTGATTTTAGGTAACGAGCTTTATTTTTTTGCAAGATAAATAGACACTAAATTAGAACATAATAATTAGTATTCATATTTGTTTCTTAAGTCAATGGTGTTAGATTTGCGTCTACGTGTGCGGCCAAAAAAAGATGAATGATGCATCTTATCAATAAAAGTAGCGTCTGCATAGTTCATTTACTATCTTCGACCGGTATGTTTCAAATGGATACGACCATAATTAATTAACTCAACTTATAATTTGTTTTTTAATCTTAAAAAATAACCCTTTTTTTCATGGATGAATTGATAAAGTTGTTTCCTGCATCCAATTCTTTTAGACAAGCAAATAGTACGAAAGGAAAGGAAAATTAGAAAATAAATTGACTAGTAAAATCAGGGTAGCCTCTATCTTCGGGGAGGCGAATGGCCCGAGATACTAGCTAGAAGGCTTTAAAATCTTGTTCATTATATATTTAAATGCAATATAAATACCTTTTTTCTTGGTACTTCTCGAACAAGACATCTCTTCCACTAAGTTTAGGTAATACTTATCATCATCGTCAATTTAATCACATAGATAAATAGATAGATAGATACACAAACACAAAACTCAAAGTTTCTTTCTTTTTTTTCAATGAAAATACCAAATTCATTATGTATATATATATATATATTCACACACTAAATATTGTTTTTCAATATTTATTACATGAACCAGGTATACTCGGAGGATTCATCATGACATGAAATAATTTTGAAATTCACTATATCAATCTATATATTAAAAACATTTACCCACATGAACTATATATATCGATATGTAAATCTCATCTTATTACATGTCAATTTCTTTATTGTCTGGTAATCATCATCATATCATCCACATAACAAGTAATGTAAATTGCCAAGTTACTTTCACAGCAATGGCATTCACTATGTGCCTGATTGGAAGTGCGGTTGCGGTAGCTTTTCAAAGTGTTTTTTATGTCAAAATACATCAAAATAATATTTAAAAAAAAAAATATTTTTAACATCAGCACATCAAAATGATCTAAACACACTAAAAAAATTTCATCTAAAATACAAAAAAAAAAAAAATTGAATTTTGGGTAACCGGCGGTACAACCGCGGTGCCAAATATATACATAGTGTATAAATTTACTCATCATTTGTTGATTTGACTCTATTCCTTATATTTTTTACTTGAACCTCTGCACGCAATAATGAAGTAAAGCTAGCAGTCACAATACCCAAAATAAATATCTGCCTCTTTTTTTCACAACCCTCTTAAGAGAATTATTAATGTTCCATAAAATATATTTTTTTGGAAGTGAAGAAACTTTCTGGAAACACATTTTATGAGTCCATATAAGCGAGTAAAATTCTGGTTGTCTCAAACTCTTACAAGAAGTATACGTCCTCGAGATCTGTTGTACACATCACAAGTTTTTTGTCATCATATCACATTTCTTGAGAATTCGTATGAAATAAATAAATATCTGATAATTAAAATAGTATGCATCCTGAAATTAATGTTGATATTGGGAACTGGATCGAGTTCTTACAAATTCATTATCATTGCAAAGACTCTACATACATATGAATGTCAACATGACTATCTAAAGTTACTGTCCCTTTCTGGCTATGAAGAGGTTAACCCATTCGGAGCTTTGGTCCAAAACATTTTGTTGCAACCGAAACACTATCCGTGTTTATTTTTTATACAGTAATTGAGGGAGAATATTATTAAGATTGAGCCAGTGTCGTGAAAAAAAAAAAACTAAAAAAACATTTACAGTTTAAGAAGTTGTGTTTTCTTATTTTATTGAATTGTATTTTTTTGTATTTACTTCTGTGTAAAAAGCTGGTAAAATGTCCACCTTTCAATTTCCATACTTTTGTATATGTATCCAAAAATAATTATTCTTATTTTCACATCATATATATGATGATTAAACATATATATTATTAAAATTCAAATAAAAATTTATTATAATATTTAAGAAACATGTTAAGAATAAAGAGCAAGTGAATCAAGTAAACTTTTGTCCGTGTGTCTAAAAAAAAAAACAAAGGAGAAAAAAAAAAGAAAATGGTCAGCTTTGATCAGCAACTCATGCTTCATTTTTTAAACATGTCATATATATATATATATATATATATATATATATATATATATATATATATATATATATATATATATATATAAAGGTGATTTACTATTTATATAATTAAAGTAAAATTTCTCTATCGCATATGGCCTACCCTTGTATTCATACCCTGAGCTTGGAGTATATCATACTTCTGGCAAGTGTACATTATACTCCTAGATATTCCTATGCTTTTGATATTCCAAAGTTGCCCTTGTAGCTCAAACAAAATTGAAGGGAGAATAAATTTAATTAACTACCATCACATAAATATTAAAATATGTAATGTGTGCCTAAAGCTAGTCAAACTATTACCTCTATATATAGGTCGGTGAGACAGTACTATTAAATAGTTTTGTTTTACAAACCCCTCTGTATATTTATCAGAGTAAAAAAAAACATTTATTTATTCAATAATAAAAAAATATAATTAGATCAATTTATAAAAACACATTTTTATATTTATATGGTATTTACAAAGGATTTTCTGGTGAATGATAGCACTTATTCTATGACTCTGAGGTTTATCTTAAAAAATAAATAAACTAGAAAATAATTACATTATAACCCATTTTTGTTTTTTACCATAATCACTACCCTATGATGAAGGGCAGATTCGTCCTATAAAAATCCCTAACGATAAACAACCAGTAGAAACTTCCCATGTGGACCCCTCCATTTCAGTAGAAAAGGCTACAGTACTCCGCGTATGTGTAGTGGACGCGAAGTGGATGATGCAAGAGCGGACAGTGATGACAGTGAAAGAAATCTCAAGTGGGTCCCAAGGAGTATTACAGAAGCAGCATCCCTATTGGTTGCTGCTAAGTTCAGCCACTAAACTGGTGCCACGTCATGCCGTAATTGAGCCAATCGCGTAAGTGGGGTCCGAAACAATGATGCTTTTATAGCCGTGATGATAGAGCGCCGGGCCCATGTGATTGAATCACAGCCCCACATCATGCTCTTTTTTTGTTAATTTTTAATGTCTAATATTTGGTTGAATCAAAGAATGTTTCGAGTTTGGTACTTTCACGGCTAATATTCTTCACGTGTTTGATTATATTATTTTATATTATATATTTAGTTTCAATTTTTTATTTTTTTTAGATATGATTAAAATTTGAGAAGCGAGAAAATTCGGGTATAAGGTTATGTTAGATGATTTTTAATTGCATTTTTAAAACTTTTGTTTTTGTTTGTGCGGTTAGTCGGATAGATAAACACACTTAGTTAGATCAAATAAAGAAATTATACTATAATTCTAACATCATGTGCCACAAAAATACATTGGAGGTGTGGAGTTTATCAATTACATTTGAATATGCATAAAGAGTTACAACAATATCAATAATATATATATATATATATATATATATATATATATATATATATATATATATATATATATAACAGAATGTGGTTTCATTATTTAATAAATAGTATTCAAATTTTGAGGAAAAGAATATATTTTAGTCTTTATTTTTTTCTTTTTATTATTTTGCCTCTGTGATTTTATGATTTTATATATTAGTTCTTGATTAAAACATGAAAGAGAAAATAGTAATTAACTAAAAAATAAAATGTGTTATTGTTTTATTGTGTGGTGTACTATTATTTATGAGGTATTTTACTGTGTACTTCAACAGTGTGCTAATGGTTGCCTTAATTATTTCGGGGTTATGTGTTATTGATTGGGGGCATTTTTGGTTTTTTATGACTTTTAATATAAATAATTTTATATATATTGACTGACTATATTTTAACAATAAAAAATATCATCTTTTATATTAATGGATCATATTGAAGATGAGTATCATTTTTATTCATTTTGAATTTTGTTTTTAAGAGTGATTAGAGGGATTTTTTGTGTTGAAAAATGTTTTTTTGTGATATTTTTATGTCAATACAGGTAAAATTTGAGTTTTGAATACCCAGAAATTCAGCCTAATGTTAGGACATGCGAAGACTTTCCTTTTCAGAGTCCAAGCACACAAACTTGATATCTTATGCTCTTTAAATTATACTAAGTTTTTATTTTAAAAATACTACCAATATGTTTTTGTAGAAAAGCAATTAATAAGGACATGAAAGTTTTGCCCCAAGAAATAAATATTCTCCCTTTTAATTCAAATTATTTTTATTTTTGTGAATATTTATTTTAATTACTCGAGTCTTTATTTAAAAATGATAATACTAAAAGAAAACGCACAAGTAGGGACTTTGACTATTAAAAAAAAACATTCTGCTCCCAAGTTTAAATACTTTAAAATCTTACATGTATTTATTTTAATAGCCATAACATTAAAACAAATATAATTCTCATTAAAAAATCAGATTAATATAATTCGAGTTTTTTATTGAGATAGTTGACCTGGTCAAATTTAATTCAAGTAGATCAAATAAAAAAAAGTAAAAAAATATTATTATTAATAAAAATATTTAACTTGGATTTATCCGTAAACAGGTTAGGATGGAACACAAAAATGAAGGACGGGAGCATCATAGTGAAACGTTGAGCAGCAAGTCCTTGAAAAATTCACGTGTTTCACGTGGAGCCCACTCGGGACATGCTAGTAGCCCGCTTGGACAATAGGAAGGGACCCGCAGAAACAAGTCAGCAAGGAAGTGGCCCAGCAGCAGGTTGCGAGCTTAATGATAATGGCTAGCCCAGGCCGGACCGAGAGCCGCTACCAAGTACAGAGAGACCTCAGGCTCCATCATTCCGATCTCAGAAGGGACCCATGTTCCAACAAAATCATTCGGCTTGGCTCAGCTAGATCTAGCCGGCTTCTAATATAATTTTGCAGTGATCGATAATTTGGAGAATTGTCTCTTTCTTGATACCCATTGGTCGGTCATCTGGGCCCACTTCTTAAACCAGCCAAAAATGTAGTCGTGGCAACCAAGTATGGAGAGGTTTTTCACCTGTGACGTGGTGTATTAGAATCTATGTTTTGTTTTATTTATAGATTTAAAACTATTTAGATAATTAATACTCACACATATAATAGAAGAACTAAATTATAAATATTCAAATTATAAATTGTAAGAAAAAATGATTTTTAGTTCAAGAGTTAATATGGCATCGAAAGTTTTTAATGGCTATGTATTTAGTAGTTTACTCTAGTAAAACAAGGTTTAATTATTTAATTATAATCATTAGGACTTAATTAAACCTTGTTTTACTAGAGGAAACTGAGCCAGCTATGACACTACTTGCCTGCTAGTTATTTGCCAGGAAAACACTGAATCAAGAACGGGACGGGGTGAAAGGGCTGGCTGGAACATGAACGGGGCTTGAGCTCCCCTAACAGGAGACCGAGCTGAAAGATTTTTTCGTAGAGAAAAATAAAGATGATAAAACAGAGTGAAAGACATTATGATTGTGAGCATGGAAACGTATCGGTCACGAGCAAAACCGGTACGTTAAAAAATATTTATTTTTATCAGGCAATGTAATGAAAAAGAGTAGTGTTGGTAGAAGTTGTACGGTAGTTAAGTGGGGACAGCGCTAGTCCTTGGTATGTTGGTAATAGATTAATTTGCATGATAGCAGAGTGATTAAAATTAAGTTCAATATTTTATAGTTTTAATCTCACAGTAATGTTTTTATTATTATTATTATTATTATTATTGAGATTAATTTGATCCATTAATGGTGAAGTGCAATATTTATGGCTAGAGGGGATGATTGAAATGATTAAATAAAAAATAAAAAAACATTCTCAGTCGAAGAACTTTTTCAAGCGTTGTGGCTTGTGTTTTTTTTTTATTATTTTATATATTAATTCAAGAAAAGATAATGAAAAACAATATTCTTAATACATCAATATGAGTTTAGTTTATTTAAGTCTAGATTGATAATGAACTTAGTTTTGATTTGTAAAAAACTTTACTAAAAATGCCCTAATTATTGGGGGGGGAAACGAAATTGTTTTTTGTTTTATTAACTTAGATAGTAAAGTTATTCCACAACAAAAGAACTTATCCTTAGGGTTATTGACCAATGAGTAATATATTACTCTCAAAAAATTGGAGGATAAGATCTTAATACTGAATCTTATCTTTATAAAAACTATAGGAAATAATTTGAAATATGTTTATTTAGAAAGAAATAATAATAATAATAATAATAATAATAATAATAATTTCAAGTAATTTAGTAAATAAGATTAATCGTACATTGATGTTTTATTTTATTAAAGTGAGTGAGTGTTTATATATATATATTCAATCGCGCACGCATGTAAGCTCACATGTACAGACGAATATTCTTTCTTTAAGATTTATTGGGATTGGGTGTCTATTTTAGTGATTTCTCGGCATGTTAGATGAGATCAAATTCTAATAAAGCTATATATTAGGCTAAAACCATACTTAATTAAAAAAAATAGCATTCAATTTTGAAGGGACTGGTAGAGTTGGGGTGCAAGATACTTGATCTAGAACACAAGATATATAGTAACTCGTTGCCAATTTTTATTTTTTTCATTTTAAGAAATTTTTCACTTGTCAATGGCAGTAACAAGTATAAACGGCATGCTTTTAATTGCACCTGAAAGGTGACTGTAAATCATTTGCAACAAACTCCTTTCATGTAAAAAAGAAAGCAGCTTGAGGTTTCCATTACTTAATTTGGTATATGGGTATAGCTATACTCGTTGCTAGCTACGAATTGGGTAGGAAAGCTGGCCACAGAGATCATAATTCAGCAATTCCTAATAATCATATTTAATTACATGAATTAATTTATAGGCAGTTGGATGGTTCAATATATCCTATAACAAATAGAGTGTCAAAAAACCATTTTATTTAAAAGTTTAAGTTGCTACGTGAGGTCTCAGAATATGATTTATTATATTATTCTCTAATATATACATCCAAGTGTAAGTCATTTGGGCTTGAAAGTTGCACATGTCCATACTATCTTGTGCTTGATTTTTATCAAATAAAATGGGGGTGGTGGGATTCAAACTCGTGACCGCTGGGTTATCAAGGTTCTGATATCATGTCAAGAAATTATCTCATCTAAAAATTTAAGTTGTTAGATAAAATCCAAAATATAATTTATATTATTTTCTAATACAGATTATACATGGCCAATTCTATGGCCAAACCTCTTGGTGTCGGACCAAAATACACTGTGATAGAGAGACCATGAGTAGATCCAACATCATCATTCTGATTTTATTACAGTAAAGACTTCAAAGAAATGGTAGGGACGAGGAATGGAGTTTAGGGCTAGCAAGGGCCACTATGCCACTTTCGATGAAAGAAAATAAAAACAAAGAGAGAGATGATATTTTTATGTGCATCTTTTTGGCTGGTGGCTGTTCCATTACGTCACCACCCATATTACACCCTTTTTTTCTCTTTTTATTCTCTCTTTTTGGGGTCTTTCTAGCTAGCTTTGCTTGAAGTTTTCAAGCTTTTTTGATTGGCCTGTTCCGTCAGTTCATCTCTTGACAATCCCCCCTTAAATCACCTCTCTATCTCTCCCCTTAAGAGAAGAAGAAGAAGAAGATCTTTGTGGGTGGTGGCTTCTCTTCTCTTTAGGGTCTTTATCAGTTGCGGGTAGAGGGAGAAGTAGAGAGATCAAGAGAGGAGGCGTTTGGGGCTTACCTGGCTAGCTACCTTCCATTTTCGTCACCTTTTTTCCCGCCCAAATCTTGTCCACCAATCTAGCTCAATTCGATAGTGAGAGACAATGAGAGCTTATGATGTTTAGATCGAAACATTTATCTTTCAGCAATATTGAATCGGTGATGATAATAATATTTGGTCATTAGGGTTTTCTTTTTCTCCCTTTCTTTCTCTCCTATTTAACCCTACTTGTTTCCCATTCTTCCAGTCCTCTCTTCCTCAGCTTTTTTTCTCTGTAGAGTTTGTGTCGTTCTATGCTTGCATCCTTGGGATCCAATCCGACAACTAGACAAGCAGATTTGTTTTGTTGGAGTGCAAAAAGAGGTTGGGGTTCAATTCCCGAGGAGATGTTATAAAGTACTATAACTGTTTCTTTTTTCACTTTTGTTGTCTTGTTTTCTTGTCTGATGTTAGGAGCTTCCTCTGTAGTTGGGGTGAAGTTGAGAGCTAGCAACAACAAGTTTCTGTATCATCATTCTACTTTTGGATTAAAAAGGGTTCCTCTTTGTTGAATTCAAGGCAGTTTCAATCAACAATACAGATCTGTGGGCTACAAGGACTAGAGATCTTGTTTTTATCTATCTGTGAGCTTTCTCTTCTCTTGATCTTCATATTTTTGCTTGTGCATGGAGCATCATAAGTATATGTGGATCATTTTCTCAACAAAATCAATGGTATTTCATGTTTGAGAGTGGATAAAAACGAAGTTGGAGAATGGAATGGTGAAAAATATCCATGAGGTGGATGTTTTCGCAGATCTATATCTCAAGAATGATCAGTATTAATTTTTCAACTGCTAAAAAGAAAAAGGAAATTTAATTACTATATATGCATCTATATATACCAAGTAAATCCATTCTTTTGATCATAATAATTAACTATACAATCTCATTCATCACATATGTTTTCTGGTCTTCTATTTTTTGACCCCTTTTTTTCATGGGCTATATTTATTACTTATTTTTCCTTTGTTTGTATAATGGAGTGTCCATAATTCTGCTTCATAAAAGTGATATTGCATGATGGATATGACATGTGAGTTGTCTTTGCCAAAATACTATCATCGCATGCTTGTGCTCCTCCATTGAAGAGATCGAAGAGTAAACTTTAGCATACCAGAAGATCTCATATTTAACATAGATCTAAATTAATCATCTTTATCGTGTTCTTATAATTCTTGTTTCGTTTTGTGTTCGTACGTATATTTAAACAACTTTTTTTTCTCACCTTATTGTAATTCTTTTTTGCATGCTCAAATTAGAAAAAATGATCAATACATGCAAATTCAGTTCTTGATTTATTCAACTAGGTTGAATATTCCATGATTACAAGCAAATTTTCCTGATCTCTCATTCGATCAAGAGACCACCTTTTTTTTTATTTTGATAAAAAACCCTTATTTCATTCATTCTTTGGATAAAATATGTGCTTGCATGTCAATTTTTTATTTTTGATAAACTGTTGGCACATCATTTGTTCTCAAGGACTAAGAAAAATAGGATAAGCTGGAACGATTTTCATTAAATTGACTTTAACATATGCTCGCAGGAAGGGGCAAGAAAAGATAATTATTCATAGAAAATAATGAGAAAAACAGGATTTTCATTTGCATCGACACATGCATCTTCTCTCTCTGTGTGTGTTTCGATCATCAATAATGGTTATTTATTCTGAAATTATACGTTATAATAACATAGAACATAAAATTAATGGCTATTTATTCTCTCTTCATCTAAGTGAATGCAAGTGCTTGACATATTCGTAGTAATTAACCTAAATTTGGTGTTGATAGCAAGTCAGAAAATTGATTATAGTTTGAAATGGTCAAGCCAAAATGAAGTTACCACAAGAAAAATGTACTTCATTTCAAAGTAAACAATTGAGCAATGAGACATACGATAATTATTCAGAAGGAGATATGCTTATTGCTGCCATAACCTCGTGCTTCTGTTAAATTTATTCATGTAGAACAGTTGTTTTTCATACCATGCTGGCTGGTTTCCTTCAATCCAAATATTTGATAGCATTTGATCAGTTTAATTACTTCATACGATTTACAAGGCAATATTTGCTATTTTAGCTTGAACTTCAACCCCTTTCAGAATTTTCTTTTTCAATTTTTTTATGGTTGATGAAGATCTAGATCATGAGTTTGTATCTAATCAAATAAGGGTCTGTAAATAGATAATTAGGCTGATAATTGAGTCCATTAATTATTATAAAAACTGTGCATTTTTTCTCTCGTGTCAGTTTATTTGATAATGTAATGAAAATACACATTCTAATGGAGTATGCTGGATTAATTGTTTTTTCAGGACTCAAGACGTAGCAGGAGAATATGAACACTTTTACACATGTTCCTCCTGGTTTCCGGTTCCATCCTACCGACGAAGAACTTGTCGATTACTACCTGAGGAAAAAAGTGAATGCAAGAAGGATTGACGTAGATGTCATTAAAGATGTGGACCTTTACAAAATCGAGCCATGGGATCTTCAAGGTCGTACTGCATAATTCTTGTAAATAATCAATAGTGATCAAAAATTTTGGGCGTCAGGAAAATTCACTAACCATCAAAGCTTTTGCTTATCTTGATGATTTTAACAGAACTATGTTGATGATTTTAACAGAACTATGCCGAATAGGTACCGATGAGCAAACTGAATGGTATTTTTTTAGCCACAAAGATAAGAAGTATCCCACTGGAACTCGCACAAATAGAGCCACTGCTGCTGGATTTTGGAAAGCAACAGGTAGAGACAAGGCAATTTATTCGAAGCATGACTTGATCGGAATGAGGAAGACCCTAGTCTTTTATAAAGGTCGAGCTCCGAATGGGCAGAAATCGGACTGGATTATGCATGAATACCGACTCGAAACAGATGAAAATGGGGCACCACAGGCAAGTACAGGAAGACGTTTTTAAGTCTTAATGCTGAAAATTTTCTTTTTCGAAGCATGAAAGGTTTTGTATGTATAATTCTGTTTCAGGAAGAAGGTTGGGTAGTGTGTAGGGTGTTCAAGAAAAGATTACCAACGATGCGAAAAGTGAGCGAGCATGAATCAGTCTGCTGGTATGATGATCAGGTTGCATTCCTGCATGACTTGGATTCACCGAAGCAAAATTCTCAGCCTGATTTGGGATTTCAATTCCCGTACCCCTGCAAGAAAGAGATAGATTTGCAGTACCAAATCCCTCACGATCACTTCCTCCAACTCCCACTTCTACAAAGCCCTAAACTCCTGCAATCAGCTCCAACTATAACCTGCAATTCCATCAATGCTGGTTATGGCCTGGACATAAACCAGGCAAGCACTATACAATCCTCGACACTCACACAAGAAGATCACATTCAGCACGCAAATGGTCAAAGCTTTCCCTCTATCTATGGCAACAACAACATTAATGAGCAAGCAGTTGATCAAGTGACAGACTGGAGAGTCCTTGACAAATTTGTGGCTTCTCAATTGAGCCAAGATGATGTGGTCAAGGAAAACAGCCACCAAAATGCCAGCAGCCACATCTTCAACACGTCATCAGTCCATCTCGTTCGACACCTGAATAAGCAAGATACATCCGTGCCGGAAAATGCCTCAACGTCAACCTCCAGTTGTCAGATTGATCTATGGAAATGATGATATCCAGTTAAAAACCATGCTTCATGGTAACTATATACTAATCATAGGATGTTTCAATTTGAATGCAAAGGGAAATTATGATTCTAAATTCCTGTACATGATAAAACTTAAAACAACATATATATAACCTTAACTGTTGTTGTCCTAGCTAGCATATATGTTAAGTTAATACTGCAAGACTAGACTCCTGGGGGGGTGGGGTGAATATGTTTAATTTCCTGTAAGATGAAATATTATTTCTTAGGTGGATTGTGGGTGTGGGATAATGGGGTTGAAGCAATTAATCGTTTGTATAGTAGCCTATATGTTCTAGCAGCAATGCACTGTGCTGTTCTTGGAATCGATGAGGTTTTCGATTTCAAATGTGTTTGTATTTTCAACTTTTATGGAACCATATTAGTATAAAACCTGTCTGTTCCTCTTAACTCGGTTACATTTCGGCCGAAGAATATTGTTTTGCTTATGTTGTTTCATACTGTTTTTAATTTCTACTATCTCGTGTAAATTAAGTTAATGTTAAACCTGGTTTAGTTAAAGAATCAGGTTAACATAAATTAACTAAAATAATGTTATTTCAGTTTTTTTCCATAAACAAATTAAACAGTGTTATTTAAAAGGAATAAACATCAACTCATATTTTAACCATGTCATTCGGGTTTAACAAATTCTAACTTCATTTTATTTTTTAAGAACTTGTTTCGAGCCGGGTTTTATGTACCCTAACTCATCGACTTTCCTCTCCGAATCACTTGCTTGTAAGGAGATGGTATCCTCGTATGAACTTTTATGCATCTTTTAATATTGAGCTCAACGGCTTTCCAAATCTGAAACACCTGATTGTAATCGAAGAATTAGCCCAGCTATACAAATTTGAAACCCCTTTTCTTTGTTACTGCTGCTCTCTCTCTCTCTCTCTCTCTCTCTCTCTCTCTCTCTCTCTCTCTCTCTCTCTCTCTCTCTCTCTCTCTCTCTCTCTCTCTCTATATATATATATATATATATATGATCACTGTCGTTGTTAATGTTCTACATGCAGCTCAAATTTGAGACTTCGGCCCTCGATCTTCTTATGTTGGCATGATACGAATACCATTAAGCCGAATACCTAGCTATTTGTTGGTTAAATATCACATTATTGGACTGACCAAAATATCTTGGAGCTTGTTTTATTATATGATCGATGGTAGAAAGAAATTACAGCAAGGATGGAAGCATTCAATTTACAATATCTTTATATAATGATGACATGATTTCATGATAAGTTAATGCTTTGCTGAGAAGTTTGGCAATGCAGATAGTGAATTATATATGTTCCCTTCTCGAGCGTAGAAGGCACTCAAAAAAATCCAATCAGCTTGATTTTTGCATAGAATCGGCACCACTAGAAAGGTGTATATATGCTTTCTTCAAGCTGGGGTTTATGAATATAAGCCAGAATTAATAAAAAGATAGCCTTTGGGAGAGTATATATGGAGCAAGATCTAGCTTTGCTTGGTCAGTAAGATTATCTCAACTACTCGATAAAGGTAGAGAGATGCGATGCGAAGGACGCATGGCAGACAAGTGCATTTCAAGACTCGATTAGTAATTAACGAAAGAACAAAAACAAATTTTATTCTGGACCATTTTATGGATCCAGATCGAATCAACCTAGCTGCTAACATGTGAGTTGAATTCAGAATAACACAACCCTTCAGATTCATATTATGTTAGGACACATGCTTGTCACTTCAGCATTTGACGCCGAGGAATTCAGAATCCCAAGAGTAGGTTACTTGTATATAACTTGGTATATGATTTTATTATGTAAAAAAACTATTATGTAAACTTATTTATCTATAAAATGGTTAAACATTCTCCATGTTGGTTTCTATTTGTCAAATCAAAACCATATGTCCGAAATATATAAATTTTATTTAGCATGTCAAAAATGGCTAAACTTAATGAATGTTTGGGAGTGTGGTTGAGTTTATTTTTGAAAGTATTTTTCGTTCAAAAATATATCAAAATAATATTTTTTTTATTTTTTAAAAAATTATTTTTAACACCATCACGTGAAAATGATCTTAAAATGCCAAAAATATTTAATTTAAAGTAAAAAATAAAAATAAAAAACTTTCAATTTTTTTTCAAAATCGCTTTTAAAATACAATGTGAAATCTTAGTAAATACTAAATAGTTTTTATAACAGTTGAGATTTTCTTATAACATTCTAGATTTCCTATTAAGGAAATGGCTTAAAATTACAAAGAGAGAGAGAATTATAGCTATTATGTTATTAGCATAATTTAAATTGTTGAATTCAAAATTAATGATGAGATTAAGAAAAATGACCAGTAATATTCTCATCGAATATAAAAGACCCTAATCCAAACATTTACCTTGTTGACCTCATAAAATGTAAGAGATTACCATACAAATATGAAAAAAATATCAGCACAAGAAACTCTTAAGAATAAAATAATAGCAATAATAAAAAAAAAATCATATAGAAGCTAAAAACAACTTACTATCACCACAAAAGAAGCTAATAAATAAACGTCTCTTAACGTCAAACAGTCAAAACCATATTCGAGACCTCGAAAACTCACAGAAACTTCGGTGCCAAAAGCACAAACAAAACAAGTACCTACCTTAATAAGCATATTTCAAAGGCCTCAAA
Source organism: Salix purpurea (assembly GCA_027405865.1). Classification (NCBI taxonomy): domain Eukaryota; kingdom Viridiplantae; phylum Streptophyta; class Magnoliopsida; order Malpighiales; family Salicaceae; genus Salix; species Salix purpurea. The sequence goes on along the minus strand of JAOWLH010000036.1, from coordinate 4,759,361 downwards.
GCTGCAGGAAGAAGCCGAAAGCACAAAAGAAGAAGAACTAACAGCACCGTGTATTAACCAAGAACGTGAAAAACTGGGAAGAGTCGTACTGTGATGGATCTTCTCCACTGATTATATATATATCTCACTAAGGAGAGAGTCGCAGAGGGAAAGAAAGAACCCTAGGAGTCGAAAAGGGTAGTGAAGTGACTGCGTTTTGACATCGACATTTCTTTATTTCAACCTGTTCTTTTTGCTGTTCTTGGTTGCACAATCACTGTGTATTCCTTTACTAGACAGAGTGCCTGCAAAGTCAAAGAAAGTTTATCCATACGCATGAAACTTGATAGCGGCATTCGAGGGGCGTGACTGAATAATTAGGGTTTCATTAAGAATTGTTGTTTGTGAGGGAAGATAACATGATGATATAATATGCGCTGTTGAAACTTGAAACAAGTCTGTCCATGTGACTACTAATTATGTTCTTCTTTCTACCAACAAATCCCCAAGCTCATGCCTTCTGCTGCCCCCACCAATCTCTAAAGTTTTTTGCATAACTTTCCGGTCAAGTTTCAGACCACATGAAACATGCATAGGACAACGATATTAAGATTAATATAGCTTGTGGTTATTGTCTCTAAACAGAAAAGACAAAAAGAAAATCAATACATAATGACCCGCAAGACTCTAATCTTTCCAATCAAATGTGTTCTTGTTCCTCTACATGTCTCTTATGTCCCGCAATATTAGCCAGACGGAACCTGAATATTTAGGAATTTATAATCACTTGGCAAACATGTTGTCTGGTTACAAATCAAAGCAGCCGTTGGATGATTGATGTTTCCTTCATTGTTTCCCTTAATTCTCACAAATGATTTCACCGGAAAAGTAATCGCCCAACTCTTTGGAGCTTTCATTCATCTCTAAATTATCTTTGACCAAGATCCACGGTACTCTCACAGTGTTCATCCCTTTCATTTTCACCTCCTTTACTGGGGTCCATTAGAGAAAAGTTGCAGCTTGGTCCGATTTCACTTTAGGAGCTAGTTAGCTTAGTACGGCCACGCCCATCCGAACCCATTTGAATTTTGAAATAGTTGCAGCTTCCATGATCTGGTCCTCGGGTAGGATACATCTGGTCAGATCATTCTATACTTTCTTTTTTATTTTTTGACCAAACTACGTGCCTGAACCTTAAGCCAACAGTGGGGTAACAAAACTGGAGTGTATTTATTGCTGTGGAGCCTGAAAGTATACTGAACCTCTAATGATTTTAGCAAAACTTACAGTAGAATCAAGAAAAAAGTAACGTTCAGACAATTTGATCAAAAATTCAGGCTCCACCATCATAGCCTAGAATCGTATTGACTTCCACTTAGGCACCCATGTTCTAGTCCCTATGATACTGTGGGCAAAATAATATAAAAGAAATGTTTTTAATGGCAAAATGAATGGTTGTGGTGTTGATATAAGAGAGGCAGATATTGAAGTAACAAGTTGAGCACAGATGTGATCGAAAAAGATATATCCAAGATGGTTTTTGTGTGTTGCTTTTAAATGAATAGAGAACAAATAATTGATTCCCAATGAACTAAAATACAAAGAAAAGGGTGCAGATCCCCTAGAAAATTGGAGAAAAAAATCAATGACACCGAGAAATTTTCAATGAACAAGATTGGAGTTCCGACTCTAAGTCTGTAAAGAGCGCAACTCCTACAACCTCACCACTGACAACAAAACTATAGTCTACTTCTAAAGCAAATCAGATGAAACCTTTAGCTGAAAATGAAAACCGCGCAGAGTGCCATCAGCAGAGTGAAAAACAGATTAGGATTGCCATGGATAATCGATACTCCTGATTTGTGGCTTCGATCCCTGAAGATGTAAAACACAGTGCGAGTTATTCCATGAGAAAGAGGAGAGGGAGAGGGGAGGAGATTTAATGAAATGGTTTCTGATACGTACTGCTGTTTGGAAGCAAGGGCACCACAGTATAAAACATTATTAGGGGGAGCCATCTCTGTTTCGCCGTTTTCCTCAGGATTGATGATTCTCATATATGTTTCTTGGCCGAGATACCATCTATCAAGATTTTCTACTCTCAGATTCCATACTCCAGCATTGTCAAGGGAGGCGAGAACTGCTGTCCATCCACCAGGATAGACCTAAACAAAAGAAAAGTAAAGGGACTCGTTAAAAGAAAAACTCAATTATGAATTTCAGGAAACTGATAATAATGTTATCGTGATGATCAATTAAAGCTGTTTTTATGTAAACAGATAGAAATAAATAAACACATAAGCATCTCACATCCATGTAACCTGTATGATAGCAGAAGATCAAGATAGAAAAAACAACCTCTACTGTGCTGCGAGAAATAGCATCCCATTTATTGTATGAACCTCTGCTGTTCTCTGACCAGATTCCCCAGTCCATCCTGGATTTTCAACAAAACACCATTATGAGAATTCCTAACTCGGACAGCTAATGCATTAGAAGAAAGGAGGCCCTTCTCACCCAACAATGAAAAAGGAGTAACCATTCATGTGAAAGCTCTGCATTCTAGTATCATTGTTCTGCAATATGATTTCTATAAACCCCTTGTATGTGGCATTAATTATAGAAGTATCCCTGTGGAAAGTTCTATTGAGTGGTGCACTGGGAAAATCAAGCTTGTAAGATCCCTTCACTTTGTTGAGGTCAGCAAGCCTGATTGGTGTGGCCGGATTGACAAATGATATCCCATTCAGAGTTGCACGCAGCTTCCCATCGATGGTAGATGGTGGCAAGCTCCTTAAAATATACGTGTCAGTCACATTGATTGAACCATAGTGATAAGACCCCTGTGGATTTGGGCGAGCTCCACTGGCAGATGTATTTTGCCTGATGCAAATGAAAACAACAACGTTAGCTCTGAATAGCTAAGAAAATGACTTCTCTAAACCCAAATGAAAAGAAGCAGAAGGAAAAAAACCCAGCTGCCTCTTTATTCATATCAAATAGTACAAGAATGACACACGGTGTCAGGAGGGCATCAAATCTTAATAATGTTTTCCTAGTATCATTGAGAAAATATTTGCCAGCTAATGAAATAAATAAAAAAATGCTTGGTGATAGATAGACATTCTGTCCTTGTTCCTAATTCTTCACTAAGTAGATTGGTTTTCCCTCTCTTACTTGAAAATATGGTTACGGAGATATCCACTTATCTTCTCCATTGTTATAATGAAGAAAACACACACACACAAACACTTGAATTACAAACATAAAATGCAAGAAATTGTACTGGAAGTGTTGCTCAAAGATGTTTTTGCTTTTACAGTTTTTGAACAAAACAGAATGATTTTTTTTTTTTTTTTTTTGGGGGGGGGGAGTGAAACATCCACCAACAAACACAGCATGATGTTTATATGTGTGACATATCTGAGATGAGATCCATGTGGAGAAGTTATACTATAAATTGACCTCTTGAATGAAAGAAATAACCTGATGGCTTTTGGCTGGTTCATGGCTGACCACTGGTTATAAATATCACTTGGTGCTTCAGGCAGAGGACCAGCAACAGGTCCTTTTGAATTAGAATAGTGCAAAATGCCAACACCGGTGACTTTTTGCCAAATTGATTCATTCACAAACCGAGCACTTGCTACGATGTAGTAATCACTGGTAGCATTCTGATCCATGGTGACCAAAAAGGAAGAAGACTGCCCCACATGAATATCAAAACTAGTATAATTTTGTTGCACAGTGTAATAACCCTCTGTTTCCACAAGAAGCAGATTGTGTCCCTGGATTCTGAAGTTCAAACTAGTTGAAGTCCCAACATTGTGGACACGAAATCGATAAGTCTTGCCTGCAAAACGTAATGCAAATCCAATAAAAACTTCGAGAGAAACATATTTGACAGAGTATTACAGACAGCCAAATATATTCAACATGTATATTGGTTTTAAGGTCTAAAACTGGGTATACATAATAAGAACAGCCAGAAGCAATAAAATGAGAACTTAGAAATAATGGGAAAAAAAAATTGAAGAATTAAATAACGAATTAGTTTGTAACTCATTATCTGATTAAAACCATTCTGTTCCGAAACTAAGAAAACAGGTGGGGAATGGATAAGAATGCAAACTGCTAAAATGTGCACTTTTCATGGCTGAAGAACATACCCGGGTCAACTTTAATGGTTTCAAAGGGTAACCCATCAGGCACAAGAGTTGTGTTGTATCTGTAAGGTCCTTTCCCGTTAATTAAAACTCCATCAGGCATTCCAAGGTCTTTTCCAGAGTCAAGATCAGCTCTCAATGCCTGAAATTAAATGCAAAACGTCACCATTGGAGTTCAATCCTGAAATCCATCACGGCATGAAAGGAAGTATAAACTCTTAATAAAACTAACCGTATGGTTCCTTGTATACCAGTCCCCAATCAGCAGGGTAAAATCCCCATCCGGCTGAGCAAAAGGAATTTGGATAACTGGCCTGTTGTTAATAATAAAGGGACCAAAGCCACCCGAAGCTCTTTGAAGATTAAGAGAAGGAAAGTAGAAAAAGCTCCCAATCTGATCTTTTACTTGAAAAGTGTAATTAAAGTCCCATTTCGGAGGAATTGGACAATTTGTGCCCAGAACACCATCCTGCCATGAATTACGTCTCATTTGGATCCCAGGCCTGTTGCAAGTCATCAATCCACCCAAATTTTCAGAAAATCATTCTCAGCATGAAATAAGAGCAGGGAATAGAAAAGGATACAAAAGCCAAAGAACTTACCATGTCATTAAAAGGTCTTCATCCAAATCATTGTATACTTTTATAATAACATTATTGTTAGTGGTAGCATTAACAAGAGGACCAGGAAACTGTCCATTGATAGCTAAAACCTGCAATCATATACTAACAAATAAGAGGAATATACAGTAAAATACAGAACATGAACCAATGACTGCTTTAAGAAAAACACAACCTTTCATCCAAATACACTTCTGCACTGTATCTTAACCATTTGAAAAAAAAAATGAGCAAAAAAAACGTGAAAAAAGGGTAAGAAAATAAAACGCTAAAAGTATTAACCCAAAAACAAAAACTTGAAATAAAAATCATATACAAAGCCCCAGTATTTGATTCAACAGCCATATAACTATCAGTAACACCACACAAACAGTCAAAAGACCAATATTTGCTTAAAGACATTGAGATCATTAACGTCAGCGATGCAGAGCAGGTGTGGGGAAATATGAAGTTGGCATTGAAAACATAAGCAAAAATTCCCTCAACAAAACATGAACCAACAAATAAAACCCCATAGAGGAATCGTCTAATACAAACCAATAATCATTGCCTTAATCTACTTAATAACAAAAAATCTCAAACTACATCAGTATACCATGAAAGAAACAAAACCTATTAACATAAATGTCCTACTTCAGTATATCATCTTTAGCCGATCCCACAAGCCAAAAACAAGCACAAAGAACCCCAAAAAAACACAAGTACGAAGCGTTAAAAAATGAAAGAAAAAAAGTCTACAGACAGAGTAAAAACGGAACCTTTTGAGGAACACCAAGAGGAGAGACAGTGATGTAAGATAGCTTAAAGTCATAAGAAATAGTTGGGTCTGCAGCGAGGGAGAACCTTGAAAGCAGAGCTATGTGAATCAAAAGAAAAAAGGATGTTAAAGAGAACTTATAGAATGCCATTGCAAAGTTTGAGTCTTTCCAAGTGTTTTGGATTTTAAGGGAAAAATTGAAAGGACTTCCAAGAATTTTGTGATGATTTTAACATGACCAAAAAACAGGAAATGATCAGGGAAACAGAGAAGACTGCTACTGTGATGAAGTAGAGGAAAGTTTAAGGTTTTTCCGAGGGAGAAGGGGGGGGGGGCTTTTTATTTTTGGTTTTTTCAGAAGGAGAATCCTGAACAATGTTAAACAGGGTACTGTCTGAGCTGGTTTTAATATGTTTGGTATTGTGGTGTATTTTATTTTAAAACATTATATTTTATTTTGAAATTAGTTTTTGATAAATACTTATTAAAATATTTTTGAAGTAAATATACTTTCAAAAGACAATTAAAAACAAAAACTATTACGCTCTAATCGTTTTCTTAGTCAATGTGCGTGGACTTTAGTAGTTTAGTGGCTGTATTTGATATTTTTACAACATTTTATTGATTAATTAAGTTTATTTGAGATTTATGCATCATTTTTTTGTCTTTTTTATATCCTATTAAATTTCTTAACAGTGGAAAACTCATAACTAAATTTTTCTTTAAATTTGATATTTAAAAATAAAATAAAAACTAGTACCAGCGTCACTTAATTTATTTTTATTACAATTTTGCTGGTGAACGGTGCAATCTTTATCATGAAATTTATAAAAAAACAAAAAGGGGGTTCTCGAATTTATTTATTGCATGAGGAAATATATATAATAATTTAATGTTTTTTATGATTTTAATGTATTTTTATTAAAAATAAAAATATATATTAATAAATTTCCAATCAAAAAATACTTTTAAAAATGTATACATGGCTAGAAACACAAAATAAATAATAATAAAAAATTAAACTAGATCATTTAGTTAAAAAAATCACCCAACCAAATTTGGTATTAATTTATTAAAATTACCTTCTTCTCATGGCATTGGTTAAGTAATATTTACCGGATATAGCCGGTGACAAGTGAAAGCGACAACCGATAATCAAACCATCCAGAAAACGCTCACGTTTCGGCGCCTTTTGCTATCTCTTTGAAATATATATTTACTTAATTGCCCGATTTTCTTCCTTTCTCTCTCCCCTTCACTTTCTTTCCTTTCAAACGTTCCCAGTTCCCACGTCGGATTTTCCACAGAAACCGCCACCCATCACTGCATCTGTGGTCCCCTCAAATCATTTGGGCCCACACCATCTTCAAAATACTTTCATGGTCCCTGATTTGTAGATATATATCATCCTGGACCTTATACTACAAATGTGAGCATCCTTGCTTGTTATGGCTTTGTTTGATAGAATTGGGGGTGTAATGTATCGGATATATTTGTATTTAGTTAATATAATACTATCAAAATTTAATTTAACCCTCTTATTCATATTTTTTATAGAATCATTCGTAAAAATACTTAATTTTGTATAAAACGAGATGGGTCGGATTTGATAATCCCTGGGATTAAAGGTTACAGGGAAACTTACGTAAATTTGGGGGACCATATTAAATGTCACCTGACAATTTCTAACACCGCGTAGGCCCATTACTAGCCTTCCAAATGTGTACTCCCCGCGGCGATGCTTTTGCCCCTCTTTTGGTTTTGGGTTTCTTTACACGGAGAAGGAAATAAAATATTGAGAGTGTTTGCTTCTTTAGTCTTAAAAATATTTTAAAAAAATATCTTATTTATTTATTATAAATTAATATTTTTTAAATGTTCTAAAATTATTTTATATACTGGTATTAAAAATAATTTTAAAAAACATATATTATTTTGATATATTTATAAATAAAAAATACTTTTATAGCAATATTTATATGGATGCATTTTCCAATTTTATGGCTTGGTGATCAAGCTTCACATCTAAATTAATGTGGAACCCTATATCTATAATGAGATAATCAATCCCTTGATTTTAGCATTTCTTTGTCTTAGTTATTAAATCCGGTCAAGTCTAATAAATTAATTTAAGGAATTTACAATGAAAACTTGACGAGCTCATAAATAATATTGGTTTGGTATATTTTAATTTATTTGTTTGTGATGATAGCATGACTGATCAATCCAAACTCAACTAAATCAATATATATATATAAAAAAAAGTTGAAAAAATAATAAAATAATATTATTTAATAAGAAATAATTGATACAAGTTACTCTAATAAAAACAATTTATAAAAAAAACTTTAATGCATGAATTTAATCTGGTTATGTTTTTTTATTCAATGAAACCTTTTATACTTACAGAATCTAACAATACTTTTTTTCAATATCTCAAAATAAAATAAAAAAATCATTGTTTTAAAAATAATTTTAAATTGCAATGGCGAACAGTTGGAATGCAAATTCTACCTTTGTTTGCGGGAGGAAAAAAAAAGGTTCGAAGATGAATGGGTTCTTTAATGAAATTAATTTCAACGATGGTTGGCAAACAATCATGATAGCTTGCACTGTTTAAGCCTTAAAAGGGGGAAATTGGGAAAATCAAGGTTGTCTTTCCATTATTTTTGTGGTTGAATATTTTCATGGTTGAATTTATTTATTTAAAAATATATTAAAATAATATATTTTTTTATTTTTAAAAAAAATATTTTTGATATCAATATAAAAATAATTTAAAAATACTAAAAGTTTTTAATCTACAACAAAAAATTAAAATTCTTCAAAAATACATTTAAAATGCAGTATCAAATAGTGATTTAGTTAATTGGTTTATGAATGAGAATTGTTTTCATATTAATAAAAATAAAAATAAAAATAAAAATTAGTCTCGTATCAAATATATTGGCTTGTAATCCTTTACAACATCATTTACTGATTTCACCCTAATCTTTCACTATCACCATTATGAGCCCTAACAATTTGGTTGGATGCTGTGTTTGATATTATATTATAATTTTTTTTATTTTTTTTAATTTCTCCCCACGTACAATCAATGCAATATAGACTGGATACAGTGGATTTATTTCTGAAATAAATATCATTTTATAGTTATTGGATCCAGATTAGTCTAGTGATTTGATTAGGAGAACCCCGTGATCCGAACCTGACTTTAATTTAAATTATTAATAATAATAATTATTATTATTATTAAATGTAAATACATTAATGGATTGGTTATTGATTCATTCAAACTAACATTAATAATTTTTTATATAAAAAAACTAAAATAATTAGTGTTTGATTCGTTGATTGATATATTAAGTGTTGTTTTACACTGTATTTTAAAAATATTTAAAAAACCATTAAAAAAATTTGTTTTTATCTCTCATTTAAAAAAAATAAAATCATTTTGATATATTAGTGTCAAAAATATTTTTTTAAAAATAAAATAATTATTTTAATATATTTTTAAATAATTTTTTTAAAACAAATAACATCAATAACATGCAATTTTGACTTGACAACACAATAATTTAAAATCTCTTCAACTCAACTATAAAAAACGATATGATATGATTTTAGAAACGACTAAATAGACTAGGAATTGACGTAGGTTGCTTATTTGAGGGGGTGGAAGCCCTAAAATTCAACGCAAGTTATTTTCCCCTCTAGGTGTGGTGTCATTTTCTCCTCGCATCATCATGCTTGGACGAACAGGGCAATGGCCCTCTCCTGAAACACATCGGACACTAGCAATTTATTTATTTTGGTTGATGGAATTATTTACGGTTTTGAGGCACAGCCCGTGGTTAATGGGCATGGGATAGTTTTATCAGCCAAGAAGGTTCTTTTTATTTTATTTTAATAATAATAAAAACATTTTCCAAAATCAATCTAATTAATTGAGTTTAAAACCTTTTTAAAAAAGTAATTTTACTTTTAAATGTAGAATTCGATGATGTTTTTCTTTTGAATTCTTTAATCTAAAGTTTTTGAGAAATGCTAAAGTCTTTGTGGAATTTAGCCTTTTGTAGAAGATGCGCATCCCTCTTTTTGTTCCCTCGAATGCCTCGACACCTCGGATTTGAACAACCTCGAGCCTTTTGTAGAAGAAGCACTTATGTTTAGCGCTGCTGCCTTGAAAAGTACTTTTTTAAAAAATGAATTTGCTTTTAATATTTTTAAATTATTTTCACGTACTACTATTAAAAATGGTAAATCTGTTGTCCCAAGAACATTTCCATCCAGTATAGGCTCCGAATTGCAATGGCCCAACAGAGGTTGGCCCAGATGAGACTCATTTCTAAGATCCTCTACTTTCGGCCGAGCTAAGTGTTACTTACCCAGGTAAGTTTCCAATCATCTTCCCATCAAGAGACACAATATCTTCTTCCAATCCAAACATCGTCCGCGATCGAAAGATTGTCGTTTTTAAGAGGTTTGTGTTTGATGGTGTAGCCTTATCAAAACTGAAGACTGTTGCTTGAACCAGTACCAATGGATCACACGGCAGTTGCATGGAAGACTAGAACATCGTAACTAGGAGGGACGGACGGGTACAGAAGGAAGCATTTCTATTATTGAAAGAATTAACAAATATTTTGGATTTTTCTACATAACACCCCCCCACCCCCCAAGAGACCGGACCTAAACTGAAGGTAAAGAAGGCAGCATGGTGGCATCTGCTCTAAAGAAAATTAAACAAGGGAATTTACAATTAGGACAATGAGCTTCGAGAAGAAATGGTTAAGCAGCGGCGGTCCTAATGGAGATCTTCGTTGCAACTCTGCTTCAAAACAACTTGGTGTATTTTCTAGTCAACTTGGTGTATTTCCAAGTCAACTTGGTGTATTTTCTGTGAATGTTATCGTATTCTCCTCTTATTGTAATGTAATTCCTTATAACATGAAAGCACTCGATTTCTTCCATGTCACCAGGGACTTGAGGAACTCCATGACCTAAAATTTTGGAAAGATGATGGTAAGGATTAGGTTTTGGAAACGGAAACAAAAACAACATAAAATATAATACAGCTATCTTTTTTGATGGCTGAAGCTAAAAGTGATTCAAATAAAAACAAATTCTACCTCTGCTGGATCTCTGAGAGAGAAATACGCGTTGCTTTCCTTCGGTGATTTTGATACAAAAATCCCATAACCACAGTTCCTCTCTCTCAAAACCTGTCGAGAGTGGATCGAATTAATCCAGAATGTAACAAAAGAATGTCTGTCTTACAGATCCATCAGCAGAACAAAAGAAGAATGCTGGAACTATTTTATCTATAGGTTACCTTAAATGCATCTTCATCTGTCCGGTCATCTCCAACATAGATTGGCAGCACGTCATCACAATTGCTGAGACCTAAAATAGATTTTTTGTCCTGATTAGTATAGAGAAAAGCTTTACATTCTCGTGATCATATGTAACGAACAGTTCAAAGTAGATTGTTGCTCACCTAGTGATTCAAGTAGAAATTCAAGAGCTTTCCCCTTGTCCCAGTCGATCGTGGGACGGATTTCTAAAACCTAATCATTGTCAAAGTAACATAACATAAATGGATGAATCCTTTGAGGCAAAAGGGGCATGGATTTAGCGAAACTAAAAATAATAAAATTTACCTTTCTCCCATGAGTCAATCGCAGGCGAGGGTACTTCTTTATGACATCCTGGACACACTCCCCAACTGATTTCCAGTTCTGAAAACAAGTTCCATAAAAGTATGATTAAACATTGATGTACAGGAATAGTTCCTTTGTAACACGAGACAAGTAAATCGAAAAATCAAGATTTTAGATTTTCTGGAAAAACAACCAACTTACATCTTGATCAACGTTGCGGTAATGCACAGAGACACAGAATTTATTGTTCTCAACTGTTGCCCCTTTAATGTCTTTGGTAATCCTGACAAGGGAACTAAAAACCTGCACAGGAAAATGAATTGAGAACAAGCAAAACAAACAAGAACATCAAAATTGGCACCGAAGAGAAAAGACTCGCGTACCTCGTCAATCATAGGTAGAAATTCTCTAGCAGGCTGGAATAGGTTAACTTCGTTGCCCTACATTTAGAAAAGTCAAATGAGAAACTCAGTTTAGAAAACTAATGGTGGATGCTAAGAAGCTACGAGGAGGTACCAAGAATGTTTACACATACCTGCTTGTCCGTAGACTGGATACAATTTCGGTCAGGTACAGATTGCCTGACAGGGCCCATAATATCCATACCATGACTTCCCGCATAGTAGAGTTCTGTTAGTCCTACAAACTCATGCACCTGAATACAAAAACCATCGAGGTCGAATGAAAACATGAACCAATGAGAAGTCATAAGAAAATTACTTCCATTTGTTTCACAGCAAGTTCTTTAGTTACCTTGTCACGGCTTCTTCCACTAATTATTGCTGTTGGAAAATATTTTGCCACTTCCTTTACAGCGAAACGCATCTACAAAAAAACACAGGATTTCATGAGAAAAATATGAGGATAGGAAGTAAATCTAAACAGAAAAATCTCCCATACATGTCATTTAAGAAACTATTCTTACATCTTCAGACATGACGGCATTCTCAGGATTTTCAACAATCGGTGAAAGAGTACCATCATAATCCAGAAACAGGGCGATTTTCTTGCCTTTTGCAAAGCTTGCAATTTGCTCGAAAGATGCAAGCGCAGATGGATATTTAAGCTGCACGGGCGAGAAAAAGTGCACAATGCTTTACAAATTAATCATCTACCTACCAATTTGACACTAAAAAAACCAATAGGTTAGCTTGAGAAAAAAGAATTACCAGCCAGGCGCGATAGGCAACTTCTGGATCAGGTGAGGAAAGCTCATGGTTAATCTCCTTGGTAAACTTCTTATGAGTAGGAGATGATGATATCATGGCATCCAACCAACCAATGGTGCGAACATCATCGAACACTCCAGTTTTCCTCCAAGGAACAGATAGTGGCGAGAAAGCTGCACCTGGGGGTGAGTAAGACATCAAACCACGGTAGCCGCCGAGCCTTGACTTGCTTAGGGGTGCAGAATCAGTGAGCACAGGAGCACTATGATTTGATTGGAGTTCCATCGGATCCAGATTCGTTAGAGTGTTTTTTTTATAACGTCCGAATAAAGTCAAAGTTAACAACAGATTGAATCAAATAACAAAGCTTTTTGAATGCCAGATAACTCTTCACCCAGCCCTTTTATCGATAAAGAACCACCTCTTCAGAGTTATCCTGTCAATGCTGCTTGGCAAGCAGACAATCAAGCACTAGGCTCCTGAAAACTGATGGGCAGAACAAAGAGCTCCTAAGAACACAATCAATTACAATGTCAAGTTACTTTCAAAGAAAAACAGGATCCAATTTACCTATATGTTTCATCTCTGCAGCCAACACGATGAACCAAAAAAGGGTCTGAAATGTTGTTAATGCTTTGCTTTTGAGTTCCTCGTGAAATCCTCAATCCTCTGCAAAACACAGTGAAAACAACTAAGTAATGCAAGAAGCACCATTATATTCTAAAATTGTAAAAGCTGAAAGCATGGCTTACAAGATGATTATGGAAACCTACACAAACAACTAATGCCATAAAATCATAAATCACCTATTTCATCAAGAATTTTTTTATAAAAATAAAAAACTGAAGCAAATCTATACAGCCCGGCTTGTTATAAAAAACAGTGTTCAGCATTAAAAACTGGCCCACAAAGATGGTATCTGGTAGAGAAAAATTGGTAGCTATGAAAACCTTTCTCACTGAAGCAAGTATGCAAAGCACACATAATTACAGGCAAGGGAATCGTTAAAATATATGAAGCCAATAGATTTATCGAATGATATGTATTCATATATAATAAATGCAAATAACAAATAAAAAATTCATAATGTTTTTTTCTGAAACCAAAGATATCTCCATACTTTTGTTGCTATCACACATTCTCCTACTATGATCTCCTCCCATAAACACCATCAAAAGAAGAAGAAAAACTGATCATACCCAAGACAACACAAACAGAGTACTTCAAAAAACCTTTTTTTAAATGAAAAAAAAAACCCAGATAATAAAACCACTAAAAAAGTAAATAAATAAACCCCCCCTTACGTTTTTTGGAGTACGGAATCTGTGCGGTTCAGTTTATGGTCAAGATTTCCCGCAAGGAAAACACGAGGATTCTTGAAAAGTACACGGCTTTAACACGAAATAAGAAGAAAAAAATGACATCTGACCAAGTCTGCTGTGCAGTAAAAAAAAATCAGGGAGATAAAAACAAAGACTTGTATCACCGTCACCGTTTTTGCCTTGTCACACACGCTCACCTTTAAAAATCAATGTCCTTTTTTCAGTTAGGAAATATAAACAGAAAAAACTGTACTGCCAGTTATTATTATTATTATTATTATGACTTAAAAAAATTAAAAAGAAAAAGAATAGTCGTTTGTAACTGAAACCAAAAGCATTCAAAGAAGATAGAAGAGAGGAGGAAACAGAGATGGGAAATTTAACAACGGAAAACACAGTCGTTTTCTGAGGAAAAAAAAGCGGCAACATTGCTTGCAATACAGCGCGCGCGCGCGCTGAGAGATGAGAAGTTTTAGAAGATTGAACGGATAAGCCGTCGTCTTACAGAAACGAAAAGTTAACGTACCGGAGAGAAGCTCCAACCCGAAACAAGAGCGCGAAGGAAATCTCAAGAATGCAGCAACGAAATGAATGAAACGACACCGTGTAGTTGTCTTAACTGTCGCAACGAAAGGACGAAGGTAGAGAAGGAAACCCAAGCCACAGCCACAACCGCAGAGGGTATAAGATTAGAGGTCCTTCGAGAGGGAAGGAAAGGAATGAGAAAAATGGAAAAATATTTTTGATGGAATCGCAGAGAAGAAGAAGAAGAAATGAGCGAGAGAGAGAGAGACTTGTTTTTCTGGTTTTCTTTTTTTAGACGCAAAGGAGATAGGAGAGAAGCACACGAGTGGAGGAGAAGTGCTATTTATAAAGAATACGGAGAAACAGTTTTTCTTTCTCTTTCTCTTTTTCTTTTTCTTTTATGACTTAAACGCGTTTTATACGCTTAATTTCATTTTTGTCCGGAAAAAAGGTTCAGTTATCGGTTATTCAATCACTCCTCCACTAATTAAATCATATTAGTAAATTAATAATATATTGTATTGAAAATAATTAAGATGTTAGCATTTAATTTTATTTTTTCACCATTAAAACAATTATTTATACACAATCAAATTTCCAGCATCACTCCTTCGCAACCGCGCCCTACCACCACCACCACTCTTGAAACCCGCTTAAATGTCGCGTGGTTTAACTCGCCAACTGATGTCGGCCCTTTACTTAATAAATTACTATATTAACGGCGAGAGTTGAGTTTTGCGAATTCAGGTAGCTACCATGACGTAATCATAGGTACCGTGACATCAGCATAGCTGTAAGACCCACTTTTATTTAATTAGAAAAAAAAATTGGGATTTAGAGTCTTTAAATTGTTGGGTGGTCGGCTGTGTCGGCTTAAGATTTTGACTTTATGAAGCTTATTTGACTTAATATGTATTTAAAAAAAAAAAACTATTTTAGAAATCATCTAAAAACATCGATTTAATATTATTTTTTCCAAAATAAAAGGTTTAAAAAGTGTTTTCAAAATCAATTATAATCACAAATTTATTTTTATTTATTTCGTTTTTTACTTTAAACTTTGAGTTTAGAATCCAAAAATAAATTTATTTTATTAACCAGCTAGATCAATATAATAAATTGCATCTTGGATATCATCAAATAAAAAACTAATTTAAATCAGTGTGTGTGTTGATTTGATTTTTTTTTATTATTCAAATAAAATCTAGTTTCCTTGAGTTAAAACAAATTAAAGACTAATTTATACTTACAAAATTACTTAATTAATGTTTTAATCCTATTTTATTTTTCTTTATTTGGTTGATGACTTGGTATTCATAGCGAGCAGAAAGGGAAAAATTGCCTACCTCAGGTGGGGTCCTCGGGATCTTGTGATTAGACTACACGTGGGAAAAAGACGTGGCGGCATAGCGCGTGGAGACACCTATGAGTGAGTCGAGTCTGACGTGTCTACGTTTCAGCACGGGTCCTACAAGGAAGAGAGGAGGTGACCGAACCTCTCGTCGCTTTCACTGACAGAGAAACAGCTAGGTGATGGTCATTGGTTACGGTCTTTTCATGCAAGGTCCCACGTGGCAGCCTGGGAGCTTAAGGGGGCCAAGATGTTCTGTAAAAAGTAATAGTAGTTTATTGGCCCAATATTTAAAATATAAAAAACAAGTGTTAAAAATACAATTAATTTTTTTATTGTATTGTTAAACGATGAGTCGATTTTGAAATCTGGTAATATATGTGCTTTATTCTAGTTTTTAATTAAATTTCACAGTAACTAGTTTAAATTTTATTAATTAATTTTATGAATTTAAATACAGTTTTGATAACTTTTAAAAACATAAACTAACTTTTAAAAAACTCTAAAATAGTTTTTTTTAATAATTATTGAAACAATGACATGTTGAATTAATTTTAGTTTCTCATCGATCTATTTCATGGATTATATTGAATTTAATGGTTTTTTTAATTGTATAAGAAAAATATAAGGCCACCAAAATTAAGATCCACCATAAAAATCAAAACGTATTTGAGACAGTAATTACTCTATAGGAATCAAATATATAGAAAAAGGATGGTGGATTTGATACGGACTTATATAAAAACCTCAACAACACTCACACAGTATATTTTTTTTGCAGGAAAGTGTCATTTCTAAAATAAAAAATAAAAATAAAAATAAAAATTATGTGATATTAAGATTGGAAGTTTCATGTTGATTTTCTATTGGTACATTTATACCTGTATAAATTTGAAAACATTCTATCACAATCATACCCATATTAAAATAAACGAATTTAAGGTAAATACACAAATCATTATAGTTAGGTGAAAATGATTAAGATATTAAATGATTTTCTTTCTTGTATAAGGAGATATATGTGGTTAGACCAAATAGAAAAGCATTTTGTTTTTACAAGCAAACTTCACCTCCCACGTAAAAGAAAAAACATACACTATAGTTTCAATTTGACAATCAAACTACAAAGCATGAGCCACCTACGAAGTCAAAATTCATGGCATTATTTACGGTAAAGTAAATTATTATATACATTTCATGTTTTGGAGTTATTATTATATGAATTTGGTTTTATTGGGACTTCAAATTTGTATCGTTCACCTAGAAGAGAGATGTGATAGCCATTAGCACACGTCTTGACCAAGGAAAGCTATTCTTAATAATTAATAGTTAATGAATTATGCACATTTTTTTAAATAAAATAAATCGACTTAGTGGTTTATGCCCTAACTACAAAGAAGAAATAGGGAAAGAAACATCCCACTAATGTCCACAACAACATTGCTCAATCTTTGTAGGCAATGACATGGAAAATGTAGGTGATGGACCATGGCCTTGAAGCTCCTCAATTTTTTTTTCCCAAAAGAATCTTTTTTTATATATATAACTGGGATATTCGGGTCAGCTTACGCGCACCACAACTAATTCCTGAATTCATTGAACATCCTGCAAACCCAGTAAACATGTAAGGCACCGCAAGGGTGACATACGTCCATGGTAGGACTTAAATCCTGATGCAGAAGAAGAAAACAAGTCACTTCAACCGCCAGGCCAAGACCCACTTGCCCAAAAGAATCTTTCTTTCTTGGTCCACATGTTACTTATGCTCCTTAATGTTTTTTTTTTTTAAATATTCCAAATTAAATAGTAATTATAGTACCAAAAAATCTTAACACGTCATCAGCATCCAACACTTTATATGATTTCTATAAATTAATTGAAATTTAAATGAAAAAGGTTGATGCAACGTGAATGATTGTTAAATAGCGAGGCATTTGAATCAAGGGAGCAAAGGGTCATCTTGGTTCCATTGGAAAGTTCAAAGAAATTGTTTGGACGAGAATATGGTTGGTAATACAGTGGTGTTATTAAAATTGTTTGAGTCATAGTTTTGAAAGCATTTTGTTAGTTAACTCACATTACATGAATTCCACTTAAAATTGATATTAAAATATTGACTATAAAAAAATATAATATATAGTTTTTTTTTAATTTGTATTTTCAAATTGCAACCGTAAAGACTTTCACAATACCAACCACATACTAAATATACATCAATTAATTATAAAATTCAACTATAGTCCATCATCACTCAAGTGGAATGGTGTGGCATCTATTTAATCATGTTCCCCTACAAGTATTACAAGGCAGTATTTGATTAATTAACTCACATCATATATATTTTTAGACTGCAAAAAACTATAGTTTATAGTTTATGCTTAAGCTAGCAAGGCAGTTTTGGAAATAAATTAGCAATATTATTATAATTATTCTTTTAATATAACAAATAAATTAATCCCCTTCCCCTACAAGCAAATATTCTTTTTCCCTCCACCAGGGTCTTGGCTGGTAGTCAATAGTTTATGCTTTACATGCTCATTAGACTTGCAAGATGTTTAGTGGACCAATGGATTAGTTGTAGTGCCCGCAAGCTGACCCGGACATCCTAGTTATAAAAAAAAAAGCTATTCTTTTCCTCCCCTCACATTACTATGTTGTTGCTGTGATTTACGACTTAATCATATTATTATAACAAATCAATATCGTAGAAATTAAAACTCATTGAAAACAAATCTCTCGAGGTTCACACTTAACGTGTAAGACAAACACACATTACTATTCTCTTCATACGTGCTTCACACTAACCAGCCATCTCCTGCCAGGTCAAGCTGATTCAATTCGAACGACTGGTTAGAATCTTGGAATGATGATAGGCTTCTTCACTTGCAATTAGCAATAAAAAAATGGAGATCTGGGGACGACTTTTATTGAGCGGCAAGAGACGGGTCGTGCAGGGGTCAGTCAACGGAACTAATTAACTAGATTAGAGTATGGTTGTAGTTGTTTTTAAAAATGATTTTTATTTAGAAATTATTAAAATAATATATTTTTTTAAATCATTTTTGATATTGAAAATATCTAAAAACACTGTTTTTTTAAAAAGAAAAAAGAAAATCACCCACTAGGCTGGCAAACAGAAAGGGCTGGTTTAAAAGGAACACAGCACTAAAGACAGGGTCAAAGACGCTGACTAGAAAAAAAACAAAAAGGAAGGAACCAGGAAAAGGAGACGATGAAGAACGTTTGTTCATCGGGAAGTGAAGGTGGAACTTAAAAACATTTCTCTTTCAATATTGCTGTCGGCTGTGGCAAGTTGGACTCCCTCTAAATCTACTCATTGAATGATATTGCTTTCAAGTGTAAACTCCGTGCAAGTTTTTTGACATTGATATCTCTTGAATTGTTCTTGATCACTCGATTTCAAAGATTCATCGAGAAAGATGGGAGTAAGTTTCTGAGAAGTAGCCTTTTTCTTTTCTTTCCATTAGAGATTCGTCTGCATGCTCTAGAAGTATAGCTGGTGGAGAACATGTGATCCATAATAACTATGGTTTGAAGCTTCCCGTGACTTCATATTAGGGTTTATTTATTTATATCATTCTCGATGGATCTATTGTAATGATAAAGAGTTTGAGATATGTATAATATATTTTGATTTAGAATCAAAACGTGTATCTTTTATAAGGATTTAACACAATTATAATTTTACTCGCTTAACTGAATCATAACATACGTTTTCTGAAGAGTGAATATTCCTTGAATTTAAAACAAAGTTTATTTATTTAGGGTTGGTATAGACGAGCTATCTACCTTCTAAATTTAACACCAAACCCTTGATTTATGGGTGTTAAACTACATGATAATTAGGAAGGGATTAATTTAATTCGAAAGTAAAACACATTAATGGAATCGGGAGGGAAAAAACGGGTACCGCACATGGTTTTATTTCAACAGTTGGTATATAATACGAAACACACTCATGCTTTCCAATTACAGAAGAAAAAAAATTAATATTGCAATACCCATACTTTTGAAAAATCCCAAAGACTTCATAAAAAAATGACTTTTGATAAAATAAATATTAATAAATCATTTCACCTACAAATTTAAATTGTTAGGTGAGATCCATGATATAATTTATATTATTCTCTAATACACACTTAAATGAAAAAAAAATTGAACTCTTTACCGTTGAGTTAACAAGGTTTGATACCATACTAAAGAACTATCCTATCTAAAAACTAAAATTATTAAATAAAATTTTAAGATATAATTTATATTATTTCTTATAAAGTTTATATATTTTACATTATATTATGATAAAAGCAGGAGAAAAAAAATAAAACAACGAGGATAGTATCACTCTCAGCTGATTCTAACATGAAAAATGTTGCCATCATGCTTGTCGTCATAGTCGGGCATCATTGATAGTTTGGTTTTCTTTTTTCATAATTCACAGCCATCGTTTAATAATTGTTTTGTTTTTATAATTATTTTACTATCATGCTCTCACCAAGTATGTTCTTATGCCTCGGCGTAAATGCTGGTCGAATGGCATTGACCCGCTAGCAAATTATTGCTTTCAAGTCAATAATTTCAGGGTTTGACCATTGCTGTGACAGTTAAACAATTGTGATATAGAGAAGTTAAGCCTTGATCGTGTGTTTGTTTTGGTACAATGTTGGTAAAATCATTATATATATATATATATATATATATATATATATATATATATATATATATTTTGGTATTTTGATAGTTGAAACTGCTAAAATAATAATATAAATTAGATTTGACCTCTTGGTATAGTATTAAAGTCTAGTTGACTGATAAAAATTAAATATAAAGTAATATGAATATGTTAAAAAATAATATAAAATATATTTTAAAATATCAACTATTAACTTAAATTTTTAAATAAAATAATTTCTTGATAAAAATATATTTCAAAAATTACTTCAAAACATACATAGTAGAATGGCATACCCAATGAAGAATCTCTATTTGATACTGAGTTTCAAAAATATTTTTAAAAAAGAAAAAATTATTTATTTTTGTGTATTTTTATATCATTTTTATATGTTGATGTCAAAAATAACTTTTTTAAAATAAAAAAAATAACATTTTGATGTTTTTTTTAATAAAAAAGTATTTTAAAAAATAATTCCAATCACACTCGCAAATATACACTAAGACTATAAAACTTATTTTTCTAACAATACCTAATTGAGAAATATAAGGCAAAGAAATCTTAACTTGGAAGTAATGTGGCTAGGTTGACTTGGACTTGGCTGCCAGTGTCTGCCACGTTAACTAGAATCTGAATCTTGCAAGCTAGCCATTATAAAATTTAGAGAGCTGAATAAAATAATAAACTTTAAAACACAAGGTATCGACGTAGGTACTGAGGTTGCAATAATAAAACATGTATTTTTTTAACAAGAGCCACCGAATTATAAAATTAGTTACATGGCTTTTTCCTGAGAAACTTCAGGCAGGCACATGAGGGGACTTTCAGGTTTTGGTCAGTGTCTTGAAGTTGAAAATAGAATAAATAAATCACATATAATTTATATTAATTTGGCATGATGCCATGTTAAAGTCTTACAATCTGCATAACAGATCTCAAGTTCAAATCAAAATTTATATTTCTTATAAAAATCTAGAATCATCATAGTTTTACTCGTCCACCTAGATCTGTATTGAACATAATAAACCTGAATTTAAAAGTTAAAACTAGTAGTGTTAGGACCATAGGTTAGGCACAAGTTAGGTTTTTTTTGAAAATGGGAAACAGCCAGTATTATATATTCATCAACACATGAAATAATAAAAAATACTTTGAAGAATATAATTTATGAAATTTCAAAAATAATTTAAAGACGATATCATTATAAAAATAAAGGACATGAACATGGCTCTCATGGTACCATACAGATGATTTGAACCCACTGGACCGGGCTCCAAGTCAATGTCACCATTATTTCACCATCTAGATGCTATGAAATTGTGGGAAATTCCTCTCTTGCCCCTGTGATTTGTCTTCAATGTCTGTTTTGACCCACCGCAATAATCTCAGGCAAGGGGTTACGGATGTGAGGGCACATCGGTCGGCAAACCGGACAAAACTTTCAACAACTCATTTATGGTAGTAAGTGAGTCTCCCCTTTATTTTTTCTCTGGGCCTATGCCTGGGCAAGAACAGTTTAT
The DNA here is from genome assembly GCA_027405865.1 of Salix purpurea. Lineage (NCBI taxonomy): Eukaryota > Viridiplantae > Streptophyta > Magnoliopsida > Malpighiales > Salicaceae > Salix > Salix purpurea. The sequence goes on along the minus strand of JAOWLH010000036.1, from coordinate 4,737,599 downwards.
TTCGCCAGAAAATTCCAGTCAGATTTAAAAGCATTCAATTCAAACTTCGAAGTTTCCACTCTTGACCCCAATCTATTCTCGGCGGAGTTAACACTCCCGAGACTTTGAAAATGGATTCTATGCTTCTCCATTGCAACATTTTATTAAAAGATTCAAAAATTTAATTAAAGATTCAAAGTAGAAAAAAAGTTTCAATTAAACCCCTTCACCATTATAGACCCGACTCTTAATTTACTCCCTTCTATAATAATAATAATAATAAATAAAAAATCAAAATTTCACTACTTTGATTTCAATTTTTTATTTTTATTTTTCAGACTTTATACCAAAGCAAAATACAACTCTCTACCCTTATTTTTTTTATTTTTTTTTATGAAAGCTTATATTTCTTGGTCAAAGTTTTATATCTAATTCTATTCATTGATGTTTATTCACTCTTTCAACAACATTGTATATCAAATAAAAACACTCATAGTATTTTCACATAATCACACAGAGCTTGTTTAATCAAAGAGAGGTGGAGAGGAAATGATCATATTAGTGCTTTGAGAGTATATTTGTTGTTTTTAAAAATATTTTTTTATTCAAAAATACATCAAAATATTTTTTTAAAAAAATTACCTTTAACATCATTACATGAAAATAATTTAAAAACACATTTTTTTTTAATTTAAAATAATGAATAAAATTTTAAATTTTTTTCAACAACATTTTTAAAACACAATGATGTATAGTTTTACCGGTATCAAGCTGCGACTTGATTATAGTAAAATTGCTCTACCATACACTCATATATAAAATTAAGGAAGAAATCCCTTCAGCTAAAAATAAAATAAAAGATAAAAAAAAATCCACGACAGCTACGTTGACAATGAACCGCTGAAGCTTATAATATCCCCGCAAATGGAACCAGAAAGCACAGCGTTGCAGGTTGCCACCAAGCTTCGTTTGTAGAGCAGCAGAAGCTACCGCGAATTGGTTTAAACAAGTATCCTGCTTTGGTCACTAAATAATATTACAAGAATCTTAGGGTTTAATAGGAATTAAAATAAAATCTATATTACTGAATGAATAGTATTTTTATAATACGATATTACCCCCCAATCACAAGACTCAAAAACAAACTCGACAGCGTGGAAAGTGGAACTGGGGTTGAACCATGGTGGGATCTGGGGTCTAGTTAGGTCAATCTTGGCAACTACAGGACCAGAAAATGATCATTGGAAAGTGATGACGACCCTTACTTGAACCATTCAAGTCAGGCAAGCCCCCCTGTTTATTCATTGTATCGCAGCCCAAAACAAGTTTCTGTCCGGCTACAAGGGGCTCCAACACAGACCCCCACTAGTCCCTCAATCAACACCGACCCACACCAGTCCCTGTCCGGCCACACGCTTTCATCGGGAAATACCAAAGTTGTTATTATGGTACTTCTTTATTACGGTAATTCATTTTTTTCATTTAGAATAGAATATTTCGGTTCAGAATATTTTGATGTACCATTTTAGGTTATATTGTTTATGTATACTTATATAATTAAATATATTAATTCAAAATAAATAGTTCAAATTCAATAATAAAATTATTTAGAATTATACAATTTAATAAAAAAAACACAATAAAATAATTTTTCTAAACATAATTATAATCATATATAATATTACAAGAATTTCATTATTAATCTCGCAATGCCATTATATTCTCTGATTGCTCTGAAATTTTACATAAAATATATAAATATATCAAGAGACTCATAATATTTCATCTTAATTTAACGGTCAAATTAAAAGATATGATTAATATTGTAAAATTATTCATTACTAAAAAAAATATTATTTGGCAAAAACAGAACAGACAAAACATAACCAATACATTTCAGCCAATATTTGACCAAAAAACCCGGAACATGCCAAAATTTTAAACTGAGATAAAAACAATATCGTTTTGTCTCATTTTTTTAACCGGCGGCGAAATTGACAACCATGGGAAATACAAAAAAGATACAATGCAAGTTCATATCGCTTTGCCTAATTCCATCTGTGAGCAGACTAGACATAACGCGAAAAGATTAAAAGACATGAGGTGATCCAACAGATGTTTAATCATGAAAACTTAACTGGACTCTAGGCCGAGAAGATTAATAAACCGAGGACGTGAGAATCAAAGCACACAACTCTCATTCGAAATAGAACATCAAAAGCTAGGGCAACCTCATCATCCATAGCATGATGAGTCGGCGGGAGCTTTCAAATTGTGTTCAATATTCTACAACAAAAAAACACGAAGCTAGGACACCCCAGAAAACCACACAAACGGAACGGGTTTTTCTTGCCAAACACGACATACTTACAAGCATGCCTCAAAGGTGTTGGTGCCATTATCTTCATTGTCAAGCATCTGGACAACCTGAGCCACACCTTCTGCAATTTCCCTACGAATGACACCGTCAGGCATATCAAATGTTCGTCTTCTCATAGAAAGAGAGTTACCGGCAGGCTGGGGGTCCACCACGTCAAGCATCGCCTCCAGCTCATCCACCATTGACCTCTTTGCGGATCGAACCATTAGATCAGCTCCCTACAATAGAATCAATAGAAGTAAGACGATGGCAGACAGGAAGGCAGATACTTAGCCGCACTCACCCCACCGCAAAAACCAACATACTCAGAAAAAGAGAGACATATTTTAGATCTTTACAGCAACTAGTCTAACCATGAGATCCAAGATATCTAGCCATTCTCCTTTCCCCCCATTAAACTTGGACATCTAAGATCTAATTGGTATGGCAATAGTAGTAAAACAAGAGATGGTTCATATAATCACATTAAGGTTATTGATCCTTGAATATTGTATAGATATGACTTACAAAAAAACAGCCTAGCTGCCTAAGTCAAGTTCATCACAATCAGATGGCGCTCTTAATGAAAACTCAACAACACGTACATATTCTCGAGCCAAAATGATGATAAGTGGTACAAGAGACACAACATAAGACCTCTCTCATTGGTCATTAAATGTAAATCAGTTCATTACATTTTTCTTAAACATGTCTTTTACAGGGAAACCTGATGAACTAGCCATGGAAATATTACTTTAGCACTCCACATATATATATAATTACATTTTTTTGATAAACAGAACGTGAGGAATTTAAATGTGCACCGAAGTTCAGTTCTTGACATCTAGATCATCATCATCATCATCATCATCAGTTTTAACAGGGAAAGACAAAAAAACAGGTAGAAATCGTTAACTTTTTCAATCAACTAGAATCAATTGTTGTGCTTTAAACTCGAGTGTTATAAATGGGGGGTGAGCCTAAGCCTATGTTTGATAATGTGGTCGAAGCAGCTACATCCAAAAGCTCAGTTATTTGGTGCAATTGCAAAAGCATCAACATAATACTTTTGCAATTGGTACATCAAGATAGTATAAAGCTATATCATTTATGTGAAATCCTAGTATGAGATGAATGTACAAAAGTTAACAAATGTAATCCACCACACTTATTTTCTAATAGCATTCATATAAACATTGACACCCTCAAAGTTCCTTGTTTTATCAAATGAGCAAACCAGTAAACAGACTAAATCCCAATTTGAGGTTGGCAGAAAGTTCAAGAAACTATTACCAAATAGGACCAAGTGAATGGGGGCATAACATATTAAAATTAATCACTGGTAAAAAAGGAAGAAGATGAAGAAAAAGAACAGAAACGTATGATTTCACAGCAACCTACAGCTAAGGAAAGACTAACCAGAGATGTTAAGAGCATCTCTCACAAATTGGGTCGATGATTGATGTAGTGGACCTGATCCATCCAATAATTTCTTCATAAAACTACCTACCCCTTATTTCTGATTTGGCACTTCACCTTTTCCTTCAACATTAAGATCTGTACCTAGAACCTACCCCAAACACAGCCCATTCCATAGAACATTTCAGCTAAAGAACAAATGAAAGTTATATCTTCAATTATATAGCCAGTTAAGAAATTTAAAAACAGCTGCATCAAGTTCAGCTCTTGGCCATTATATTTTAATTCTGGGTGTTTTTTACCACAACCTAACATCGCAGAACGCCTATCCCACCCAAGATCTATCAGACTGAACATCTATGTAAACTTTAGTAGCTCATATTCAAAATCTAGACAAATTATAGCCTTCCAAAATTAGAGAAATTGAAGCTGAAAATTGCCAACACTAAGAAGCCGAAAGCAAACCATACATCTAGATCTAGCCTACGAAAACATGGTAGCACTGAACTTCACAGACTAAAATGTTATGTGCATGTTTTATCATCCCAGATCCACAAGGTTATGGAAAGGACAAGCTTGACCACCACATTTTCCAATTTAATAATATTGCGGCCAAACAAATCAGAAACAAAGCTATCTAGCAAGCTCATTTGCTTGTTACAGAACATACAAGACACTAGCCATGTGAACAGCCAATATCAAAATCATAGGTGAGTAATGGTTGTTTAATACTACAATAGTTGCATTCATTTTTTGAACATGAGGACAGCTTTACTGAGATCAAACAGCAGCTCTCACATTTTTCTAAACATGTGTGCCCCAGCTTTTTAACATATTTAATCAAAACAAACAAACATAATCCATAAAATTCTTAATTCATACTCTCTCTAAGTACTAATCTTAACGGTCAAACTTATGAAGATAGCAAAAGGCAATACGAGAATGGATACAATCCAAAAGATTGTTGTAATAATTGATGCAAAACTGTAATGTTGATAAAATTCACTTCCTAATCCTGGAAAACACAATGAAGCATGGGATTTTATAAAGGAAAAATCTCATGAAACCCATTCAGGTACTCAATAACGGCAAATTGCTAAAAGCAAACCTCGAAAACTTCAAACCAGTTCCAAGTCACACAATTTAACGTCAACATCAACAGCAACTGTAAGTAATCAGCCATGCACATTTCAAGCAAATTGCAGGGCCTGACTTTTTAAATAAGCAAAACACGAGTTACCTCAATGGCATCAACAGTAAGCAGCAGCACAATAATTTTCTCCGTAAACCTCTGCCTCTCCTCAGCATCACGCGCAACATGGCGCCTATACGAAAAGTTATTAAACAAAGCTCTAAGCTCCTTCAACTTAGCTTTTGCAATCGCCAACTCTCTAAGCGCGCGAAGTGCCTGCGATCTTCGGATCAAATAAGCCCTAAATGTAATCTGAATCAACAATGCTGCATCCTGAGGTGACAATTCCTTCCTCTTCCCCTTCCTCTTCTCCACCACTCCAGCTCTCTTTGCAAATGCCTGTAAAAACAAACAATAAAAACGTGATCTTTTCAACTACTATTCCTGCTCAAGCACATTTAACTAACTTGGATTCAGGAAAACAGCAGAGATTACCTGGCGCAAAACAACAGCTCCATGATCAGGGTAATCTTCGATTTCAACAATACGCGTGGCGCACTCTCCTTTCTTCTCCTTAGCCTCTTTTTTCTTCTCTTTCTCTTTCTTTTCTGATTTGCTACCTGCAAATCCACTTGATGTTTCAAACGTATACTTCCGCGAGATTGGAATCTCTTCCTCTTCTTTTCCTTTAATCTCAGCCGTCCATTTATAATTCTTAATCTTCTCTTCTTTCCATTTATAATCCTTAACCTTCTCTTCTTTCTTCTTCTTCTCCTCCTCTCCCCCTTTGATCTCTGCTGTCAATTTATACTTCCTCTCCGTCACCGGTCCTTTAATCTCCGCAGTCCATGTGTACTTCCTCTCAGCACCACTTCCGACGTTGATCTTCGCGTTTACTAGCCTGTCAAACTTCGACTCAAGCTCGCTGACGCGGTGAGAAAGAGTCTGCAAGCGCAAGTCAGTCGCAAGTCGGTCGTGAACACTCTTTTTCGTGTAAAACGATCGCGTATTAACCAGATCAGTCAAGGTATCAAAAACCTCGAAAGTGGTAGGCTTCGAGTACAAGAGATCGAATGCAGCAAAAGCGAGCTCCTCGGGTTCTTCAAATGATGGAAAACCGAATGCTTTCGGAGTGAAAATGGAGGTTTCTCTGAGTAAGGCGGGAGCACAGTGCGGCTCGAAGATTTCGATTCTTCTAAATCGGCTCATGACTCGGGCGAGTTTTGAATGCTAACTCGGTGAGTTGGGCGGGGAGAGTTAAGTGGATGATGGAGTGAAGATGTCGATACTTGATAATTAAGGGAAATCCAGAGGACAAGAAGACAAGAGTGTGAGTTCAACGAGGAATGAGGTCAGAAACTGGAGGGTAGTCAAAAACATGTCATAAGGGTAAAATGGGGATTGTATTTTGATTGCGATGTTTGTCTGGATGTGTTAGCGTGGATTATGCGGATAAAAAGTCTCATTAACGGTGCTAAATGAGATCCTTTCAACGACATGAAGATTCTTGATCTAATATTCTAAGAATATTTTCGAAATTGATAGAAATTAAATTATTATTTTCGAAATTTTAGAATTTAATTGATGAGTTGTTAATTACTTTATAAAATATGAAATGAGATGTTGTTGTATTTTCAAAAATTTAATTTGAAAAGAAGTTTCATAGTCAATGAATTTAACTTTCATGCTCTTTAGAACATTTTGAGTTTATTTTAATTTAAAGGTTTTAATAAAAATGTATATTTAAAATCACTCTAGTGTTAATAATTGAATTTTAAATAACATTTAATATTTTAAAATAATATAAAAATAAATTAGATATCAACCTCTATGATTTACTATACTAAAAAAAAATAATATTAAAATTAAAATTTTAAAAAAACTTTCAATGAATAAAATAAAGGCGATCATGGTAATAAAGAAAATAAATAAACTAATTTCTAATATTTTAACCATATGAATTCAATTTATTTATTGAAACTAAATTGAATATTATAATTAAATTCAATAGCAGTAAAATAATTTATTAATTTAAAAAATCAAGTCATCTCAATCATTCAAGCTAAATAAATTTAAAATAGTCTACAAGATTAAACCGTTAATTAAATAGATTTTCTAAAGCTTAAAACATGGGTCGCCGCGTATCATAGGAGGATGAAAGTACAGAACTGTCCATGACCTGATCTAAAATTTACGGGGACATGAGAATCTGGTAGTGCGATTACAGCACGGGGGAGCGCGTCATGTGGGGCCCGAATCCTTTGTTCTCGAGCGTGATTTAAGGGCTCGGGCTCGGCTTTTTCTTCGGGTAGTTTCGGCCCTTGCTTATATTTGGACGGGCTGATCTGCTGAATCTCACACGGGTAATATTAATAATAGAATGCTTTTAAAACAATTATATTTAAATAGCTTTTTTAATATTTAATAATATCAGATTTATTAAAAAATATTAATCTAATATTAAAAAAAAACACTTTTTTAGAAAGCACGTGGAAACACATTGCAGGCACTTCATTTCGCATTTTAATGTCACCCTCTTTTGTTTCGTGGATTAAAATAATATATATTTTTTATATTTTAAAATTTATTTTTAATTTCAAAATATCACAATAATTATAAAATAATAATAATAAAAAAAATCTAGTTTTTTTTTTTTAAAAAAGATACACCTAAGATTTATAGCCTATTTCTTTTTATATTTTTATCTACTGTTATTAAAAATTATTTTTAAAAATAAAATAAATATTATTTTAATTCATTTCAGAAAAAAAAACCATTATAACCGCTAACAGACGTACTCACACCAGCCTTCCAATTGGATTTTACATAGAGAAAAAGCGAGTAAGGTTCTGCAAACGAAGTCAAGGAAAAAGGCAGCAATGGTAGAGTCACCATTCAAGCCAGAGATACTAAGAGGGAAGGTTGCTTTATTGACAGGAGGTGGGTCAGGAATCGGGTATGAGATATCTCTACAGCTTGGCAAACATGGAGCATCTATTGCCATCATGGGTCGACGTAAACATGTTGTTGACTCTGCTGTATCCTCTCTCAAATCGCTTGGAATTCCTGTAAGTCTATCTGATGATATCATCTGTTTGACCATCTGGGCTATCCTTATTTTGTTTAATTTCTGTGTGTGTGGTAATTTTTTGAACTCCTGGATTTGTTTGGTTGCTGAGAAAGCACGGGAAAGGTAAGGAATTCCATTTTTTTTTCTTTTTAACGAGAAAAGGCTTGCTTATTGGCCAGTCAACCGCTTGAAACGACTCCCCGTTTTCTTTGCAATGAGGAGTTTTATACAAGTGTTGTTTGGTAGGAAGACGATGACAGTCCTATGCATTGATATTATTAGAAAAGTGAATTCTTCAGTGCCTTTGAAAAATCCAAAGGGATTGAAGAAGCATGGAAACTTACCTTGAACCGGATGTTTCAAACACTCGTTTATGGAGGAGGGCATTGAATGCTGTTTACATACCTTTTCAATTCCTCTGAAGGCAGTTCATTTCTCATGTTTAATTTAGCTGGATAATTGGTAGTATTAGGTTCTGGTTTTGTCAGTCCAGAAGTGATTTTTTTTTTTGTTATTGTGTACGTTGCAGGCAATAGGATTCGAGGGAGATGTTCGCAAGAGAGAAGATGCAGCTAGAGTTGTGGAATCTACTTTCAAGCATTTTGGTAGGCTTGACATTCTTGTAAATGCCGCAGCTGGCAATTTTCTTGTTCCCTCCGAGGATTTATCCTCCAATGGATTCAGAACAGGTTGGTTTTTATTCTTAAGCACGAGCATAATTTGTGCAGTTGGATTTGACTTTAAGAATTTCAAATTTTGTTAATATATTGCAGAGTTTGGTACGATTATTTCAGCTGAATTTTAGATGGTTAACAGTTTTTCTAGTTATTTGAAGAATTTAAAAGTTTAATAGTGAAGATTGTATCGGTTGTTCCAATAACGTAACAGAAGTCTCATCTCTCACATTGATAGCCCATGAAAGGCTGGTCTTAGAGGAGCAAAGTTGAGTAACCCTTCTCTTCTTTTCGGCAGTAATGGATATAGACTCTGTTGGCACTTTCACAATGTGTCATGAAGCACTCAAGTATCTAAAGAAAGGGGGACTTGGGAAGGATCCATCTACTGCTGGCGGAACGATAATAAACATAAGTGCGACTTTGCATTATACAGCAACATGGTATCAAATCCATGTATCTGCTGCTAAGGTTAGTTAGTTAATTCTGTAAGTTGTCGAGTTTATGCTCTAAAATGTGTACAAATATCATCCTACGTTTTTTTTATGAATTTCCAGGCAGCAGTTGATAGCATTACAAGAAACTTGGCATTGGAGTGGGGAACAGATTATGATATTAGAGTAAATGGGATTGCTCCAGGTCCTATTGGAGACACTGCAGGCATGAGTAAACTTGGACTTGAGGGGATAGCGAGCAAAGCTATGGAGAAGATGCCTCTGTTTAAAGTGGGAGAGAAATGGGATATAGCCATGGCTGCTGTCTATATTGCATCTGATGCAGGTTAGGGTTGAGTAAACTCTGTCTATTACTTGATCCTTTTATGTAGTTCTGTGCCATGGTTTACCCTGCCATTTACAAATACTATAACTAGAGTTGAAGAAAAGCTTAAGATCTGCACAAGAGGTCTCGAATTCGAGTCAGAACGTGCACCTCTTGTAAAAAATTTAGGACAACCGGGGTTTTACTCGCTCACTTGGGCTCATAAAGTACGCTTTCCAGGAGGTGGGGTTTCCTCGAATAAAAAAAAAAAGAAGCTTAAGAACTTTTTTTCTACCATAGGTTGTAAATGAGAATGTCTAGCTTTGATCGCTTAGCACAATTGTTTTTGTCCAGCAGGATCAATTAAGGACCTTATAAAAATAGTTAATTACCTAAAACTTCAAACTGTCAATTATAAATTAATTCAGAACAACAATTTATCGTGTATCTGTATAAAGAATCAAACTCATATAATCAATACAAACATCATATATAAAATATAAAAAAATCATAGTTAAATAAACTGACTATCTAAAATTATATTACTTAACTCTGAAGGTGAGCTTTTGCGTTGCAATACAAACTTGAATAAAACTTATAAAACTTAATCCAAAATTAAATAGATATAAAAACTGAGAATATTTTAAGTACTTAAGCTGTGATTTCTTCTTGAAAAAATGATACTTAGAGAGCAAGCTATGCTTATTAATATTAATAAAAGACGTAAACATATTTAGTATACGAGATTTATATTTAAGATTTGAATATTAGAAATTTTTATTAAATAGTGACATTTAATTAATACATCTTACATACAACTCAATATTGTAATAAATTCAGCAGGGTCATTTCAATACATTTACCTTTAAATTTTTTAATCATCAACATGCATATATGGTCAGTATATTTTCGACATTTTGTTTTACTGAGATACCTCTCAATATAAGTCTAGCCCTACCATCTGTTCAGCAACAATAATTTTGAAGCATCTTGCTTTCAAATTTAGGTGGTTTTTTTGCCACTGCGTACGGGGACTTGGTTTGCAACAGTTACAGAGGTTTAGTGCAAGAGTGGAGTTATCCAGGTTGTAGAGATAGTGGTGAGGGAGAAAGCCTAGCCTTTAGGACTCTTGATTTCAGAAAGCTTGATACGCTAGAAGTTTTGAACGACCTGCCATGGTCGTATGCTATGCCTCGATCTCATATTTATTACCACATTGTCTGTTTCTTTTTTCACTTTTAGAAATCCCCAGCCACCATTTTGAGAAAAGAAAGTTATCACCGCCTACCTTATTGCCTTCTGCTCCTCCGATTTTGTATGATTAATGGCTTCATCTTTTGTGTGAAAGAATTCTGCCCGTCATGTTTACTCAATTTTCCTACTGTACTTTTGAATAATGTTATGAATCATTTTAATGTCCAGGAAAATATATCAATGGAACAACATTGGTTGTTGATGGAGGTGAATGGCTGAGCAAACCTCGTCATTTTCCTAAAGATGCAGTGAAGCAACTGTCCAGAGTGGTGGAGAAGAGGTCAAGACACGCACCGGCTGGAGTACCTCAGAGCAAGCTGTAATTCCCATCATATAAAGGGAATTCAACTGGATTTCGTGCCAGAAGATTTATTCTTCTATCAGATCACAAATTAAGAGCAGTCGCTACTTTCTATATATGAAATAATTGTTTATTTAAGAAATCAAAGCATCAATAATACTGAATTTCAGACTGCTTTATAAAGTTGTGAGTGGCTTGCATTATTAGTTTACACCGACATATTTTGGCTTGGAAGTCACTGAACTCCAATGGATACATGGTGCCTTCTCTACTAAGCAATCCAGAAGTTACAAATGAATGATTGTATAAAAAACAAAAAAGGATGGAATCAACTATCTATATTTCCTTTGGGTATTTCTCATTACTGTCATTATCTCATGAAAACCACAGCTTCCAACTTGAAGTTTGATAGACCGATGTGATCAGATAGAGAATTCTCTTTAAAGACAGTTGGGTCTGCTGCAAGAGACAAACTTGAAAACAGAGCAATGCGAATCAAAAGAAACAAAGCCATTGAAAAGTTTGTTTTGGATTTTAAGGGAAAAAATGTAACAAAAAAAATCAAGATTTTTTAATTCAAGAGCCTCATCAAGCAATAGAATTCAATCTTATTTAAAAGACCTCTGATTGTCTTTGTATAATTCATCTGTAGCAGAGTTTGCAATGATTTATGATTTCATAGCTAAATATTGTTTGTAGGATCACTTGTAAACATAACAAATTTAATTCCACAAAGACTTCTGCTTATTGATAGCCCCCCCCCCCCCCCCCCAAACAAGATCCAAAACTAAAAGAATCCCAGAAAGTGAGGGCAAAAGAAATAAAATGGCGTTATCAAGCTTCAAGATGAACTTGTTTAAATCTTGGGCATCGATCAAGGCTTAGTTATGTCTTCTAGTCAGAAGACATGATACTGAAAATGGAATAGTTAACAAAAACTTTACCAAGTCTTTGGACTTTCCATTTCAAGGAATCAAAAACTATCAGTTAATCATCAACAAGCCAATCATAGGACCATCAACAAGTCAAGCTAGTGCAAGACTTTGTAACGACTAAATCCAAAAAATGGAAATTCCAACACTGAAAGAGACAAACATAACCTGTATTTTATTGCGACCATCAACTGAACACAAGCCAATAATTCAAACATGAAACTATAAGCCACAAAGTATCAACTATATATCATACTAAAGCAGTACAGCCAATAAATAAAATTAATCAGGAACTTTGGTAAGCACTGTCAACCAGTGGAATAAAGAACATAATATCATCGTTGAATTGACAGTCTGATACACATTCTCAAAGAAAAGGAGACAAATTTAACCAAGTTTCCACACAATCGTCCCAGAGATTACATATATAACATCTTTCTAATGATGCCAATTCTATCTTCCTCTGTGTTTCCACCAGCTCAGGCTTCCAAGTTCTCCATCTGAAGGCTGCTTTTCAGAGGCACATACTCTCCAAGATACCCACCAAGATGCTCATGTAAGGCAGTCTTATCAATCCCCTGATGATGATAACTCTTGCAAACATAATAGAGCACACTTTGCACCAACAATCCCACCAAATTCACAATCACCAAAGCCCCAACTAAGAACCCACCAACAATAATCCTAGTAAACACTCCATATTTATCTCCACCATGAACCACAACAGTTGAAAAAATCATAGAAACCAATCCACAAATAGACAAATACCCAAAAACAAGAATACCGGCCACTCGAATCTTCCCTTTCAACAACTCGTAACTCTTTTTCATAGCAACAAGACCATAAACTGGCTCCAAGACAGAAACCACACTAGCCAAATGCCAGAGTGCAGTTATATAAACATGAACAACCAAGTAAAGCACACCAATCACCATCAAAGAGAACAAAACCAAAAGGGTGTTCTGAATATCAATACCTACAATCAAAATCACCAAGAAAAGCAAGAAAACAGAATTATAAGCAAGCATCAACAAAGAAACCCACAAGAAAGTGATAAACAAACGCTTAAAAACTTGAGGGATAGCAGACGTGGTGGAGGAAAAAGAAACAGGCTTTGAAGTGTAAAGAGAAGCAACAGTGAAAACAACAGCAGCAGTTGATAGAAGAGAGAACGCAAACAAAAAGATCAAATAAAAGAATTGAAAAATCAAAAGAAGGGTCCATTGATGAGTGTTTTGGCTTGACGGGTCATCTTGAATTTGGTCTAATAGAGGATGAGTAAAAAGAGAATGAGCCAAGATTGCAAAAGATAAAGGAAAGATTAAAGCAACGGTGATTAGCTGAAAAGTTTTTGGTGATTGTTTTGGGATTGAAATAGATTCCTTCAAGATTTCTGGTATCGTCAAGAATTGTAGCTCTTCTGTTGCAAGATCCATGGCAGGCTTCCTCTCTGTTTCTTGAAAGAAAAATCAAAGCTTTTAGAGAGTGAAAAAAGAATGTGGAGGAGGTTGAAGAGACGTGTCGGTGATGATGGGTTCTGGAATCCGCGAAGGGGACGAAGGAAGGCAGCTGAATTTTTCTTATTTATTTTATTGGATTTCGTGAATTTGGGATTTTTAATTTTTTTTTTGTTTGGTTTTGATTCATACAGGGTAGATCTGGTGCAGTAATAAAAAAGATGTCATCATCACGTCGGGTTAAATGCTAGGCGGGTCGATTTTATTTTTTCTCCAAGTATTTTTTTTAATATTCTTATTATAATTATTTTTTCTCTAATTTTCTGATATCAGATCTAAGAACATTAATTTAAAATAAAATTTTTATTTTAAAGATCGCCATCTCCATCGCCATCGCCATCGCCATCGGCAAGGCAAGTGTGAAATACAGTAAATAGACAGTATTTTGCAGCTCCTGGAGCTCCTGGGTTTAGATAATTAGAGCTAATACACGTAGTGTGGTATTTGCAGAATTGTAACAATAATCACGTCTCCAATGAGCTCTGATGTGTATCATTGCCCCCCAAAGCCAATCCGTTCAAGCGCATTGACCTTGATTTTGGCCGGAAGGGACTTTTGGGTTGGGAAATCGATAGAAAGTGAAAAGAATTGTGGGATTACCAGAAGAGTGAATTCTCTCCAGCAAGGTCAGCAATGGCGTCTTCTCAGCCAAGAAGTTCTAGGAATGGAGTGGCAAAAATGCAAATGTGCAGGAGGAGTGCACAAGTTACCAATAAGATGAACATCCATTGGAGAACACAGTGTTGAGATTGGAGTGTGTCGATTGGAGCATTGGAGTATGTCGATTGGACAAAGGATGCAACCGGTTGATTATAGGAATAGCAACCGGTTGCATCTCTCCATTGCATCTCTCCATCTCTATAAATATGTACATGCAGATTACGAAAATATATGAATGAATGAAAATATTCTTCTCTGTTTTTCAAGTTGGTATCAGAGCAAGGTTACCCTAAATCATTCTTCTTTGAATCCGTAAACCATGAGCAAGTCAGATTCTGAAACATCTGGCACCAAATCTACCCCCATCATTATTCAACACGAAGGTTCATCATTCAATGCAGGAATTGTATTGAATGAGACCAACTATGATTTGTGGTCTCAAATGTTAGAGATGCAAATTGCTGAGAAGGAGAAACTCTCCTTCATTCGTGGCACATCGCCGCCACCTAAGGAGGAAGATGAAGGCTATGAAAAGTGGTATTCAGACAATCAGAAGGTCAAAAGATGGTTGCTGATGTCTATGTCCCCGGAGATTATGAAGCGATACATTCGCTTACCTACCGCACGAGATATTTGGAAAGCTCTGTCTAAAGCCTTTTATGATGGAGCGGATGAATTACAAGTTTTTACCTTGAACCAGAAGGCTTTCTCTGCCAAACAAAATGGCAGATCGCTCTCTATATATTATGGAGAACTGACTGAAATCTTCAGTGAGTTGGATCATCGTGATAAGGTGGTAATGGTGGATGAGACAGATATTGCATCCTATCAGAAAGTGCTTCAGCGACAAAGGGTGCATATCTTTCTCGCTGGATTAGAGGGTGATTTCGAGCAAGTGCGCGGCGAAATCTTGAGGAAGGATCCTATCCCTGAATTAGAAGAGTGTTATGCCCTAGTTCGCCGCGAAGATGTTCGACGCGGGGTGATGAACGGACAACTGGAGAATTCTGAAGCTTCAGCCATGGTGACTCGGAACCGGTCTA